>CM075978.1:102877946-102966013 GCA_038087875.1 Malacoraja senta
CCAAAAGTTAGTCAAATAACTGACCACTGTAATTTTCCCTTATATGAAGGTGAGTGGTAGAATCGGGGGCATGTTGATGGAATGTGCGTAGATGGGATTAATGTAAGATTAATACAAATGGTTCGTTGATGGTCATCTTAGATTCAGTGGTTATAAGGGACTCACGCAGTGGTAGTGGGTAGATTTTAAAATGAAAAAAAATCTTTACAGGTAAGCAATTTGCTAGTTTCACTAGCGAATAATAGGGAGACCATCTCCAGCGTTTTAAAACCAAAATGCTTCTGGTAGGTCAAAGTGCATACCTTGATGAACATGAAGTTTAGGTGAGGAGGGTTTGAAGCATCAAGATAAGGACTCCCTTTATGTTACGTCTGCTAGTTGACTGAAGGGAAGTAGCATCAGTCAGCAGAGTGGTAGGCCCTCCTGTCAGTTTTGAGAGATCAGGAGCAGTACTGTCCCTGATGACAATCTTTGCAGGAAGTGTTTCCAGCTGCAGCTCCTCTCAGACCAGATGGTCTTTGAGAGAGAGAGTGCCATGGGCCGCAGCTTCAAGGTGGTTACACCAAAGGTTAATTCAGGTAGCTGGGAAATCACCAGGAGGGCCAGGCAGGTAGTGTGGAGTCTTCTACGCCTGTTCTCTCATACAAGTATACCACTTTGGATATTGTTGGTGCGAGTGGCGGTGAGAGGTGACCTCACTGCAGAGAATAGCAGCAACAGCCAGATAAATAGCACCATGACTGCCTCTGCTGTTCAACAAGGTAAGGCAAAGTCTAGGAAATGGGGGATAAAGCTGTCAGAGACCCAGACAGTGTTTCTACAGTTGCAGAAGAGACTGTTGTCTCCCTGGGTCAGGGTCAAAGGTGTCTCAGAGAAGGCACCGGACATTCTGAAAAGGGGGGGTGAGGGGGAGGGGGTGGGGGTGGGGGAGGGGGAGGGGGAGGGGGAGGGGGGGGAGGGGGGAGGGGGAGGGGGGAATAGTTATTAGTCAGAGATTATGGCCCCATTTGTACAAGCAACATTGGTAGAGAAGTTAGAGTATATGGGCCAAATGGTAAAAGCTAAGATGGGGCATCCCGGTCAGCATGGATGAGTTAGGCCCACGGGCCCATTTTGATGATGTATGATTCTGACCATAACCTTGTGAATCATCACTGCACTGTCTCAATCACAAATATATCTTTATTTAGATAATAAATCATATTTGCACACAATAATCCAGATCTGGTCTAACCAGTATTCTGTGTAATCAGCACTTGACATCTGTATATTTGCACCTAAATCCTCAAAAAAAACATACACATTCACCTTCTTAATTGCTTGCTGTAGCTGCAAGATAACTTTGAGTGATTAATGTACAAGGACATCCAAGTCCTTCTGAACACCCACATTCTTTGAATTTAACCATTTAAAACCCTACCTGGTTTTCCTTTTTTTCTCTCTACATGGTGAATATCAACATATTTTGCCATACGATAAACAATTTAGCATTGCCCAGCTCATTGCTCATTGTACCCCACAATATACTATTTTGTTTTCTATCATCATCAAAACTGAATATGCTACACTCAACCCCCTCAACTGAATCAATGATCTAGGTGTTGTGCAGCACTGATCCATGCAGCACACTCTGCTCCCATAACCAAAACTTGCCCATTTACTCCAACGCTGTTTTCCGTTCATGAGCCAATTCTCAATCCACATACTCCCAACATTGTGTACACTAATAATCTCTCATGTGGCACTTTGCCAAAAGCCTTCTGAAGGTCCTTACACATTACATCCGTTTGCTTGCCTTATTAACTCTGCAATTTACAACCTCACAGATTTTATTTGATTTGTCAGTAACAATTTCCCTTTCATAAATCCAATCAACCCAATCCTATTATTATTTTCCAGAAGTCCAAATATCACCATTTACTGTATCCCTATAATAGAATACAGAATTTTATTATTTACTGATGCAAACCATCTGTATTTCCTTCTTTTTGGTCTCCTTTCTTTAATAGTGAGATTATAATTGCTATGTTCCTATCTGTGAGCATGCCATCTTGGAAGATGAGAATCAGTGAACACACTATCTCCACACCTGCCTAATTCAAAAGCATAAAGCTTATTGAGAGTTATGGTTTTTTTTCTAGATAATTGACAGCATTTAAAGAGAAACTAGATTTATTTTTTGAAATATGAGGAAATAGAGAGTTATGGGGAACTGGCACAGAAGAGGAGATGAGGTTTTGGGGAAATCAGCCATGATCACATTAAGAGACAGGGCAAACTTGAAGAGACAAGTTCTGATTTTCTTATGTTTACTCTATCTCAATAATTTCTCCAATAATATTTTTTTTAACCAGTGCCGATTTATTTGACATTGCTCTTCAACTTTGCATCTGTGCATCTTCAGCAAACCCAGAAGACGCATGGTATTTTCATCCCATGAAGATAGATTTTTAAAAAACTACTGTTCTTGTGTACTATCCTTATCGATCATTTGGCCCTATTTTGCTGATTCTGAAATGTAATCCACTCTTAAGCCTCACTGCTTTTATTTGAGCATTATATACCTTTTCCTTTGAACTTATATAATTTACAACCTCTCTTGATGACCATTCACAGAACATTTTTCTGTTTTATATTGCCATAAAGGGATATGTTTTATTTGATCCCCTAAATATCAGATTTATGCTGTAGTCCAGACTACAAGAGGTAGCACGGTGCTGCAGTGAATAGAGTTGCATTCTCCCTATAACTGCAAGGGGTTCTTCCAGGTGTTCCTTATTTTCTCACTTAGCTTTTGGGGAAAAAACTACATTGGTAAGGCCACATTTGTATTATGAGCATTTCTGGTCACAATGCTATAGAGAGGAGCTGATTGCACTGGAGAGTGCAAAGCAGTTATCTGGTTGGGGTGAAAGAGGCTAAGGGTGACATTATAGCATATATAAAATTATAAAAGGCATAGATGGAGTAAATGGTCAGACTCTTTTTTTACCCCAAAGGAGAGCATAAACACATGAGAGGAATAGATTGGGTAGTTGCACAGAGTCTCTTGCCCAGAGTAGGTGAATCGAGGACCAGAGGACAGGTTTAAGGTGAAGAGAGAAAGATTTAATTGGAAAACTGAAGGGTAACTTTTTCCACACAAAGAGTGGTAGGTGTATGGCAATGAGATGCCAGAAGAGGTAGTTGAGACAGGGATTATCCCAAGTTTTAAGAAACAGTTAGAGACACATGGTCAGGACAGGTTTGGTGGGAATAGTCTAGTTGTGACATGTTGTCCAGTGTGGGAAAGTTGGTCTGAATGGCCTGTTTCCACACTGTATGACTCTATGATTGTTAAGTGTTTTATACAGAGAGTTATTGATATCTGGAACAAGCTGCTAGAGGAGGTGGTAGAATCAGATATGATCACTATATTTAAGGGCCATTTAGACACAAATAGTCAAGGCATGGAAGAATACATACGTTTAAGGGTGAATGGTATTAATGTAGATTGAAAAATATTCAGCATAAACACCATTTTAGTGTTGCATAAGTGAGATTGACCAAATGGTGCCAGCGCAACAACCTGGCTCGCAATATCAGTAAAACCAATGAACTGATTGTGGACTTTGGAAGAGGAAAGATGAGGACCCACCATCCTGTTTATATCAACGGGACAATGGTGGAGAGAGTCAAAAACTTTAAATTCCAGGGTGTGCATATTTCCAAAGATCTTTCCTGGACCCAGTATACTGATGCAATTATAAATAAAGCAGATTAACGCCTCTACTTCCCGAGAAGATTACAGTGATTCGTTATGTCAGAGAGGATTCTCTTGAACTTCTACAGGTGTACAGTGGAGAGCATATTGACTGGTTGCATCAGAGCCTGGTTCAGCAACTTGAACGTCCAGGAGCGGAAAAGACTGCAAAAAGTTGTGAACACTACCCAGTTCATCACCGGCTCTGACCTCCCCGCCATCGAAGGGATTTATTGGCGTCGCTGCTTCAAAAAGGCAGCCAGCATCATCAGAGGCACACACCATTTGCTGTTGTGCTGCAGCAAGAATTTCATTGTTCTGTCTGGGACACATGACAAGACTCTTGACTTTATTAAGTATCTTGAGATATTGTTACCAACTGCTCTACAGGTGTATGGTAGAGTATATTGACTGATTGCATCATGGGCTAGTTTGGTAACTCAAATGCCCAAGAAAGGGTATTAACCTCCACATGATCATGATGTGCTGCTCAAGATGACAGGCAGCAATATCAAAGATCCACATCATTCTGGCCACACTCGCATCTAGCTGCTGACATCTGGAAGATGGTACAAGAGCCTGAAAATCATTACCTTCAGGTTTAACACCAGCTTCTTCCCAGGCTCTTGAAACATACTGCAAAACCCAAACCACAACCCCATCTCAACAACAAACCAGTATGGACCTGTTTTAGGTTTACTATTATGATAATAGTACTATTATGGGAACAAAAACTTTTCACTGTACCTTGGTACACATGACAGTCAACTAAACTGAACTGAATAGGTTACCTCGTAAAGTTGATCATTTATTGTGTTAATGTTTATTGAATATTTTGTTTTGTTTTATGTTGCGTTGCTGCATTTAATGTGCTCTAAAGTTGCAGCAAATAAGAATTTCATTGTTCTGATCCCAGTGAATTTGATAATTAAACACTCTTGACTTGGCAGGTGAAATGAGCATAAATGGTGCATGGTCTGTATGGCCAAGTTGGGCCAAAGAACCTTTTTCCATGCTGTATGACTCTAAAGCGATTAACAAAATACCTCATTAAAGACTGATCGACTAAACTGACACTTGATTTTGACACAAAATGCAGTGAGCATGGCATATGGATGCTTGAATATTGTCTCTCAAAGTACAATAAATATTGGTAACTCTGGATATTGTATATAGAGTAAAATTCCAAAATATGCCACAGTTTTGGAGGTGTTTATCCCAGAGCACAGTTTAATAATGGGATTCCATGCAAATGACATGAATATTCTCCAGCTTCAAGTCACATAATAAATGTGTAGTTTTGTAGAGTATAGTTAGAACAAAGAAGTAAACTTACCAGTGACAACATGTCCTCCCTCAAGACCAGTCCCATAACGATCACTGGCAGACAGGCCTGAGGCTGCCTACAATCAGCACCACAAACAAACACCTGCACTCTGGACAGCTGAACCTACAATCCAATGAGCCACACCTGGGCATAATTAGTGGTTATTAGATTAAATTGCCTGCACCTCATCAGTGGTTAATCACCCTTAGCAGCTGTTTATAAACCCAGGAGTCCCAGGGGGAGCAAGTGGTTGGTGGCCTGTTGACAAGGATGCCACAATGGACAAGTTCCTTTCTGCGTATTCACTCTCAGGAAGACCAATCTTCTTGCTAACAAACAGGGACAATCTAGACATTGTTGTTGGTAGACAAAAATGCTGGTAAAACTCAGTGGGTGAGGCAGCATCTATGGAGCAAAGGAATATATTGTTTGTCATTGGTAAAGATGCCTGTTGTTTGAGTTCACCCTACCAATGAGGACCAGTGGTTACTTTATCCAAAACTATCTGTTGATTTTAATCTGATCATTGGCTCTAATTCTGATGCCAATTTTGTGAGCCAACTGCTCTGGGGGTCCTTGTTCATCAGTCACTGAAAGTAAGCATGCAGGTATAGAACGCAGTGAAGAAAGCGAATGGCATGTTGGCCTTCATAACAAGAGGAGTTGAGTATAGGAGCAAAGAGGTCCTTCTGCAATTGTACAGGGCCCTAGTAAGACCACACCAGAAATATTATGTGCAGTTTGGGTCTCCAAATTTGAGGAAGGACATTCTTGTTATTGAAGGAGTGTAGTGCATGTTCATGCGGTGAATTCCTGGGATGACAGGACTGTCATATGTTAATAAAATGGAGCGGCTGGGTTTGTATACTCTGGAATTTAGAAGAATGAGAGGGGATCTTATTGAAACATATAAGGTTATTAAGGGTTTGGACATGCTAGAAGCAGGAAACATATTCCTGATGTTGGGGGAGTCCAGAACCAGGGGCCCCATTTAAGAATAAGGGGTAAGCCATTTGGAACGGAGATGAGGAAAAACATTTTCACACAGAGGGTTGTGAATCTGTGGAATTCTTTCTCAGAAGGCAGTGGAGGCCAATTTTCTGGATGCTTTCAAGAGAGAGTTGGATAGAGCACTTAAAGATAGTGGAGTCGGGGGATATGATGAGAAGGCAGGAACAGAGTACTGATTGTGGATGATTAGCCATGATCATATTGAATAGCAGTGCTGGCTCGAAGGGCCGATTGGCCTACTCCTGCACCTATTGTCTATTGCCTATCTCCATTTTGTTAATTATGCTGAAGGCATTTCTCCTGGTGAACTTGTATGATGTTTTGGTGGCCATTGTTTATGAATCCTCTGCATTTGAAGTTTCTGCTTGTCTGTGCAAACTGAGCCCTGAAAGAATTGGCCACTGACCTTTTTCTCCATTTCATTCATTTAAATGTATGCCTCGTGTAAGGAAATCATTATCAGATTATAGTCATAGTCACATAGCCATAAGAATTGCCCCTTCAGACCATTGACCCAGTGCCAACCATCAGCCACCCATTTACACTAATCTTAATCTAATTCCATTTTATACACTTCAGCTCTCCACCCCCGCACCTTCCTGATCCCAATTTCTACCACTCACCTACACGCTCGGAGCAATTTACAGTGGTCAATTAACCCACACACAAGACCTCATCAGGATTGCTAGTTTTTTCTCTTGCTTCCCAACTGCTGAAAGATCGAATTCTCTGGGAGACAAATAACTTTCTCAACACTTGTGGCTCTCATAAAACTACTGAATGTCAGCTTAGACATCTGTTTAAATTGTCTGAATTCTTCTGAAGTGTCAGCTGATCCCCTGTCTACTATGGGCTGCATTGTAGTCACTCTTCTTCACACTCAGTCACAATTAATCACCACAAGCTAGTTGTTTCTTTCAGATTCAGTACATTGCTAACATTATTATACAGAGGTTGTTCACCCTTTATTCACGTAACAACTACTACCCCAATGTTAAATTGTTCTTTTTTTCCAGATCACTATTTATTAATCAGATTATAGAGTCAGAGGTTGGACCACTAACGTAATTATTATTTCAGCTCCAGTCAATGACGTGAAACAGTGAGCAGAATGGCAGAATACCAACAATATTGGTACCTAGTCAATGTTATAATCATCTAACATTTGCTCTACCATAACAATACCAACCCACACAAAATGTTCAGACAAGTGTTTAAGAAAAAACTGCAGATGCTGGAAAATCAAAGGTAGAAATCTATGGAGTGAAGGAAATGGGCAACGTTTCGGGTCAAAACCCTTCAGTCTGAAAAAGGGTTTCAACCCGAAACATTGCCTATTTCCTTCGCTCCATAGATGCTGCCTCACCCGCTGAGTTTCTCCAGCATTTTTGTCTATGTTCAGACAAGTGTCAGGTTCAGTTTAGCAGAAAGCGAGGGGTAAGGTGATGTATTATGGACTGCATCCTTTCTCATTGTCAATAAAACTACCAATGTTTATGACTGCTCTGAACTTACTACTCGTACTTCTATATTCACATCCAAATCGCTAATGTGTGCATCAAATAGTACATCGTTGGGACAGAAGTTTACTGTTTAAAAAACCCAGATAGTAAGTATGGAACGTTACCTTACTTTCTTGGCACTGAGATAAGTGGGGTCTTTTTTAAGCAAGTGTGGACCTCTGAATGGAGTAGTGAGAGGTTTAAAGATGTCTGTGATTACCTCTGCCAGCTGAACCGCACAGGACCTGAGGATGCTGCCAAGGACTCCATAGTTGCTTTCCGCGTATTCACTCTCAGGAAGACCAATCTTGTAGCTGCCACAGTATCCTTGGCATAGGCGCATCCAAGACTGACAGGGTTGGTAACATTCCACCACTACTATCCTGCAGAATCCTTTCCAATCGTTTCCTTACCACTGACATGTGGCTCAATGGCCTCTATATCCCTGGATTCTCTCCTTAAACAAAGTAACAATATTGGCTAGTCTGCAGTCCTCCAACATCCCCTATTGCTAGAGTAGATGCAAAGATTTTCGTTAAGGCCCCTTCAAACTCCTCTCTTGCCTCTCTCAACATTTTAGACCTTGTGGATTTATCCACTTTAATGTTTTCCAAGGGATCCCAAAACACCTGCTTGATCTCAAACTGCCATAGCATATTAGTATATCCCACACTAGTCTCAATCTCCTGCCTGCCCTTCTTGGTAAATGCAGATGCATAGTCAAACGTGTCCATATTTTGCTCGTTGAAAAGACATCTAACTAATTGTTTCTACAACCACCAACAATTACATAGCCCATGCACAGTGTTTGCATTGAACTCAATAAGAGACTATAAAGGAAGCAAGATAAATCAAAAAATCCCAATGGAGTGTTTAATGGTTTAATACATAAAAGACATATTAAACCCTCTAACATGCAGTACAATGTATAATATATTCAAAAGGCATTATCTTTAGCTATGATTTCTTAACATTATAAAGTTCTTCCTGTCTTAGGATATTAATCAGCATAGAGACACTAACAACTGAATGGCAATGACCACCAAAAACAATAAAAGAATAAATTTAGCTCTAAGGGGAAATCTGCAAAAGGTAAACAATGTAAAAAGCTGCGCACATTAAACAGAAATAAAAGATCCACAGGAGACCTTTGTAGTCCCACAGGTACTTTATTTTCTGTATAACATTGCTGAAGATTCCTCTGAATTAGATCTCTCTTCGGTCTTACCTATACCCAGAACACCAGCCACATATAAAATGTTATCACCTGCATTGTTAATGCTGCTGGTGTGAAGATCAGGAATGCAGACTATGCCACTGAGGGACTGCCATTTATCCACCACTCACTGGAATATTTCATCCACAGACAAATGATTCAATAAGATGATGCTTCATTTCTGAAAAAACTTTTATTTTTACTATGATGAATTACTCTGTTCATGAAGGTGAGGGACAGCACCGATTCCTTTCCTCTTTCCTGAGGCACGTTCTATCCGCAACCATGGAGGTTTCAACCCGCTGCTCTGCTTTCCTCTCAGGTACCTAAATCAATCAGCCAGGTTAATTGTTTTTGGTAAATTTCTACATCACTGCAAACAGAGCAATGAAAGGAGAATTCATGAGCAATGTAATACTCATAGAGCACATTAACGGGACCTTTGGCCCACCGTGTTCATGCGGACCATCAAGCACCAATCTATGCCATTCCTATTTCCAGCACTTGGTCCATAGTTTTCTGTGCGTTGCCAATTTCATCTCGACACTAATTAAATGTTGTGAGAGTCTCAGCCTTGATTATCCCCTCAGGTACTGTGTTTCAAATTTCAATCACCATCCGGATGAGAAATTCTTCCTGAAGTCTCTTAAAAACATTTTATCTCTTACCTTATATCCACGCCCTTGAGTTTTAGATACCTTTGCAGAGAGAAATGTTGCCTACTAATGCCCTTCACAATTCTCTCAGACCCCTCGGCCATCTCTGCCCCAAGAGAAACAAATTTAGCCTATCCAGTCTATCTTCATAATTGGAAACCATCCACTCCTCTTTCTGGCAACGAGTTGCAGATCACTCAATGGTTAAGAAACAACTTCTCCAGCTTCTGCCTAATTCTTCTGCCATTTACCTTAAATGTAGGTTCTATCGCCGCCAAGAAAAATCTGTTCACCCTGCCTAGACCGTGCATAATGTCGCTCACCTCATTAACCAGCCCGCAACTTCCTCTGTCCCAAAAATAATTTAAAAGTTCATGTCATAGGAGCAGAATTAGGCCATTCAGCTCATTGAGTCTGCCATTCAATCATGGCTGATCTATCTTTCCCTCTCAACCCCATTACCTTTGACAACCTTACTAATCAAGAATCTGCCAATATCCACATTAAAAATACCTAATGATGGCCTCCACAGCCATCTGTGGCAATGAATTCCACAGATTTGCCACCCGCTGACTAAAGAAATTCCTCCTCATCTCCTTTATAAAGGTAAGTCCTTTTATTTTGAGGCTGTGCCTTGTCATCCTAGACTCTCCCAAGTGGAAACATTCCCTCCACATTTACTCTATCCAGGCTATTCACTATTTGGTAAGTTTCTATGAGGTGCCCTCTCATCCTTCAAAACTCCAGCATGTACAGGCCCAGTGATGTCAAACGTTCATCATATGTTAACCTAATCATTCCCGGGATCATTGTCGTAAACCTCCTCTGTATCCTCTCCAGCCCAACAAAATCCCTTCTCAGATATGGAGCCCAAAACTGCTCACAATATTCCAAATGCGGCCTGACCAGCGCCTTATAAATCCTGAGCATTACACCCCTGATTTTATATTCTAGTCCACTTGAAATAAATGCTAACTTTGCATTAGTCTTTCTTACTAATGATTCAACTTGGAAATTAACCCTTTGGGAATCCTGCACCAACACTGCCAAATCCCTTTGCACCTCCGATTTCTCCCCATTTAGAAAATATTCTACTCCTTTATTTCTACAACCTAAGGGAATGACTGTACATTTTGCTACGCTGTATTCCATCTGCCTCTTTTCTGCCTGCTCTCCCAACCTGTCCAAATATTTCTGCAGAGTCCCTACTTACTCTACACTACCTGCCTCTCCAACTATCTTCGTATCACATGCAATGAAACAGAAAATGCTGGAAATACCACGGATAAGGAAGGCAAATTAATGTTTCAAGTCGATAACTTGCATCACAATCTCGTTGTCTCTTCACAGTGAGGAATGTGGAGGAGTCACTGTGGTGGATGTTTATGTTAAAATGTATTTTGTGTGTCTTGTTGCTTTTTATTGGTATGACTATGGTAAATCAAATTCCTTGTATGTTGCAAAACATACTTGGCTAATAAAGTATGATTATGATTATAAGGGTCACCTAAAATTGTAAAATTTAATGTTTAATATCTTGAAGCCAAAAACTCTCCCTGTCAGCATAAACATACAATCAACGTTGGGTTCATCTGCAAACTTGTTCTATTTTACATGGAGTTATTGTGGAGAGTTGACAGAGGCGGTATTTAATAAAGCCTTTTGTTACCGTTAGCAAAGTGATTTGTCAAGTCGAATACAGTGGATTAATTGGGAATGTACCAACTCTGTGATCCGAAGGGAAGTGCCAAGTTAGATCCAAAAGTAGTGAAATTACAGATGCAGCCCAGTCCATCGCACAAACCAGTCTTCTCCCAAACCTCTACCTCCCATCCCATCCCATCCCATCAACTCTATCTGCACTTCATGCTGCCTCCAGAAACAAGCCAGCATAATCAAGGACCAGAATCCATTTCCAATCAACGATGTATAACACAAAATGCCAATGATCTAATCTGAGCTCCATTCTCAGTTTCTTGGTATTGGTTTATTATTGTCATATGCAATGAGATACAGTTTAAAACTTTGTTTGCATGTTATCCAGTCAGATCATACCATACACAAGTACAATCATGCATTACAAAAGTACAATAGGTAGTGCAAGTAGTAAAAAATAACCAGTTCAGAATGTTGTATTTCAGCTACAGAGAAAATGCAGATAAACAAAGTGCAAGGGCTGTAATAAGGTAGGTTGGGAGAACTGGAGTACATCCTTGCTTATGAGAGGTTCATCCAGTAGTCTGATAACAGCAGAGAAGAAGCTGTCCTTGACTCTGGTGGTCCATGCTTTCAAGCCTTTATCTTCTGCCTGATGGGACAGGGGAGAAGAGGGAATGATTGGGGGATAAATGGTCCTTGGTTATCAGTGCAAGTTAAAGCCAAGATTTGACTGCATCTTCTCTCATCTTATTTGCCACCTTTGGTCCCAGTGTTTTATCCTGCTAAGTAATGATTCCACATTGCCACACTAATTTTGACACAGAAAGAAGTCATTCAGCAAATTTGTTTTTTTTGCCACTTGCAGACTCCTAGGGGCAAATTAGCAACCAGTCGACTTACTCACATGCCCTTGGGATATGGGAGGAAGCTGGAGCACTCAGCAAGAACCCTAGAGGTTTACATGAGGTCTGTGGAGCCCTCGTAATTCCCATAACCTACTGGAGACAACTCTGCTGAAATCCTGCTGAAAAGGTCACCGTTTTTCATTTGACCTTTACTATTGTATTTCTGATTCAAAAGCCTCTGTTTCTATTTATAGATCCAAGGACACCACGGGTTTTTTTGTTATTGTTAAATAAAACTCAAAGCAGATCCAGAGGGACGAGGCATTGGGGATAACATGAGAATGCACACGGCCCTTGTTCTAAACGCAGGTAAAGCATGGAATTTGGAGAAAGAAAGGGACACCGAGCTGCTGGATGATGCTTATCCAACTCTCTAACTACCCTGAGTGTACGAATGCACATCATACATTGACCTATATTTTGTGAAAAGAAACAGTGATTAATAAGTTCACGTTATTTGCAGATCTAACCTATTCAAATATACAAACACTGCATCGTTTTCCCACTTTGAAAGGTGATTTATGTATTTACATTGCTTATTAAGTTAACTCCTTCATAGATTTTCTGAGTACTCAGATCTTCTCAAAGGAACGTTTAGGAAGGGTTCCGACCTGAAACATCCCGTTCTTTTTCTCCAGGAATGTTGCCTGACCCGCTGAGTTGCTCCAGCATTTTGTGTCTTAACTTGTCATTAGATCTGAATCCACTCTTTGACCTGATGAAAAAATCAATCTTTAATATAACTGAGTAGAATCCCACGTTGTTCCTTGTAAAAGGCATTTCCAGAGCAGAATCACAATCGCACAACCCTCTGAATCCCTGTGCATATGGTCTGCAGGAATCAAATGATTTACACATAGACTTGTGACTCCTATGTTCACACATCTCTGCTGTTGTGCTGGCTGTTCTGCTGGCTTCACCACAACATCTCCGAGACATAGGTTTGTCAGGTAATGCAAACACACATACTCTGTCATGTTGTTTGAATTGTTTCCTTCTACTCTTTGAATCATTATTTTATTTTGGTCTTTGCGACATTTCTTCCAATCTTCCGTCAAGAATTGAGTGAACTAAGTTCAATTATGATTCTGACCCTTCTGCACATTAACAGGATTGCAGAACCTGCTGCAGAATATGGAATCACTCTGCAATTTAGCTGGAAGTTCAGAAATTATTTTTTATTAACTGTCTTGACCAACCCCTGCAATACTTCTTATCTCTTTATAAACTGGATTTCTAACTTTTCCTAGTTCTGATTCCACGTAAACTGTTCCTTTCACCATCGATGCTGCCTGACCAGAATGAGTATCTCTGATTTTTTTCTACTTTTGTTTCTTGTGACTCTTTGACTATTCTCAATGGTCCCTCCATTATACTATCTGACTCTGGGTGAAATGGCGAAGTAAGGATGTGCTCAATATATTTCATTTTATAAATTTTTCAATGTAAAGCTGTCCACTGTGAGTAGGTATAGGTGACAATAATAAACCAATAACTGCAAAAAAAGCATTGAGGTTCATTATCTGAGACCACTTACTCTGGTAAACTATGACATGATAAAATGCATCTTAGTTCTTCAGTAGTACATCCTGTTGTACTTCAGGACCTAATATGTTCACCTTAATTCATTTGACGAGCTAACAATATGCACTAAAAAGCCAATATAAATACCAATGATCTATTAAAGAATGGCTTCATTGGCTTAGCTGTACAATTTTGAGGCAATGCAAAATCTCTCACTCTTGCCCATCATATTACAAATTGTTCATGTTAAACTATTCCAAAATTCTTTACAGCAACTTGTGATGATAACTGAACACAGTCCAGTTTTGGCATCATCACATAGTAAGTACTTCCTCCTCTGCACCTTTCATTAATTCAGTTCATCCTTTTAAATCTATTATGTAAGCTCCTTTTAGAAAGCTATCTCTTTGCATCCTTCAATGCAACGGCTAGAAAGTCGTTCACTATTTTCAATATGTAGATCATGCTTTCACTCGTTGTATTTGAATTCTCATTTGGTAAATTTGATAATTCATCCAGAGTGTGTTTTGTTTTGAACAGGACAAGAATAATCTGCAATTATTGTTTCAATAATTTGACTGTGACAACAAAGATGCAAGAGAATGGCCGCTGTTGTGTCCTCTACATAGCCATTGAAACTGCAGCTGATGTAGGGTCAAGAATTGCTAAAGATCATAGTCGATCAAATAGAAAGGAGAGGCAATTTCTAATGCTTCTTCCCAATTTGAGTGTAAGTTGACTCACCTGGGACAAGGCAGCCTATATGATTGACACCACATCCTTCACCCTAAAATTAATTGCCTCTACATCCTAGATTGTTTTCCTTTGGCCATCACCACTAAATAATTGATTGTAGCTCCTTGTTATTCTGCACGCTGCACATTACAGAATGCACATTCTAGATCACATCTCCCTTCCCAGACTCTACTTTCATAAGGTAGACACAAAATGCTGCACTATCTCAGCGGGACAGGAACATCTCTGGAGAGAAGAATGGGAGACGTTTCGGGTCGAGACCCTTCTTCAGACTATGCTGTTCCGCAGAGTTACTCCAGCATTTTGTGTCTACTTTCGATTTGAACCAGCATTTGCAATTCATTCCAACGCTACTTTCACAAGTCTATTTCCACTTGTTGTTCTTTCCTGCATTTTTTTATTTTCTTCATTCTTCAGCAGCTGTTCCAATGTTAATATGCAGAATCTGTCTACGTTCAATAGAGCACTGCATCACACTCACAATCTCAGAACCGCAAAGATTTTCAGTTCGAACCGAAACGTCACCCATTCCTTCTCTCCCTAGATGCTGCCTGTCCTGTTGAGACTCCAGCTTTTGTCTGTCTTCAGTTTAAATCAGCAACTACAGTTCCTTCCTACACATTGATATCTTTACAATTGCTTCTACAGTGGTCTGAACGTAATCCATTTGCATCTGTACTTATCCGAAGATAAAGAACATATTTCTGTATAAATGCTTCCCTCTTTATATTGAATAACATTTCTTTCAATTTTTGAAGATTAATTTTTTTGAGTACTTATTGATATTAGGACCTCACTTGCACTACTTTGACTATGGTAACTAGAGAGATCTTCAAGTTGACACTTTAAGGGAGTTTTGTGTTTAGACAACAATTCTCCAATATTGCAGACTCTCCTTGCCCATACTCAGTTGGGTGATCCATCAGACAGACCTAATCTTGTTGAAACTAGGTGCCAACTTTGTGTAAAACCCTGTGAAGTGAATACTGGGCTTTAATTGCAACAGCCTGGATCCTGGCACCAGGGAGGCAACACACCATCCTGGTGTCCTGTTTGCAGCCACATAATCTTCTGTCTGTCCCTCTAACTATCGAATCTGCTATCAGCGGAAACAGGTTACCCAAATAAATCTGTGTTACATAATCCCACAGCCTAAAGCAGAACAGAACAAAAGGAGTACTTTGCTCTTGTCCGAGATGTTGGGTAAATACGTTTCCATATAATGACCTTCACAAATCTTCCCTGTCCCGCCTGCAACTGGTCCAAAACGCAGCAGCGAGACTCCTGACGGGCACCCGAAAAAGGGACCACATCACCCAATCCTGGCCGCTCTCCACTGGCTCCCTGTGCGGTTCCGTATACATTTCAAGATCCTCCTCTATGTCTACAAAGCCCTCAATGGGCTTGCCCCCACCTACATTAAAAGTCTTCTCACCCACCACACCACCTCCAGGTCCCTCAGATTGGCCGACTTGGGGTTACTGAACATCCCGCCGTCTAGGCATAAGCTCAGGAACAGCATCCTCCTTCCCATCAGAACTTCCCCCTCCATCGACTCCTTTAAGTCAAGACTAAAAACGTATCTATACTCCCAAGCCTTTCTTGACGTCCTCTGAGCGAGGGCTATATGTATATATGTATGTAGTTTGTTTGTTTATACTATTCTTATAACATATGTAAAGCACTTTGGCCAACGAGAGTTGTTTTTTAAATGTGCTATATAAATAAATGTGACTTGACTTGACAAATATTGATGAAAAATAATTTTGCTGCAATGCATTTGTAAGGAAATTATTGTATGACTGTATAAATTGAATCATTAGGCAGATGACAGTGAGGATTACAGAGATTGAAGGTTACAAATGTTCTCTCTCGTTCAGCAATATGCTTGAGTCAGGAAATGGCGAACTCTCTTTGTTTCTGCCTGGAGTTGAGTCTGGGTGAGAATGCACATATGATTAACTGGCACCCAGGACACAGCGCACTCATTGGAAGCGCCCTGAGGGATTGTGGCGAGAGAAGAACGGCCTTTAACTTCATTCTTCATGAAAGGCCAAGAAAATCAAAATACAGGGACAGGAGGCTATTCTGTGGTGAATCTGTAGTCCATTGCAACAGCGGCCAAGTCTTTGGGTATTTTTAAAGCGGAGATTGATAGTTTCTTGGTTAGTAAGAGTGTCAAAAGTCATGGGGAGAAGGCAGGAGAATAGGGTTGACAGGGAAAGACAGATCAGCCATGATTGAATGCCTGAGTAGAAATGATGGGCCGAATTGCCTAATTCTGCTCCTATGACTTATTTGGACCCTCAACCGAGTTCTGCCGTTTGCAAAAGTGAGCCGAAAATTCAAACAAACCACAGCCACATGGTGTTCAGAATGTAGACAAAAATGCTGGAGAAACTCAGCAGGTGAGGCAACATCTATGGAGCAAAGGAAATAGGCAACGTTGCCTATTTCCTACGCTCCATAGATGCTGCCTCACCCGCTGAGTTTCTCCAGCATTTTTGTCTACCTTCGATTTTCCAGCATCTGTAGTTCCTTCTTAAACAACATGGTGATCAGAATAATTTGCGACCCGAGGAGTGTTGAAGGGATTAAAGATGGAAAGATTAATATCACTGAGAGTTTCTCAAAGGCCAACGGTGCTTGTGTGTCCATGCCTCACTCACTATCAGTGTCAGTCTCCCACATGGTTTGTGAGTTAACACTGCAACACATAGTGCTATGTTAGAAAGCTGTGTCCACACTTTTAGGCCAATGACACTGAATGCAAATCAGTTAGGAAGGGTAGGTTCTAAAGGAAAGAGAGAAGGATATAGCCTGAGCGAGTGAGAATAGTTTCTGAGTGATGAGATACTGTGTGGGGGGTGATGGGTCCAGTAGAGGGGGATAATCCTATGTGAGAGGTGATGGGGTTGAAGGAAGGAGGTCCTGTGTGAGGCGGTATTGGGGTCCGAGTGTGTGGGTGATAGTGTCTCACAAATCCTTAGAGTTTTTGAAGAGGTCACTAAGAGGATTGATGAGGGCAGGGCAAGGAATGTTGTCTATAAGGACTTTAGCAAGGCCTTTGACAAGGTCCTGCATGGTAGGCTAGTCTGGAAGGTTAGATTGCATGGAATCCAAGGTGAGCTAGCTAATTACATTTAAAATTGGCTTGGAGGAAGGAGTCATGGGGTAGTTGTGGTGGGTTGTTTTTAGTATGATTGTTGGTCAGTAACTAATGAAGTACTGTAGGGGTCATTGAAAATTCTGGGTCCACTGTTGTTTGTTATCTACATTAATGACTTGGATGAAAATCTAGTTAACCGTGTTAGTAAATTTGCAGATGACACCAACATTGGTGAAATAGTGGGCAGTGAGGAAGGATATCTAATTTTACATCAGGAGCTAGATCAATTGGAAAGATGATCCAAAGAATGACAAATGGAATTTAACTTGGATAAGTGTGAGGTGTTACATTTTGGTATGTCAAACCAGAGTGGGACTTACACAGTAAATGGTAGAGCCGTGGAGAGTGTTGTAGACCAGAGAGATCTGGGGGAATACAGTTGAATGGTTCCCTAAAAGTAATGAGTCGGGCATACGGTGTGATGAAAAAGATATTTTGCATGCTTGCCTTCATTGGAAAGGGTATTGAGTGTTGGCATATCATGAACCAGCAATACAAGTCATTGGTGAGACCACACTTGGAGTACAGTGTGCAATTCTGGTCAACCAAATATTGGAAGGATGTCTTTCATTTGGAAAGGTTGCGGAAGAGATTCATCAGGCTGTTACCTGGGCTTGTGGGCTTGAGTTATAGGAGGAGGTTGGATAGGCTGGAACTTTTTTCTTTGGACCATGGGAGGTTAAGGGGTGACCTTATTGAGGTGTACAAGATCACAAGGGGTACGGATAAAGTAAATGCTTACAGTCTTTTTCCCAGCGTAGAGGATCCAAAAACTGGAGAGCATAAATTTGAATTGAGAGGGGAGAAGTCTCATAAATACATCAGGAGCAACTTTTTTCACTCGGAGAGTAGTTTGTAACTGGCATGAGCTGCAGTGGAATTTATAGAAGTTGTTACAATTGCGACTGGCACAGTATGCCAACTTAGTCAACACAGACAAGGTGACCTCTTGGGTTTTTTTCTGTGCTGTATTGCTCTACGACTCTATAAGTGGCAAGATCCTGTGTGAGAAGTGATAGGGTCTAAGGGAGTAACGGTTATGATTGGAGTTAGGATACCATTCATTTGGCCTTGAGCCAGCAATACGGGCAAGTATGCAGCTGAGGACCCGGATCATGGGCAGATGTGGAGTGGGAACTGGGGACCAGGACCATGGGCAGATGTGCGACGGTGGATTCGATTGTGGACAGGTGTGTAGCTGGAGACTGGGTTATGGGCAGAAGAAGGGTTGTGGCCCGAAACGTTGCCTATTTCCTTCGCTCCACAGATGCTGCTGCACCCGCTGAGTTTCTCCAGCATTTTTGTGTTATGGGCAGATGTGTTTGTGGACTGGGGAATTGACCAGAGGTCTGGAAGGCTAAATTTGGTATTGATACCACTGCCTTAAATGAGACACATGTGGCAGAGCAAGGTGCAGGAACCTAAACAAGCTCTCTGATCACCACGCGCCATCTGCTGGTAAATGACATTAGTATAGCTGGGTACTTCATGGCTAGCGTGGGCTCAGTGGGCTGAAGGACCTGTTTCCATGTGAGTGCACCAATCACTCTAACTTATGGCACCTGGTTGATTAATCATTATCGAAGCAAGCATTGCGAATTTCGCACCACCCTTGCCAATGACAGACACAAATAATTGCTGACTGATCCATAGTGGTATCTCCTTCAACCTGGCCCCTAAACATCAGTGTTAATTGACGCATTGCCACAAGATCGATGTTGAAACTCTCAAGGACTCCACAAAATGCCTGGTATCCACACCTCACAAACACCCTGTCAACTCCCAGTATAGAATAGGCACAGAATACCCGCCACTTCTGGGCCGTGCTGCAGTCCACCTGTGGACTCTACACTTGTCTGCTTTGAAGAGAATGACCAGATCGAGGAGATAATTAACCTCAGACACAGGGTAAGTTTAGTCTTCGAGTCATGGAATGATAGAGAGATGGAATCATTCAAGGCCGTTCAACCCACCCTGACCATGCCTGCCATCAAATACCCATCAATATCAATCCCATTAACCTGCATTTGGTCCAGACCCTTCTCTGCCTTGGTAATTCAAGTGTCTGTATGGCTACTTCTTAAATTTTGTAAGAGTCTCTGCCTTCACCATCTCCTCAGGCAGTGTATTCCAGATTACAAATGCCATCTGGATGAGAAAATCCCATCAGATTCCTCTCTAAATCTCATACACCTTTGTTCAAACGTGCCCACTGCCTTGACACCTCAGCGATGGGGAAAAAGTCTCCTACCATCTAACCTATTTATCCCCCTCATAATTTTGTATCTCAATCAGGTCAACACTCAACTTCCTCGACACTGTAGAAAATAAACACAGCCTCTCCAGCCTCTCTTCATCAGTGAAGCGTTCTATCCCAGGCCACATCCTTGTGAATCTACCCAGCACCCTCTCCGGTGCCGTCACTGTCTTGTCCATAAGTGTCGGTGGAATGAGAAGTCACATTGGAGGACGGACAAAATGAAACCCATCAACCTGAAGCTTCAGGCTGTTTGTGTTCAGAGCCCTGTGAATTCTGTCCCAGAGCTCTGACAGTTTTCTGCACATCTTGGCTTGAGACACGCTGAGTGACGAGGAATGGGAGTCTGTGTGCCGGGCTTGGTATTGTAATTAAATCTCTCCTACAATATCTGGAATCAAATAATGAGCCAGATCCAATCAATGCTCCAGCCTCATTTATCTTAATCCAAGTTACTCTCCACTAACACTGTGCAGGGCATCAGAGATCTTGCGTTGGGAGATATCTTTTTAGTTTTTTAGTTTTAGTTTTGGAGATACAGCATGGAAACAGGCCTTTCGACCCAACGAGTCCGCATCGACCAGCGATCACTGGTACACGAGTGTTCTATCCTACACTAGAAACAATTTACAAAAAACAATTTACCTACAAACCTGCATGTCTGTAGAAAGTGGGAGGAAACCACAGCGCCCAGAGAAAACGCATACGGTCACAGGGAGAATGTACAAACCCCGTACAGACAGCACCCACAGTCAAGATCGAACCTGGGTCTCTAATGCTGTAAGGCAGCAACTCTACTGCTGCTCCACTGTGTCACCCCCACCCCCATCTCTGCGGAAATAACCTTTGCTGCCCTGCTCCCAATGCTTCCTATCAGTGGGAGCACAGCTCGTTGGGATGTGTTGGCATCATGACAGTCAGTTCTTGGAATTCCAGTTGGAGCTTCTGAATCCCTGGGAAAGCCGCTTCTGGAGTTGGGAACTTCCTGGTGCCGATCAACTGATAGGCACAATCCCAGCAGGGAAAGTCCCACCCACAGTGGGATGGAGGAATCAATGTCTTTTGATGGCTACCTCTTCACTCAGAGACATCACAGACAAACTACTCATCAATGAGACCCTCCCCATCCCTCACGCGGAGGCAGACATTATCCCTCCCTCAGACCCAATAATCCCTTTTTACTTACACCCTCTATCTCCCCCACTCAGTCCCTGACCCTCCGGCATCCCTCACAGACCTCCTGACCCACCCTCAATCAGTTCCAATGCTCACATATCCAATCTGTCCCTCATTCAGACACTAATATCACTGTACCTTAACTGGTACATGTGACAATAAAATTTAACTTGAACTTGAATGTTTCCCACCCAAAAACAGTGAGTGGGAAAAGGGTGGTAGGTATATGGAACAAGCTGCCGGAGGAAGTAGTTGAGGTGGGTACTATAACAACGTTTAAAAACATTTGGACCAGCATGTGGATAGGATAGGTTTAGAAGGATATGGGCCAAATAGAGGCAGATGGGACTAGTGCCATTGGGGTATGTTGGGCGGCGTGTACAAGTTGGTCAGCGTGTGCAAGTTGAGGATTTACGTGAGAGAAGGAATATTGGGCCTGAGGGAGGGATAGAGTCCACCTCAGGGTGAAGGAGGGTTGTCTGTGACGGGTAAATGGCTCTGGGCGAGCTGTTAGTGATGTGCTCTCTCAGTGGGATAGTGAAAGACACATTGATGCTTCCATCCCACAGTAAATGAAAGATTTCCCTGCTAGGATTGTGCATTCCAACACGTTCTCGCTGGGGAACATAAGGTCCAACTGGAATTACAAGGATGGGGCCAGTTCTCAGTATGCCCAGATATCCCAACTTACTGTGCCTCCACTGATAGGAAAGATTGGGAGCAGGATAGCGAGGCTAATGACCACAGAGATATATATCTGTGTTTTCTGCACAATGGGGAGTAATTTGGATTAAGATGGATGAAGCTGGAGCAATGATTGGATCTGGCTCATTATTTGACTCCACTTACTGTAGAACAGATCTAATTACAATACAAAGACCGACACAGACTGACTCGTCACTCAGTGCGTCTCAGACCAGGATGTGCAGCAAATTTCCAGAGCTCTGGGACAGAGGACCAAGAATACAAACAGCTCGTACCTTGAGGGTGGCTTTCTATAACAGATGATTCAAAATCCTGAGGGCATGGGTTTGAACAAAGGAGTAAGAGATTTAGAGGGATCTGAGGGAGAATCTATTCCCCCAGAGGATGGTTGGTATCTGGAAAGCAATGCCTGAGGGGGTGGTGGAAACATAGACATAGTGACTTAGAAAATAGGTGCAGGAGTAGGCCATTTGGCTCTTTGAGCCAGCACTGCCATTCAATGTGATCATGGCTGATCATCCAAAATCAGTACCCTGTTCCTGCTTTTTCCCCATATCCCTTGATTCCATTAGCCCTAAGAGCTAAATCTAACTCTCTCTTGAAAACATCCAGTGAATTGGCCTCCACTGCCTTCTGTGGCAGAGAATTCCACTGATTCACAACTTCTCCAGATGAAAACGTTTTTCCTCATCTCAGTCCTAAATGGCCTGCCCTTTATTCTTAAATTGTGGCCCCTCGTTCTGGACTCCCCCAACATCGGGAACATTTTTCTTGCATCTAGCCTGTCCAATCCTTTAAGAATTTTATGTTTCTATAAGATACCCTCTCATTCTTCTAAATTCCAGTGAATACAAGGGCGGTGGAGGCAGAGACTCTCTCAACATATAAGAATTATGTACGGGAGCTCTTAAATTGTAAAGGCATAGAAAGCTACAGACCAAGTGCTGAGCAATGGAATTAGTTTAGATAGGTAAAAATACAGTGCTTGAGGAACTCAGCAGGACAGGCAACATCTGTGAAAAGAAATGGACAGTGGAGGTGACTTTTTGGGCTGGACATCTTTTTCAGATCCAAAACATTGACTGTCTATTTCCGTCTAAAGATGCTGCCTGACCCATTACGTTCCTCAGTAGTTTGTTTTTTTGCTTAAGATTCCAACATCTGAAGTCACTTGTATCTCCTTGGTACAGATGAGTATTTAATGGTCGGTATGAACATGGTGGGCCAAAGGGCCTGTATCCATGCAGTAGGACTCACAGATGACAAAAGTTCTACACAATGAATGAGATTGTCACCGTGGGGCTCCCTCCCCTCCCACCAGCTGCCGCTTCTTCCTGTTGGCGCCACTTTGTCCACTCACAGCTCCACCGACGCTTCTTCTACCTTCTCCCGTCGCTTTGTCCACTCCGCTGTTCCCTCCTTTATCGCCGCCTCCTCATTCACCCCCGCAATCACCGACATAGCAGTGGAGTGAGGAGAGAACAAAGTGGCGGCCAACAGGAATAAGTGGCTGCTGGTGAAAGGGGAGAGAGCCCAACTGCTACCGAACGCGTCCTGTCGTTAGCGGCGGCCTGATGAAAATGCTTCCAGGGGCTACAATGTGAGACGAAACAACAGCTGCATCAAACGGATGATATGGCAATTGGTGAAGAAAGGCTTGCAGATGCATCTTGCCAGCTGGGGTGTCATTGGCAGGGCCGTCCGCTAAACTGAAATCTACCTCATTGGAGACCCTCGGACTGTCTTCAATCGGATTTTACTGGACTTTTGTCTTGCACTAAACAATATTCCCTTTATCCTGTATGTGTGTGGCTTGATTGTAATCATGTATCGTCTTTCCGCTGACTGGAGAGCACACAATAAAAAAGTATCTCGGTACATGTGCCAGTAAAATAAACTACATTAACCCTCTCATTACAGGAATTAGACAAGCAAATCTCTTTTGTGTGGCCTCTTGGTTAAGCAGCAAGCTTTTGGTGATTATATAATTGTTAATTGCTTAAATTTTTAAGATTTATTTTTAATCCAACCGTTTAATCCTGTTTCACTGAATTCCTTTGTTCACCAAACTCCTACCCTTTACTATTCCTTTGATATTGCAATCCAGGTGAAACTGCAGTTTGTATTAAATACTTACTTTGTTTGAGTAACATATCTAATAAATCAAAGATTTATCATGAGCTGAGAATTGTACGGATTAGTTGGCAGAGGGGTAAGTGCTCCAGGAAATGCTGGCAATTTAGGTGTTAACCACTTGACAGGAACGCACTGCTTGTAAAATAAATGCCTTGTTTTCCTGAGGGGAGAGAGGAGGAGGTAAAGGAAGCAGTGACAGTGCAGTGCGTAACTGACCTTTGGAGTGCTGATGTCCGATGACAGGACTGTTGCAGTTATTTAATAATAAAATCCTTCTCGGGCTCCCTGCCATTTCCTGAGTAATGGGCAATTCATTTAAAACCAGGAAGCTGTGCCTTAACTCAGCTTGGGTAACATCCAGCAGAAACATCAATTAATTATCAATTTCCTCTCAGCATCCTGACTTCAATCTATCTTTCCATCTCCTCGGAGTAGTCAAGTGGAATCACCTCAGCTCAAAGTTCCAGCCAGTGTTGGCTCAAGTCTCGCAAGCAAGATTTTTAAAAACCCAAAGATCCAAGATTTTTTTTTTAATGTATTTGATGTATATGTTCTTTAATACTCATATGCATGTAGATTATATTATTTTATTTATATAAATCTTTTGATGTTTCCATCTGCACTGAAATTGAAATGGAGATCTTGAAAGTTAAGAGCTACCAGTAACAATTCCTCACAACATAACAGGAGGCCATTCGACCCACCAGGTTTGTGTTCGATTTCATAGAAATCCCGTTGTCCAATTCCCCCTCATAACTCTGTTTAACCTATTCTTTCTCACATGCCCATTGATTTACCCCAATTTTGCTACAAGTCCCATTCACTGGCAATAACTTACATCACAAATGAACTTCTCAGTTAGGAGAAACATAGAGACGCATCAGAAGGAACCTGCAAACTCAACACCAGCAGAGTCAGGATTAAAGCTGGGTCACACATGCCGCGCGCCCGTAGCACTAGCTGCCGTGGTAACGGTGCAGGTAAATGAACAAACGATAAGATATTTTATCCATCCCTGGGCATAGAATGACTCTGCCGATCCATCCCCAGTCCAGAGAGTCATTCCAATCAGGTTCAAGAATTATAGCTTCATATGGAGCTTGGAGGTAACCTAGGGATCCTGATCTTGGGCGGTGCAGCAGTAGAGTTACTGTTTTACAGCGCTTACAGCGGCAGAGACGCGGGTTCAATCCCGACTACCGGTTGCTGTCTGTATAGAGTTTGTACGTTCTCCCCGTGACCGCGCGGGTTTTCTCCAGGAGTTTTGGTTTCCTCCACACTCCAAAGACGTACAGGTTTGTAAGTTAATTGGCTTGGTATAAATGTCAATTGTCCCTAGTGTGTGTAGGATAGTGTCAATATTCGGGGATCGCTGGTCGGTGCGGACTCGGTGGGCCAAAGGGCCTGTTTCCCCGCTTTATCACTGAACTAAACTAACTCAGCACTGGACAGGAGTGAGTAGAAATTCTACAATAGGGAATGTGCCCAACTGAGTTGAAATGTTAAGCCCTGCTTGACCCCATGTGTTGATTAATTGATACTTTATTACACATGTGAGGTGTCACAGTGAAATTCTTTATTTTACACAAAGTATGCAAAGAGTATGTAAAGAGCGCTGACAAAGTTCATTGTGGTCCCCAATGGCCCCCTCTTTGTTATCGGCGGTCCCTCTTGTGTCGAGGTCAGAGGGCACCCAGCGACCTTCGGATCAGCCCAGAATGAGTGACCAAAACAAAAGAATTAAACTTTGATTAAACAATATATCTCAGCATCTTACAGTCCACGCAGAACTGCTGTTAATTAACTGTGGCTTTGTTTTGTGTGTGTGTATTGATGGTCAAGAAGTGTTAAATACACTTCATGTGTTGATTATCTCCTTGACAGGCCGGGCATTGATATTTAGTTATAGGTCACAATTTGCATCTCATCCGATTCAGCGTGGCTTTCTGACATGTTTCAAGCGTTTATTCCAATGAATCACAAGTGAGTGGTTGTGATCCTGTTTGGTCAAATAGCAGCTAAATATCAGCATACATCTCTTTTTAAATTGAAGCCTTCATTGAGGGCATTTCCCAATCAGCAGATGAGAGAGAAGACAGGATGATTCTAAAGGTAGCAAGCAAGCTTTGCCCACTACCATTCTTGGGATGAGTTCTGATATAGACCTCTGACCACTTGGCACAAGAGGGGCCACCAACAGCAAAGAGGGACCATTGGGGCCACATAGAATACATGTAACTTTGTCAGTGCCCTATACCTGTCAAAATGAGAGTGGGTGGGTACCATAGGACGGTGTCTCATTGGTTCAACCTGTAGTTCAGCTTGGGCACAATAGACACTGTCTATAGACAGAGGTGTCTGTGAAAGCTTTTTGACTTACTGGATGAACAGTTTCTGTGTAAGAAAGAACTGCAGGTGCTGGTTTGCATAAAAGACTGACACAAAATGCTGGAGTAACTCAATGGGTCAGATAGCATCTCTGGAGAAAAGGAATAGGTGACATTTCGGGTCAAGACCCTTCATCAGAGAGAACAGTTTCTGCAATAGGATGAATCCACTCTTTCTGAGTAGATGAACACAAGCTTCCTTTGACTGGATGAACTTTGCTCACAGTCAATGGATAAATACTTACCTCTGGATGCAGCTTCTCCCTCTCTCTGATCAGATGATCTCCACACTCTGTATAAACACTCAAATTGGATGGAGCAGCTCCCTCTAAAGGGATGAACACCTACTTTTTTGATTGGATCGACTCAACTCTCAGATTGGATGACCAATTGGATGGGCCCATACCCTTTGCTGATTGGACATGCTTTACACACCTTGATTGAATGAACACCTACTTTCCCAGACGGGATGAATGTTCCCTCGGTTTGGATGTGATGACAACTTGGCATCAATCAGCAAGGAATCAGATATGTAGGTCAGACAGGTATGAGAAAGGTCTTGGCTGAATGTGAAGTAGAACAGTGTTGAAGGCCAGTTGTTGAGATGATCAACAGATACAGCTGAAAATGGACAACAACTAGATCAAAATTGTTGACAGAGTTGTATGGCACAGAAATAGGCACCACAATCCACCACATCTACCATGCACGCATCTCCACGAATCCCATTGAGGAATAGAATCGCAACATTATACATAACATCACTGGAAACAATCAGAAAATCGAGGTCTTCTGATGAATGGTCATTGACTAAAAAGGTCAATGCTATTTCTCCCTCCACAGATGCTGCTTGACATGCTCAATGTTACCAGCATTTGTATTTAAATTCAGATTTCCAGCAACATTTTTTTTTAAATTGCTAGACATACTGGTTTAAGCCAATGGACTATTGAGTCAAAAGCGGGTTGCCGCAGTTAACCTCACCTTGAGGGACTCTCGGAAGGGTTTTCCATTGAATTGCTGCCGCCTCTGTTGTAACTCTGCAAAGAAAGCTAATCTTTATGGCCCGTTATAACCGTTTGCCGTGTGGCCATTTTTGGGAGTGGCTGTGCGTGAGCTGGAGTGCGGTGATTGAAGGTCAGTACTGTGGCTTGTTTCAAGATGCTGCAGTGTAGAAACTGACCAGAGGGCAAAGGTAAGATGAGAAGAGGTCTTTTAACTTTCCTCTTTGGTCAGTGCAGTTATACCTGGTACTTGCTATTCATTGGTCTGGATATGGGTTTATTATTTTCACGTCTGTAGAGATAGCGTGAATTTTGGTTTTGTGTGCTATCTCAGTAACTAATCCATGCATGATTGCATCAAACCAAATGTGAGTACAACAGTAGAGCAAAAAAGAGAAAGGAAATAGAGAGTGGAGAAAAAGTATAGTAAGGGTCAGAGAACACAGCCTTGCGGGATGCTGGCACAATAATCGTGGATAATGTTTTGTCGCCTATCTTTACTGATTGCAGTCCATGGGTCAGGAAGTGATGATCCAGTTGCAGAGAAATTGCTGGGTTCTAGGTCAAGGTGTTTGGGAATACATTTGGTTAGAATTATGGTGTTAAAAGCAGACTTGTATTCAATGAATACAATGAATTCAAGTCTGACAAGGGTATCCTTACCCTGATGTTCCAGGGATGAGTGGTGGGCCAGGGAGATAGTGTCTGTTGTGGATCTGTTGCAGCAATAGGCAAATTACAGTGGTCAAGGCTTTCTGGAAAGCTGGTGCTGATATGCGGCATGACAAGTCTCTCAAAGCACTTCATGATGGTGGATGTCAGAGCCATTGCGCAGTACGAGAACTGTTTCCAGCTGCAGCTCCTGAGTGACTGCTTGAAGAAACTAAAGTATTAACTGCACACACCTCAGGATCATTTGGATGCTGAGAGCATCATAGATAGGAGTTTTAGCGAGGAGGTCACACCTAAGATGGAGGCAATATGTAGTGGTGTGACCATCAGGAAAGGAAAAGGGAATAGACAGAATGCAGGAACCACCTGCGGCATTCCCTTTGACAACAAACATGTTACTTTACATGTGCAGGAAGGAACTGCAAATGCTGGCTTACACAGAAGAATGGCACAAAATGCTGGGGTATCTCAGCGGGTCAGGCAGCATTTCTAGAGAAACGGAATAGGTGACGTTTTGAGTCGAGACCCTTCTTCAGACTGAGGAGGGAGTTAGGAGGGAGGGAAACTTTACTCCAGCCACCTGCAGCCCTCCACCTGCGACTCCGCCAACTTTATTTTACATATTGTTCTTGTGTATAACAATTCAAAAGAAAGCAACAGCAGCAACAATACCAAGACTGGCTATGAGCCACAGCAGGGAAAGGTGAAGTCAACAGGGCTATAGTGATTGGAGACTCAATAGTTAGGGAGAGAAGGCAGGGGATTCTGTGACCACAAATGTGACTCCAGGATGGTGTGTTGCAGGCACATGCCGTGAGTAATTATTCAAGGTAGGCAGTCAGTCGGCTTTTAAGAATAAATTAAACTGCGCATGCGCAGATTGTTCTCTCCGTAAAAGTAAAAAATAAAAATAAATACAGTAACAATTCAATTTGCCATTGGCTTCCTTTGGGTGGGGGTTGAAGGGTAATGGCAGGTGGAGAGATGGTGGGAATAACGGGAGTACAGGGAAAAGTTGAATCAGTTGTCATCTTATTGAATGACAACACTTGTTCAAGGGACCAATTGGGGGGACAGTTCCTTTCACAGCGTGTGGGGAGTCTGGCCAGGGGTTAAAGTTGCGGGGAGGACAGGAGTGTTGAGAAGGAGGGGGTCGGGGATAATGCCAGTAACTCACTCACTCACTGCTGCCGCGGCGCTCCGGGCGCGAAGCCACCGCATTGTGGCCCGGGAGGGAAGTATCTCGGGTAGCTGCGAGCTGCCGCCGGGACCCGACAGCAGAACTGGCCGTCACTTCAGCGCCTTCTGCCGGCCCGCTTACCTTCGGCAGTACTCTCCGTCTGAACACCTCTCACCTGCTGCTCGCCGACTTCGCTCGCGTCAGCCGCTTCCCGCAAATCCTTAAATTCCCACAGCCGAGTAAACTCAATCGCGCTGTCGGAATTTAAGGATTTGTGGGACGCGGCTGACATTAGTGAGGCCAGCGAGCGGCAGGAGTGAAGGCGCTGAGGTGGCGGCCAGTTCCGCTGTCCGGCACGGCGGCCGCTCGCAGCCACCCGAGCTGCTTCCCTCCCCGGCCACAATGCGGTGGCTCCGTGCAAGGATCGTCGCAAGTGGCATGATCCCGACTCCCTCCTTCACAACATTCGTGCCCTCCCCGCAACTTTACCGCGGGCCAGACTCCCCAAACGCTGTGAAAGGAACTCTCCCCACACCCCGGGAAATATGGTATTAAAAAACATAAAGCACCAAGAAATGTACTTACCACATTATCGGTACACAAACTCCATTTTTCTCTCTCTGTTTCCTCAGATACACTTAAAATAATGACAATCCATATTTGAAAACCCCGCCAAGAAACTAGTGCTGCGCCTGCGCAGTGCTGCAAAGGCAGAATTTCTGCTGCCTTCAGCCCCGCTTGAAATTGACGGCTTGAAGCAGCGCTGACGGCCCGTGGACTGCACAGACCTTCAAAGGTTACAAGTGCTGCGGTTGAAAGGCACGGAGAATTATGCCTACCTAAGAGATCGATCTCTTAGATAGGCATAATTCTCCCATGCCTTTACTATTTATATTTAGTAATTACCATTTTATAATTTTAGTCGGGGTAGGCAGTGCCTACCTTGCCTACCCTGACGGCACGTGCCTGGTGCTCAGGACCAGGAAGTATCGAATGGCTGCAAAACATTCTCAAAGGGTAGAGTGAGCAGCCAATGGTCATTGACATCGGTAAGAAAAGGATGAAGTCCTGTGGAGTGAATATAGGGTATTAGGCAGAAGGTTTAAACATTTGATCTTGAGGATAGTAATCTTGGGATTACTCCCCGTGCCATGTGCTAGCAAGAGCAGATATAGGAAGAAAGGATGGATAAATGTATGGCTGAGGAATTGGTGCAGGAGACAAGGAATCAGATTTTTGGTCTACTGGGATCTCTTCCGGGGCAGAATTGACTTGTGTAAGAGGGATGGGTTGCACCTGAACTGGAGGGGGACCAATATCCTGGTGGACAGATTTGCTGGTGCTACTAGGGAGGTGCTATTAGATTGGCTAGGGGAATCAGCACCCTTACTGCCTCTGGATCCTTGACTTCCTGACATAGACCACAATCAGTGAGGATAGCCGACAAAACATCCACCACGATAATTCTCAACACCACTGCTTAGCGAGATGTGTTCCCAGCCCTGAACTATACTCCCTGGACACTGACGGTTGTGTGGCCAAATTCTGCTCTGCTTCCATTTCCAATTTTACAGATGACATCCCTGCAGTGGGCCGTATCTCAAAAGAATGACAAAGTGGACTATAGGAAGGAGAGAGAGGGTTTAGTAACATGGTGTTAAGCCAACGACTTCTCTCTCTCATGTTAGCAAGGCAAAGGAACAAATTAATATCTTCAGGAAGTGAGATGGAGCACATGCCCCAATCAGCATCAGTGGTGCCAAAGTGGAGATGGTCAGGTTCCTAGACATAAAAGAAAGAAGGGTAAAGGGGCTGTCCCACAGCGGCAACCTAATCTGCGAGTTCAGAAGACTGTCTTTGACCTTCAAACTTGAGGGCACTCGCCTGAAAAACCTCGAGCTGGATCGACCGTCAGCGATGAAACCGCGAGCTGGATCGACCAATCGCACACACACACACACACACACACACACATCGCAAAGGCGGGGGCCAGGGAAAGCGGGGGAGCGTTGTCTGAAATTCACACCCGCGATGAAGAGGAAGGTAAAAGGCGGCTGCACAATGTATGGTAAGTCCTTTAGAGAGTGCGGAGGGGGGGGGGAGAAGGGGGGGAGACACTTTTAAGAAGTCAGACAACGTTTAATAAAGTTTAGCAGGCATTTAACCTACCAGTGGTTTTCGTGGGTCCTGAAAACTCCAATGAGCCAATTAAAATGCCCGGTCAGCGAAGGAGATGGCTTACGGCTGCCCTCGACTGCCTGTAACTACATAGCGACCCCACTCCACTGCACTACGAGTTCAAAAGAACCATGCCGTCCAATTTTTACTCGCGGAAAAATGTTCAACATGCTGAAAATATTTCCGCGATCTAGCTGAGGCCGCAAGTATGCGGGAACTTCCCTTGAGCATGAAGGAGGGTTCCGGTGACCTCATAGGGCCTCCTAAGACCACGTGTTGACCATGCTGCGAGTTTGAGTCGAGGGCAAACTCTTCTAAACTCGCAGATTAGATCGCCACAGTGGGACAGCCCCTTAAGCATTTTTGATTTAGGGGAGCATCACATCAGCTGTCAGAGATGAAATTACTGAGGGATCTACTGGTGGGGCTCGGTGGAACTTAGAAATAAGAAGGGGATGATCACCTTGTTGGGATTGTATTAACAGCCCATGGAGCAAAGGAGGCTGAGGGGTGACCTGATGCATATAAGTGGCATAAACAAGGTGGCACCATGGCGCAGCAGTAGAGTTGCTGCCTTGGAGCGCCAGAGTCCCGGGTTATAGTCTGACTACGGGTGCCGTCTGTATAGAGTTTGTACATTCTCCTTGTGACCACGTGGGTTTTCTCTGGATGCTCCAATTTCCTCCCAACCTCCAACGACGTACAGGTTTGTAGGTTAATAGGCTTCTGTAAGTTGTAAAATGTCCCTCGTGTATAGGATCGTGCTAGTGATCACTGGTCAGCGCAGACTCAGTGGACAGAAGGGCCTGTTTCCACACTGTATCTCTAATGTAAAGTAAAATGTTATAAAAATGTTTTTATCTTGGGAAGAGTGTCTAAAACAAATCAGCTACAGTTGCGCTGTTCAAGAGACTTTTAGACATTTAAATAGAGTCACAAAATCATACAGCACAGAAACTGGCTCTTCCGCCCAACCGTGCATGCCGACCAAAGAGCCTTACTGAGCTGGTCCCATTTGCCTGCATTTGGCCCATATCCCTCTAAACCTTTCCTATCCATCTACCCGTCCAAATGTCTTTTAAGCATTGTCACTTCCTTTGGCAGCTGATTCAATTGACATGTTAACCTTAGTGTGAAAAACCTGCCCCACAGATCCTCTTAAACCCTTTCCCCTCTCACCTTAAAACTATGCACTTTAGTTTTAGACTTCTCTATCTCTAGAGAAAGACTGTGACCATCCAGGCCAGGCATAGAACAATACTGTCTTATTTTGGGAAAATGTGATTAGTGTAGAGAGGCAAAAAATGTCAGCATGGACGAGTTGGGCAGATGGGCCTGTATTTCCGTTGTTCGACACTATGACTGCATACCTGTGGATAAATTACAGGAACAGGTGAGTTGGCTGATGAGGAAAGGCTGTACAGGATAGGTTTGTGTCCACTGGAGTTTAGTAAACTGAAACTTGATTGAATCATATGATCCTGAAGGGTCTTGATGGAGAATTTTCTCGTGGGAAAATCTGAAACTCTGAGTTTTAAATTAAGATGTTTCCCATTTAGTGCAGAGATAAAGCAATTGTTTTCCTTGCAGAGGGTGATGAGCCTCAGAAATACTTTTTCTCAAGGGGTTGCAGAAGGAGAATCTTTGATCATTCCTCAGCCAGAGGCAGATAGATTGTTGATTAGTGGTGAAATGTTATGGGGAGAGGCGAATGCAAAATTGAGGTTGTAATCAGCCATAATCATATTGAATGGTGGAGCAAGCCTTGGGAGGGGGGGTGGGGGGGGGGTTTGGGGGGGGGATTTGGGGGGGGGGAGGCAAGTGGCCATCTCCTGCTCTGTTTCCATGCATGCAGTTTACCATCTTCATTAAACAATTTTTAACTATGCATCTCAGAGGGGGATCGGGAGAAAAATGACACCACAGAGATTAATTAAATATATGCATTTCAATAGCACCTCTCTCAGTCTCGTGATGTCCCAACTTGGAGAACATTTGAAATGTTCTGCAAGAAGTATATCAGCCAATTTTCATACAGGGACCTACAATAGTATATCGTGAGGCATTGATCTGTTTTGCAGATATTAGCAGAGTTCTTAACCAGAACAGGGAAAACTAACCGCTCTTCAAAATAGTGCCATGCAATCTATGTGACAGAATTAAAGGTGCTTCCTGACATCTCACCTGAAAGCGGACACGCCTGACGGTGCAGCACACCCTCATAGTGCACTTCACAGCCCCTCATTCTAGTATTGTGGTCGCAGCCCACCAGGGAACAGCTGGCGGATGGAGGGTTGAATCTGGGATGGAGGTAGTTTTTCCGGGCCAGATGTTTTCACAACAAAGTCCAAACAGTAGCACGAAAATTGGCCCTGGAATGGATGTCAGTAATAACAAATCTCTTGTCCTGCTGGTAAAACAACAGGCAACCCCACAGCAACAAAACTGAAGGCTGTCTACTGACCGATGTTAAATCACTTTAATTGGAACCTTGCCGTGAGTGTCCTGTCACTTACGCCATCCAGTCTCCCTCAGCAACTGGCAGTATCGTGAGTGGTCATGCTGTCCTGCATCATTACAGGTGATGCATTCCCCTCTGAGGCGTTTTTACTGCTGTCTGACTCTGTTAAAATATTTATAGGCTTTTGCCAGAATCTGTGGTTATAACTGTTTAATGAAAAGAACAAAATCATTTCAGGAATTGAAATTTACAAAAGGGTGCAATTCCCAGAGACTTTGTGGCTCAGTACAGAAGATTGACAACAATGCAAATTTAAAGAAGAATTAGTGTTCTGTAAAATAACCAAGGGGAGAGGGAGTTTGGGGTGCCCGGTAACGTTATTGTGATATCAAAAGGGGGGAGGTCGTTCTTGAGGAGGTAATGACAGCATCCTTGAGAAAAAGGTATTAGCTGCCTCACAGTGCCAGAGACCCAGATTCAATCCTGATCTCAGGTGCTCTCAGTATGGAACTTGCACGTTTTCCCTGTGACTGTGTGGGTTTCCTTCGGGTGCTCCGGTTTCCTCCCACATTCCAAAGATGTGTAATAGGCCTTTGTAAACTGCCCCTCGTGTGCAGGGAGTGGGTGCAAAAGTGGGATAATATAGAACTAGTGCGAATGGGGGATCGATGGTTGGCATAGACTCGGTGGGCTGAAGGGCCTGTTTTCATGCTGTATCTCTAAACTAAATTAAACTAAGAGCAAATCTCATCCAGAGCCCCAGCAATCTGTTCCCTTGCCCTCCTGGGATAAATCTCATCCAATCCTGGGGATATATCCTGCTAAAGGGGCTGTCCCACTGTACGAGCTAATTCAAGAGTTCTCCCGAGTTTCCCCTGATTCGAACTCGGAGAATTACGGTAATAGTCGCTCATAGGTACTCGGGGCTCAAGTGGACATTTTTCAACATGTTGAAAAATCTTCACGAGTCTTCACGAGCTTACCGCATTTCCCGAGTACCTGCCGTTAGCGTTACAAGCCTCTAAGAGACGACCCGAGCTCCGACGTACCCGCTACGTACATTCTACGTGCTTACCACGAGTTTGATTTTTGTTTAAACTCGGGAGTGCTCTTGAATTACCTCGTACAGTGGGACAGGCCCTTTAAGGCATTGATGACCTTTATTAATGGAGGTATATTCTGAAATTTCTCCTTCTCCTTCACTGAATCATCTTCTTCACAAATCTCTGGGGATGAACAGACTGCAGAATTTCTCACGGCCTTCTGGGGCATCTAAGAACTAGGACAACATTATAATGTACTTACCATTCCTCTTAGCAGGGAAAGCAGACCAATTCCAAAAGACGTGGTCTATGTTTTTGGACCTATTACAAGCATGAGGTGCAATAGTAATTTAAAAAATAAATAAATAAAGAAATGGTATCAGGACCTGGTAATGGGAGGTAAAACAATAAAAACAGACTTGGTTGGTGGTTCCCTTTCTGCGATTGTTCCTACTTTCTTTTTCTTTCTTTTCTAGGATCTACTTTCTTACTTTACTTCCTTCTCTAACTTCTTTTCTAAGGGGCTTTCTTTTCACAACACTCTCTTGCACCTCACGACTCTTGCGCACTTTCTTTACTTTCTTACTTCTATCTTTCTCTTAAAGCTTAAAAAAATGAAGCGGTATAAAGAATGTATTAAGATATAAGTGTTGTGTATTACTGTAATTTACCGTACTTCTAATAAAAATAATTTAAAAAAAAAAAAAAAAAAAAAATTATGTACTTATGTAAAAGCATAATGACATTGTGCAATGCACATGCCCCTTACGGTGTGTAGAGTAGTCATCCCCATGAGCCCTGAGAGGGGTGATCTGGTTGCTGGTCTCCCTCCTTGGCATGAAATGCTTGGCCCTCGCTCATACAATGTCACTAGCTGAGTTCTGTACTAGTGCTAGGTATGGTATGATTTGCCTGGATTTTTCACTGTATCTCGATACTTGTGACAATCATAAACCAATACCGAGAATGCACAATAATTAGTCCTATCTGGAACCAGACGGTCCATTCAGAACAATACAACCATTTCCCGATGCTCGCTTGCACTTGTTCAATGGTTTCTTTATTGTCATGTGTACCAGTTGCAATGAAATACATTTTTTGCATACAGCTCAGCAAGATTATCCCTGTACATAAGCACGATCGCCCCGGTCAGTATAGAATGTACAGAACAGTCCACTGAGTCCATATGCAGAGTTAGCATTTTAGCACCATTTTACTGACCAATGCCCCTCACCATGCCTGGCCCTCTTCAGCCCCTCATTCCCCATGGAGTGCCTCCTGCAGCTGACCTCAAAGGCACGGAAGGAAATAACCTCCGGTTTTTCTTACCGATCCCCTTGTTCAATGTCCACCGCCGTCGCCATCTCTTTTCACCTCCTCTACAATGCCCGATCCTCGGGGCAAGCAGTAGCCGGTCTAGGCGGCCTTCACTCTCCGGGTGAGCCTGGCCTTCAGTTGGGATACAGCTGCGGCTCGATGGATTGAGCCCCAGGCTGCCTGATTAAGAGTCTAGAATCACAAATATATTTTTCAGGAATCTGCGCACATTCAGACAAATGTACCATTTTGGGGCTCAAGCTCGAATTTTAAGCAGTACTGCAGAGCATCTGGTTAAAGTAGCCACGTCATTAAAGGGATCTCCCTCTACTCTAGGAAAAGGGACTGTTGTTGCAGCTAGTAGAGCTATTGATTTACAATACCAGCAATTTAACTTTGACACTGACCTCTGGGAGGGGAGTTTGTGTGGTGTCTCTGTGATCGCATTGTTCTCTGTGATTCCTCCGGGTGCTCCAGCTTCCTCCCACATCCCAAAGATGTGCAGTGGGTAGGTTAATTGGCCACTGTAAGTTTCTCCTAGTGTGTAGTTGAGTTTTAGAATTTGTAAAGAGTTGATGCGAGTGTGAGGCAAATGGGCTAGATGGAAAATTAATGGGGAATGGGATATCTCTGTGAGCCGGCTCAGAGTCTTGGGCTGCAGGGCCTTTTGCATTGTAAAGAAATGTGGAATCATGGAGTGGGTCTTTAGATTTGTACTTTAGAGATACAGCACAGAAACAGGCCCTTCAGCTCTGTGAAGTCAGGTACGGAGATCAACCTTTCGTCTTCACATTTACAGGTCTTGGTGACTTACAATGCGGGCCAGCAAATCTTTTCTGCTGTACCCTTCCAAAGGATCAAGTAGAAGTAATATACCAGATTCTTGGTGGGTCATAGGTGAGTCGACATCCTACCAGAGGAGATGAGATTATTGTAAGCAGTACCATGCATGTCCTCAATCTGGGGAATGTACTTGAGGCCCATTAAGAAATGCTAGATAAAAACTTGTTGTTTCATACTCAGAACAGAACTGCTGCACAGCCTGAGTACTGGTCACAAGCAATTGATAACTTCCATTAGTGTACGTACTGCTCACTTTGGTTCCATCCATTCCTTTCCCTCTTAATATGGAGATTTATAAAATTATGAGAAGCATAGATAGGATCGAAAGTCATCGCTTTTTTCCCAGGGTGGGGAGTCTGTAACGATAGGATAAAGGTTTAAGGTGAAGAGAGAAATTTAACGAGGAGCTGAGGGGCAACATTTTCACACAAAGGGTGGTGGTTATATGAAATAAGCTGTCAGAGGAAGTCATGGAGGTAGGTACACTTACATTTGCAGGTACTTGAGCAAAAGATAAACCGCTGGAATAATTCAGCAGGTCGAGCAGCATCAATGGAGAAATCGGGATGGATGACGTTTTGGGACCCTGCATCAGGACTGAGAATGAAGAGGAAAGATTGGCCGAATATAGAAATGAGAAGGGGCAGGAGTAAAGCAGTGGCTGATTGGTGATAGGTGGAACCAGGTAAAAGGAGGAATGATGGGCAGATGGAACTAGATGGTGCGGAGGGGGTGGGGGTGATAGTAGGATCAGATGGGGGTGGGGGGAATACCAAAGAAGCTTGTGTAACAATAAGTATGTTTAGAAGAATGTCAAGTTCAAGACAAGACACCTTTGTTCGACAACTGCGATCAAATGCTTTAAAGACCAGGAGAGTCAGTGTGAAGTTCATCTCTGCAATTACACCCAGTTTCAAACTCCACATCCAAGTGTCAATCATTCCTTTCAACTTTGCTTCCCACAATTTCTCTGATTTGATCTATCGAGCAGACCTTTACAAAGACTGCTAATTGGTTCCATGCTAACTGTGGTGCTTCAATTCGCTACTAATGACTGCCTCTGTTTCATTTCCAACCTGTCTGAGCCTTGAATTAATTCAGTTGGAAATCTAATTGCCAGTGTAAAGTTGTACTGTGTAGGGTGTGATAGAGATACAGAATTGCAACAGCCCCTTCGGTCCACTGCTTCCATGCTGACCATCAAACCTATCTATGCTAATCCCACCTGCGTGCATTTATTATCCTTCCACATCCTGCTCATTCCTGTCCAGATGCCTCTTAACTATTGTTTCTGTTCCTGCCTCCTCTCATTTAAAAGAATCTTTTAAATCCTGGTCTTTAAAGCATTTGATCGCAGTTGTCGAACAAAGTTGTCTTGTCTTGAACTTGACATTCTTCTAAACATACTTATTGTTACACAAGCTTCTTAGGTATCCCCCCCCCCCCCCCCACCCCCACCATTCTGTCTGACCCTACTACCACAAACATTCTTAAAACATGCCCACTGTTCTCAGTACAATTTCTTTCTCCAAATGGCATACTTCCTTACAACACAGAAGGAAGCAATTCAGCCCAGAAGAGTACTCCCATTCCCCCACTAATTTTCCCTGTAATCTAATCTCCCAACATTGCTCTCAATTCCCCCACATTCCCCCCTCCCAAATTCTACCAACCAACTACACACAAGGCAAAATCTAGCCCAGCGAATTAACCTCCAGACCTATACATCTTTTGAACGTGGGGGAAGTCCCCGGATGAAAAGCATGCAGTCATGGGGAGAACATGCAGACTCCATACAGGCAGCAACAAAGGATTGAACATGGCTCATTCGAGCTGCATTCTCCTCTGCAACTGGATCCTTGACTTCCTGACCCATAGACCACAATCAGTAAGGGTAGGTGACAAAACAACCTCCATGTTACTTCTCACCAACAGTGCATTCTCAGCTCCTTCCCATATTCCCTGCACACTCAAAACTGTGCAGCCAAACTCTGCTCCAACTCTATTTCCTGGCAATATTTTGATGAACCTCTCCACACCCTCTCCAAAGCCCCCAAATTCTTGTAGTTGTGGGGCAACCAGAACGGTGCACATTACTACAAACGTGGCCTAAAAAGTTTTATACAGCTGTAAAATTATTTCCTGACTTTTATACTCAATGCTTTACTTTACTTTAGAGATACTGTACACAAACAGGCCTTTCAGCCCACCAAGTCCGCGCCGACCAGCGATCCCCGCACACTAACACTATCCTACACACACTGGAAACAATTTACAATTATACCAGGACAATTAGTCTACAAATCTGTACGTCATTTGGAGTGTGAGAGGAATATAGAGCACCCGGAGAAAACCCACGTGGTCACAGGGAGCACAAGAGTCAAGAGTCAAGAGAGTTTTATTGTCATGTGTCATAGATAGAACAATGATATTCTTGCTTGCTGCAGCACAACAGAATATGTAAACATAATACAGAACAGGAGATAAAAGTTCAGTGTGTCTATATACCATAGACCATATATATACACAATAAATAAACAGATAAAGTGCAATAGGCTGTTATTGTTTGATAGAGTTTGTTTGATGTTGTGTTTAATAGCCTGATGGCTGTGGGGAAGTAGCTGTTCCTGAACCTGGATGTTCCAGATTTCAAGCTCCTGTACCTTCTTCCCGGTGGCAACGGAGAGATGAGTTTGTGGCCAGGATGGGTCTTTGATGATGTTGGCAGCCTTTTGAGGCAGCGACTGCGATAGATCCCTACGATGGTGGGGAGGTCAGAGCCGATGATGGACTGGGCAGTGGTCACAACTTTCTGCATTCTTTTCCGCTCCTGGACGTTCAAGTTGCCAAACCAAGCCATGATGCAACCAGTCAGTATGCTCTCTACTATGCACCTGTAGAAGTTCGAGAGAGTCCTCCTTGACAAACCGACTCTCCGTAATCTCAGGAAGTAGAGGCGCTGATGTGCCTTCTTTATAATTGCATCAGTGTGCTGGGACCAGGAAAGATCTTCGGAAATGTGCACGCCCAGGAATTTGAAGTTCTTGACCCTTTCCACCAGTTCTTGACCCTTGTCCCGTTGATATAAATGGGATTGTGGGTCCCTATCCTACGCCTTCCGAAGTCCACAATCAGTTCCTTGGTTTTGCTGGTGTTGAGAGCCAGGTTGTTGTACTGGCACCATTTGGTCAATCGGTCGATCTCACTTCTATACTCTGACTCATCCCACAATAGTGGTGTCGTCGATGAACTTGATGATGGAGTTCGCACTATGTCCGGCTACGCAGTCATGAGTATAGAGTGAGTACAGCAGGAGGCTGAGCATGCTGCCTTGAGGTGCTCCCGTGCCGATTGTTATCGAGAAGGACACATTTCCACCAATATGGACAGACTGTGGTAATTTCTCCTCATCTCAGGCCTAAATACATACAAACTCTGCACACAGTATCCACTCAGGATCGAACGCAGGCCTCTGGCAACTCTACCGTTGTGCTACCGTGCCGCCCACTGTGTGACTGTGGTGCCGCCAATAGTGCCTTGACCAATGAAGGCAAGTATATGATATGTCTTCTTTACCACCCTCTTGACTTGTGTTAACACTTTCCAAGCGCACTGGACTAGTACCCCAAGATCAACCTTTCCAAGCATCTTGTCATCTATTCTACACTTTCCTCATGCATTTGAGCTCTCAAAATGCAACATCTCACACATCTGGAATAAACTTAATCTGCCATTTCTCCACCCAAATTTGCTACTGATCTGTATCCTGTTGTACCTTTGACAGTACTGTCGCTGTCAATAACTTCAACAGTTTTTGTATCATCTGCAAACATACTAATCCGACAACCTACATTTTCATCCAGATAATTTGTATAGATGATAAATCACTGAGGTTCCAGCACTGAGACGTATGGAACACCATTAGTCATAGTCCTCCAGTCAGAGAAACACTCCTCTATCGTAACTTTACGACCATGCCAATTGTAAATCCAATTTAAAAACTCACCATGATCCCATGTGACTTAATTTCTGGACCAGTATACCTGGAGGGACCATGTTTAAAGTTATATTAAAGAATAATTGGAGGGCCATTTAGGCCTGAGATGAGGAGAAATTACTCCACTCAGGGTGGTGAATCTTTGGAACTCTTGAACCTGGAGGGTGTGGCAACTCAGTCATTGAGTTCATTCAAACACAATTATCAGTAGCTTTCTAGGTATTCAAGGAATCTGTGGTTGTGGGGATAATGGAGGAAAAATGGTGCCGAAGTAGAAAATCAGTTGTGACCTTGATGAGCAGCAGAGTGGGGGTGAAAGAGAAGGATGCCCGACTCCTGCTCCTGTATTTACATCAAAATATCCCACATCTTATCACTTCCTGCCACATTTTTTACATCCTGTCACATTGAATGAGCGTGACTATTTTGGATATTTCACCTCACTCGGTGGGGTGTGAACCATTCAGTTATTTTGCATGACGCTGCTGTGTTATCTGATTCAATGCCAAAGCATACAATAGCTTAATGTCATCGTTCAGCTGGGCTGTCAGCTCTTGCCATGTTAAGTAAATTAATCACCTTCCCTGAAATTCTGGTGCATTTTTATGTGTCAAGAGATCTTAAGCAATTGGCTGGTTAAATGGGAAACAATGACGCACTTATATGGACTCGCTGGTCCTTCAAGACAGAACGCTCCAGTGAGCATCTCTGGAAAAGGGAAAGCTGGAACACGGGATTAAATATTTTTAGTTTCTTCATTTTCAGGATGTAGAACGCACATAAGTACAGCACAGGTCCTTTGGCCCATGATTTGGAATTGCTGGTCCTGCAGACACCAACAATTAAAGTCAACCGAAGTCAATGCAAGCAGTTACTGACCAGACCTGATTTCCTTCCTTAGTGAACCAGTTGATTTCTTGCAACAGTCCAGTAGCCTGATAGTTAATAGTAAGATTAAACGAGAACTTACCAAGTTTGAAGTTTGATCTTTATTTTATGAGGAGTAACGTTGAGGGATTACGTGAAGAAGCCCCGTCCAGCCGCACACGCGTCAATCTTTCAAAGCAGCGGAGTGACAATCACAGACGATAATTACTGAAGTATGATAGTAAGATGCATAAAGACTTAGAACTACCAGTTTGATCCTTTTATGAGGGTGGGAGCGGAGGGCACGTACAACGTTACTCCTCATAAAATAAAGATCAAACTTCAAACTTGGTAAGTTCTCGTTTAATCTTACTATTTTACTTCGGAGTCACGTGAGTGACTACGTGAAGATTTCAAAGCTCTGTGATTTCACACCGTGGATTCAAATCCAGGTGTTCACTGCATCGATTGACTCTATTTGAGTAAGCACAATCAACAATGCATAACCACAACATTTGAATGTAATCAGTTACTGGTTTTATTTATTTTAATAAAAATAACAAAATTAGGCCCATTTATTATAATGGGGGATTTAATACTGTATCTAGCACGGCATCACCAAACCCTCTGAGATCTTTAATCTCCTTGTGGTAATACTTGTGAAACATCTGTTCACTTGCCCATCCTGCGGCCACGAGAATAAGGTCTATTAGCACGTCTGAATCCCTGGCCGCTGATGTTGATGCCGCCCTGGAGGAATGAGATTTAAATTTATCAGTATCAATACCTGAATATCTCAACACCTGTTTCAACCATCGTGAAATTGTTTGTGTTGACACTTTCTTATGAGGCTTTTTATGACTAATAAAAAATGCCAATTCGGCGCCTCTTAAAACTTTTGTTGTTTCTATGTAACATTTCACATATGTTACTACACACAGTCGTGAATCTGTAGGATATGATAACAATTCCAACTTGCATCCTGTGAACCCAGGTCTACTTTGCTTCAGTAAATCATAGACATAGAATGTCACGGCATTTTGCCCTACTTTCATTCTATCAATTCTGAGTTTCTGTAATGTTTGAACTCTCTGCGCTGAAACTAATGCCATGAGCATAACCAATTTCATGGTGATTTTGGATAATGACAGAGTTTCAACTGGATTCCAATTCCTTAGGAACATCAGTACATCTTTTACATTCCAAATTTCTGTATACCTAGGTCTGGGAGGATTAGAGTTGAAAATTCCTTTCATAAACCTACAGACCCAAGGATGTGCTCCAATTGGAGTTTGTTCTGATTCACTGCTTAAATATGCAGAGAGTGCCCTTCGTGCAGTATTAATTGCACTATAACTTAATTTCAATTCATAGTGTAGAGTTGAAAGAAACTCTATTACATCTGAAATTTCTGCTGTGTTATATGCAATATTCTTTCCTGAACAAAACACCTCCCATTTCTTAATATAGGAAATGTACTGCTTCTGGGTACTATTCCTCCAGGCTGCTGTCATAACATCCACCGTACGGTCTCATAATCTTTTTCCAAGATATGGCCTTCTTAGAATCTGCAAATCAACAAACCAATACGATTATGCAAAGGATGTGATTCATTAGTCACAGGGTGTACAAGCAGTTTAATCTGCTTTGGAATAACCAAAAGGGTTTTTTTGTTGTTGTTTTTTTCTCCCCATTTTTAACACCAGTGGGTACCATACCTGTGTAGGCCAATCTGGTACTACCAAAATCCCTGAGGCTGAATCTTGTTTAATTTTCTGTATGCATTTGTGGATTAAACAAAATGGTGGAAAAACATACAGAAACATACCACCCCAATGTAGCGAGAAAGCATCCACCACTACTGCTCCAGGATCAGGTTCCCATGACACATACTTAGGCAACTGGTGGTTCAATCTTGATGCAAACAGATCAATTTCTGGCATTCCAAATTGTGTGATAATTTGTGTGAATATTTTCCGACTTAACATCCATTCTGTATTATCGTGATCTTTTGTCTGCAATTGTATTAATTTTTACCTGGTAAATATATTGCTAACAGCCACATCTGCAGAATAATATGCATTTTGCAGATTTATGCTTGCCTTGTAGCAATTCTTTGTGACTAGCTAAATGGCATTAGTAAATGTTTCCATTTTGAAATGTTTCTATTGTACATAAAGGTTAAGATTTGTCAGATCGGAAATTAGTCTACGTCCACCATCCCTTTTCTAGGAGAATATTCCGAGGAGAATATTTGACACAAACTGGTGGTGTTGTTCTACTGACATTTATATCATCCTTTTCTGCAAAACATTTTTCAATTCTTCTTTGATAAACCCATTCTCTTCCTTTGAAAAAAAATCTGTGACCAGTTTGAATTATGCTGAATTGGAGGATCCAAACGTGGAGAGAACTCAATTTTGAATCCTACAATGCTACATAGAATAAATGAATCATTTGTTATTGATTGCCATTCTTTTAGGAAGAATCGTAACCTTCCCCTATTTGTGAGTGTGAAACATTTGTTGTGTTTCTTACCAGACCAAGCCCCCTAACCTCGGGGTTTGCCACCGGCAGTTGTTGTCCCCTTCTAGTAGGCACATTGTAACCTCCACGTATCCTCGGTGCAGCACGTCAACGTGTATACGAGAATGATAGGATTGTTCCTTCTCCAGCACCACATTTCGCCTGTAGGGATACTGCCTTCTCACCGCTCTGCTCAGCATAGGTGATCCTTTAGTTTCTTTGTTAGATTTTCTCCAAAACAGATTTAGGCATTTGTATATTGGATGGTTTGCAGAGCCTGCATAATTAGGATGAATATTTGGTCTTATGAATACAATTTATTTCAAAGTGCGCACTACACATGAGTGCTAAGGTATTTTGTTGTGAATACGATATATAACCTTCATCCAAACCACTGACCCCAGAAATTTCAGCACTTGTGTAATTTCAATTCTTGTGAGCGTAAACCACTGCTCAAATTACCCATATCAAGTTATTCACTGCTGGAACTGCTACAATTTCCCGGGTCTCATATTTTTTGATAGTCTCATCCATGGTTAATTCCTGGGGCTGATGGGAGAGTAGATAATTTATAGTCATAAGCTATTTCCTCTCTCAAAGGTTCCCCTGTTACTCTGGGAACAGCTAAGTTTTGTGCCAGCCTTGGAACATTTGTGGCTCTGATAATGGGCTCTGGTCCTCATTTAAATCATCATCTAAATCTAGATATTCATTTTTATGTTGGGTAATTTCTGGCTCCCCTGTTTCAGGTAAGTCTCTGCCAGATTCCCCCTGCGCGGGCTCTCTTGTAGGCCCACGGACAGGCAGCCCTGCTTCAGGTGCTGATGGCGCTGGCTCAATTCTAGGCCAACGCTTCATAATTTTACTCTTTATATTTGTCGGTGCTGGCACATTTATCATTGCACGTTTGTGCTGCCTTTTGTTCAGGCATTTCTAGTACTGGCTCTCCAATAGGCCAACACATAACTTGCCTTTTTTCTGGCATTTTTGGGCACTGACTCTCCTGCAGGCCAACCTCTTTAATGTTTCTGCACAGGCACTGATGACTCTCCTGTAGGCCACCCTTGTGCCTGTTCCAAGGCACCTCCTGTGCTATACTTCATTGGCCAACACCGACTTAAATCCTCCTGTGGGGGTTCTTTACAAATCATCTGCCCCATAAGGAGTTATAACGTTTTTGACCCTTGCAGTGTAATACTCTTTCCTGCCTGAGGAGGGCATACCTCCGGGTCTGACTCATCCGAGTCTACAGGTCGGGACGATTTTTGTTTTTCTCAGCCTTGCGCCCCGCCGCCGGCGGTTTAACAGCACATTCGACCACAACGGGAGCTAATGGCTTCGCTGCCACTGACTCCCCTGACTGACGCCCGCTACCCTTCTGGGGTTTTACTACGGTGCATCCCTGGCCACCTCTCCTTCCCATTTCTCCATTATAAACTTGAGTGGAGCTCCACCAAACAAGTCTAAACGGGAAGGAAACGCTCCTGTAAGTGAAAAGTAACCCACTTACCTTCCGACTTTTGTTTTACTCACCGGCTGGAGGGGCTCCTGCTCCTCCACACACGGTCATGAACGCTATGCGTCTGATCGATAATGACGCGTGTGCGGCTGGACGGGGCTTCTTCACGTAGTCACTCACGTGACTCTGAAGTAAAATCCTACTGAGCCTGGCTGACATTTAGTTTCAATTCTATTTAATTACTTTGGTAAATTGGATCCAAAATTGGCTTGGTTATAGAAGTCAGAGGGTAGTGGTAGATGGATGTTTTTTCTGACCAGTAACCAGTGGTATTACACAAAATTCAGTGATGGGACCTCTATTATTTAAAATATATATTTAATGATTTGGATGAAAACATAAGTGGTTTGATTAGTAAGTTTGCAGATGACATGAAAATTGGTGGAGTTGTGGATAGTGAGGAAGATTGTCAAAGGTTAGAACATGATATAGATCAGTTGTAAATTTGTGCATAGAAATGGCAATGGAGTTTAATTGGGATACGTGTGAGCGAAAGGTTAAATGCAAGAGGAAGATATACAGTAAATGGCAGGATGCTGAGGAGCGTTGATGTACAGAGGGATTCATAACTCCCTGAAAATGGCAATACAAGAGGACACGATGATAAACCATGCAGCATGCTCACTTTCATTGGTTGGGGATTTGAGTATGAAGTTGGAAAGTCACGTTGAAGCTGTATAAAATCATTTAAGCCATATTTTGAAGATTGTGGGTAGTTCTGGCTGCCACACTTTCAAAAAGCTATGATGGCTTTGTAGAATGTACAGAGTTTATCAGGATGTTGCCTTGATCAAAGTGTATTAGCTATAAGGAAAAGTTATAGCTATTTACTGTGTCGCAGTACATAAGATAATAAACCAATCACAATACCCATTTCTAGGTTGGACATATGTTGATTTTTTTTCTTTGGAATGTTGGTGCTGAGGGGTAATCTGATAGAAGTATATACAATTAGGAGTGACATGGGTAGGGTAAATAGTGCCTTTTTTCAGGGTGGAAATGTCAAATACAAGAGGGCATAGGAGTCATGCGAGAGACATAGAGTCATGCACACAGATATAACCCATTTGGCCCAACTCAATCATGCTGACCAGTTTGCCCTATCTACGCGAGTCTCATTTGCCCATATTTACCCATATCGCTTTAAAACTTTCCTGTTCATGTCCTAATATATTTTTTATGTTGTTATTGCACCTGACACAACTACTTCCATTGGCAGCTCATTCCATATACCCGCCACTCTGTGTGAAAAAATCATTCCCCTCTCATCTTAAACCTACACCCTCTATTTCTTGATTACCTTCTCTGGGGCAAAGGACTGTATGAATTCACACTATCTAAACACCTCATGATTTTGTACACCTCTATAAGATCACACCTCAGAACAAGTCGTCCAAGTGAGGCCTCACCAATGCCTTGTACAACTGTAACATAGTGTCCCATATTCGATTTCTTGACTGACGTGGGCCAATGTATTAAAAGTCTTCTTCACCATCCTATCTACTTGTGATGAAATTCCTTGACATTCTTTGTGTCTCTGTATCCAGTTAGTTGGCTTTCCTTGGATTCCACGCAATCTAACCTTCCAGAGCAGCCTACCATGCGGAGAGGGGAAAAGTTTAAAGCAGGTTTACATTGCAAGTGTTTACACAGAGTGCCAGCTTCTTGACACGCACTGGCAGCAAAGTGAATGTAAATATACGATAGTAATGTTATGGAGATACTTAGATAGCTCATGACCGGGCATGGAATTGAGGACTATGGACTGTGTGCAGCAAGCTGGGGTTAGTTTAGAGTGGCATTATGGTCACTGCAGATATGTGGGGGGGGGGGGGGCTTTAATTTCAATTCCCCATCAATCCCAGTGGGATTCAAACTCTTACCTCTGCTTCGACAGTCCAAAACACTAAGCAATTGCCCAGTGACTTAAATCAGTCACTGCACTTTATCCTAAAGGATCTCAGTCAGGTTTGTGGGGGGAAGATGTTTCTGCAGTCTACGTCAAATCCAAGAGAAAATTTGTGTGTACCTTGAACTTTGGGAATGTGGATGGCCTCCTGCAGAGCTGTTGATGTGACCCTTGCAAAACCTACTTCTGTGCTGGCAAAGGTACACAAAAATGCTGGAGATACTCAGCGGGTGCAGCAGCATCTATGGAGCGAAGGAAATAGGTAACGTTTCGGGCCGAAACCCTTCAATTCCACTTAAAGACAATGGATCGGAGGCTGAATGAAAGGAATGCTGCTCTCAGCCTGGTATTTCCAGGTGAGGGTGATAAGATTGCAAGACTTCCTGCTCTCGTTGTTTAATAAGTACCTTTTGACAAACTGGAAAGGAAACAGTGGTCACAGGCCACAGGTTGGAGGAGGAGGACGAGGAGATGACTCTTGGGGACACCAGTCATTCACTAATGTTATCAGGCATACGTGGAGGATAAAAGTCGAGTGAAGTTGAGTGTGCCTGAAAGAAGATGCTTCCACACACACCTGTAATGGCTTCCTCTCTCATTGTCGTCACAACGCTCCCCAAATGGATTAAATCAGCAAAATAGGTCAGTCTGCAATGGATTCACAGTCAGGCCTTAGACTTGGAGGCAAAAGTTACAATCCCAGCAGAGTAGAATGTGAAATGTTGTCTGCTCATTCCTCTGCTATACTTGAATTGAAATATGACTCCTGTTATTCTTGATCTACTGCAGCCATTTAGCTGTGGTCAGGGCTAAAGAACAATAGTTGTGGATCGAGACTGCCTGGGCTGCAGTGCTTTTCTCTGGAGCTCAAGAGACTAAGTTCAGACTTAATTGGTGAGTTTAAATTAATGCGAGTCCTAGCTGGGGTAATTGAGAAAGACTAATTAGTATTGATCTTGGTTTATAATTTAGATGTTTATTATTTACACAGTGAAAAACTTCATTTTGCATGCTATCCAGATAAATCATAACTTACATAAATAAAACAGGCAATACAAAAGAGACAGGAAGCAAAATGTAGAATATAGTGTTACAACAGCAGAAGAAGTGCAGATTTTAAAAGTGCAAGAGCGGCAATGAGGTAAATTGGGAGAACGGGACTACACCCTTAACTTATGAGAGGTCTGTTCAACAGTTTGATAACAGTTGGTTAGAAGCTGTTCTTGAATCTGGTGGTATGTGCTTTCAAGCTTTTGTATATACTGCCTGTTGTGAGAGGGGAGAAGAACAAATGACGTGAGTGGATCTTGATTATGTCGGCTGCTTATCGAGGCTGCATGAAGTATAGATGGAGTTCATGGGGAAAGGCTGGCATGTGTGATATATTGGACTGCATTCACAACTCTGCAATTTCTTGAGTTCTTGGGCAGCGTTGTTGTCAAACCGGGCTGTGATGCATCCCTATAGGATGCTTTCTTCAGTGCACTTATTGAAGTTGTTGGAGACATGCCAAACCTCCTTTGGTTTCTGAGGACATAGTGCCTTAGTGTGCTTGGTTGGCCATAGCATCGGTGTTGTTGGACCAGGACAAACTGTTGATAATATTTGCACCTTGGAACGTGATGCTCTCAATTATTTTTGCTTCAACACCATTGATGCAGACTGGGGCATATGCACCACCCTGCCTCCTGAAGTCGATGACTATCTCCTTCATCTTGCTGACAATGAGAGAGAGGTTGGTGTCTTGACACCATGCTACTAAGCTCACTATCTGCTTCCTTTACTCCATCTTATTATTGTTTAAGATTCAGCCCAGAGTTGGGCTAAAGTGCCTGTTTCCATCCTGATGAGCTACATGACCTCTTCTGCACCATACTAGATAACCACTTGACTGTCTCATTTAACCCTCATTCCTCCCCTCCCCTCCCCTCTGTGCCAAAAGTGCTGCAGCCTTCAAAACCAACAAGGAGGCAAACGTTGCATTCTTCAGCTGAACAATCACACAAATATTGGAAGATCTAATCTTTAATTAAACACAGATCATTGACTAATTCAGCTTGTGACTTTTTTTATTATTTTTCCTTTAATAAATTTTTATGTGTGGGTAAATTTCCTGCGTCACCTGGATTTATTAGATGCTGTTGCCACATCCCAGACAATATTTTAATTGCAACTCCTGGGAAGATGAGACAGAATAGTTCATAAATAGCATGGTTACAAGATGTAACACAATGGTGCTCATTGAGATGAAAATTATTGATATTGAGATAGATATCGCCTTTAAATGGGCAATTAAATTCAGAATCTCTGGAAATTTTGGGAGGAGGTATGATTCTTGTTTTTACCTTGCAAAAAAATCTCTGTATTTCTTTCACTTTCCACAGGTGTAGCCATGGACACTCTCATGGGCCTTACTATGCTTGCCTTTTGAATGGCTACCTGGAGCAGTCCTTGTTCCAAACCTAAGTTGGCAGCAGTCCCCAATTGTTTCTCCGCTACATCAACAACTACATCATTAACCTATGATGAGTGTTTGTCGGCACTGGGCCTGTACTCGCTGGAGTTTAGCAAAATGAGGTGGGGGACCTCATTGAAACATACAGAATGGTGAAAGGCTTGGATAGAGTGGATGTGGAGAGGATGTTTCCACTAGCGGGGGAGTCTAGGACTAGAGGTCATAGCCTTTGAATTAAAGGACGTTCTTTGAGGAAGGAGATGCGGAGAAATGTCTTTAGTCGGAGGGTGGTGAATCTGTAGAATTCTTTGCCACAGTAGGCTGTAGAGGCTAAGTCGGTGGGTATTTTTAAGGGAGAGATTTTTGATTAGTATAAGTGTCAGAGGTTATGGGGAGAAGGCAGGAGAATGGGGTTAGAAGGGATAGATCAGCCATGATTGAATGATGGAGCAGACTTGATGGGCCGAATGGCCTAATTCTACTCCTATCACTTATGACATTATTACTGCATTGGTGCACTCGTGCAGAACTCATCAATCTAATCACCTTCACAAACATCTTCATCCCCATCCTCAAATTCATGACAACCATTTCTGATACTTCTCTCCCTTTTCTTGATCTCTTTGTCTCCATCATAGGAGACAAGACTATCCAGGTGGAACACGAGATATTCAGCATTTGAACTTTACTGACATTTACTGCAAACCCACTGACTCCTACAGCTACCTTGACCACACCTTCTGTTTCCCTACCTCTTGTCAGGATGCTATCACTTTCTGACGATAAACACTGGAGAACTCAGTGGGTCAGGCAGCATCTCTGGAGGAAAGGAATAGGTAATGTTTTGGGTCGGAACCCTTTATTCAAACAGGAAACATCACATTCCTGAAACGTCATCTATTCCTTTTCCACAGAGGTGCTGCCTTGTCAATGAGTAACTCCAGCATTTTGTGTCTATCTTCGGTATAAACCAATATCTGCATTTACTTTCCACACATGCTATCCCTTTTTCTCAGTTTCTCCATCTCTGCCGTGTGTGTTCTCGAGATGAGGCTTTCCACTCCAGGATGTCTGAAATGTCCTCCTTTTTCAGGAAATGGGGATTCCCTTCTATGAAGATTGAGCCCTCTCTAGCATTTCCTCAATTTTCTGGATTTCTGCTCTCACTCATGCATCCTCCAAACAAAACAGAGATAGAATACCCCTGGACATCACTTTTCACCCCACTGCATCCACCACATCATTGTTCATCTTCTCCATCAGCATTAATAGGATCCCACCAACAGTCACATTTCCCCCCCCCCCCCTCCACTTTCTGCAGGGAGCATTCTCTCTACGACGTGCTGATTTGCTCATCCTTCCCCACACCTCAGGCACTGCAATCATCAGATGTGCAACACCTGTCCTGACACCTCCTCCCTCACCACCATCCACGGATGTTCTACTTCAGACAAAGCTTCACCTGCACCTCCTCTAACATTATCTACTGCATTTGGTGCTTCTACACCTGCAAGATCAAGCATAGTCAAGCCTTGCAGAACACCTGCACTCTGTACTCAATGGACTGTACTGAGGTCCTAGCCACATGCCACTTCAATTCCCCTTCCCATTTCCACAGCAACCTGCCAGTCCTTGGCCTCCTCCACTGAGGCCAAATGCAAATGCTGAACATCTCGTGTTCCACCTGGATAGTCTAGAATTGAATGGAATGTACACTGAACGCTCTAATTTCAGATAACCACCCCTGACCCTTTCTCTCTCCTTCTGATCCACACAGTTTCTCTCAGTCTTCCCATTTGGATGGGCAATTAAATGCTGGCTCACCCTGTGAAGCCAACATCCCTTGAACAAATAAAATAAATGCAGACCCAACCGCCTAGCTCTCTTGATAGGCCAAGTTTGGACCATTGCTCAGATTTTGTTGTTTCCATATACTTGGGCAAGAATTCCCAGGACACACACTTATAAACAAAATCTCATCAACACTGACGTTGATTCTTTCCTTTAAGCTGTGCTGAAATGTAGTCTACCCACTGTCTCTGGTTGACAGAAAACAGGACCCTCTCATTTCCCAGCACTGAAATTCTATTAACATCCAATTATTCTGCTTGTGTTCCTGAACAGCTTGCCTGAGCCCAGGTTCATGTAACGTTTATTAATGACTTCTACAATCTGTCACGCCTGGATATGTGGAGCAATTCATCAGCAATCCAGTACACCTTCCTCACTGACTGCTTGCTGTCCAGTCAGGGTTAGGGTTAAACTCTTACATATTACCACAAGCAAATAGATAGGTAATAATATACTGTCAAAACCTCTCCAACAGATTCAAACTGTGAACTGTGAACCTCTCAAATAGATTCAATCAGCTACTAACTAAATGCTGGCTCAGCCTGTGAAGCCAACATCCTTGAACAAATAAAATAAATGCAGACCCAAACCGCCTAGCCTCTCTTGATAGGCCAAGTTTGGACCATTGCTCAGATTTTGTTGTTTCCATATACTTGGGCAAGAATTCCCTGGAAACACACTTATAAACAAAATCTCATCAACACTGACATTGATTCTTTCCTTTAAGCTGTGCTTTAAGCTTTCCTTTAAGCTGTGCCCTGCGTCAGATACTGGCAGAACGACATCTGAGATTGCAACGGACTCGAAGAAGAAGCTACTAACTGATAAATAGAGCAATCTTTCTACCTCAGGACTAACCCCAAAACCGAGAATGAAACAAAAATCCAAAACAAAAGTGCACATACTTGAGAGCAAAACATTTTGACCTAAAACATTAACTCTGTTTCTCTCTCCAGAGTAGTGCTTCTTAAACTATTTCAATGTCATTCACCCTTGAGTCTTTATCACAAAATGTCATTCACTCCCGACTAAATGTTCTTGTTTTTTGGCAATTTTCGTCTTAGTCTCCCTTGTGTATAGTTTTATATATAATTTATTTTGTCACACAAGCAAAAAACATAAAGTAACTAATTTCTGAAGTGTTTATTTTATTCAACTTTTTGAACATCCTAAAAATACAGTAAATTTGGGAAATATCCTGCTACTTTGAAATTAGCAAATTGTAGGTAGAGAGAAAAAACATCAAATTTCCACCTCCACTGCCATTAAAACCAATACGAACTTACTAACCACTTTAATGGCAATGCCTTTTTTAAGTACAGAAAAAAATATATAAATATCTGAATAAATTAAGTAATTTACTCTTCATTCACCCCATTAGTTTAATTCATCCCAAAATAATTTCATTCACCAGTTTAAGAAGCACTGCCATAGAGCATTCCTGACCTGCTGAGCCTTTCCTGCACATTCTCCTTTTATTGACCTTCACTGCTGGGCTTGGCTGAAGATATGATAGTGGTGTTCAAGAGGCTTTAGATAGGCACATGGTTATGCTGGGAATGGTGGGACATAGAGCACATGCAGGCAGAGGGGATTAGCTTAATTTGGCATCATATTCATTTCAGATATTGTGGGCCGAAGGGCCTGTTTCTGTGCTGTGCTGTTCTATGTTCTATTTAGGAATAAGGGTGAGGCCCTATGGGTTCTCCCAGGGACATGGCTAAATGGGAAATCGGTCAATGTCCTGTGTCCAGTTCACAGGGCGGAGCAGTAATGCACTATGAGTGGTAGTTAGCTGAGCATTGTGGTGTGTGGATGGTGCAGGTTCACTGTGACTACGTGAAGTGCTGCGTAGTGAGGTAAAGCAAGTGTAGGCCAGGTCTGGCATCAAGCCCAACTGACATAGAGCGGCACATTGAAGGAGGAGCGGCATATTTAATAGGCATGGGTGCTGGCTCTCAGTCCTGGGGCTAATGCCCCAGGTGGAATCACATGGGGCTGCCTCCTTCCATTGATGCTTGGCACTGTACCTACAGAGCTTCCTGCCTCCTTACCATCAGTAAATAGTGAGAGGCTCATTTCCTGCAGCTCAGAGTGTGAACATTGCCCAGTCCATCACTGGTATTGACCCCACCATGGAAGGGATATACAGGAAGCGATGCATCAGGAAGGCGGCTAATATCATCATAAACCTGCACCACTGACTGCACTCCATTCCCACTGCTACCGTCAGGAAGAAGGTTGCGAAGCCTTAGAACCATTACCTCCGGGCTCATGAATGGCTTCTTCCCATCACCATTAGGTTCTTGAATCCCCTGTACAACCTTATCGACAGCTCTACCTCAGCACTGAACTACAATGGACTTTGTACTATTAAGTTTGCGACACCTTGGCTTGCGCTATTATGATCTGATATACTTAGTATAGTGGACATTTTTTGTATATTTATTTGTTGTTGCATTTAATGTGCCTGTAAAGCTGTAGTAGGTCTGAATTTCATTGTTCCAGTGTATTTGACAATTAAACACTCTTGACTCTTGATCTCTGGCTGCTTTCCTACAAAAAGAAAACTTTCAGGTGTCAGGACATGTCACCCACTACATCAAAGGGTGGATAAATCCCCAGGGCTTAAACAAGTGCATCCTTGGACTTTCTGGGAAAAGCCAGAGGGGAAATTGCAGTGGCCCTTGGTGATATTTGCCACAGGTGAGGTTCCGGAAGACTTGTGCTGTTATTTAAAAAGGGCAACAAGGACAAGCCAGGCAACTATAGGCCAGTGAGCCTGATGAGTGATGAGAGTGGTGGGAAAGTTGCTGGATGGGTTTCTTAGGGACAGGATCTACCTGCATTTGGAAAGTTACTGACTGATTAGCAATAGTCAACACAGTTTTTTGTGGGAAGGAACTGCAGATGCTGGTTTACACCGAAGATAGACACAAAATGCTGGAGCAACTCAGCGGATAGGCAGCATCTTTGGATAGAAGGAATGGATGACGTTTCATGTCGAGACCCTTCTTCAGACTTCAGTTTTGTGCTTGGGAAATCATGTCTCACAAATCCAAAAGTTTTAACTAAATCCAGTAGAAGATGTCAAAGTTTACAACTGGATCTAGTTCCGTTGGGAAGATGCACAAGTGGAATTTAACTCTGAAAAGTGTGAGGTATTGCACTTTTGTATGTCAAACCAGGATAGAACTTACACAGTAATTGGTAGATCCTGGAGAATGTTGCACAACAGACAGATTGGGGTTCAGGTGCATGGTTCCCCAAAAGTGACGACTCAGGTGGACATAATGGTGAAGAAGTCGTATTACATGAACCTTCTGAACCTTCTGAATTTGTAGTCGGCAGGGCAGTACTCTGCATATCGCCAACTTGGATGTGTTGTGCATACTAACGTGCTGTTAGTGCCCCCTTAAAACTGTCTAGGGAAGGTGATTTTGAAAATGCTTGACTTTATTGGGAAATGGATATTGAGTACAAACGTTGGCACATCAAGATGCAGCTCGACGAGTTGGACTTTTACAAAGCATTTGGACAGATATATGTAGAGAAAGGATTTAGAGGATTATGGGCAAAATGCATTCAAATGCCCAGAATGCCAATTTGGTCAGCATGGACAAGGTGGACAGAAGGGCCTGTTTCCATGCTGTATCTAGGAATAGGAATACTTTGTTGTCACAGGTGACTTGGCACAGTGAGATTCTTTGCTTGCATACCCAATGTATAGGGGGGTTGCACGTAAGGTCATCGGGTCAAAGGGCATGACGGACGGAGCAGCTCAATCCATGTGGAGGACATGGCAGCTTCCAGCACACACTGTTAACACACGGAACGCGTACCTTCTTACCTGTTAAAAACCGCCAAAATTGTAATTTTTTGTGCTATAAATATTTGTGGGTGCTGTCATTGAAAGCGGGAAGGTTTGCTCTGAACACGAGCACATCCCTCGGGACAGACCCCACTCTCCCCCCCGGGTCAGCGCTGTCCGGCCATGGCTGCCCTCCGCCCCGTCTCCCTCAGTGGGCCGCACTCACGGGGCTGTGGGTCGGCAGCACCCACACAGGGCCGGGGTCGAGTGGGGCCGGGTCGGACCGAGGTCAGAGCGAGGCCGCGGTCGGAGCGGGGCTGCGGCTCCAGGCAACGGCAGCAGAGTTGGGGACGGTCTGCTCCCTCCACCCACCCAGAATCACTGACCACACTGCATCAGCACCCCGACCTCTTCCTTCCTTCCCCCCCCCCCCTCCCAACCTCCCCCCGACTCCCTCCTCCCACCCCTGGCCACGGGGATAGACGGCCTGGGGTCCGCGGGTGTGCAACCAGTCCAGATGCTGGGCCAGAAGAAGGGCCCGCTGTGCTGCAGCCACAGTAAATGCTTACCTGCAGTTCACCGCGTGTGCTCCAGTTGGCGTAGCATGGCAACAGTACGGGTCACGGGTCGTGACCTCGACTGCGTGCAACCTCCCTATAGGGGGGTTGCACATAAGGTCACTGGGTCATAGGGCTTGACGCACAGAGCCGCTCAATCCATCTGGAGGACATACGTAACTTCCGGTATATGTTATTAATGCTAGAAACGCGTACTTTCCTACCTGTTAAAAACCGCCAAAATGTTGAATTTTTTCGCTGTAAAGAATTGTGGAAGTCGGGGTAAGTGTGAGAGACATGTACCCAACTTCAGAATTCCAAAAGTGAAGCGAAATGAAGGTAAAGAGAAGCGAGAGCTGAAGGGACAACAACAGCTAAAGTGCTTGGCGAACATTGGCCGTGCAGATATCGGAATTGAAAATATTGGGATTTATCGCGTTCGCTCACTGCATTTCATTAACGGTAAGGCATTATTTGTTTTTTTTCTTGAATCCTTTGGTATCTAAAAAGTCTCAGAAGTGATAAATCTGGTTGTAAATTTTGCTTCAGAGGCGTTTTCTTTTTGTATGTAAAAACCCACTTGAGAACCATGGGCGATTTAAAAATTTTACAGCCAGATTTATCCCTTCTGAAACTTTTTAGATGCCAAAGGAATCAAGAAAAAACACAAATAATGCCTTAGTTGATGAAATGCAGTGAGCAAACGGCCAATGTTCGCCAAGCACTCTGGCTGTTGTTGTTCCCTTCAGCTCTCGCTTCTATCTACCGTCATTTCTCCTCACTTTTTGAATTCTGAAGTAGGATAAATGTCTCCCTCGCTTATCCCGATTTCCATAATTATTTACAGCGCAAAATTTGACAATTTCGGCGGGTTTTAAAGGGCCCGCTACGCTGGAAACAATGGTAAGTGCCTGCCTGCAGTTCATCGCGTGTACTCCACTTGGCGTAGCGTAGCAACAGTACGGGTCATGGGTCGTGACCTGACTGCCGTGAAACCTCCCTATACAAATAGCAGCCACCTACGGCGCTGACAAAGTTACAAAGCACGCCGGCTTCCCCTTTTGCCCCCCCCCCAAAAACCCCAACCACCAAACCCAACCAACATTTCCTCCACGCCAGGTTTCCATTGTCCTTTGTCCCCAGCCCCTCCCCCCCTCTCACGGCCATCCCCCCACGCCGGGTCTCCATTGTCCTTTGTCCCCAGCCCCTCCCCCCTCTCACGGCCATCCCCCTCCACGCCGGGTCTCCATTGTCCTTTGTCCCCAGCCCCTCCTCCCCTCTCACGGCCATCCCCCTCCACGCCGGGTCTCCATTGTCCTTTGTCCCCAGCCCCTCCCCTCCTCCCCTCTCACGGCCATCCCCCTCCACGCCGGGTCTCCATTGTCCTTTGTCCCCAGCCCCTCCCCCCTCTCACGGCCATCCCCCCACGCCGGGTCCTCCATTGTACTCATCTCATCGACCGTCGACCCGTGAGGCTTCACCTCCGCCAAGGCCTCACCGCTGTCGATGCCTCACTTCACGCCTCCATGGTGCCTTCCCGGGCCCCAGCTGCGGGCTCCGTCGCCGGGTTCACCCGACCCGGGCTTACCCGCGAGGCCCCGGCTGGGTCCCGGCCCGGGCTTCTACGCAGCGAACCAGGCCTCGATAAAGGCCTCCGGCCGCGATCCCAGTCCGCAGCCGCGGCCCGTCGGGAAGCCTTCTACAGCTTTATCAAAGGAAAAACTCACCTGTAGCTGAAGTTCTACTTTAACCAAAAGAAGATGGACTGTGGTTGTCAGAGGTCAATCAACCCAGCTGCAGAACGTTACTGCAGAAGCGCCATAGGGCAGTTTCCTGGGGCTTACCATCTTCAGCTGCTTTAATCATGAGGTGGAGATGTTTGCTGATTGCACAATGTTTAGTTCCATCACAACTTCTCAGCAAATGAATCAGCCCATGCCTGCCTGCAGACAAGATTCAGACGTGCACTGGTCAGTGGCAAGTTACATTATGCTAGAAACGTACCTGGTGATGACCATCTCAATGAAGGGAAGGTTAACAACGTACCCTTGATAATCAAAGCCTCACCATTAGTCGCTCACTATCAATATCTTTGGGTCACGATTCACCAGAAACATAACTTCCTTAAGGCGCCCAAATCATCAGGGCAGCACAGTGGCGCAGCGGAAGTTGCTGGTTTACGTCGCCAGAGACAAAGGGTTGATCCTGATTACGGGTGTTGGTTGTGCAGAGTTTGTACCTTCTCCATGTGACCTCGTTGCTTTTTTCCGGGTGCTCCAATTTCTTCCCACACTCCAAAAACATACAGGTTTGAAGATTAATTGGCTTTGGTAAGTTGTAAAATTGTCCCGAGTATGGAGTATCTTCTTCTTGCGTTTGAGACAGCAGAGGTCTGCAGCAGGGTGATGCCATCCGGTTCGACATCCGTACGTGACCGCCCTAAAAAGGGCACATGCTCCGGGTTGGCGCCAAGCTGCGGCGCTGCTGCTGTCTCTGTTTGTTGTTGTTCGCCTTACTGAGGTCAGTTGACAGGGCTCACCACGGGGAGGTCGACAACAAGAGCCCCAGTATGGAGTATAGTGTCAGTGTACGGGGCGATCGCTGGTCGGCAAGCACTCTGTGGGTTGAAAGGCCCGTTTCCACACTGTATCTCTAAGTCTAAAGCCTCAACTACATAACCCAATGGCTCTATGAGAAGGTCTGAGGTTGGGCATTCTGCAGTCATTAACCCCCCTGCTGACACACCCAAGGCCATTTCACCATCTACAAGTTCCAGTTCATGCATGCAGTGGGACACTCTCCACTTATGTGATGAGTGTAGCTCCAACATCTCTCATGCAGTTTAACACCATCTAGGACAAAGCAACCATTTGATTATCACCCAATCCATCCCTTGAGCACTCACTGAGGAGTCAATTGAGGAGTCAATTGGTTGGCGGCGCGACTCACGTTGCAGCGGCCTCTGCAGTCCGTCTGTCTTTTTTATTTTATTTTTTTCGTTTGAGTTTTGTATAGTGTTTTTTTTTTTTTTACTGGGTATGTGTGGGGGGGCAGGGGTGGGGAAACTTTTAAAATCTTTTCCCTGCATGGGAGACCCGACCTTTCTGTCGGGTCTCTGTTGTCGTTGGGGCCTAGCACCATGGAGCGGCCTCCAACCGGAACGACCAGGGGCTCCAGTCGCGGAGCCTGCGGGCTACTCACCATCGTGGAGCTGGCCGAGTTCGGAGCGGGAGGAGCTGTGGTGGCGCACTGCTGCTACCCGACCCCGGAGATTCGGAGGCTTCAGCTGCAGGTCTGGTGGATGGTAACATCGGGAGCTCGCGGGTCCATGGTGGGAGACCGCTTTTCGGGGCTCCCGCAACGGCGGCTGCTCCCGCCCGAGTTGCGGGGTTGAGGATGACCTGGAGCGGGGTCTGGCATCGCCCGGCGCGGCATTGGTGGCCGTGGGACTTGCTGGCGCTACCGGGGGCTACAACATCAAGACCCGGAGCGTGGCCTTGCATCGCCCGGCGCGGCTTTAATGGCCGCGGGACATATCTACAATCGCCCGCCGGGGGCTTTGACACATCGGGAGGAGAATGTGGAGTGCAGGGGAGAGATAAGACTTTGCCTTCCATCACAGTGAGGAGGAGATTCACTGTGATGGATGTTTGTGTAAATTGTGTTGTGTCTTGGTTCTTTTCACTTGTTTGTATGACTGCAGAAACAGAATTTCGTTTGAACTTAGGTTCAAATGACAACAAATAAATATCTATCTATCTATCTATGTAGAGATGCAAAATGTATCCTCTGCAAAATCCTGGGTCTAGGTTCTGCATCTTCCTCCCAACAGCAATGCTGGAGCAGCATCACTAGCAGGACACCAGCAGTGTTTTTGTATGCAGTTTTGGTCTCCAAATTTAAGGAAGGACATTCTTGCTATTGACGGAGTGCAGCGTAGGTTCACGAGATTAATTCCCGGGATGGCGGGACTGTCATGTTGAAAGAATGGAGCGACTGGGCTTGTATACACTGGAATTTAGAAGGATGAGAGGAGATCTTATTGAAACATATGATTATTAAGGGATTGAACACACTAGAGGCAGGAAACATGATCCCGATGTTGGGGGAGTCCAGAACCAGGGGCCACAGTTTAAGAATAAGGGGTTGATGAGGAAAAACTTTGTCACCCAGAGAGTTGTGAATCTGTGGAATTCTCTGCCTCAGAAGGCAGTGGAGGCCAATTCTCTGGATGCTTTCCAGCGAGAGTTAGATAGAGCTCTTAAAGATAGTGAGTCAAGGGATATGGGGAGAAGGCAGGAACGGGGTACTGATTGTGGATGATCAGCCATGATCACAGTGAACGGCAGTGCTGGCTCGAAGGGCTGAATGACCTATTCCTGCATCTATTGTCTATTGTCCTTCAGGACAGTTCATCACCACCTTCCTCAAGACAATTAAGGATGGACATTAAATGAGGTGCAAATGCTATACTCCTCCATTGAGCATACAAAAAGTATGGGGCCCAGCATAGCTCAGGAGTGACACCAGCTGGCTGGAAATGTGCACTGCAGCTTCACGCTTAAATAAACAGCAAGGAGCTTAAAACACATTTTTAAGAGATTTATGATCATTTCAAGAAGTCAAGATTTCTCGACGAGTGTTTAATTGTCCTATGCACCGGGACCAGAACAATTAAATTCTTAGTTGCCGCAGCTTTACAGGCAGATTGAATTCAACAGCACGACAAATAAATATATAATAAATGATCAGTTATTCTAGGTAAACACAATCATTATGGTGCATAGAAACATAGAAAACAGGTGCAGGAGTAGGCCATTCGGCACTTCAAGCTAGCACCACCATTCAACGTGATCACGGCTGATCATCCAAAATCAGTACCCTGTTCCTGCTTGGGGGATATGGGGATACCCCATATCCCTTAATTCCATTAGCCCCAAGAACTATATCTAATTCTTAGGCACTTGCATGCCCAAGTGCATGGTACAACACTAATAGTACAAAGTCCACAGTAATTCGGTGCCGAGATAGGGTTGTGGTTAGGGTTGTGCCGTGTGTTCAAGAGCCTGAAGGTTGATGGGGAGAAGCTGTTCTTGAACCTGGAGGTAATTGTTCTCGGGCACCTGTACTTCTTCCCAATGGTAGCAGCAGGATGAGAGCATGGCCAGGGTGGTATGGAAACTTAATGATATTAGAAAGCAATCTCTGAAAAGTTAAATTCTGGAAATGCAAGTAACTTGTATATGAACTTCCCAGATTCAAAATGTGCTCTCCTTTAGTTTTGTGGTGCAGACTAATGCAACAGTACAGTGCTTCCACACCTCCATTTTTTTTCTCCCAGGAATAGAATCCCAAATTTCCTGGAATTTGATGGTATTTCCTGAAATTGTCAAAAATGCTTCCTGCGTCCCTCCCTCCCTCGCTCCCCCTCCCTCTCTCCCTCCCTCCTTCTCCCTCCTTCTCCCTCTCTCCCTCCCACTCTCCCTCCTCTCCCTACCCCTCCCTCTTTCCCTCTCGGCCCCTTGAGCCCACCCACCGTTCTGTAAAATCAAAGCCAATCCCAATGTAACTGCAATCCCACCGCCCCCGCGTGATCTACCATCACCCCACGGTCCAATTGTTGAGTCGAGGCGATCAAGGCTCCCGATGTTGAAGCCCCCGGCGGGCGATGGAAGATCCCGTGGCCGGTTTTAAGCCGCGCCAGGCGACGAAAGGCCTCGCGAACGGGCCGATTGAAGCCCCACGATTTGGGGCGGACGAAGCTGCTGTCGCTGGAGTTCGGAGTCAGTCACCAACCAGGTCAGTTCCCGATGTTATTGTCCACAGGGTCCACGGCCGAAGCCTCACATGTGTGCGCATGCACCCACCAAGAAATTGTGTCCCCCCCCCCCCATGTTTTGATAGCGATTTCCGCCCCTGGCCTGAAAATTAATCAAAGGCTCAACTTCCACTGAGAAAGAGAATTTCAAAGACTCATTGTTATACGAGAATTTTCCTGAACAGTCTGTGACCCATCGTGCTGTAGCCATTGTGTTTAAAGCCCATAGCGCTGCAGCCAGTAGCGCTATATTTAGAACCCATAGCGCTGCAGCCGATAGCTCTTTGTTTAAATTCCCACGCGTTAAACTGACAGCTCTGTTTAAACTTTTGAGCTCCAAACCAGCAGTGCTGTGTGTATTACCTTTACACCCCTTCGCAGGCCGAATGCGGAAATTTCCAGAAATTATTCAATTTCCGTAAAAATACCCAAAGACAACCAGAATTTTCCAAATTTCGGGTAATTTCCTTCAAAGTGGAAACACTGCAACAGTAGCAGGCCACTCAGTCTGGAAATCTGATTAGATATCTCTCTCTCGCTTTTTGTTTAATACATTCAATGTTTTGGCCTCCACGACTACCTGTGATTTAGAATTCCACACCGTAAAATGCATCGTATTGGGATGCATAACAGCTTGGTTTGGCAATGGGTCACAAGAAGTTGCAGAGTCGTGGACACAGCCCAGTCCATCAGACAAACCAGCCTCCACCACCATTGACTCCATCCACAACACGCCGTATCAAAAAAGCAACCAACCAACATGATCAAGCATCACCCAGAGAGTCGTGTATCTGGAATTTTGTGCCACAGAAGGCTGTGGAGGCCAATTCACTGAATGTTTTCGAGAGTTAGATTTAGCTCTTAGGGCTCATGGAATCGAGGGATATGGTGAGAAAGCAGGAACAGGGTACTGATTTGGGATGATCAGCCAAGGTCATAATGAATGGCGGTGCTGGCTCGAAGGGCCGAATGGTCTACTGTACCTATTTTCTATATTTCTATCATCCGCAACCCAACCATTTGCTTTTCTGCCCCGTCCCACTGTCAGAAGATATAAAAGCTTGAATGCACTTATCATCAGGTTCAGGAACAGTTTCATCTCCTTCTCATATGCTAAAGATAAATTCTCAATCTTCCAACTTGCATCATTGAACCCCATGCACTTTTTTTTTTAAACAACCTGCACTTCCTCTGTGGCTGTTGTCCAATACTCTACATTCTATTTCCTTTCTCTTTCTGTTGTACTCTTGTATTGTTCTTTTTTCTGCATAGCATGCAAAACTGTTTTCCACTGCATCTCAGTGCATTTGGTTATGAACCAATAGCAATACATAACTTACCCATTGATCTTTTTTTAAATATATACCTAGATAATTGGCAGAGCCAGTATTTAATGTCCATATCTTATTGCCCTTGAGTACGGGGAGAAGCTGCTTTCTTGAACTGCTGCAATCTGATAGCCCTCCAGACGTCCACATCTGCGCCAGGTGCATTGAGATGGGGCTCCTAAAGGACCGTATTAGGAACCTGGAGCAGCAGCTCGATGACCTCCGTCTGGTCAGGGAGAGTGAGGAAGTCATAGAGAGGAGTTATAGAGAGGTGGTCACTCCAAGACCACAGGAGGCAGGCAAGTGGGTCACGGTTAGGAGGGGCAAGGGGTAGAGGCAGGGACTAGAGAGTACCCCAGTGGCTGTACACCGTGACAATAAGTACTCCTGTTTGAGTACTGTTGGGGGGGACAGCCTATCTGGGGGTAGCGACAGCGGCCAGGCCTCCGGTACAGAGACTGGCCCTGTTGCTCAGAAGGGTAAGGAAAAGAAGAGGAGGACAGTAGTAATAGGGGACTCTATAGTTAGGGGGTCAGATAGGCGATTCTGTGGACGCAGTCAGGAGACCAGGATGGTAGTTTGCCTCCCTGGTGCCAGGGACCGGGATGTGTCTGAACATGTCCAAGATATCCTGAAATGGGAGGGAGAGGAGCCTGAGGTCGTGGTACATATAGGTACCAATGACATAGGTAGAAAAAAGGAAGAGGTCCTGAAAGGAGAATTTAGGGAGTTAGGAGGAGAGTTAAGGAGAAGGACCGCAAAGGTAACAATCTCGGGATTACTACCTGTGCCACGCGACAGTGAGAGTAGGAATGGAACGAGGTGGAGGATAAATGCGTGGCTGAAGGACTGGTGCAGTGGGCAGGGATTCAAGTTTCTGGATCATTGGGACCTCTTTTGGGGAAGGTGTGACCTGTACAAAAAGGACGGATTGCACTTGAACCCGAGGGGGACCAATATCCTGGCGGGGAGATTTGCAAAGGTTACAGGGGAGACTTTAAACTAGAACGGTTGGGGGGAGGGACTCAAATAGAGGAAGCTTGTAGACGGTGTGTGAGGCAGGAGGCAGAGAAGGGAAGCACGCAGACCCAACAGGTAGGGGGGAAAGAAGAAAAAAATAATAAACAGAGAATAAGAGGTGGTGGGTTTCTTAAATGTGTGAGCAGAGAGACAGAGGGGTGTAAAATGAGGGTAGAAGCAATAGGTAACAAGGTGAAATGTAAACGTGGCAGCCAGACAAATCCTGGGCAAAAATCAAAAAGGGCCACTTTTCAACATAGTTTACTCCTACTCTTACTCCTACTCTTTGCTTCCTGTTTGCCAGCCAGTTCTCTATCCACATCAATACTGAACCCCCAATACCGTGTGATTTAAGTTTGTATCCTAATCTCTTATGTGGTACCTTGTCGAAAGCCTTCTGAAAGTCCAGATACAACACATCCACTGGTTCTCCCCTATCCACTCTACTAGTTACATCCTCGAAAAATTCTATAAGATTCGTCAGACACGATTTACCTTTCGTAAATCCATGCTGACTTTGTCCAATGATTTCACCACTTTCCAAATGTGCTGCTATCCCATCTTTAATAACTGACTCTAGCGGTTTCCCCACTACCGATGTTAGACTAACTGGTCTGTAATTCCCCATTTTCTCTCTCCCTCCCTTCTTAAAAAGTGGGGTTACGTTTGCTACCCTCCAATCCTCAGGACCTATTCCAGAATCTAAAGAGTTTTGAAAAATTAGCACTAATGCATCCACTATTTTCTGGAGCTACTTCCTTAAGTACTCTGGGATGCAGCCTATCTGGCCCTGGTGATTTATCGGCCTTTAATCCATTCAATTCCCAACACCACTTCCCGACTAACCTGGATTTCACTCAGTTCCTCCATCTCCTTTGACCCGCGGCCCCCTGCTATTTCCGGCAGATTATTTATGTCTTCCTTAGTGAAGACGGAACCAAAGTAGTTATTCAATTGGTCCGCCATATCCTTGTTCCCCATGATCAATTCACCTGTTTCTGACTGCAAGGGACCTACATTTGTTTTAACTAATCTCTTTCTCTTCACATATCTATAAAAACTTTTGCAGTCAGTTTTTATGTTCCCTGCCAGTTTCCTTTCATAATCTATTTTCCCTTTCCTAATTAAGCCCTTTGTCCTCCTCTGCTGGTCTCTGAATTTCTCCCAGTCCTCTGGTATGCTGCTTTTTCTGGCTAATTTGTACGTATCATCTTTTGCTTTGATACTATCCCTGATTTCCCTTGTTATCCACGGATGCACTACCTTCCCTGATTTATTCTTTTGCCAAACTGGGATGAACAATTTTTGCAGTTCATCCATGCAGTCTTTAAATGCCTTCCATTGCATATCCACCGTCAACCCTTTTTAGAACTAATTGCCAGTCAATCTTGGCCAATTCACGTCTCATACCCTCAAAGTTACCTTTCTTTAAGTTCAGAACCGTTGTTTCTGAATTAACAATGTCACTCTCCATCCTAATGAAGAACTCAACCATATTATGGTCACTCTTGCCCAAGGGGGCACGCACAACAAGTCTGCTAACTAACCCTTCCTCATTACTCAATACCCAGTCTAGAATAGCCTGCTCTCTCGTTGGTTCCTCTACATGTTGGTTTAGATAACTATCCCTCATAAATTCCAAGAAATCCTCTTCCTCAGCACCCCTGCCAATTTGATTCACCCAATCTATATGTAGATTGAAGTCACCCATTATAACTGTTTTGCCTTTGTTGCACGCATTTTTAATTTCCTGTTTGATGCCATCCCCAACTTCACTACTACTGCTAGGTGGCCTGTACACAACACCCACCAGCGTTTTCTGCCCCTTAGTGTTTCGCAGCTCTACCCATACCGATTCCACATCCTCCAAGCTAATGTCCTTCCTTTCCACTGCGTTAATCTCCTCTCTAACCAGCAACGCTACCCCACCTCCTTTTCCTTTCTCTCTATCCCTCCTGAATATTGAATATCCCTGGATGTTCAGCTCAAAGCCTTGGTCACCCTGGAGCCATGTCTCCGTGATCCCAACTATATCATAATCATTAATTGCTATCTGCACGTTCATCTCATCCACCTTATTACGAATGCTCCTTGCATTGAGACACAAAGCCTTCAGGCTTGTTTTTACAACGCTCTTACCCCTTATACAATTATGTTGAAAAGTGGCTCTTTTTGATTTTTGCCCTGGATTTGTCTGCCTGCCACTTTTACTTTTCACCTTGCTACTTATTGCTTCCGCCCGCATTTTACACCCCTCTGTTTCTCTGCTCACCCATTTAAGAACCCCACCACCTCTTATTCTCTGTTTATTATAGATTGGGTGAATCAAATTGGCTGGGGTGCTGAGGAAGAGGATTTCTTGGAATGTATGCGGGATAGTTTTCTAAACCAACATGTAGAGGAACCAACGAGAGAGCAGGCTATTCTAGACTGGGTATTGAGTAATGAGGAAGGGTTAGTTAGCAGTCTTGTTGTGCATGGCACCTTGGCCATAATATGGTTGAGTTCTTCATTAGGATGGAGAGTGACATTGTTAATTCAGAAACAAGGGTTCTGAACTTAAAGAAAGGTAACTTTGAGGGTATAAAACGTGAATTGGCCAAGCTAGACTGGCAATTGATTCTTAAAGGGTTGACGGTGGATATGCAATGGAAGGCATTTAAAGACTGCATGAATGAACTACAAAAATTGTTCATCCCAGTTTGGCAAAAGAATAAATCAGGGAAGGTAGTGCATCCGTGGATAACAAGGGAAATCAGGGATAGTATCAAAACAAAAGATGAAGCGTACAAATTAGCCAGAAAAAGCAGCCTACCAGAGGACTGGGAGAAATTCAGAGTCCAGCAGAGGAGGACAAAGGGCTTAGTTAGGAGAGGGAAAATAGATTATGAAAGAAATCTGGCAGGGAACATAAAAACTGACTGCAAAAGTTTTTATAGATATGTGAAGAGAAAGAGATTAGTTAAAACAAATGTAGGTCCCTTGCAGTCAGAAACTGGTGAATTGATCATGGGGAACAAGGACATGGCAGACCAATTGAATAACTACTTTAGTTCTGTCTTCACTAAGGAAGACATAAATAATCTGCCGGAAATAGCAGGGGACCGCGGGTCAAATGAGATAGAGGAACTGAGTGAAATCCAGGTTAGCCGGGAAGTGGTGTCAGGTAAATTGAATGGATTAAAGGCCGATAAATCCCCAGGGCCAGATAGGCTGCATCCCAGAGTACTTAAGGAAGTAGCCCCAGAAATAGTGGATACATTAGTGATAATTTTTTTAAACTCAGATTCTGGAGTAGTTCCTGAGGATTGGAGGGTAGCTAATGTAACCCCCCTTTTTAAAAAGGGAGGGAGAGAGAAAACGGGGAATTACAGACCAGTTACTCTAACATCGGCAGTGGGGAAACTGCTAGAGTCAGTTATTAAAGATGGGATAGCAGCACATTTGGAAAGTGGTCAAATCATTGGACAAAGTCAGCATGGATTTACGAAAGGTAAATCATGTCTGACGAATCTTATAGAATTTTTCGAGGATGTAACTAGTAGAGTGGATAAGGGAGGGCTGTGTTATATCTGGACTTTCAGAAGGCTTTCGACAAGGTCCCACATAAGAGATTAGTATACAAACTTAAAGCACATGGTATTGAGGGTTCAGTATTGATGTGGATAGAGAACTGGCTGGCAAACAGGAAGCAAAGAGTAGGAGTAAACGGGTCCTTTTCAGAATGGCAGGCAGTGACTAGTCGGGTACCGCAAGGCTCAGTGCTGGGGCCCCAGCTATTTACAATATATATTAATGATTTGGATGAGGGAATTGAATGCAACATCTCCAAGTTTGCGGATGACACGAAGCTGGGGGGCAGTGTTAGCTGTGAGGAGGATGCTAGGAGGCTGCAAGGTGACTTGGATAGGCTGGGTGAGTGGGCAAATGCATGGCAGATGCAGTATAATGTGGATAAATGCGAGGTTATCCACTTTGGTGGCAAAAACAGGAAAGTTGACTATTATCTAAATGGTGGCTGATTAGGAAAATGGAAGATGCAACAAGACCTGGGTGTCATGGTACACCAGTCATTGAAAGTAGGTATGCAGGTGCAGCAGGCAGTGAAGAAAGCGAATGGTATGTTAGCATTCATAGCAAAAGGATTTGAGTATAGGAGCAGGGAGGTTCTACTGCAGTTGTACAGGGTCTTGGTGAGACCACACCTGGAATATTGTGTACAGTTTTGGTCTCCAAATCTGAGGAAAGACATTCTTGCCATAGAGGGAGTACAGAGAAGGTTCACCAGATTGATTCCTGGGATGTCAGGACTTTCATATGAAGAAAGACTGGATAGACTCGGCTTGTACTCGCTAGAATTTAGATTGAGGGGGGATCTTATAGAAACTTACAAAATTCTTAAGGGGTTGGACAGGCTAGATGCAGGAAGATTGTTCCCGATGTTGGGGAAGTCCAGGACAAGGGGGCACAGTTTAAGGATTAAGAGGAAATCCTTTAGGACCGAGATGAGAAAAACATTTTTCACACAGAGAGTGGTGAATCTCTGGAACTCTCTGCCACAGAAGGTAGTTGAGGCCAGTTCATTGGCTATATTTAAGAGGGAGTTAGATGTGGCCCTTGGGGCTAAAGGGATCAGGGGGTATGGAGAGAGGGCAGGTACAGGATACTGAGTTGGATGATCAGCCATGATCATATTGAAGGGCAGGCTCGAAGGGCCGAATGGCCTACCTGCACCTATTTTCTATGTTTCTATGTCTATGTTTCTAATCCTAGAGGTGATCGCACAGTGCTGTGGAGGATGGAATTTTAGTAGTCTTCGGAGATTGCAACCTTCACGTGGTCCGCCCTGTTTCGACGAATGCAACCAACCTGCTGTGCACAATCAAATAAGATTAAATAGAACAAGTCGTCCTACAACTTTAGGTTGTGCACGCCATACGAAAGAAGAAGAGCTCTAGGATTTAGACCTGGCAAAGATGAAGGACCAGTGATATATTTCTGGATGGTGTGCAACATACAGGGGAACCTGCAGGGGACATTGCTCCTATGTGCCTGCTGACTGAGATTTCTCAATTCAGCCCTAATTGTTTTGGAAAACAGTTTAAGCTTGACTGTTTGGCACATTCATAACTATCAGTGGCCATTTCATCAAATCACCCCAATGAAGGATGTGACCTTCTAAATCCAGTTTTGGCATTTATCACTGAGGGTTATGACAGTGCTATAATTTCAGTTTTTTTTATAAAAAGAACTCTTGGACCAATCATTCGGCAATGGCTTATAATTTTTTGTACAAAAGAAGACTTGCTGGCACTGTTGCACAAGCACACCATCAGTGTAAACAATTTAGTCCATAGATAGACACAAACTGCTCGAGCAACGCAGCGGGACAGGCAGCATCTAGAAGGAATAGAAGGAATAGGTGACGTTTTGGGACGAGAAGGGTCTCGACCCGAAACGTCACCCATTCCTATCCAACGATGCTGCCTGTCCCGCTGAGTTACTCTATCATTTTGTCCGTCTTCGGTGTAAACCAGCATATGCAGTTCGTTCCTACACAATGTCGTCCATACCTGGTTTGTCCAAAGCCAAAGCCAACACAGGAAGTGCTCCAGGTAAATGGAATACAATTGGCCAGACATGGAACCACATCACGCAGCCTGCACAAATCAAAGGGAACACTGTCGACTACCCATTCACTTTAAATAGATGTTCTTTTTTTTATTTTTTATTTTTATTTATTAGAAGTACATTACATTACAACCAATTACATTAGTACTTATCATGTATATCTTATTACAATTAATGTACTCCGTCATTTTTTACACTGATAAAAAGGAAAGGTTGAGATTAAGAAAAAAGAGAAAGTGAAGGAAAATAGTGAAGGTGTAAAAACGTGACAACAAGAAAGAACAGAGACCCTGTAGAAAAGAAATTAAAAAGAAAGGATTAAGAGATAGACCCTAGAGAAGAAAAAAAGAAAAAGAGGAAAAAAGAGAAAAACAAATACTTTGTTATAAGCATCACGCAAATGGGATATACCAACTCTCCAGCTTTCATCCCCCTTTACCTGACCTCAGTTGTTTTTTTTAAGTACATTTGTACCCTATACTTGTAATAATTCTATAAATGCAGACCATGTCAGGTGGAAGTGATCTGGTTTACCTGCCAGGAGAAGTCTTATCTCTTCTAGGTGTAATGTTTCAAACATATTTGAAATCCACATGTTTATAGTTGGTATTGGAGCATTTTTCCAGAATTTTAGGATTAACTTTTTTCAAGTTATTAACCCGTAATCTATTAATTTCTTTTGTAACACATTTAGTTCAGGACTATCTTCCGTTGTTCGTAAGATAATCCATTCTGCTTTTGGTATCAGTTTTATTTTAAATAATTTTGTAAACATTTCAAAAATTTCAAGGCAAATTTTTTGAATTTTTGTAGAAAAAACAAATGAGTGCGCTATAGTAACTTCTTGTGATTGACATTTATCACAAATAAATGATACATTGGGGAAAATTTTATTAATTTTAGTTTTTGAATAATATAATCTATGTAAAATTTTAAATTGTATTAAAGTGTGTCTTACATTAATCGAACATTTATGCACGTTTAATAAATGTTCATTCCACCTTTCCTTTGAGATTTTAATAGCTAATTCTTGTTCCCAGTCTCTTCTAATACCTTCCGTAGATGGTATTTCTACATTTAAGATAATATTATACAAATATGATATTAGGTTTACTGATTCAGCTTGTATCTGCATTGCTTCATCCAATACATCTGCTGGGATATTATAATAATCTTTTGTATATTTTTTCAAATAGTCACATATTTGAAAATATTTAAAATATTGATTATTTCCCAGTTTATATTTTATTTGTAATTGTTGGAATGATAGTAATTTTCCAGTTTCATACAAGTCACCGAACATTTTAATTCCTAGTCTATCCCATTGTATAAAAGATTTGTCTGTAATAGAGGGTTTAAACGAAGGGTTATTAACTATTGGAGATAAAAGCGATAGGTTTCTTAATTTTAAATTTTGTTTTATTTGTTTCCCAGTTCTGATTGTACTATGTATAATTGGATTTTTGTTATAATTTATGTTATTCAGTTTCATTGGTGAGAGGAGGATCGCTCCAATATTACCAGAGGAGCAGTCCTCTCTCTCCATTACAATCCAGTCCACTTGCTGGGCAGAGTTGTCCATCAGTTGGCTCATATTTTTAATATTTACTGACCAATAATAATACATGAAGTTAGGGAGTGCTAAGCCCCCTAGTATTCTATGGGATTTATAATCCCATATAAAATTAGTAATGTCTGAGTCCAATTTTTTTTTTAACTTCTTTGGTAGGTATATAGGAATTGATTGAAATAGGCATAAAATTTGTGGTAAGAAGATCATTTTTATTGCATTTATTCGGCCTATTAAAGACATCGGAAGCGTTTTCCAAAATTTAATTAATGTATTTAATTTATTAAGTAGAGGATCATAATTTGCCTTGAACATGCCTTGATATGTTCTGGTGATTTCAATACCCAAGTATTTAAATTTTTCTGTAGCTATTTTAAAAGGGAATTTTAAAAGATGTGTTGAGTCTTTCGGTTTTATTGACATAATTTCACTTTTATTCCAATTTATTCAGTATCCAGAAAAGGATCTAAAGTCCTCAATTAGATTTAGTATGTTTGGTATAGTAATTTGAGGTTTTATAATGTACAATAATATATCATCCACGTATAGATATTTTATTATTTGAGTATTTAGTATTATACCCATGGATGTTTGGATGTGTTCTAATTTTTTCTGCTAAAGGTTCAATTATGAGAGCAAACAACTGTGGTGATAATTAGCATCCTTGTCTGTTTCCCCTTGATAGTTGAAATTTCTAGGATAATATGTTATTAGTTAATATTCTAGCTGTAGGTTTATTATATAATAATTTAATCCATAAAATAGAATTCTCTCCCAGTTGGAATATTTGTAATACTTTATCCATTTAATTCCATTCTACTTGGTCAAATGCTTTTTCAGCGTCCAGCGAAATAATTGATAATTCTTGTTCTTCAATTTTGTGTGAGTGCATTATATTGAGTAGACGTCTCATATTATTAGATGAATATCTCTTAGGGATAAACCCCATCTGATCTGGGTTTATTAATTTACTAATATATTTACTTAATCTTCTAGCTAATGTTTTTGCTAATATTTTTTGATCTGTATTTAACAATGCTATAGTTCTATATGAACCCGGTTCTTCTATATCTTTGTCTTTTTAAAGTATTAGTGTGATCGTTGATTCAGCTAATGTATCAGGTAATATTTGTTTTTTAAAAGCATATTGATACATTTTTTGTAACCGTGGTATAATTTTGTCATAAAAGCTTTTATAAAATTCATTTGTAAATCCATCAGGACCTGGAGTTTTTCCATTCTTTAATGAATTTATTGTGTCTTCTAATTCCTTGATTGAAATTTGTGCACCCAATTCCTCTTGTTCCTTCAACTCTAACTTTGGAAGATTACAATTATCCAAGAACTCTGTAATTTTATTGGAGTCCGTTGTCGTTTTAGATGTATACAAATTCTCATAAAATCACGCAAATCTTTTATTAATATCCTTCGGTATGGTTAGTAATTCCCCTCTATCTGATTTAATCTTTTGGATCGTATGTTCTTTTTCTCGTTCTTTTAGCTGACGAGCCAAAATTTATGCGGTTTATCCCCAAATTCAAAGTGTTCCTGTTTTGTAATTTGGAAAAGTCTTATAAGTTTGGCTGATAATAGTTTATTTAATTTAAATTTCAAAATTATTATTTTATTATGTTTATCTATTGATGGATCTTGAGCATTATCTATATCCATTTGTCTAATAAGTTCTTCTAACTGTCTTTATTCATTCTTATTCTTTTTATTTTGAAAAGCTTCGTATGAGATTATAACACCTCTAATAAATGCTTTAAAAGATTCCCATAGTAAAGTAGGCGATATGTCTGGAGTGTCATTTATTTCAAAAAAGACGTCCATTTGTTCTTTTAAATATATACTCTGCGGATCTTTTAGGATTTGAGAATTGAATCTCCAAAACGATTTATTCTTAGACATTCCTTCCAGTTTTAAAAAGAAAGTTAGTGGTGAATGGTCTGAAATCGAATTTGTATGGTATGCTGGGTTCACAGTGTGAGGGATTAATTTTGTATCCACCAGGAAATAATCTATACACGAGTATGTTTTGTGTACCATTGAATAAAACGAGTATTCCCTGCCAGTCGGATTAGGTATTCTCCAAACATCTGTTATATTGGTATTATTTATCTAAGTATTTAAAAGTTCACTAGTTTTAGATTTCGTATTCCCTCTGTTTTTGGCTTGATTTGTCTAAATACGGATCTAAAACACAATTAAAGTCTCCTCCTATTATAACATTTTGATAATTAAACTCTGCGATTATGTTCAGAATTTTATTGAAAAAATGAGGATTGTCAAAATTATGCGCGTATATATTTACCAAGGTAATTGGAGTATCATGAATTTCTCCGGTAACTATCAAATATCTCCCTTCAATGTCTGTTATGGTATTCTTTGCTTTGAATGGTATACCTTTTCTAATAATGATTGACGTACCTCTAGATTTCGAAGTATATGAAGAATGATATATTTGACCTATCCATTTCGCCCTCAACCTAGCTTGGTCCTGGGATTTTAGATGAGTTTCTTGTAAGAAAATGATGTCAGAATTGTACAGTTTCAGCTGAGCTAATATCTTACCCCTTTTAATAGGTGCATTAATACCTCTTATATTCCAACTGCAGAATGAGACTCCTCCTAGGTTCTTTTGTTTAACATCTTGCATTTTGAATAATTATAATACCATTAAATCTTGCGGTGCATCCATGTCTCAGGTCTTTGGGTATTGGGGGAACCTTTGCATTACTAAGTTTTGTTGGCATATCCCATTTACGCTTATCACTAAACACAAAACACAAACATGTGACTTTATGTGGTAATAATAATAATTTAAAAAAAATTGAAAAAGTGAAAATACAGTGTCTAAAATGGTCGACACTGTAACAAGTGGCCCACCTGTAGGTGGGAGAAAACCTTGTTTCGACATCCATTGTTGATGTTAAACAAATAACTCCGCCCCCTTTGTTAATCATAACATAATAGGACGGGGCCTCACAATCAGATATATAATACAAATTTACCCTATATATTTCATTATAACATATCATATATATATCGCAATTTTATCTACTAATTATTAAACGAATGATTTTACCTTCAATAATAATCAACTGTTGGTTGAAGGGGTTAACGAAACGTGCTCCTGGACCTGAGCCAGGTGCTCGTTTCTCATCCCCTCCTCCCAGTTATAGATAAGGTTTAGATTTAGTAAAAATTTATGTTAGTTATGTTAGTTCGTTATTTTTTTTGTTAGCGTCCGTTACTATTCTAGTTTAATATTGATAACTTGTTAAATTGTTAAGTTGTTAATAGGATCAATTCTTACAATTGGATTTAATATTATAACAATTAAACAATTAATGCTTCTGGTATAGTCCGTTCTCTTCGGTTCGGCTGTTTACTTCGTTTGGAACACAGAATGTCCTTGAGTTAAAATTCCACAGATAACCAGTCTCGCCATCCTAAACAAAACACTACATGAAATGGTTCTGAGCTGCCGATCCTCCATTAACTGTGGAATTCTAATAAGAAAGTTTGTTCATACCATCTATGTCGCTACTTTTCAACGATGCTCTAGGCATATTTGTACGCAGCCTCCGGGTTTACAAATGATCTTTCACGTCCATTATAAGAGATGCGCATTTTAGCTGGATAAAAGATCTCACATCTTGCTTCCCCCTTAAAAGTTTTTGCCTTTCCGAATTGATTTCTCTTTTGCACAATTTCATATGGATAGTCCCTGAATATTTTGATAATGTCGTTATCAAGCCTCAGTTGCACTCCATATTTGATTTTACTCATCACCTCTTCCAGTTCTGAAATGTCCCGAAATTTCACAATAATCTGTCGTGGGTGATCTTGTCTAGCTTGAGATCTCGGTTTAAATCTCGGTACACGGTGTGCCACTTCAATTTTCGGTTCTTTGGAGAGATTAAGCAGTTGTTTAAGTAAGCCCATGGCAAACTCACGAATGTCCCTTCCCTCAGTTCCCTCTGAGACTCCAAGAATTCTCAAATTCTGGCATCTAGAACGAGCTTCCAGGTCCAGGCATTTATCTGAAACTTTCCCCAGTTGAGTTGTCATCTGTACTGAAGATTGCTCATGTTCTTGCTTCATTTGATCATGTTCTCGCCTCATTTTCACCATGTCTTCAACCACTCGAGCCATATTTTTCTCCAATTCCGTGATTGTAGCCATACTTGCAGCTACTGTTTCAAGCACAGCCGTGAACCTGTCCGTAGTAACTTTTTCCATCTTATCAATTCTCCCCAATAGTCCATCTTTCACATCATCAATTCGTTTATTTATAGTGTCAAGTGAATCAATCACCTTCTGATTACCAGCATCAATAACCTTCTGATTACCAGCATTCGAATCCTTCATCATCTTTTCGGGTGCGGCAGCATTTATGGAGCGAAGGAAATAGGCAACGTTTGGGGCCGAAACCCTTCAGATCCCAATATCAGCTGAGCATCTAGATGAGCACTTTAAATAGATGCTCTGTAGCAGCGTACAAAAGTTGGGCTCCAGAGATTATTCATGATCCACCTTGTCAAAACATTTCCTGATCAAGGGAGAAAAGTGATGGACAGCCCTGCTCTGTGGGAAGGCTGGACCCCACCCCATGAACATATAGGGCAGGTGAGAATGGATCGTGTTTGTTAGCAGAGAACATGCAGGTGGAGTTGGCCTGATCAAAGATTTTGATCTATGCTGGGGAGGGACACTGGACTTGAGAGGCAAAGATAACCAGTTTAAAAACGAAACTATGTATGCTAGAAATCTGAAATGAAATGGAAATGGTGCAAACACTGGGCAAATAAAGCAGCATCTGTGGAGGAATGCCCTCTGACATGAGTTGCCAGAACATCAGTTGCCAGAATTTCCTCTCGGACCTGTATGTTGACACTCCCAGAATGTCGCAAGGGAATCCACGGACAGACCTGGGATGAAGCTCTCAAGAGCTTTAGGGCAGCACAGTGGCAGAGGTAAAGTTGTTGCCTTACAGCGCCACAGACCAGGGTTCGATCCTGACTCCGAGTTCTGACTGTACAGATTTGTACGTTCTCCCTGATAGCATGGGTTTTCTCCAGGTGCTCTGGTTTCCTTCCACACTCCAAAGACTTACAGGTTTGTAGGTCAATTGGCTGGTAAAATTGTAAATTATCCCAAGTATGTAAGATAGTGCTGGTGTACAGGGCGAGGGCTGGTCGGCCCAGACTCAGTGGGCTGAAGGGCCAGTTTCTGCACTGTATCTCTAAAGTCAACCGGGAGGGCACCACTCCCAATATCAGCAGAGCATCTAGATGATCAGTGCCCTCTGGGCCAATTTCCAGTTGTCCTCTAACAAAACTATTCACTCATCTTAGCTTGCCAAGGAATAAAGCCCCATTAAAAAAAAAGTTACTTATTCTGTCTGGATCTGTGGATCTCCACAGAAACATAGAAAATAGGTGGATTAAGCCATTTGGCCCATCGAGCCAGCACCACCATTCAATATGATCATCCAGAATCAGTACCCTGTTCCTGCTTTCTCCCTTAATTCCATTAGCCCTAAGAGCTATATCTAACTCTCTTGAATACCTCCAGTGAATAGGCCTCCACTGCCTTCTGTAGCAGAGAATTCCAGATTCACAACTCTCTGGCTGAAAAAGTTTTTCCTCATCTAAATGGCCTACCCATTCTTATACTGTGACTCGTGGTTCTGGACTCCCCAAGCATGAGGACCATTTTTCCTGCATCTTGCCAGTCCAATCCCTTAAGAATTTTATGTTTCTATAAGATCCCCTCTCATCCTAAATTCCAGTGAATACAAGCCCAGTGGATCCATTCTTTCATCATATGTCAATCCCGCCATCCCAGGAATTAACCTGATGAACCTACGCTGCACTTCATCAATAGCAATAATGTCCTTCCTCAAACTATACCAAAACTGCACACAATACTCCAGGTACAATCTCACCAGGGCCCTGGACAACTACAGTAGGACCTCCTTGCTCCTATACTAAAATCCTCTTGTTATGAATGCTAACGTGCCATTAGCTTTCTTCACTGCCTGCTGTACCTGCATGCTTACCTTCAGTGACTGATGTACAAGGACACCTAGGTCTTGTTGCACATCCCCTTTTCCTAATCTGACACCATTCAAATAATAATCTGCCATCTTGTTCTTGCCACCAAAGTAGATAACCTCACATTTATCCACATTATACTGCATCTGCCCACTCACCCAACCTATCCAAGTCACCCAGCAGCCTCACAACATCCTCCTTGCAGCTCACTGCCACCCAGCTTTGTGTCATCTCCAAACTTGGAGAAATAGGCCCAATTAGGTGAGAACCATTTGCCCATGTTTGACTCACATTCCTCTAAATCTTTCTATTCATGTACCTGCCCAAGTATCTTAAATGTTAATATACCTGCTTCAACCACTTCCTCTGGCAGCTCATTCCACATACCCACTACCCTGTGTGAAAAAGGTGCCCTCGTATTTCTATTAAATCTTTCCCCATAAAACTATGGCCTCTAGATCTCGATTCCATAACCCTAGAAAAGAGACTGCATTCATCCATCCTATTTCTTCACCTCCAAAAGATCACACCACAAGTCTCCTCCACTCCAAGGAATAGTCCCAGGTTGCCAAACCGCTCCTTCTAACTCAGTTCCTCAAGTTCTGCCAACATCCTTTTCTGCCCACCTTCCACTTTAATGACATCTTTTCTAATGGAGGGTCACCAAAACTGAACATAATACTCCCAAGTGCAGCCTTCACCAAGATCCTGTCCAATTGTAACTTAACTTCCCAACTTCTCTACTCAAAGTCTTAACCGATGATGGCAAACATGCCAAAAGTCTTCTTCATCAAGCTCTTCACCACCACTTTCAGGGAACAATGTACTTGCTGCCCTTGCATCTTGGTGCCCTACAACACAACCATGGGCAACACTGTTCATTGCAAAAATCCTTCCCCGTTCTGACTTCCCAAAATGCAACCACTCAGACTTACCTGAATTAAACTACATTTGGCAATCCTTGGCCCAATTACCCAGCTGATCAAGATTCCACTGTAATTCTTGATAACTTTCTTCACTGTCTACGATACCACCTGTTAACCTGAATACCCTTGTACAATCACATACTAATCATTAATGCAGATGATACAGAGGAGCCATTGCCAGCCAGTAGCTCCAAGATATTTTGTCCCGTCATGTTTTCAGTGAGTGGGTAGATTCGCTGCAAATCTTGATCCATGATCTCACGTACACGCCTTGGGACTTCTGTGTTCAATTCTCTTTGCACTGCCGCCAAAGGTTGGCTACTCAATGACCCCAACTCCAGCACCTCCCTGTCAAGGCACCCGACCAGAGACTAAATATCTGTCTTCCCATTGATATCTGCATGACAGAAGAGACGGATTGAAGTCTAGCCCACATTGTTGATTCCTGATCTAATACTCTCTGCCTAACCTGGTTCAGTAAACCAGAGTCGATCACTGGAGTCCAAACCTTTCTTTATTTGTATACAGCACCGTGGAGCCGGCCTCGGATCCACTCGCTCGAGCCCTCGGCAGCCTTGCGTAAACAGAACAGGAAAGACAACCAAATTACCCATCCTTTTATACCCCTAAACAGTGGCGAGAAAACTAATGGTGCGAAAGTACAGGGGGGGGGGGGGCAACCCCTACAAACCAATCACTGTACCTATTCGGTACACAAAATAAAGTAAATACATATTAGGTGAGTTAAGCCCTCTTAGACCAATTACAAATACCGGCGAGAAGGCACCGAAACAAAGTAGAAACATAAAGCTTCCCCAACCATCATAAAAATGCATTGCGTCAGTATACTGAAATCTAACAAAAAACACTTTAGGAACCCAGACTTAGTGGTGACAGGTGGATCACATGGGCAGAACCTTCCCGTGGCTTCTTCAGAGGTCCAGACTTACTGGAGCCAACTAGGTCACATGGGTTTCCAGCATCTTGCAATATATTCACCCAGTTTCTCAGATGCCTGCCATTTCCAAAGTACCCAAATCCCTGCATATTAACAACATCGCACACAGCCTCATGGAGAGGAAGCTTTCTTTCTTCCTTCTCTAATTGGCTGAGGACCAACAGAACAGATCCTGAAACCACTGGATAGACAAAAGCAAAGATACTAGAGCTCTAGTATCTTTGGACAAGTGCTGGAATAACTCGGTGGATCAGGCAGAATCCCTAGCGACAATTAATAGGTGACGTGTTGGGTCGGGGCTCTTCTGAACCAAAACATCACCTGACCATTTTCTCCAGCGATATTGCCTGACCCGCTGTTGTTACTCCAGCAATTGTGTCTATCTTTGGTGTCAACCAACGTCTGCAGTTCCTTTTTCATTACATACTGAAACCACTGTTCGTTGCTGAGGGCAGTTTACTCAGTTCATCAAATGTTGGTGAAAATGAAGTGGTGAGGGATGCAGAGTGGAAAGTGCTCAAAATGTAGCCCTCCCAAGAAGGTGGTGATCAATTGCAAGGTCCTAGGCTTGGAACTGGATGGAGGTAGCAGTCCGAATATCTTAGACCTGTACCTCAAACTGATTTCAATAAAAGCGTGTAATAAAGCCAACATTTAGATTCCTCTGTGTCACCTCAGCGATAGCATCGTGAAGGTCAAACTTCAAGGGTCTCTCTGCAGCCCACCAATCTCAAAGCCTCAAGAGCAATCCAAGCCAAACACAAGACTAATTTGAAGCAAATTGACGGACACAGTTTAAGCCCCTTCACCCAACCTCAATCACAATGCAAAACTCATCCATGTCTCGGTCATATAAGGGATCAGGCACTTGGAGAAAGGTTTTCACGTATTTATTGAACACTATACAACATCAAGACTGAAGGAAATAATTTACACCAAAGACACTTAAAAGACAGTAAAAGGACACTAAAAATCTATGTTCTGATGCTGTAAAAAATGAACCGATATTTTTGTATAATTATACACAAGGCCGTTAGATATATATAAAAATATAAATACATGCACCATAACTCAATAGAGGCTGCATAGTTTTAAATAAATGTGTGTAACGATATCAATGTTTCTACTATGGACACAAGAATAGCTGCGACCAAATAATTTTGCACTCAAAACTCTTTGGCATGTCATATATTATTTTTTTTTAAATCTTGCATTGCTTTATGAGATTCAAATTTTCACATTTTCCATAAAATTCTTTTAATTTTTTTTTGCAATGCCCCTTTAGAACAGTTATTGATGAGCAAATCTATAACAAAAATATACATTTATATTCCTGAATATTCAGTTGCGAACCTCACACAGGAACATTCTACCATGTTAAATACACGCACGCTGCCATGGCACACACATGCAACCATATCACTCATGGTCACGTACATTGCGGTGGTCAGAGTCTCCGCAGGTTCTGCTTGCTTTTTTTGCTTCCGACTAGTGGCTGTGCCCTGGAGTTGCTGTGGAGACGGTGCCGAGCACAGGACTTGGAACCATGGAAGAAGCTCAAGCACAGGCAGCAGTAGTCGTAGGCACAGACCTCGCTGGTACAGACCGCCCGCTCCTGGTATGGCAGAAACTTGGACGGAGACGCACATAGAGGGCATATCTTTAGCACCTCGTCCTGTTTTAGTGTCTTCACCACCTGAAAGAGGTTAGGGAGAAGTTGATTGAAATATACAGCATGGAATCAGGACCTCTGACCAGGAAGTCCACACCTTTTAAACTAGCTCAATGCTATCACTTTCGCTTCCGCGCCATACAGAGCACCAGGGGTGAGGATCGAACCTGGATCGCTGGCGGCGGGAGGTAATGAGCTGGAGAAAATGACTCAGCAATGAACATGTCAGCAATGAACTGTGGAAAGGACAGTTTGACCTCAGACGGAGCTGGAGAGGTGGCTTGGATGTGTCAAGACTGTCTTTATTCTCAAAATACAAGAAAACAAGAGAGGATTAGGCCATTTGGCCTCTCAAGCCTGCCCCAACATTTAATACGATTATGGCTGCACAAATTATCTGCACTCAGTTTTAAATGTCCAGCCTTGCAACTTACAACAATGGGAGAATTCGCAACATATATCGAGAGGACATAAGTTTAAGGTGAAGGGGAAAAGATTTAATAGGAATCTTAGTGGAGACTATTTCGCAGAAAGGGTGATGGGTGTATGGAAGTTACCAAATGAGATATTTGAGGCAGGGACGATCCCAACATTTAAGAAACTGTTGGACAGGTTTGGAAGGATATGGACCAAACCGTCCATGGATATGGTGGGACTAATGTAGCTGGGACATGTTGGCCAGTGTGGGCAAGTTGGGCCGAAGGCCTGTTTCCACACTGTATCACTCTGACTATCCTATCATGAGCCTTAGAATCTTGTGTTTCCATAACGTCACTCCTCATTATCCGAACCTCTGGAAAAAATTGCAAATCCAACTATGGACAACCTCAGGACGTGTGAATGGTGTTGAAAAGGAGCAAAGGCAGTGAGGCAGAATGGGAGGACCCAAAAAATGTTTTTGATTCACAGCACAGATTGTCTAATGCAAGATTGCATGCATTTTTCCTAATGATATAGCATGGCATTTGGCCCACTGAGTATAAACTAGTTCATAGAGCAATCTTTTTCCCTCACTAATGTTCCCTGTAACTATTAGGTATTGCATTCCCAAATTATACTCTGTCAGCTCCATTGGGTAGACCACGTCAATCACACCCAACACCAATCTTCAAATGCAGACCTTTCATTCCGAGCATCAGCATGGGAAGAAGGTAGCAAATGGTCTGTGTGGACTCCCCATTGTCATCAGAACAGTCCTCTCAAGGGTAGAGTCCCGATTTGCACCCCTGAGTCTTCTCATTGACACTCTCTGTAACAGTAATGCTGTGATGCTGTAACACTAACATCTGCAGTCTAGTATTTTTCTCTTTGCATTACCTACAGTACTTGTGTATGGTTTGATTGCACTCATATGTACTACGATTTTGACTGGATGGCACACAAAGTGTGATTTCAGTACACATGACAATCACAAACCAAACTAATACCAAAAGATTCAAGGAGGTTCTCAAAGTCCCCTTAAAAGAATGTAGCATCCCGACAATTTGCAGGCCTGGCCTGTGAGGAACATTCAGGAGTCTCCTTTCAGGAGAACCACAAGGCCATTTGTTGGGAGCAGAAGTCCAGCAAAAGTGGCTGGATGACTACACCGTCTCACAACACCACACTGCCATTTGGCCCATTGAATCTATACTAGCTCATAGAGCAATCCCCTTTCCCTCACAAATTCTCCCTGTAACCCATTCTCCACACATTTCCATCAATCCCCCCCACCCCCACCAATTTTACCACTCAGGGCAATTTACAGGGGGATTAATCGACCAACCAGCTCATCTTTGAGAGATGGGAGGAACTAGAACAGTCAGAGGGAACCCGGGAGAATATGTAAACTCCATACAGATTGCACCGGAGGTCAGGATCAAGCCTGGGTCACTGGAGCTGTGAGGCAGAAGACACATCGGCTGCACCCCTGTGCTACCTCGAGTTAAGGGATGAATCAGTCGGGGTACTTGACACATGGGTGGGAGCTCATAGGGTAGAGAACATGCCCTCCAGCGAGTCAAGGGATATTGGGAATTATAGCCCAGCTCCCAGGGAGCTGAACACCATGGAAAATCATTACCTGTTGGTGCCGGATGCTCTTCTGGGAAACGTTCCAGACCTGGGCTGAGCGGCAAGCCGGAACTTGGAGAGGGCTGGCTGAGCAGGATCCCTGCACTGGCGCTGGATGGTCGTGAGGGCACCACGGGACGCCACATTCTCTCGCTTGGCAGCATCAACCTGACAGCAGCAACAACAGAGGGTGAGCAATTGAAGCTGCAGTCGATTTAGACCCTCTGACCTCTTCCACCCCCCCCACCGGGCAACTCCAAACCTCAACCAGTTTCCTCCTTGAGAAATCTCTCCCAACACCTTCAGCCTTCCCTCATGGAGACGATTCACCTCAACATACAACCCTCCACACAGTACCTCGTCACCCATGGAACCCCATAACTCCCGACTCCCTTGTTAGTTTAAATGTCTAACAATTCCCCCCTGATATATTCAATCATCCCATTGACGGAGTCACAACCCTCAGAACATCAATTCCTCGTCATCTGAAAGGAGTGATCCCTCTTTTCTATAGCCGTGCTCTTTGGCTCTAGATTACCCACCAGGGAAAACATTTTCTTTAGCGTTTAGAAGAATGAGCAGTGACTGAACTGAAACAGATAGGTCTGTAAACAGCATGACAGGATAGATGCAGAGATGTTTTCACTAGTGGAGTGCTGCTTTCCTACAACCACAATCTCTTGAACTAACCTGCCTTAATCCTACTTCAGCAATAGAAAACTACGGACTACCTTTTCAGCTACCGTGAACTTGGTTTCTTATTTGTGTATGTTTGCACTATTGTCTTCTTTTAGCACAATCCTGTTTCTTTTCACTGTACAATTTCTTGGAGAATTTGTGGATTTGGGTACAATTTATGTATAATGCATGTTTTTGTGCGTTGTCTGAGTTTGTGGGCCTGTGATGTTGCTGGAAGCAAGATTTGCATTGGCCAGCTCACCACATTTGCGCATACAATAAACTAGATACTTGAAACTAGGGGATATATTTACAACATAATACGGGCAGTCAGCTAAAACCGAGGTGAGCAGAAATATCTTGCAGAGGGTGGTGAACCTCTGATGGATTGTACAGCCTAGATCTTTGCAAGCAGAAACTTTGAAAAAACAGGAAGTTAAGGACAATGGCACAAAAAAGGCCTGAGGCCTAGTGCTGATCAGCCACAATCATCATGAAGTCTGGACCAGGCTTGAGGGACTGACTGGCCCGTTCCTATTATCTTGTACATTTATCATCCAGCCATCAAGATACCTCAAATTCCCATTTTACCTCTCCATCTTCTAGACTCCATTGACCCAACCTGCTTAACCTCGGTATTCTGGAACACACCGCAGTACAAGTTCTGAGAGGGATTGACAGGAGAGGCAAGCAGCGTCTCCTACAGGGCGGTGACGTACCCTTTGTGTACGAGAAGCCTTCTTCAGGGCTTGGTTAGCCCTTCTGTCACTGCAGATAATCTTCTTCCATATCTTGCACACCTTGGCACAGCTGTTGAGAACAACAAAGAGTTTTGGTCACTGGGGCCCAAAAGGTTGTGTCACTGGCATCCAGATGCTTGGATATTGACCTGGAATCAAAGGGATCAAATCCCACCACAGCAAGGGAATTAAATTTATGTCATTAAATAAAGCTTTTACAAACGTCAACAGCAGTCACGGTGACCACAAACCCAGGGAGCTGTTGTAAAAATTCTTCTAACTCACTTAGGCCCTTTAAGGAATACACAAATTTGAATCCCTCCAGAACAGCTGTGGAAGTTAGGTCCAAGTAATTAATTTAATTCACAACATGAAAATAAAATGCTAGCTTTGTGACAGTGATCAAGGCTTTACAGGATTGCTATACAAGCCCAGATTATTTTCTCTGGGGTGCCGGAGGCTGAGGTGCAAGTCTTTTCCCTACAGTTCAGGTGTCAAATACTAGAAGGCATCTATTTATGGCAAGAGGAGGTTTAAAGATTTATGAGGCAAGTTTATTTATATAACAGAATGGTTGGTGCCTGGAATGTGCTGCCAGGGGTGGTAGTGGAAGCAGAAACACTCAAAATATTAAAGAGACATTTAGATAGGCACATGAACAGGCAGGGAATGGAGCGATGTAGATCATCTGTAGACATATAGGATTAGTTTAACATCATGGGTAGCACAGACAGCAGGGATGGAAGAGTCTATTCCTGCACTGTAATGTTCTATGTAACCCATCTAGTTCCCTGATGCTGCCTGACGCACCGAGTTATTCCAGCACTTGGTGTCTTTTTTTCCTTCTCTCCTTATAACTTATACCCCCTAATTCAAGGCTAATGTCTTCCTGTGGAGCAGCAAGTTTCCAGGGAGAGTGAAATACTGAAGTACTCCACACCCCGGCTCCGGCCATTCAAGCAGCCCAGCATGTATTCCGCATCAAAGAGTGCGATGATCGGAAATTTCCAATCAACTTACTTAATATCTCTGGCAGTGGCCATTAGATCTGCCAGCCCTGTGCGCCCAGGGTATGTGGCTGGTGCTTATCTGGCTCCCCACCATTCTGATCAAACAAGTCCTGCACCTCTCAGCTGACTGGAGAGAATTACTGTACAAAGACCATTGTACACATAAAGTCTTTTGATTTTAGAAATACCAACACTACAACTTCCCTAACCCAACCCTTCCCCCCCCCCCCCCCCCCCCCCGAGACAAGAGCTATGGGTCTTGTCCGCCTCTTGAGAAGTTGTAAGCTCTCAGTAACAGTGCCTTTTGAAAGGAAAGTTTGGCTCTGTCCCAGATCTGCTGTAGACCAGAGGTGTGATGGTGCTCCTCAAAGCCCAAGGATCAGAGTGATAGAAGGAGATCAAGTGGGGTCGGTTGGGTCAGATCAGGAACTCACCAGAGGAGATCAGCAGCACACAGGTATCTCAGAATTTTCCCGCAGAATGAGCGGGAAGCCCCTTTCTGATAGCTCCTTCCAAATGTCCACGTGCTCCAGCCCCATCTTCCTGCCAATGAGACGATCAATGGGGAACGTTTGGCTCTGGAGTACCTGTCGGAGGGGGGACTGGTCGGGGCAGTGAAGCACCTTGGCCAGGCTTACACTCTGGCACACTGCCCTCCCCACCTGCAGGGCCGGCAACATGTGCCACTTGCAAGGCCTGTGACTGCTGAGAGACGGAACTGTCGGCTTCCCGTCGGGCTCCGGTGTTCCTGGGGCTACTTGCTGAGCCGTAGCCACCTCCTTCTCCTCCTCTCTGTCGATCCCAGACGTCCATTTCTGGTGTCGCTCCACTCTGTCCGACGACCTTCCGGAGAGCTCTCAGCTCCGTGATCTCCAAGGCTCCTCTCTCCCTCAGCGGACAGGGAGGAGATGTTCAGCAGGGACGTGTACCCGCTGTCCCCGGACGGGGAATGCTTGTAGCCAGAAGAGTCGCCAGAGCAGCTCCGTGTTTTCCGGACAGAATGGGTCTGGACTGTCCCCGTTGGGTCTGGCGGTGGAGACTGGGCACCAGAGTAACACTCTGGTGTTTGACAGACGGGGAAGCACAGCAGGCCGGCCTCCTTCCGACACTCTGCCTCCGAATTATCACTCCCATCCAGGCGCCCACCATCTCCTCTGCTGTTGAGGCAGGGCAGGCGAGGAACGTTCCGCTTGCACCTCATGGCCAAGGGATCGAGCACCAGAGAAGGCACCTGCTCTTCCAGCCCTGAAGCAAAAAGGAAACATAGTTTAGACAATGGAAAGACAGGGAGGTGGGGCACAGAGAATGGAACATACAGAGCTTGGGATAGACACAGCGCAGATGTTGCAAGCTCTGGGTCAGAGATCAGTCTCCCTCACATCAGACGGTTGTAGACTCAGGACAGAATCTAAACCAAGTTTGGGGTGGCACAGTGGCGCAGCTGGCAGAGCTACTGCTTCACAGTGCCGGAGACCCAGGTTCGATCCTGACCTCAGGTGCTGAAGGGGTTATTTCCATGCGTTATCTCTAAACTAATTGGCGTTCACAGTGCTGTCTAACCTAAACTCTGCTCGTTCACGATTGTAATTCACTACTCTGGTTATAAAGCAAAATCTCAAGTGTCCTAGGCCAATATTTATCACCTTTGCGCGGCGATTGTGAATCTGTCATTCCGGCATTGTTTATGCACGAGTAACAAATGACAGGCCAGGTTCTTGGGCTGTAACATGTTTTGGCCACATTGACTATGAAGAGTTACAGGTAGATCTCTAAGCCAGTGTTATTTTTGGGAAACTGCATGTTGCTGTTGTACAAGGGAATGTGGGAGCCAACGTACAAAAAGCAAAGTTAAAATGAAGTGCTGCAAGTAATGAGAAGACAAATGGAATGCTAGCCTTAATTGCAAACGGAATGATCGATGTAGGAAAATCTTGCTACAAATGTTGGCGAGATCAGAAACAATACAATCATGGCCAAATATTCCTCTGATGTTATGACACTCCTCTCTTTGATTAGTGCTGCAGACTCATTTGATACATCTGGAAGAAATGGGGTCCAAACTTCATCCGACAGAGAGATCAGCTTTATAGGTCATTAAAGCACACCTCATTGCAGTCTTGCACATGTTTTTCATTTGCACACTCTCTGTAATTGTAACACTATAATGCTGTAACACTATATATTCTGCACTCTGGTATTTTTATCTTTGCACCTCTTACAGAACTTGTGTATGGGTTTGATTGCACTCATGTACAGTGCCCTCCATAATGTTTGGGACAAA
>CM075978.1:102966213-103190578 GCA_038087875.1 Malacoraja senta
ATGGACTGAAACATTTCTCTTTGGAGTGTAGGAGGCTGACGGGTAAACCTTATTGGGGTTTACAAGGTGCATGAAGTGAACGCTCACTTTTTCAATTAACAAGGTGTTTTCGTGCTGTATTGCTCTTTTACCCTAAATGTTGGCCTAAACTCCCTGGACCTCAGAATAATGAGATAATGGAGCATCATTGCAAAATAAGGGTCTCCATTTCAGATGGAAATGGGCAGAGATTCCACATCAGAAAGAGGTGGAGGCAAAAACCCTCACAGTACGTGGGTATATAGTTGAAAAGCCAAGATCTGCAGGGTATAGAGCGATGCTGGATTAGGCCCGGTGGTTTTCTTTTGACCAACACACACATAATGCTTCCTTTCACCATAAGTTGCCCATGACCATGTATTTTTTCCCTCCAAGGCTCACAAAACTTTAGAATTTTAAATTTCAAATCATCAGAAAAATTGTAGGCCAAGAAATGCATGCTGCAGGTCTTTGCAAGAGTCCAGATAATGAAGCTAATTGCTCGCCAGAAGCAGGCTTGTGGGCCTGGTGGAGAACCACTGTGTTATATGCCCTTAGCTATTGATCATCGGGTTCATCGCCTGACACTGAACTTTGGTATGTTCTAGCTTTTAACTTTGTGTTTATCAGAAGCATCAAGCAAGATGGAGCACCGAGCACATGGAGGGGGAAGCGAAATTTTAAGGAGCCCTGTGGCCACTGGCAGATCGCAAGGTTACTGAGCACGGAGGTGGGGAATGTGGACAAGAACGTCTCAGTGAACAGTAACTTTGGGTGGGTGGGGTGTAAGAAAGAAGAGAGAGAGAGAGAGAAAGAGAAAGAGAAAGAGAGAGAGAGAGAGAGAGAGAGAGAGAGAGAGAGAGAGAGAGAGGAGGAACAAACGGCAGCTTTCGACCCAGCTCCCGCCTTTTACTGCAGTCCCACCGGGGCCAGACCCTCGCATTAAAGGGTTTCCGAGCCACTGTCACCGAGGTCGATACCCCCAAACCATCACGCCGAGTTGGAGTGGGATTTGGCAGACGAGGGGTCGCAGGGGCAGGGGCAGCCGGCTGGACCCAGCCCGGGCGGGGGGGGAAGGGGTATTACACGGGAAGAGCTAGCTCCGACCTGAGCTGGTGTCGGGACCGGAGTCGTAAGAGCGCCAAAGATTCCGCGCTTTCTGCCACCGCCCGGACCCGACTCTCGCCGCCCCCCCCCCACCGCCCCCTCCCCCCAGACACAGGGTCCTCCTCCCCAGGCACAGGGTCCCCCCCCCCAGGCACAGGGTCCCCCTCCCCCAGACACAGGGTCCCCCTCCCCAGACACAGGGTCTCCTCCCCAGGCACAGGGTCCCCCTCCCCAGGCACAGGGTCTCCCCCCCCCCCCCCCCCAGACACAGGGTCCCCTCCCCAGGCACAGGGTCTCCTCCCCAGGCACAGGGTCCCCCTCCCCCAGACACAGGGTCTCCTCCCCAGACACAGGGTCCCCCTCCCCCAGACACAGGGTCCCCCTCCCCAGGCACAGGGTCCCCCTCCCCCAGACACAGGGTCTCCTCCCCAGGCACAGGGTCCCCCTCCCCAGGCACAGGGTCTCCCCCCCCCCCCAGACACAGGGTCCCCTCCCCAGGCACAGGGTCCCCTCCCCAGGCACAGGGTCTCCCCAGGCACAGGGTCTCCTCCCCAGGCACAGGGTCTCCTCCCCAGGCACAGGGTCTCCCCAGGCACAGGGTCCCCTCCCCAGGCACAGGGTCTCCCCCCCCCCCCCCCCCAGACACAGGGTCCTCCTCCCCAGGCACAGGGTCCCCTCCCCAGGCACAGGGTCTCCTCCCCAGGCACAGGGTCTCCCCAGGCACAGGGTCTCCTCCCCAGGCACAGGGTCTCCTCCCCAGGCACAGGGTCTCCTCCCCAGGCACAGGGTCTCCTCCCCAGGCACAGGGTCTCCTCCCAGGCACAGGGTCTCCTCCCCAGGCACAGGGTCTCCTCCCCATGGTCTTCTCCCCAGGCACAGGGTCTCCTTCCCAGGCACAGTGTCTCCTCTCCAGCGCTCGGACTCGGCCCAGCCCCCCACACCCACATAACCGGTTTTGCGATTCGGCGGGATCGACCGCACTCACCCGCTGGGCTCTCGGTTCTTGTCCTCCTCTCCAGGAGTCTGGATCCCGGGATCTCTCTCTCTCTCTCTCTCTGTGGCCGGACTCTCCGGTTGTGGGTTTCGTCCCCGGGATCTCTCTCGGTCCGCTCTTTTTACCCGGGATCTCTCTCGGTCCACTTCTGGCCCCTCTCTCCGGGATGTCTCCTTTTACCCAGGATCTCTCACATCAGGCCCCTCTCGCCGGGATGTCTGTCTCAGTTCGCTGCTTTGCCCTTGAATCTCCCGCCCGAGGATGTCTCCGTTCCCTCCTCCTCCCGCCCAGCTGTGAAAGGCGCTTAAACTTCTCGGCGCCTTCCACTCCTGTTTGAATTTGGTCCCCAAACTTGGCATTGGTTGCCGAGCGGGCCAACCAGGCCCGCTGTTGCCACCGATCCCGCCCCCACCCTGCGCGCCTTCATTAAATGGAGACAGGGGCCGCTGGAGCAAAGATCCTATAGGATCTTCGGCTGCAGAGCAACTCAGCCCCGCGCCACAGATCAAGACATAACATAACAAAAACAGGGACTGCTACAAATAAAATTAGCAGGTTGAACAGCACCCAGTCAAGGAGAAACTAAATCATCATGTTTAAGAAGGAACTGCAGATGCTGGAAAATCCCAGGTACACAAAAATGCTGGAGAAACTCAGCGGGTGCAGCAGCATCTATGGAGCGAAGGAAATAGGCAACGTTTCGGGCCGAAACCCTTCAGACTCAGACTGAAGAAGGGTTTCAGACTGAAGAATGGTTTCGGCCCGAAACGTTGCCTATTTCCTTCGCTCCATAGATGCTGCTGCACCCGCTGAGTTTCTCCAGCATTTTTGTGTAACTAAATCATCATCATCTGTGAGATTGGGGAAAGTTGAAGTAAAAGCTTGGATTCAAGGTTAGAGTTTTTAATTGTGGGATCGACACGCAGGTTTAAGGTGAGGGGGTAATCTGAGGGGTACTTTTTTCACACAAAGGGTGGTGGGTGTATGGAACAGAAGAGGTAGTCGAGGCAGGGACTACCCCAACGTTTTAAGAAAAAGATACATGGATAAGACAGGTTTGCAGGGATATGGTGGGACGAGTGGAGCTGGGACATGTTGCCGGTGTGGGCAAGTTGGGCCGAAGGGCCTGGTTCCACACTATCACTCCATGTCTCTATGATAGTGTCGGCTCCGGAGATGCAAACATATCCCTGCGGTTCCATTCATTTTATTAACAGCTCAGAGAAGGACGACTTCATTTAAATTATTTTTGATTTGTTTGGAATGTGATGTCGATTGAAAGCATAGGTAAGGTCACACATATTCGACCTACTTTATTCACAAAAATAGATACAGGAAATAATTTGTTTTGTGTGTTGTCTGTCCATGTGCCCATGACGCTGCTGTAAGATTGTTGTTGTACCTGTATCTCATCGTACTTGTGCTTATGACAATAAACTCGATTTGACTTAATTAATAAGTACACGACTTTCTTTACATTCACGGTGTCATGAAACCAATATATAATGTTTACAAAGCGCCTGTGCTATTCATCCTTGCCTCTGAACAACATAGCCAGCAAGTGTTTTTAAGGCCGAAATCTTCCATAGACAACCTGCCCATTTCACTCATTATCCACTATGCTCACTCAGTTACACCCGGTTTCAAATCCGACCATGCCCCCCCCCCCCCCCCCCCTTCTCCTTCTCCTTCCTCTTTATAAAAAATGTGTTCATGGCGCATAGACATTGTTGTAATGTCAGCATTTCCATTTACACCTCACTTGAGGAGGTAATTAGTAGTCGACAGTGTTGATGGTCTGAGCCCCCTCATGGGCCAGACAGGTTCAGTATAGGAGATCCCTTAAGGGCATTAGTTAACAAGGTTGGGTCCAATAATTTTAGACACCATCAATAAGACTGGCATTTAATTCCTGATTTTCTTGATTAGGACAGGCTCCTGCAGCTGATTGGCCTACGCCTGTGATGATTTTGTAGAAAAGTAGAAATAGTTCTTAAATTGTCAAGTAAATGGCAGAATCCAGCATGTTCTGTTGTCAATAACTTTTAAACAAAAAACAAACTGCTGGAGGAAGTTAGCAGATCAACCAGCATGAATGGAGGGAGGAATTGTCGAGACGTGCATCATGATCTTTCTATCTTCCTGCAGATCTCATTTACCCACCAAAAGCAGAAATAAGGAATTACAGATATTGGTTTACAAAATAAGACACAAAGTGCAGGAGTAACTCAGCGGGCCAGGCAGCATCTTTGGAGAACATGGATGAGTGACTTTTCAGGTCAAGACCCAGGCAGTATTCAGACTGATTGAAGGGTAAAGAACACTGGAAGAGAGGAGAAGCAGGAAAAGCCTGGCAGGTCAGAAGTCTATGCAGGCGAGGGGGGGTTTTGATAGGCATATAGTTGGACAAAGGCCAGAGATGAAAAGACAGATCGGTGTGGGGGAAAAAGGATTGAAGAGTTACAAATTGTGAAGCTAGAGGAAGGAACGTAGGTGAAAGGAGAGGAAAAGAGATATAGGTGCAAGTCCAGGTGTGGGGGAAGTAGGGGCAGAGTTCTGTAGTTACCAAAAATTGGAGAATTAAATGTTTATACCATTGGGTTGTAAGCGGTATGAGATGTTGCTCCTCCAGTTGTGTGTGGCCTCACTCTAGCAATGGAGTAGGCCCAGGACAGAGAAGTCAGTATGGGAATGGGAAGTGAAAAATCAGTATGGGAATGGGAAATGGTTATCAACCAGAAGATCCAGGCCATGGCAATATGAGCATGTGTTTGGTGAAACAGAGTCCATGCTTGGTCTTGCTGATGTAAATAAGGCCACATCAGGAACACTAGATGCAGTAACTGAGATTAGAGGAGGTGCACATTAACTTCTTTCACCTGGAAGGACAACTGGGGCTCCCTGGATGGAAGGGTGGAAGGAGGCATGGGGACAGTTGTTACGTCTCTTGTGGTTGCAAGTATGTGAAGATATGGGAAGATGTGACTGGTGGTGGGATCACATTGGAGGTGACTGAAACGTCAGAGTATGAAGTGCTGGATGCGGAGGCTGGTAGGGTGACTTTATCCTTATTCCATCTGCGGGGAGGGGGAGCAAGAGCAGAACTATGGGACACAGAGAAGATGTGGGTGAGGGATCCATCAATGACAGCAGGAGGGAAATCATGTTTACCAAAGAAGAACATCTTGGATTTCCTAGAATAGGAAGCCTCATCTTGGGAGTAAATGTGGCGGAGACAGAGAAATTAAGAGTAGGGATAGTTTCTTTGCAAGAGGAAGGGTGAGAAGAAGTGTAATCCAGGTAACTGAGAGTCGGTAGGTTTTTAGTAAATGTCAGTCGATTGTCTGTCTCCTGTGATGGAGACAGAGAGATGAAGAAAGGAGAGAGTTGTCAGAAATAGTCCGGGTGAACCTGAGTGGAAATTACTGATGAAGTTAATAAAATCAATGAGTTCTGCATGGGTGCAGGATGCAGCCCCGATGTTGTCATCGATGTAGTGGAGAAAGAGTTCGATGATAGGTTCAGTGTACATTTATTTGGAACTAGCAATGTTCGGCATAACGGACAAAAAGACAGGCATAGCTCGGACCCATGCATGTGCCCATGGCTACACCTTTAACTTGATGAAAGTGAGAAGAGTCAAAGGAGAAGTTGTTGAGGGTGAGGACAAGGGCCTTGAAGCCTTTCTGATGGTGGGTGGTAGTGTTAAGGGACTGGACATCCTCGGTAAAGGAAAGCAATGGTTTCTAGAAATTGAAAGTTATTGAAGAGTTGAAGGGCGTGTGAGGTGTCGAGGATGTTGGTGGAAAGGATCAGGACAAAGAGGTGTCAGATGGAATCAAGGTATTTGGAGACGAGTTCCATGGCGCAGGAGCAGGTAGAAACAATGGGTCTGCCAGGAAAATCTTGCTTGTGGGTTTTGGGAAAGAGATAGAAGCAAGCAGTGCAGAGCTGGGGAACAATAAAGTTGGAGGCTGTGGAGGGCAGATGGCCAGAGGTGATGAGATCAGAAACAGTCTGGGAGATGATGTCCTGGTGTTTGACAGTGGGGTCATGGTCACAGGGAGATTGACACCTAGCCTCAGGACGGTAGAGGTCAGCCCGCCAGATTACAACGGCACCTCCCTTATCGGAGGTTTAATAACAATGTTGGGATTGTTGCTGAGTGAGCAGAGGTCTCTGCGTTCAGAGGGGGTGAGATTGAAGTGGGTAAAGGGGAGTGAAGAAGTTAAGACAGTTGATATCGCGCAGGCAATTGGAAATAAAAATGTTCAGAGGGTGGAAGGCCAACAAGAGGTATCCATGTGGAGGAGAAATGTTGGCGATGGGAGAAAGGGTCATCACCAGGCGGTGAGGACACCTTACCAGAGAAATAAGGTGGAAACGAGGGCAAAAGGGAAAGTCTATTAGAGGGTGGAGTAACAGAGATGTGCGAGAACAGTATTGGGACAAGTAGAGAAATAAAAGATAGGTGAAAAAGTGTGAATGACTACACCAGAGGAGTGAGAGACCATAGGATGTGTTGGAACAGGAGTGTAGGATGTCCCACCTACCATGCATTAATAAGGAACTCACAACACCAGCTCACATCTCTCAACTACCAACCTCAATTAGTCCACAACTCTCATGTTTCCAGGGGATCTGTTGTTTACTCTTCTCCACTACCTCATTCTTGCCAACAAACCAGGTCCTGCTCCCCCACCATCCTGCCCCTTATAACTCATACCAGTGTTCCCCAACTTTCAGATGTAAAATGACATCATGGCCCACCATTCCTCCAAATCTGTTCTTTCCCCTCCTCTCCAACAGTGACCCAAGTAAAGGTAATACAGTAAAACCTTGGTTATCCAGCACAGTTACACACCAGAACCTAACTATAGATTAGGCCAGTGGAGGGACAGGAAAACACTAGTTTCCTCAATTAATCAAAGGCTGCACTGCTGTATTTCAGGTGGTTAATTTAATCATTGATGGCCTCCAAGATAGTGGGAGTTGACCACATTTTCCAGGACCTCACTGTGAAACGCCGTATGGTGCAGCAGTGGCAGCTTGGTTAAAGCAATTCACCCCATGCATCTCAGCACAATGTCCATCTCTTCTCTTGATAAGCTTGATCCGTGAAACTACATCTCTCTGTACCTTACCAAGATCAAAGATCATCTTCACCCTTTCAGAATTATTCCAGCAGAGAAAATGCCACAGAATTACCACTTAAGACTTAATTCTCAAAAAGGTACAGATGCTTTGTGGTCTCATCATGATATCTCCTCACAGATCAGAGTTTCATTGCCTGGGTTTTCAATAAACTGACTATAGGCCTGGAGTAATATTTCACCAAGTATGCCGTGTCCTCAGGTGACGAGAGCGATAGCAGGGTTTCGGAAGAGAATTCCAGACATCTGGTCACAGGTAGCCAAGGGCACTGTCACCCACAGTGGAGCAATTACATTTGGAGATTATCAAGGGGGTAGTGTGCCAAGATCTCAGAAGGCAGCGGTGGAGGGCTTACACACAAATGGGACAAGGCCCTGGAGGGATCTAAAGAAATAGGATAAGACAATCCAAATACTGCTGGACCGGGAGCTAGAGAAAGTGAGTGGGGACAGAGGTGGTGAGTGGAGCTTACTGGCACAATGAGATCGCTTGAGTGAAGACACCAACTGCAGAGATTTGGCTGAGCTGCAGTCTGCATAGATTAGATGAGGGCTGATGAGATCCATTGGAATAACTCTAGAGGTGCCACATGCAAGGGCTTTAGCCATAAAGGAGCTGAGACGGGGCAGTGTAGAATCAATACGAATCGGTACATAATGTCCATTGTTACTGGGGTTTTGAGGGATTGTCATTGATGCCCGGCTCGTTCTGACGTCTCTGCATGTTCTCCAGGAACTCAAACAAACATTCACTATCGGCCAGGCTTTTCAGCCCCTCAACCATCTCATCCAGAAGCTCTTCCCCCAGCATGAAGTCCTTCAGGTTGTAGAGCGATTTCCCAATCCGATGGTCCGTAACCCTGTCCTGTGGAAAATTGTATGTTCGGATTTTTTCTGATCTTCCCCTGGTCCCAATCTGATTAAAAAACAAGAGTTGAAGAAGTCTGTTGGTGAATATTTTGAAATGTCTGACATTGTTTAGTTTAGAGATACAGCATGGAAACAGGCCCTTCAACCCACCAAGACCATGCCGCCCATACACTAGTTCTATCCTACACCCTAGGGACAATTTATAGAAGCCAATAAACCTACAAACCTGCTCGTCTTTGGAATGTGGGAGGAAATTGGAGACTCAGAGAAAACCTACGTGGTCACAGGAAGAACATACAAACTCCGTACAGACAGCACCCGAGGTCAGGTCTCTGGCACTGTAAGGCAGCAACTCTAGCGCTGCTCCACTGCGCCCCCACTAATGAATGTTCATGAATGTGATTAGCTGGAAAACTGATCAACACATAAAAACAGCTATGTTAACAGATGTATTTATAGTGAAAATGCCATTGACCTTTTTACCTGCTTGTTGGACATGATAGCTAACTGCTTGTGATTCATGCAGTAGAATACCTAGATCTCTCTGAATGTCACTCACTTGCAGTCTCATCACAACATGCCCTTCCACTTAGTTTTGTATTATCAGCAAATTTGGAATTTAGAATCTTTTTTTTTGTTTCTCTCCTCCAGGTCATTATTGGAAATATTACACAATTGAGGACAAGAACTAATCCCCTAGGTACTCCACCATCCCTCCTGTCTGAATAGGACCCATTTATTCCAAATATTTTATTTTCTGCAAAACAGCCATTTTTCATTCCATGCTAACATGCTTTCTCCAAGGCAATGGACTCTTCATTTATGCACCAGCCTCTTATGTGGCAGCCTGTGAAATGCCTTTTGGAAATCTAGGTACACTGCATCTACAGGTTTATTTAATCAGAAGGTAGCGAATCTATGGAATTCATTGCCACAGACGGCTATGGAGCAAAGTTATTGGGTATTTTTAAAGCAGAGATGAACAGATTCTGGATTTGTAAGGGTGTCAAAAGTTATGGGGAGAAGACGGGAGAATTGAGTTGAGAGGGAAAGATAGATCAGCCATGATTGAATGGTAGAGTAGACTCGATGGGCCTAATGGCCTAATTCTACTCCTATGATTTATGAACTTACTTAATAACACGGCACAAAGCAGAACCCGCCCGGTAGGCCCAGCCCGCCACGGATAGAGAACCCACGCTGCAGAGGGGAAGGCTTGGCTCTCCGGCTGCGGATTGAGGACCCACGGGAACCCACCTGGTGGGCAGTTAAGAAGACTGGCTGCGGCAAGGAGTGCATTGCCTCGACGGGGGAGTGGTCCGCTGGAGGCCCTGCAGCTGCCTGGGGCTCGGCTGGACCGGGCGCTGCTCCAAGACGCTGAGCATGTGGACTGCACATGGCCTACAGCGATTGAGGTCACCACGGCCTCACTTGACTAGGCTGACCGTGCAATGCTACCCGGCCAACAGACCTTCATGGTAATATCACGATCCCTGCACTTACAACTGTCTTGAAATTGGCACCAAACTGGCAACTCTGTACACTGTGTCACTGCACTACTGCTGTACACTTGTATTGTATCTGAGATGCTAATCTAATATGTATCTAAGTGCTTATGTATGGTGATACATACGGAATTGTATATAAATATGAATTTCATTGTACCTTGGCACATGTGACAAAAAGTACCATACCATAAAGTACCATACCCTCTCCCCGTCACATACTCAACAAATTTAAATGTATGTCGAACATGATTTACCTTTGATAAATTCATGATGACTAGATTAGATTAAATTCAGTTTTCCTAAATGATTAATTATTTCCTTTGATTGTTGACACTAGTGTCTTGCCAACAATGGATGTGAAACGAACTGGCCAATAGTTTCCTGCCTTCTGTCTTCCTCTTCTTTTGAACAACATTGGAAGTTTTCCAATCTTCTGATACCCTCCTGGAATTTAGCAAGTTTAGAACATTTTCAATCACTATCTCTGCAGCTGCCTCCTTTAAAACCCTTGTGTTCAGACCATCAGGTCCCAGTAATTTGTCTGTCTTTAGTCATGCGAGTTTCTTTAATAATTTATCTGTTGCGAATGGGAATTTTACTAATTTCTTCGGGTTACTTGAAATCAGCTCATCTGGAACCTTGGGGATATTTGCAGTGTTCTCCATGGTAAAGACTGATGCAAAAAAAAGATTGAACATCTGTCATTTCTTGTTTCCCCATCATTAATTCACCAGCCTTGTTGGAGGAAGTTCTATACATACCCTAGCTGCCTTCTTCCTATTTATATATCCTGAGAAACTCTTAAAGTTTGTTTTGATATTACATGCAAGCAAGCTTTCTCTCAAAATCAAATTTCTCTCTTATGTAAAAAATAAAGCGATGGAGGAACTCAGTGGATCAGTCAGCATGCAAGGGAAATGAGACACATTTTAGGTTGGGATCCTTCTTCAAACTGATGGAGTAGAGGGGATAAAACTGGTAAAGAAAGTTGAGGGAAAGGGATGGGGAAAAATTTGGTAAGTGCACACAGGGAAGGTGGCGAAATGAAACACCCATTCACACACACCATTCTCCCACTGCTCCTGTCATCCTGTTCCATTCACCCCCTCCTTCTGCTTATCTCCTACCCCTCCCTACTCATAATAATAATAATAATATATTTTATTTATATAGCGCTTTTCAAGGACTCAAAGTCGCTTTACATTGAGAGTCAAAAAAACAAAACAAAATAGAACAGTAAGACAGAGATGCAAAGGGGAGGGGGACATGGGACTAAGGGTATGCAGAGGTGAAGAGATGGGTCTTGAGGTGGGACTGGAAGATGGTGAGGGACTCAGAATTTCGGATCAGTTGTGGGAGGGAATTCCAGAGCCTGGCAGCTGCCCTGGAGAAGGCTCTGCCTCTAAAAGTGCAGAGGTTTGATTTCGGAGTGGAGAGGAGACCAGCTGATGTGGATCTGAGGGACCGTGAGGGTAGGTAGGGGGAGAGGAGGTCAGTGAGATAAGGGGGGCCCAAGTGGTTGAGGGCTTTGTAGGTGAGGACCAGGATTTTGTAGATGATCCGGTGGGAAATGGGAAGCCAGTGAAGTTCTTTGAGAACTGTGGTGATGTGGTGCCAGGATTTGGTGTGGGTAATGAGTCGGGCGGCTGCATTCTGGACCAGTTGGTGTCGGTTGATGTTGCTGGAATTGATGCCAAAGATGTTCCTGTCCATCTACTCTCCCCCATCACATACTCAATACATTCTAACCAGTATGTCGAACATGATTTAGCTTTCATAAAATTCATGAAATCCCCCTTTTCCCTCCCAAACCTGTCCTCTTTTACTCACTATCCTTCTCTCTGGCTCGACATTTCACTGCTCATCTTATTTCCTTGCCTGGCACCCTTTTGCCTCCATTTCACCTCTACCCTTTGTTACTATATCCAACCATCTTCCAATCACTTCTTACCAATATCTACCTATCATTTGTATGAGAAGGAACTGCAGATGCTGGTTTACACTGAAGATAGACACAATATGCTGGAGTAACAGCAGGTCAAGCAGCAAAGGCAGCAGTCTGGAAAAAAGGAATAGGTGACGTTTTGGCTTGAGACCCCTCTTCAGACTATTTCTTCTCTCGAGAGATGCTGCCTTAAAGGGGCTGTCCCACTGCGGCGACCTAATCCGCGAGTTAAGAAGAGTGTCTTCGAACTTCAAGCTCGAGGGCACTCGCCTGGAAAACCTCGAGCTGGATCGACCGTCAGCGTTGAAACCGCGAGCTGGATCGACCGACCGACACCCCGCAAAGGCGGGGGCCAGGGAAAGCGGGGGAGCGCTGTCTTAAATTCAGAGCCGCGATGAAGAGGAAGGTAAAAGACGGCTGCAAAGTGTAAGGTAAGTCCTTTACAGAGCGCATAGAGGTGTGGGGGTGGGGGGGCAGAGAAGGGGGGGGGAGACACTTTTAAGAACTATAATAAAGTTTAGCGGGCATTTTACCTACCAGTTGGTTTTCCTTGGTCCTGACAACTCCAATGAGCCAATCAAAATGCCCGGTCAGCGAAGGAGTTTGCCTACGGCTGCCCTCGACTGCCTGTAACTAAATAGCGACCCCACTCCACTGCACTACGAGTTAAAAAGAACCATGCTGACCAAATTTTTCAACATGCTGAAAAATTTTCCGCGACCTAGCTGAGGCCGCGAGTATTCGGGAACTTCCCTCGAGCATGAAGGAGAGTTCCAGTGACCTCATAGGACCTACCAGGACCACGTGTCGACCATGCTGCGAGTTTGAGTCAAGGGCAAACTCGTCTAAACTCTCAGATTAGGTCGCCGCAGTGGGACAGCCCCTTTATCCAGCATTTTGTATTTATCTACCTATCACTTGCCAGTTTTTGTCCCACCTCTTTTTACAAGCTATCTTCCTCCTACTCCTTTAATCTGAAGAAGGTCCTAGACCCGAAACATTGTCTGTCCATTTCACTCCACAGATGCTGCCTGAGCAGCTGAGTTCCTCCAGCACTTTGTTTCTTGTTCAAGATTCCAGTATCTGTACATCTTGCATTTCCATTGCTCATGAGCTTGTTTAGTCTTTCACAGCTGGATCAAAGCCACCCCAGTCCTCTGGTCTATCACCATTTAACATTATCCTTGACCTCCTTTGTTAATCGCAGACTGTGTCTTTCGCATGGAATCCCTTTTTAAATTGGAATAAGTTCCTGCTGAGTGTTATAGACCAGCTGCCGCTCTTTATCTACTGACCTGTCCTTTAGCTAATTTTCCCAGTCCATCTCAGACAACTCTATGACCATTATAATTGTCCTTCATTAAGTTGAAGACAGTGGTTTTGGTCTTGTGCTCATCCTCAAACTGCATCTGCATTCAATCATATTGTGGATCTTATCAATCCTTCTTCATTGCACGTGACCAATTCTGAATAGCCTGTTCCCGCAGGAAGAAACTAGGGCAGGGGTGGGAAACCTGCGGCCTTCTAGGCCATTAAGTGCGGCCTATTGAATGAATCCAAATTCTGTAATTGGCCAAATAAAAGATGTCACAAAATGGAGAATCTCTGTATTTCCAAAGCCTGCTTGGCCTCTTTCTGTAAAAGTTGCAAGCTGTGAGTCACAGCTCCAAGGAGTCTGGACCCTAGATGGAAGTTGAGGATAAGGTGAGGTCCAGATGTCCTTCCTTTTGTTAATATGTGTGAGGGTTTTGAAGAAGAACTGAGCAGGTTTGCAAATGCATGATTAGGATTGGTCATAGGATGGGGTGTTGAGTATTGTTAATTATGTTGCAGAGTGTTTGTGTGGTTATCTTGCGATTGGTTAAAGTGTGAAGCCTTGTTCAAATTGTTTATACTACATGGGAAAATGTTTCTTTACTTTGGTTAACTGTCTTCCAACTAGATGGAAGTTGAGGATAAGGTGAGGTCCAGATGTCCTTCCTTTTGTTAATATGTATGAGGGTTTTGCAGAAGAGCTGAGCAGGTTTGCAAATGCATGATTAGGATGAATTAGCCCTCAACGTAACAGAACAACTTCACGCAATACTCCAGAAGGAAAATATATATTATTCAATCACTTTGGATGAATCAACTGATACTACTGACTCAGGTTTTATACTTAATTTGGGCCATAACAGAAGATTTTCTTTGCTATGAAGTTACTCGCTTTGGGCACTCTTACGGGTAGAACACGAGGAATAGATTTCTTCAACAACTTTCAAGATAAATGTCGTGAAGTTGGATTGGATTTGGTTAATTTAGTGAGTGTATGTGCAGACGATGCACCTTCCATGACAGGGAAACGTGAAGGGTTTATTGCACAGATAAAAAAGGTATTATCAGATCCAGATGCTCTCATTTCTTTTCATTGTATCTTACATCAGCAAAATCTCTGTGCTAAATCCACTATTTTAAGTGACACTTTGCAACAAGTTATATGTATTGTTAACTATATTCGTGCAGATGCAATACTGCATAGTCAGTTTCGTAATATGCTAAAGTTGGACGATGAGGCATTCAGTGTGGATTTGCCATATTATTGTAAAGTGCTTTGGCTATCGCAGGGACAGGTGTTAGCAACATTTTTATCTTTGTGAGAACAGATAGTTAAATTTCATGAAGAACAGAATCAGCAATGTGAATTATTGACAGAAGATTTCTATAGAAATACTGCATTTCTGTGTGATATCATGTCAAAGCAAAATGACTTGAATTTTTCTTTGCAAGGTAAAACTAAGTCCATATTTGATATGTGGCAAAGTATTCAAGCATTTCGAAAAAAGCTATCTTTTTTCAAAACTCTTCTTCTTCAAAATGAAATTTCGGATGAACATTTTCCCGTTAGTGAAGGTCATTGATGAGCAGGAGGATTCATGCAAATCTTTTGGAGAATACGCAGCTGTTATAGACTTATTAAATAAAGAATACAATGAAAGGTTTACTGACTTTGAGAATCATCACATCACATCAAATTAGCATTTCAACCTCACCTTGTTGATGTCTCCAAGGCTCCTAAAGAACTACAGATGGAATTGATTAAGCTCTCAGAAGACGACATTTTAAAGTCGTTACTTGACCCTTTAAGGGCCTGTCCCACTTTCACGACCTTTTTTACTTGTGGACATTTTTCATCATGTTGAAAAAACGCCACGACCTACTTGATGCCACGAGTACCTACGACTTGCATCACGACCTGCTACGACCTACCTACGACCTCCTATGACCTTGTGACGACCATGCTGCGAGTATGAGTCAAGGGCAAACTCGGCAGAGGTCGTGAATTAGGTTGTGAAAGTGGGATAGGCCCTTAAGAAAGATCCGATTGAAATATGGAAAATGCAATAGAATACCCACGTCTTCGGCAACAGGCACGAAAAATGCTTTCTTGCTTTTCAACCACTTATTGCTGCGAATCTACATTCTCCTACCTAACCCAAATCAAGATGCCCTTAAGGTCACAAATGACGGATACCCATCTAGAAGATCAGCTGAAACTGCGTACCTCCATGTTGGAACCAAATATTCAAATGCTTTCTCACAAAAAGCAGTCACAAGTCATTAAGAGGTTAGTTAACTTTAGAATTAACAATTTTCTTTTTCATTTTCTTGAAGTTAGTACATAAGAGTTATATATTTTTTAAATAATGTACATTTTGAAGTATATCTAATTGAAGTTTCTTGGATGCGGCCTTATTAGATTACAGCTAACTTAACGCGGCAATCCAACATGAAAAGGTTCCCCACCCCTGAACTAGGAGAAACCTACATGGTCACGGGGTGAATGTGCAAACTCCATGCAGACAGCACCGTAGTTTAGCATTGCTCTCGGGCCACTGGAAAGGCGAGGTGGCAGCTGTTTCCATTTTCAACCACAATCATATTTGCCAAGATTTGTTGGCCCAGCAGAAACTTTGATTCATTGCTTGGGGAAAAAAAATTAGGCTTTTTGCAGAACCATTACTGAACAAAAGTTGGGAATTCAGGAGAAATGTAAGGAGTGACAAGATTATGGAGTGACACAGACAGCACCCAAGGTCAGCATTGAAACTAAGACTCCAGCACTGCAAGGCAGCGGATCAAGTAACTACACCGCCTGGCGAGGGGATTTGGACACGATAATGTTTTCTACCATTATTCCAAAACTCGTCTGTCTTGATTTGGAATCAGAGGCTAGGCCTATTGGCAAAGTGCCTGTCAGTGTGCACTATTGACATACCTGTATCCTCCGGGCTTGTTGCCGTTGGCTGATCTCCTCTTCCAGCTTCATGCTGTACAGCTTTGCGCGCAGCCGCTGCATGGCCTGCTCTCGATTCTTCAGCTGTGACCGCCCCTGCTGGCACTCGGCTACCACACCTGCCCGGGGACAGAAACAAGCATTGCTGACCAGAGATCGGCACATGAACACTACGACCCCCAACCTCAGGATAGCCACAGTGCCTGGCAGCCAACTCAGGACCGGTGGTCACAGTGGTTTATTTTTGTCGTGCATCGAGCTACAGTGAAAAACTGTTTGCGTGCTGTCCAGTCAAATCTTACTATATACGAGTGCAGGCAGGCCATACGGAAGTACAACAGCTAGTACAAAGAAAAAATACCAGAGTGCAGAATGTAGCATTACAGCACAGCAGTTAGAGAGAAAGTGCAGATTAAAAAAGTGCAAAAGCCATACAATGAAGTAGGCTGCAAGATCGGGACTACACGCTTAACTTATGCAAAGACAATTCAGTAGTCTGATGGGAACAAAGCTTCTCTTGAATCCGGTGATGCGCTTTAAAGTTTTTGTATCTTCGACCTGATAGGAGAAAGGAGGAGAAGGAATGACAGGGGTGTGAGTTGATTATGTTGGCAGAGTTCCCAAGGCAGTGTGAAGTGTAAAAGGAGTCAATGGGGGTGGAGGGGTTGAGACTAGTTTGTGTGATAGACTGGGCTGCATCCACAACTCTGCACTTTCTTGAAACCGTGGGCTTAACAATTGCCAAATTAAACTTTGATGTCCTGATAGAATGCTTTCTACGATGCATCTGTGGAAATTGGTAAGACTCGTCACAGACATGCCAAATTCCTCAAGTGCCCGGCAGGCCCATTGCTTGGAGCAATTCCCTTCTATCCACATTACCTCCCTCATCATGATCCCTATGATTCTCCATTCCAGCCCTCTCATGTGACATTTCATCCCAAAACTACCTCCCCAACAACCGTTGAACCTCCAGTTACCTCACCGCAGAACTTGCACATTTTTTTATTTGCATTTTCTCTGTCACTGTAACGCTATCATGTTGTAAAACACTATATTCTAAACCTTGTACATTTTACATTTTCCTTGATCTCATCCCCTCGTTTTCACACCTTACTTCTCCTTATCTCTGTATCTCCCTCTCCCCTGATTCAGTCTGAAGAAGGCTCTCAACCGGAAACATCACCCATTCCTTCTATCCAGAGATGCTGCCTGTCCCGCTGAGTTACTATAGCATTTTGTGTCTATCTTGTATTTTCCTCTTTGCACTACCTGTTGTATTTATGCATGACGAGTGCTGTTACCTGTCGGGATGTGGAGGATTCGGACTGCGCTGTCCGTCGTGTTGACGTGTTGGCCCCCCGCACCGCTCGCTCGCTTTGTTTCTATCCGCAGGTCTTTGGGGCTGATCGTCAGCTCAATCTAATCGGAGGAACATGAGCGGACAGCGTTCAACTGAAGTGCAAAGCCACCACTCGCAGCGTCAACAAAACTCATCCACTGCCCAGCCCGGGACCTCCCACTGTCCACCACTGCCAGCCCCACCATCCAGGTGAAGTCTTGGATCAGGGATGGGTAATCACAGACCAGGCAAGGATAACTGCAGTCACCAAAAATATTTTTGTGAACCAGTTGGCTGTTCATCAAAGTTTTTTTGATTTCCTTTTACATAAATTCATGTTCTAAAGCTGTTACAGTGAGGATGACACATAATCGCTCCACCTGGTAAACCTTACACAAGTTGGAGAAGAGAGTTCAAGGTGTCTGCAGTGTAGAGGGAGTTACTCTGTGTCGAACCCATGATGCTCTATCCTGGGTGTATCTGATGGGAGAGTGTAAAATGAGCTTTAGGAATTTAACCCATAATGTCCCTGGAAGTATGTGATGGGACAGTGTAGAGAGAGCTTCAATCTCCAACCAGTGCAATTCCTGGCCATGAATGTGTGTCACAAAACAGTATGGTAGAAACTTTACTCTGCACCTAACCAGTGCTGCCCCTGTCCCAGGAATACATCATGTAATTGTGTGAAGGGATCTTTACTCTGTCTCACCGATGCTGAAACGATCTTGGGAGTGTGAGATGGGATGTTTACTGTGTAGTTAACCCGTCCTATCTCTTCATTAGGAGTGGTTCATGAGGCAACAACAAGAGGCTTTCACTGTTTAACTCAAGCTGTCTCCAGCTCTAGAAATGTGAGATAGGACAGTCTAGAAGCAGCTTAAAGGTCCCTCATAGATCCATACAGCACAGAAGCAGGCACTTTGGCCCACATATCTATGCCAACCAAGATACTGAAATCTAAACTAATTCCATTTGCCTGCTAAACCTTTCATTTGTTATTGTTCCAGCCTCAACTACTACATCTAGCAGTTTGTTCCATATACCCGACATCATGTGAAAAAAGCTGCTGACAAGAGAGAACACAATGCTAATGCAAGCAGGCACGGAAATTGCAATCAAAATATGGAGGGGACAGGGGGGACACAATTTTTTGGCGGCCGCACGCGCATGCGCAAACTCACACACACGCGCGCAAGACATCGGAGGCTCAATCCAGCGCTAAATGCAGCTCAACTCTGCCTGTCTCGCCGGGTTCACCTACAGCCGTGCGTGGACTGACAGGACACCAGCACTGCTTCTCCGCGCTGGCCATATTTCCCGCAAGTCAGGCAGGGCTGTAGGTTAACCTGGCGGGACAGGCAGAGTTGAGCTGGGTTTTGCGCTGCTTCTCTGCGCTGGCTGTGGGCCTGGGGGTACAGCTCCCGTCTGACTCCTGACCTCTCTGGCCACCCGTGGGGGGGCACTCGGGTACGGACTGGACCGGGCCGGTGAGCCGGGATCGATCCTGCCTGCGGATGAGGCGCAGGTCTGTGCCACGTCTCCCTCCTCCAATCACTGCTCTCTATCCTCAGTCCCACCCACCCCTACTCCTCCAATGATCGCGCTGAATCATGTCCCGCCCCCATTGCCTGCTGACCGACGTCTCTCTCATCCAATCGGCGCCCTCGATCAGCAGTCCCACCCCCACTGTCTCTAGGCTGTGGGCCGAGGAGCTTTATTCCAGTGTTTCGTGACCCAAGTAACCAAACTACATGGAATTTTCACATATTGTGTAAAAAAAATATAAATCACCCCTGAAACTCGTCATGAACAAGACTTGAACATTTTCATTAAATTAGAGAAAAAACGGAAAATGTTCGGGTATTTTTAGTCCAATCAAAGCACGTATAACATTGAGTTATATGCCAATTGGCCAATCACGCGCTTTGTTTCAGGCTAGCTAGGCAGGGAGCACTGAGAGGGCTTCACCGATGCCTGTTTTACTGGAGATTCCGATGAAGATTTTTTCTCGTTCTGTGGAATACATGTCGTGGAAACTTGCAGCAGGGTAATTGAATTTAGTGAGAAAAGCATGAAGAAGTCTGAAGAATGTGCAGCTAAGTGGAAGAAAGTCTTGAAAGCAATGTCCCTGCCTGAGGTGCTGCTGTCAAACTTTGTGAATCAACTGGAACTGAAAAGGTAAGATCTAAAGTCTGAATTTATGAAAATCAATCTGTATGCACTTTAATTAAATTAATTGAACCTTTATAATGTGAAAAAATGAGATTTGGAGGCTGTACATTCATTCATTCACATTCATTCACTCATTCATACATTCACTCACTATTCAATTCATTCGGTGGCGCTGTTGCTAGCTGCCTCCGCCTTCAGTCCGGTATCTTTTTGTTTTTTTGTTATGCTTTTGTTATGTTTGAAGAGCGTTTTTTGTGGGGGGTTTTTAAATGTTTTTATGTGGGGGAAGAAGGTACAGTAAGGGGGATACCGTCCTTCAGTCGCTTCCTTGAGAGGATGCTACTATTATTCGAGTCGCGTCCTCGCCCCCCCCCCCCTCCGCTCCGGCAGCAGCGGCGCAACGTTGGAAACATCGCGGGGCGGGCGATGCCTTACCGGGGATCGCCGTTTGGAGCGGGGCCTGCTGCACCGACAGCGCGGAGCTGTGGTTCTTGGAGCTCCCAACGCGGGCGGCGCTGACCAACATCGCGGAGGCCTGCGGACTCCGGTGGGAGGTGGCTGATCTGGAGGTCCGGGCCGCTGAGAATGTTCTCCGTCGGGGTTCCACCGTTCCCGGCGAGAGGGCCTGAGCATCGGGCCGCCCGTGGCGGCGACTGCGGGTGCTCGGGAGGCCCCGACTACGGGTGAACATCTGGGAAGATCGGCGGGGAGGCTGGCTGGATTATGGTACCTTCCTTAACTTTGGTGCCGCTGTGGGATTATGTTGTGCGTGGACTTCTGTGTTTGTGCTTTAAAAAAAATATATGTTCATTTATTTATACAACAACAATTCACTCACTTACTCGTTCATTCACTCATTATATATATGTGTAATCATATATAGTTTAAATGGACTGCAACACGGAAATCTAGGCATTGGCCACTAGATGGCGCTTACTTTCCCGATCTCATTTTCTAATTAGTTTAATTAATTAATGTGCAGCTTTTGGCAATAACGAGTTATGACATCCTTCTCACTTATATTTCATCTAAATCTGTGGAAATTTTCATGTAGTTTGGTGACTTGGGTCACGAAAACTGGATTCTAGACACATTTTTTATGCTCGGCCCACAGCCTACTCGCAGAAAGCGGAGATTTCACCGGGTTTTAAAATCCGGATTACAAAAAATTGGGGCGGGATGTCCCCCACCTCTCAAAAGAGAGGGGGGGGGGAAACGTGTCCTCCCCCCCCCCCCCCTCGGGAGTTCGGACCCTGAATGCAAGGCAGCCCCATCCAAGCTGTTAGAGAAGTCTTCGGTTGCTAGCCTAACATCCTTCACATCAGTAGCTCACCAGTAGCAAACAGCATGGCTTTAATTACCATGTGTGCAAAGCAGTACAGATACCTCAGTGGGCTGGGGCAACACAGCCACAGTCATGGTGCTGGTGTGAGTTCTGCCTTGCTTCTCTGTTCTGGGGACCCTCTGCACTCGGTGAACACCCCCTTCGTACTTCATGTGTCTGTAGCTTCCCTGACCGCTCACACTGGCTGCAGCATGTCGCAAGCCTCCTGTGGAAAGGGAAATCACCTTAAAAACAAAGAAAATAGGTGTAGTAGGCCATTCGGCCCTGCGAGCCAGCACTGCCATTCAATATGATCTTGGCTGATCATCCAAAATAACTGCCCCGTTCCTACTTTTTCCCCCTATCCTTTGATTCCGTTAGCCGTAAGAGCTATATCTAACTGTCTCTTAAAAACACCCAGTGATTTGGCCACCACTGCCTTCTATGGCAGAGAATTCCACAGATTCACAACTCACTGGGTGAAAAAGTTTTTCCTTATCTCACTCGTACCCCTTATGGCCTACCCCTTATTCTTAAACTGTGATCCCTGGTTCTGGACTCCCCCAACATCGGGAACAATTTTCCTGCATACCCAAATACCTTTTTCTGCCAGCCCAAAGAAACAATGCAAGTAATGCAGCTCCCAGTCTAGAATTTAATATTCTCATCACAGATTTACATCCCTCCAACATCTCTGCAAGCTTGATGTAGCTATTCACCTTGTTCTGGCCTCTCCATCCTCCCCGATTTCCTGTGTTCCACTAACGATGGAAAATGTTTTACAATCACATGTATTCATTCAGTTGCCACAATGCAAGAGATTGCCCAGTGACATTCCACAGGAGCAGAAACAGCCCACATTTGACACTGAGCCACTGAAAAATGTACTACACTAAAAATAGAAAATACTGCGCAAGTCAGGCAGCATCTGTGAAGAGAGAAACAGTTCATATGTTAAGTCAAAGACCCTTCCCATTGAAAAAGGGTCACTGAATCACTCTTCATGGATGCTGCCTGACCTGCTGGGTGATTCCAGCTTTAAAATATATATAGAGAAAGAGAGATATGGTTAGAGTGTGAGATACTGAGAGAGAAAATGATAACGATCACACTCATGATTCTGGGGTTTCAAAAGATGAACAAACAGCTAAGCAGGGTGGAGCAACAGAAATGTCAGAAGGTCAAGCCACGATAAGCAGATATATCAGAAAGTTGTGGGGCTGCAAGATGTTAAAGAGACAGGAGAAGCATGACTGTGGTGGGGTTTAATACCCAGCTTACGGTATTAACCAACGGTCCTACCTAATTCACTGTGACAGTACTCCAGTACTTCAAAGTGCCAGTCCTTGAAGGCTGCATAACTCTGGTACATTTCAAACATCTCCACAGTGAATAACATGGACTCCTGTCCCCCAACGCCTGCAGTCATTTCCAGAATCAGGTCGTTATTGTTCACCTCTTCGGAGGGGATCAGAAGTGAAAGTATCTGCAATGCAGGAGAAGATGGATGAGAGTTCTAATCAGAGTCTTCAGCACCGGCACCCTGAGATGAGAAGTCCGGTCACAAACCAGTCCTGATAATAAAACATTGCCTGTCAAAACGTTTGAACTTGCAGTTCATTGCTGGATTAAAATACACCATTCCTTCTTTTTCCTTTTTCTACAATCCCCAAGATGAAATCTCCTGAAGCTTCTGCCACAGTATCACCATTCAGCCGCAATAACTTTGGCTATCAGGTTCCCATTATTCCTCCCTCCTGCCCAGATCTTGACCGAGAAAGTTTAGAATATTGGAAGTTTCTTTCCCATTTCCCAGACTTCAATTTTCCAGCAATACCACCAATTCTAAAGCAGGAGTTGGGAGCTGTTCCTACCTTGGCCTTGAGGGCTTGGATGGTTGCCTGGCAAGAACTCTCTTCGCTCTCAGCAAGCCTCTTTAGATCGGCATCATCATCTGCAACAGAGAAACCAGGCGTCGGTATCTGTACTGATTTTACCATATGCCTGGAGCACAGAATGCAACCTGCACCAGCTCAGAGTGCGGCACACAGGGGGCATGTGACAGATTTGTGAATGTTCTTCAGGGGAGGGAATGTAACAGTGTGGTCTACGAATAACCCCGGCCCAGACAATAAGGTTGACTCTTTAATGCCCAGGACAATTAGCGATGGCCAATGAATATTGGCACTCGCCACATCCTGAATGAATGATTAAATAGATAGGTAACTAGCTGGATAGCTAGATAGATATTTTACCCGGTATGTCAGATACGACACAGGATCTGGTGAACGAGGTTGTGGGGTCATTTCGCACCACAGCACAGGTTTCGAGTGAGAGGGGAACATTTTTAAAGGGGCATGAGAGCAGACTGTTCACAGATATGTCATAGGAAGTGGTAGAAGTGGGTACAATTACAATGTTTAAAATACATGGATAGGAAAGGTTATGTACCATATGTAGACAAAGGGGAGTAGCTCAGGTCAGCACCTGGCTCAGCATGGACTATTTACATGTTTTTTTAACTCTAAGACACTGAATGAGGTCAGCCCCTCACCTTTCAGCAAGGTCTGAATGTCCTGCAGCTCCTGCTCCTTGTTCCTCAGCTGCAGCAGCTCAGTCACCACTGGTGCCAGTTCGCTCACTCGCTTCTGCAGTGCTCTGGACCCTTCCTTTCCCTCTGTCTCCAGGGAAGCCTGGCAGAGACTGAGCCGTTCCAATGACTCTGAATATTCCCGTTCCAATTGGCTCAGGTAGCCCCGCAGCGAGTTTTGGCCAAACACCTCCTCCGTTGTGGGGGCGCCGACGCTAAATGCTCGACATTTACCTGCGACATTTGGACGGTGGCGATCAACGAGGGGGGGCTGGGAGAATCCAGGCCCAGTCTTCAGATGGAAGGACCTCCTCACACACCAGAAAGGCAGATTTTCAAGGCAACTCCCGGCATGATTGTGCTTACAACTAATGCGCAGGGCAGTCCGTCCAGCAAGGAACATGTTTCACCAGAACAATGTTTACAATCTTGCAGCTCAGATACCAGGGGAATTCCATCCACCACAGCTTCCAGAGGATTTACGTCTGCAGGACAAGAGTGCAATATTTGAAAATGGTGCAGCACAGGAACAGGTTCTTTGACCCACAAAGTCTTTCTGTCCACAATGCTAATTTAAACTGCTCATCCACCTGCACGCGGTCCATATCATATTGTCCAAATTCCTCCTAAATGCTGTTATTGTATCTGCTTCCACTACCTCCCCACCTACCCTGGCAGTCTGTTTCAGACACCTACCGCACTCTGCAAAAAAACATGGCCCCTTTAAACTTCTCTCACCTTAAAACTATGCCCTCTAGTAGATAGATACAGAATGCTGAAATAACTCCGCAGGTCAGGCAGCATATTTGGAGAAAAGGAATAGGTGACATGTCGGGTCGAAACCCTTCATCTACCCATTAATACCATCTAGTATTAGACAATTCCAGCCTGCGAGAAAGACTCTACCTACCCTCAATACACCTCTCGTAATTGAATATATTTCTATTAGATTTTCCTTCAGCCGCTGACACTCCAGAGAAAAGAAAACACGTTTGTCCAACCTTTCCTTGTAACTAATACTTTCTAATCCAGGCAGCATATTTGTAAACATCTTCTAAGCATCCACATCCTTCCCATGGTAGTTTTTCCAAGGTGAAGGGCTGAAGGTCCTGTTTAGGTGCTGTATGAGATATTTACTGGCCTATGGGGATGTACAGCCCAACATTTATGTCACAGCACCGACCCAGAGGCACAGCAGGTAGAGCTGCTGCCTCACAACGCAGGATACCCTGGTTCGATTCTGACCTCGGGTGCTGTCAGTGTGGAGTTTGCACGTTCTCCCTGTGACTGCCAGAGTTTTCATTCTCTCACATCCAAAGGACGTGCGGAGTTGGTTTCTATAAATGACCCCAAGTGTGTAGAGGATGCGAAAGTGGGATAACATAGAACTCGGTGGGCCGAAGGGCCTGTTTCCATATTTTCAACGAGAAGCCTCAACTGCCTACCCCGCAAGTAGTGCTCCCTCCACCATCCCTCCTGAGGCGCTCCCTCCACCATCCCTCCTGAGGCGCTCCCTCCACCATCCCTCCCGCGGCGCTCCCTCCACCATCCCTCCTGAGGCGCTCCCTCCACCATCCCTCCTGAGGCGCTCCCTCCACCAACCCTCCTGAGGCGCTCCCTCCTCGTCGTCCCTCCTGAGGCGCTCCCTCCACCATCCCTCCTGAGGCGCTCCCTCCACCATCCCTCCTGAGGCGCTCCCTCCACCATCCCTCCTGAGGCGCTCCCTCCACCATCCCTCCCGCGGCGCTCCCTCCACCATCCCTCCTGAGGCGCTCCCTCCCGCGGCGCTCCCTCCTGAGGCGCTCCCTCCCGCGGCGCTCCCTCCCGCGGCGCTCCCTCCGACGTCTCTCACCGATGGATGAAATTCGGGAAATAGACTGTGCATCGGAGAGCCCTGACGGGAACCGCTGATCAGTCGCAAACCCTTCGGCTCTACACGGGCTGCCGGTAGAGCCTGAGATCTATAGGCCGCGATAGACCCCGCCCTCTGTCCCCTCCCTTTGGTCCCCTCTACCCTCCGCGTATAGGGCACTTTCCGCGTCGCGGTGCGTTATGGGCTCTCTCGCCGCCATCATTGTACGCTTTACCGGTTCGAAATTGTTCAAGCGGGACTTCAGTCAATGATCGCGCATGTTGGCTTGCTGAGAATTATGATTTAATATGCCTTATTCCTTTTGAATGTTGAGACTTGTCAACCTCTCACCATTAAAAATAAAACACTTTTTGGCTTTATTCAGCAAAGTGAATAACTTCACGTTTTTCCAAATTTAGTGCACTATGCCCAGCTTGTCCACATCTTTGAAACCTCTTTACATCCTTCCCCCCTGCTCACAATACCACCTACTTTTGCATTATCAGCAGAGTTGGAAATATGACATTTGCTTCCCTCAGCCATTTTTTTATATAGAACATGAACACATCCCTCCTTTCACCACCGCCCCGCCTCACACTCCCTTCTTCAGCTAAATGCCTTCTGCACTCTCACTCCCTCCTAAGAGTTTGAAGCTTTGTACCTGAATCAGCCAGTTACAGCCACTGGATTATATCATAAGCAGGCTATGTTTCTAAAAATGTTTTAAATGTTGCATTGCTGGAAATCAGATGGTGAAGCAAGGTACTGGTTAGGTATCAGTGAGTTGTTTTGGTCAATATCCTCCCTTTCCCTGAAGCCAACAATTGGATAGTGGGTGAAGAAATAGTAAATGTTATGGCTTTAGGTCTTTAATAATCCAAAATGCCTACCATGTTTGCTTGCACAGACACGGTAAGTGTGTTTCTAAAGTAATATTGTGGGATATGACTTTAAGAAGCTAACTACTAAATTTAATTTATCTCTCGTAGTACCCCAGTGACATTGACAATAGTGCTGGTATCTCCCATGAAATCCTTATCACCAGTGCTCATTCATGGAGTTTGCACATGCTCCCTATGGTACTCTGGATTTCCCCGGGTGCTCCAGTTTCCTCCTACTCCCCCAATGATGTGCTGATAGATTAATTGGCTGTGGTAAATCACTCATCATGCAGGTGAGTGGCAGGAGAATCAGGGAAGACTTAATGGGCATGCCAGAGAGAACAAGTCACAGGAAACTGTGTGTGAGACGGTACTGATAGGATTCTCCATGAGCCGGCACTGACTTGATATGCTGAATAGCCTCCTACAATGTAAGACAATGTGAAAAATTAAATACAAGGGCTCAGAGCTTTTTAATAAGCATTTAATTTACACTGTGTTCACTCAACATGACATTAAATACTGGCAAAATACAACTGGAGGCAGCAATTACCTGAAACATCAGGAGGCAATAAAATAAATCCCAAGTAATGATTTCTGTTTGTTACAAATCAGAATTTAAATTTTTGCTTGCAATTAAATAATTTTGACAACAACAAAGATGTTATTCAAACAGTTTTCTAAGTACATTTTCACTTTCTCATGAATCAAAATTCTTGTGTAAATTTCAAAGTTGGCACTTATATTTTAAAAAATGGGAAGCATCTTTGCTCTCCCTTCTATGAGGTTGTCTTTGTCATATGTTTCCAATCACATTCACATAAGAGATCTCAACATTTTCTCTCAAAGTGTTTCATCGAAGATGTGCTTGAAACATTGGCCTATCCAAGCGTTGTGGAACACAGGAGGATGAAGTCATTTATCCCATGCGACCATAGCTGTCTCTTTACAAGAGCTAACTAATTCACTTGCGCTATCATATTCCTCAGGATATTCAGAGGCATCTTTCAACCAGGGAACAATATCCCTCTCCCTGGTCATGGCCAGGGACCCACCTCCATTTTCATCTAAATGAAACATATGGGAAAAATCCCTTTCTTGATGTGTGGGGGCGAGTGTTTGATCAAGTAGAACTTCTGCACTTGATCGCCTAAAAATTGCCCCAAGTCCCTACCCTTTGGATTCTTGTCTTGGGTAATCCCCGCTGAATTATACACCAGCACTCACAGACAAGGAACCCTCCTGTCTCTGGGTGGGGAAGGGGTGAAAGGATGGGAATGGGGTGAAGAGTTTGGAGATCTAGCATCATATCAGGGAATCCTGAACATATGAAGAACTTAAAATCTCATTTCCAACACCAGACTCTTTGCCCCTTCTCCTCCCACCAGTCTGCAACTACTGCTCAAATCTTCCAATCATTCTGATTAGATCACGCTGCTACTTTATATATTGAAAGGAACACAAGCATGGTCTGCAAACCTGTACTTTAACCATCATGTTCTTTAACTATTTAGAACACAGTAGCAGGCCCTTTGGGCCACTATGATGCCAAAATAAACAAACCTCTTCTGGCTACATGTGATCCATATCCTTCCATTCCATACCTGTTCATGGGCCTAGCTAAATGCCCCTTCATTGTCATTATCATGTCTGTTTGAGAGGCATTTAGAAAGGCACACATATAGGGAATGGAGGGATACGTTGCTGTTGGTCAATTTCAATAAAACCATGTATCTAGGAAATTGATCAGCCCTTCAAATCTGAAATGGACTAAGGGTTTGGGAATCCCAAATGTTGACTGCTTCTTTTTCCACAGATGCTGCCTGACGCTGAATGTCTCCAACATTTTCTGCTTCAATTCCTCCATGATGTTTTAGATACTTTATACCTTTGCTCCCTTTACCCACCGTGGAATTGTAACATTTATTACTTTAATACGGCTCAAACCCAGGCTTAACATTTCCCGGCTGACTTAGCTTCCTGCAGGAACTATCTCAGGTGCAACCCAGCTTAAGGTGAATTTAGTGAGATGCATTATTGCACACTCAATGCCTTGGACTACACTTAAAACAAAAGGATATGCACACTCTCCATTAAGTTTCAGCACCTCTAGTCTGCAGGAACCCATACTTGGAAGGCTTAAAGCCTGTGGCAAATAAGTATCTCCCTCCCTTTCAGTCCTTGTGTTCCTGAGAATCAAAAGCAGTCTTTCCTGTGGACAATCTACAACATTGGGATGGCACAGTGGTGCAGCAGTGGAGTTGCTGCCTCACAGCGCCAGAGACACGTTTTTTTCCCCTGCCTACAGGTGCTGTCTGTACAGAGTTTATATGTTCTACCCGTGACCTGCGCTGGTTTTCTCCGGGTGCTCCAGTTTCCTCCCACACTCCAAAGATGTACAGGTTTTTAGGTTAGTTGGCTTGGTATAAATGTAAATTGTCCCTCGTGTGTAGGATAGTGTGCGGGGATCGCTGGTCGATACAGAATTGGTGGGCCAAAGGGCCTGTTTCCACGCTGTATCTCTAAACTAAACTAAAAATCTAAAGCTGGAACATTCAATCAGTTTGCATCAGAGTTCAGGGAGTCAGGATATCAGGGGTCACCAAAGGCAGCCAATCCCATTTACGTTCACCATCAAGGCTCAAGAAACCTCAGCACGACCACAGAGGTCAGAAGAGGGAGGTGAAGAGTTAGGCTGGGAGCAGGAGGGAGAGGGGAGCCTCCATCAAACGCCACTCAAACAAAAATGCCCCATGAAAATCGTTAATTCCAGGAATTTACAAGCCACAGCTCCCAAGTTCACTCTCCATCTCAAACATTATATATTAGGTGCCTTCCAATACACAATGAGATATTTAACAGGAATAGCATTGAATTTAGTGCCATTTTCTTCTTTAAATCAGTGCAGTTATCCTCTTTAAAAGCAATATTTCAGACATTCATTAAAACATATCATTTACCACTCTCTCACCATATATGTCTATATATAACTAGGTAGTGTGTGAAAATCATCTATGAAGCTCACTTATGGACAACAATATTAGCAGAGAGGACTGAACCTCTCCATGTGTAAACTCTATACTTTACGTTTATAGTTAATAATATTTAAACAATTTCAATAACATGATTCCTTAAACTGTACACCATCAGATGTCACATAGGGAAAAGAGAAATAGCCCTTTTAAAATAATGTTTTCTGAATTCCCTTAGTTCCAGCAGGTTATAGGAAATGTGACATGCGACTTTATTGTTAAAGTGAATTCAGTGACACAAAACTGATTGTAAATGCTTTTTTTTTCTCTCACAATCCTACACCCACAGTTCAAATAGTAGTGGGTCACAATTAAAGTGTGAGTTTTTTGTGCAGATTTAATTTCTAAAGAAATTGACTGTTTGGGAAAAGGGCGAGAAACAAATTAAATCCGAGAGCAGGAAGGCAGAGGGGTGATTACAGAACAACAGGGGCACTTCAAGGAATTGATCCAATCTAATTAACACAGATGAAGGCAAAACACTTTCAAAGGGAGATTTCCCATTGTCAATTTAAGCCCTCTGCACAGACACGCACTTTTTATAGAACTGTTTCTCCATTAGAACTAGGGGTGAAAATTGTCCACTCCATCAATTCCAATTCCAATGTTTCCAACCTCTGCAAGCTCTACACTGGCCCTTCGCACCAACCCACACCAGTTGATGAAGGGAAAGTGAGTCATTCAGTCCCCTTCTCTCACCGACAGTCACCAGCTTTGACCGAACAGGCCATCTTTCATACACACACAATAACGATTTTAACCTTGCTGGCTTGTGGGGTAGCCTATAGTAGAACTTAAAAACATCCAGACTGGAGCACACCCGTTGCCACCCACCGCACCTGCTGTCTAATTGTTCCTCGCACAGCCCCAAGAACGGTTCTCACCACTTTCCCATCTCCTCACTGGGATTCTGAGATTCTGAAGGGTTATACAGCATAGAAATAGACTCTTCAGCCAACAAAGTGCCAAATGCCGACCAAAATGCCTGTCTCAGCTAATCCCATTTGTCTGCATTTGGGCGATCTCCCTTTGAACCTTTCCTGGTCATTATATGTTTAAAATGTCTTTTAAACATTATCTGCTCCTACCACTTTCTCTGGCAGCTTGTTCTGCATATCCATCCCCAGTGTGAAAATGTTGTCCCTCAGGTCCCCCTTTAAATCCTTCTTCTCTCACTTTAAACCAATGCCCTCTAGTTTTAGACCCACCCCCCCAACCTGGCAGAGAGTGCGGTCGTCCATTCACCTTATCCATGCCCCTTATGATTTTAAATACCCTCATGTCATCTCTCAGCCACCAAAGTTCAAAGGAAAAGGTCTCTGTTTATCCTGTGCCGCCTTATAACTCAAGCCCTACAATTCTGATACTTTTTTCTGCCAAAGGTCACCCCAGTTGCAGCTTTTTGCCCTGCCCTTGGTCCAAGACTTTGAACTGTTTGACCACAACCACCCCTCCAGATGCTCAGATTTCTGTTTGGATCCTAAGCCCCTTCCTCTACCCTTACCACCATCCCACCATCATTCTAACAGCATAAACCACCCCACCCTCCTGCCATACTCCTTCCCTCGTTGAGCTCTCTGTCTTGTCCCATTCCTTCAAGACCTCCTGAAGTTGAGCACACTTCTTCCACCTCTTCAATCTCCCACTTCTTCCTTATTGCACCTGATGCTGTGGTTGAAGATGGTGGCACACCACCACTTTTCCACACGACGGGAAATACATGCCGGTCTTACTAGTGATGCCCACTCTACAAGACATGGTACTCAATCCTGCTGAGATGGGGTGAGGATGTAACATCCAGGCAATGCTGCAACATCGAGAATTCAGCACAGAAAGATCTTACAGCCATGAAAAGATAGCTGTTATACTGTTGTACTGGTGTCAGCGGATGGAAAATTATTGGACATAGGGCCGGAGAGAACTTTCAAGATAGAAACATAGAAACATAGAAAATAGGTGCAGGAGTAGGCCATTCAGCCCTTCGGCCATTCAATATGATCATGGCTGATCATCCAACTCAGTATCCTGTACCTGCTTTCTCTCCATACCCCCTGATCCCTTTAGCCACAAGTGCCACATCTAACTCCCTTTTAAATATAGCCAATGAACTGGCCTCAACTACCTTCTGTGGCAGAGAATTCCACAGATTCACCACTCTCTGTGTAAAAAATGTTTTTCTCATCTCAGTCCTAAAAGATTTCCCCTTTATCGTTAAACTGTGACACCTTGTTCTGGACTTCCCCAACATCGGGAACAATCTTCCTGCATCTAGCCTGTCCAACCCCTTAAGAATGTTGTAAGTTTCTATAAGATCCCCCCCTCAATCTTCTAAAGATGGCACCCTTTATATCTCTCCTCCTCCAGAGAAAGCAGGCAGGATCTCGGTTAGAAGTTTCACTCGAACAGTGCAGCGGGAGATAATTGAGGAGGAAATTGAAGCTCGTGACCTGCTGACCAAACAGCCGAAGTGCCAACGTTATACTCAGAAGGTGCCAATTTGACCAAAGGGCATTGGTTAAATGCTCTTTGTTTGTGAAATGGTGTCTCCCGCTATCTGCCATCCTCCTGGCATGGGGATTATTGTTTGCTCAAAGTGTTGGTGCTGGAGAGCTTCCTCCTGGCATGTTGGCCTCCACATTTAAAAATGTGTGTGAGAGGAACACCTATTACTTGCCAGAAGCACAATCTCTGCCCCCTGGTCTGTATCATGATGCAGAGGGACTGGGGTTAGATCAGCCAATCAGAAATCTCACGGCTCAAGTTCATGCTGACCACCAGCTCGTTCAACCAGTCACAGCTCTGGAATGATAGACACAAAAATGCTGGAGTAACTCAGCAGGCCAGGCAACATCTCTGGAGAGAAGGAATGGGTGACGTTTCTAGTCGAGACCCTCCTTCAATCCGAAGAAAGGTCTCGACCCGAAACGTCACCCATTCCTTCTCTCCAGAGATACTGCCTGTCCCGCTGAGTTACTCCAGCATTTTGTGTCTATCTTCGGTGTGAACCAGCATCTGCAGTTCCTTCCTACACAGCTCTGGGATGGGTTGGAGGACATTTTCATTGGCTGCAATAAAACATTGGCATTCAATTGTAGCTCAGCTATTTATTTTCGTCCAATTGGCAAGGACCCAGGGAGTTGGGAGGCAACTGTCCACTACTAGAGGCTCAGCCAGCAGACAGACAGTCACTGATTTATGAACGTAGATTTGCTACTTTCTTGGAACATCTTTGTTTAATTGTCAGAGATGGTCGCATAGTGAATGGGAGGGGCGAGAGGTTGCAGGACTGAATGGACATTGTACAGTAGCTCCATCAGTGTATTGAGCCAGGGACAGCAATGGGATCTTTAACAGTGTCAAGTGTGTTTGAAAAGGGAAGCAGCAGTGAGTGAAAATGCAAGGAATTCAGAACCAACACTTTAGCCCTAAATACAAAAGATAATGACAAGCAGCATGCAGAGCCACTGCCTCACAGTTACTGCAACCCCAGTTCGATTCTGACCTCTGGAGCTGTCTGCGGGTTTTCCCTGGGTTCCCCTCAGGCTCTATGGTTTCCTCCCACAATTCAAAGATGTGCAGGTGTATAGGTCAATTGACCTCTATAAATTGGCAATGGTGTGTAGGTGAGTGGTGGAATCTGACGGGGGAGTTGATGGGAATGTGAGGAAAGTAAAATGGGTTAGCGTAGGATTGATGTAAGTGGGTGGTTGATGATTTGCAGAGACATTGGGCTGACCATTAACCATTCATTTTACTCTATGAAAAGCAGGACGACAAAAAAACACAGATATTGTCACAACAGCAGGGACTGAGTTACAACTGGACAGGATAGAACCTTATTTCTTGTAACGTCGGAGACTGAGGGCTGATCTTATCAAAGTATATAAAATCACGAGGGGTATAGATAGGGTGAATTTACATGGTCTTTTTCCCAGGGTTTGGGAATCAAAAACAAGTGTTGTGATTTAGGGATTGGTGCTAGGCTCAATGCTGCTTGTGGTTTATATCAATGATTTGAATGAGAATGTACAAGGCATGGTTAATAAGTTTTTGGATGATCCAAAATTTGGGGCTATTGTAGATATCAAAGATGGTTATCAAAAATTACAGCAGGATCTTGATCATGGGGGTTGAGGAATGGTGAATGTTATTTAATGCCAATAAGTGTGAGGAGTTGCATTTTGGGAATTCAAACGAAGGCAGGACATTCACAGTGAATGGCAGAGCCCTGGGAAGCATTGTAGATCAGAGGGATCTAGGAGTGCAGGTACATAGTTCCCTAAAAGTGTTGTCACAGATAGATGGGTGGTCATGAAGGTTTGCAGTACATTAGCCTTCATCAGTCAGGGTATTGAGTATAGAAGTTGGGATGTTATGTCACAGTTGTTCAAGACGTTGGTGAGGTCACATCTGGAGTATTGTATTCAGTTTTGGTCACTCTGCTGTGGAAATTGTGTTGTTAAGCTGGAAAGAGTACAGTGAAGATTCACAAGGGTGTTGCCAGGATTTGAGGGCTTGAGCTATAGGGAGAGATTGGGCAGGTTAGGACTTTATTCCTTGGAGTGCAAGAAGCTTAAGTGCAATCTTATAGAAGTGTAAATTATCATGTGGGAAATAGATAGAGTAAATGCACAGTTTTTTACCCAGAGTGGGGAAATCAAGTACGAGAAGACATAGTTTTAAGGTGAGGGGGGAAAAATTAAAATAGTAAGCTGAGGTGCAACTTTTTTACGCAGAAGGTGGTGGGTATATAAGTTGATAGGTTTTGTGAGCTGAATTAGGCCATTCGGTCCATTCGAGTCCACTGCCATTCAATCATGGCTGATCTATCTTTCGCTCTCAACCCCATTCTCTTGCCTTCTCCCCGTGACACCCTTATTTAGCAAGAGGCTGTCAATCTCCACTTTAAAAAACACATAAGGACTTGGTCACCACAGCCGTCTGCAGCAATGTATTCCACAGATTCACCATCCTCTGGCAAAATCAATTTATCCTCATCTCCATTCTAAAAGTACATTCTATGGAATGAACTTCCAGAGGAGGTAGTTGAGGCAGATACTATAACAATAATGAAAAGACATTTGGACAGGTACATGGATAGACTGAGTGGTGAGTATTGTGAGTCTGAAGAGAAGTTCCCACCTGGAATGTCACTTATTCCTTCTCTCCAGAGATGCTGCCTGACCCGCTGAATGACTCCAGCATTGTGTGTCTATCTTAAGTACATGGATAGGAAAGGTTGATAGGGATATAGGCCAAACATGAGTAGGTGCGACTAGCAAAGATGGCATATCTTGGTCGGCATGGACAAGTTGGGCTGAAGGACCGATGATGTATGACTATCACTTTATAACTAGAGGGCATAGATTTAAGGAGAGGGGTGAAAGGTTTAATAGGAACCTGAGGGACAACTTTTTCACAGAGCGAGTGTATATGGAATAAATTATCAGAAGAAATAGTTGAGGCAGGTAAAATAACACAGATAAAAGATATAGGGACATTTGCATGGATAGGAAAGGTTCAGAGGGATTCAAATGCAGGCAAATTGGACTAGCAAAGATGGAAATCTTGGTCAGCTTGGATGAATTGGGTTGAAGTGCCTCTATCCATGCTGTATGATTAGCATTCTCTGACAAGTCCATTCAGCCCCTGCTCCTTGCTCTGCTGTCAAATAAGATCATAACTAGTCTATTACCTCAATGTAATTTTCCTGCACAAACCCCTTGATTAATATTAATATATCCATTGATCTGTCATTACTATACTCAGTTTCCACAGCTGCATTGGTAGAGATTTTCAATGATACACAGTGCCCTGATTGAAACATTTCCTCTCATCCCTCTGGATGCCAACCCCTTATTTTCAGACTGTGACCCCTGGGTCTGAACACCCCACCAGGGCAATTATCACCTACATTAACCCTGTCAAGCCCCATAAGAATACTATTTGCTTCACTTTTCATTCCTCTCAAGCCCTGTCTGCTTAATCTTTCCTCACGTGACAACCCCGTACCCTGCCTTCACACCCCATCCAAACGTTAGCCTGGTGAACCTCCACTGCACTCCTCTTATTGCAAGTACATCCTTCCTTAGATATGGAGACAAGACCTGTGCACAACATTCCAGGGCAATCTCTCCATAACCTCAATAATTTGAGCAAGATATCTCTACTTTTGTAGAGATATCTTGTTATGTATGCCAGTGCATCACTTTCCTTCTCAATAGCTGTCTGTCCAAGTGACTAAATGTTAAGTGAACCCAACAGCTGCAATAACTCACAGCTACCCTCTGGTCTGTTCACAACCAGCAGATGGCATGCAAACCCAATGCAAGGATGGGTTTGAGTTCTATCTTAGAGACACAAGAGATTGGAGACACAAGAGACTAGAAATGCTGGAATCCTGAGCACAAAAAAAAAACTGCTAAAGGAATTCTGCGGGCCAGGCAGCGTCGGAGGAAGGAAATTGATTTTTTCAGACTGAAGAAAAGTCCAACCTCGGAATGTCATCTGTTCATTTCCTTCCGCAGATGCTACCTGACCCGCTGAGTTCATCCAGCAGTTTTTCGCTCAAGAGTTTTGTAGTAGTTTAACAATCCGAAGGATTTTGCTAAAGAGCTTCCCCATTCTCCATCTGCTAGGTATAAATTCCCACCTGATTTCACCCTACCAGGAGATGTCGCTATCATCCCCTATAATAATAACCAAGTCTATGAACAGAAGTCGTGCAGTGAGTCAGAGGGAGATAAATTGATCCTGGGAATTTCTGCCTTCTCAACTTCACCTCACCTCTGAAAGCAAAATATTTTTTCAAAGTTAAAGATCAACCAAAGGGTTTATTTACCCTGTGAATTGTTGCATCGGCATGCACTTGGATACAATTTGCTTCCTGCTGGTCCACCATCCACTGCTAAGCGGAACTGTGGAGTCCCCATCGTGCGAATTAAACATTGGCACTATCCTTGGAAAACAGGCTTAGCAAAATAGTGCTTTCCAATTAAACAAATGGAGTATGCGGGTGTGAGCAGCCTACCGGTAGGGAGGTTCGAAGATGATGAGGGGAATGACTAGATTCCCACCACTGTGCGGGCAGCAAGCAAACTCATGCACTGGAGAAAGTATGTCTCTTTTAGTTCTCGGGAGAGGTGGAAAGATTTGCCTTTGCTCCCTCATTCCCCCCGAGAGATTGGGCAGTGCCATGCACAGCGGAAAGGCGAGGGCAAAGAACGCAGTGGGCTTTTAGACCCATTGACACTGGATGTGGGGAGTATTGAGCACATTTGCCAAACTCAGTTTCACCAGATGGGCACACAAATGGCATCTGAACTCCCAATCTCATGCCCGCTTACCCTGTGCCCAAAGAGACAAGAATAAAATGGAGGGAGGTCCCTGCTGTGAGGATGTCCCGATGCTTGTGCTGAACTCGACCCTATTAACCCCCGCCCCCAATACATGCATCCCCACCGCTCATCCATCCACCTTCCACTCCAATAAAGTTTTGGCCCAGAACCCACTTTCTTGAGATATATATATATTTATATATATATATATATAGTTATATAAATATACTCATATGCTTTTAATAAAAAAGTGAAAATTACATACAGGTTTTAAATAACATACAAGCAAAATATTTAGGCTTGAAATCTCCGCTGGTGACAGATGCACTCTTTGATCGACCTCTATCACACTTTCCAGTGGATGCATGAACCCATTTAAAATAAAGGGTAACACTGTGCGACACTTCAATATTTGAGATGAAAGATAATCGGATAACCCCCCGGTCAATCTTGCCTGCAATTCCGCCCACCCCAATCGCTAATAACTTAATCACATGTTCTTGACAGATTGACAGTGTCCTCCACTCATTGGTTTTAGCTGCAGAATAAATACCCTTGTCGGGAGATGCAGCTGCAGTTCAATAAAACGCGATCTGACCTGCTGCCAATCAATAACTGATACGCTGGTATCATCATTAACTCTGTTTAAAAAATAAACAAGTTACCTGGTCCCCTCTGGAAAGATGAGAAGAGAAATATTTGCTCATCAAAAAAAAACAATGGAGATTTACAGACTTTTACTTACTATCTATATATATATATTTTTTGCACAGTTTCTTTGAAGAGATAGAATGGCCCTATATCTCGGACTTACTGGCAATGACATCTTGGTTCTCCCTTAGGAAAAACATCTACACGTTAAACTTTTTTTTTGTGCTTAGTAAAGTTCATTAAATCCTAGACAAAAGTTTTTAAAAAACCTGCATTTCCTTGACCTCAAGACGTCCCAAAATGCTTCACCACAAAATAAGCATTTTCATAGTGCGTTTTGGGCGGTTCAAGGGAAGTGCAGAGACAAAGTTAGTGAGCAAGCCTGCCCCGATAACTTAAAATCCATGCTAGGGCACCACACTGTGTGAGGTCTATCTTCCCCAGGGAAATAGGTGGCGGTGTGAGCTTTGCCGGTCCTACACGATCTGCCCGGTAACTGGGATAAGTGTTTCTCAAGGTGGTGGCTACGTGACCTCCAGCAACGCTCAGCTCAACGCGATGTTTCTTTGGGGAACAATAATCCTGGCTTCTGCTTTATTTAAAAAATAAAAAAAATTCTTACGTTTTTTTTGTAATTCTGTTTGAGGCAGTGAGCAAAATATTTATTTCAACCAATAAATATATATCTATTTTGTTTTTTTTAAGTAGCTCAATATTCAACGTATCACTACACCCTGAGTAAAGCTAAACTGGGTCTCCAGGAACCCAGTGCCTGGGCTTTTCACCGCGTCTCGTTCGTTAATGATTAGTATTTCCGTGTCTGTCTTTCTGCCTGCGTGTGGCGGAGAGAGAGTATGCATGGGTGTGTGCATATGAAAGTATATGTTCATGAGAGTATGTGCCTGTGTGTGTGCTTGTGTATGTATGCGCAAGACTGAGAGCAAGTGTGCGTTTGTAAGTGTATATGAAAAAAGAGAAGAATGTATCTGGGTCTAATTGCACATGTTCAGAAAGCATTTGTGTGTGTTCAGGTGAATGCATTGCCTTTATCTGTGGTTTGTTAATCCTGTAATGTTTTGTGTCTGCGTGTGTCTAATTATTACAGACGCATGTGTTAACTGGTACACTTGCTGGTAACTGTGTGCAGATGTAGAAGGCTGTGTAAGGGTGTACTATGGTAATGGTGTACATGTGTTTGAGTGCAAACCTGTCTTTAACCTCCATTCCTTGCTCTTTCGGGGGTCCTGGGATTAGCTCTCGATGGTGGGAGTAGTGTCAGGGGAAGGCTGTGGTTTTTGCACGAGGGATTTGTAGAAGTCAGAGTTCAAGAACCTGGGGAAGGAGTCCCTGTGCATGAGGCTGTAGATCTGGAGCTGAGCGTCCTCGAACATTGAAGGACCTGGATTCCGCAGGTTCCTGTTGACGATCTCTCGCACCCGAGAGTCAAGACTCACCTGCAAACAGCACAAAGAGAAAGAAATAAGCAGAACGATTCACGACTTGTCTGTGGCCACCAGGATGGGTCGGTGATCAGTGCAGGGTGGCTCAGTGACCCATGGGGGCTGAATACTCAATCCAGTCACTAACAACCTCGGGCACCAACAGACTGTGCTTGCTCACCAGTGGCCCATTCATCCCATGGGAAGCATTACCTCGCACGCTAGCGAGGGGGAAGTGTAAACGAGAGGCACAAACACATGCTCACACCTGAGCTCTGTGATGAGAAGCATGTCTCATGGTGCAGGTGGTCAATGATAACCAGCATCTGTGATCTGTGGTATTGATGATCAGAGAGGTTATCAATAACCATAGTCTGTGACATGTGCTATTAGTTTTGGTAATATTAACCGTAGTCTGGGTATCATGATATCAGTGATCTGGGATGTTAACAAAAACCACAGCCTGGAACCTGTGATATCGATGGACTGTACTGTTAATGGTGATCACAGTCTGGAGTATTGATGGTCAGCGCTTGTAAAAACAACTACAGTCTGAGATCTGTGGTGGCAGCACTCAGTATTTATTTCTACTTGCCAGACCCTCCTGCATTCACTGTAGTTCTGTCTTCCTCCACTGGGAGGCAGCAGGTATACACACGGGGCAGGGATCACCTTCCGTCCTCAGTTTGTTTGACAATCTAATCTTTTGTTGGCACCTCAAGATTATGAATATAGACATTAATATAGTAAAAACAGAAGTAGAGATTGCATTATTCCGTACCCTTGACACCAATATGTGTTCTTAGCTGGGGATAGGGCTGAGCTGGTGAGACTCTGAGCTAACTGCAAGTGAGCCATTCACTGGCACTGCAGGATCAATTCTGACAGTGCGACTGACCAGTTCTGACCGAAACAGCAGCACATAGTTTAGATTCCCCTGACTATTGACGGAGACACCATTTGGCAGCACCGACCATCAACACTGTGATCTATTGATTACAACGTTATGCAATACGGACAGAGACCAGTTATTTACTGCTCTAACCATTGATCATATTCATTAATTTACCAATTATTAATAGTAACTAAGATATTTAGTCAACCATTACTAGAAGGCACAGTGTTGCAGCTGGTAGACCTGCTGCACAGCTCGTGAGACCCGGATCTAATCTTGATCTCCGGTGCTGCCTGTGTGGGGTTTGCATGTTCTCTGTTATCTGCATTGGTTTTCCCCGGGTGCCCTGGTTTCCTCACACACCCCAAAGACGTGTAGGTTGATGGGTTATTTGGCCACAGCATGTAGGTTAGTGGGAGTATGGGGGGGGGGTGGAGATGGGGGAAGGGAGTTGATGGGAACATGGGGAGAGTAAAATGGGATGTAGATAGTAGTTAATAGTCATTGCAAACTCAGGGTGTGTTTCGTGTTGTGCAAGTCCAAAGCATGTAGTTAGTAAGACAAGGTCAGTAAGAGTGAATGTCATTGGGAGTATTAATTGTTGATGGGAATAATCTTTGACTGAACTGCCCTTTCCTTGTCAACATTCACGTGTCCTGAAGGCAAAGCAGTGACTAAAAAGATGTTCCAGCACGTTATGTCTTTTTTTGTGTTTTCGGTGGTGCTGAGCTGCAGAACTCACTCACCTCTTTCGGGGAGAGAATGGAGATGTAGTCTTCGTATATCACCCTCGCCCGCTCTTCGACTGCCTTTGCGTTCTTTTCCTTTTTGAACTCTTCACAGGCTAGCCAGAAGAGCATGTTCTCTTCGCTGTACTCTGTCCGCAGGAACTGGCGGAAGATGTTCCTACCAGCCTCTGTCCCCATCACCTTGTCGAAGCCCTGGGTCCACGACGTGATCTCCTCCAGTGATGGCATGGTTCCACTGCCAAAGTGATAAACACACCAGAATGGAAACTGGACCTCGACAACTTTAAAGCCTGCCTCACAATGGAACACCATGGACAACCTCTTGCACCACCATGGACTTTTGTTTTCTAATTGTGTTTTGCATAACATCTGAAGAAAAATACACACAATGCTGGAGTGATCTAGCGGGCCAGACAGCATGTCTGGAGAACATGGGTAGGCGACGTTTCAGACAGTTCTTCAGACTATCCATGTTTTTCAGAGATGCTTCCTCACCTACTGTGTCACTCCACCACTTTGTGTCTTTTTTTGTAAACCAGCATATGCAGTTCCTTGCTCCTTGCACTCTTGCACTAACATCTTTTTTTTTGCAATATATTTTCTTTTAACCTTTTTGCAGAATGTAGCCATTAATTTATCTCTAAATAATGTATAATTTACATTACAGTGTTGTCTGATTCTGTGTTTCAAATCTTGCAAGCAAAATTCTCAATTTAATTCTCAAGATAAAAAACTCAATTTAACTAAAATCTTTACACTGCAGCTGTTCATTGCAGACAACAGAGGGATTTAAAGGAGGAAGCAATCCAAAACTCACTCTTACTTTTTTCTTTAAATGTCTATGTTTGTGAGGCATGTCGTACTCACACACACCAAGGGTAATTTGCAGTAGCCTAGAACCTCAGGTTCACCTCAGTGTTTCTTGTCACTATAAAATACTTTCTTCCACCACAGTCAATCCAAACCAACTCTCCGAGCAAAAAGGGGCAAGAAAAAATGTTTTCTCCACCAACTCAAAACATTTAACCTTCTTCAATAAATCACAATTGAATCTCACTTTAACCTTCGCTGCCTCAATGGAAATATTCTTGGAAACTCTTCTGTGTATTCGTCACACACGGTACTATTGGCCAGTGCATGAAAGATCACTTCACGCATAAACCCAGGAAAAGAATCGCTGCCCACTTCTGATATTCAAAGTTGCCCGAAGATAGGCACAAAAAGCTGGAGTAACTCAGCGGGACAGGCAGCGTCTCTAGAGAGAAGGAATGGGTGACATTTCGGGTCAAGACCCTTCTTCAGACCAATCTTTTTGTCTAATTTACAGAACTGAACACACAGGTGACCTTGATCAAAGGGAGAAGTAAAGCTTTATCCACAACCTTTTGGGATTTGTTGCTTATGCTCTGCAACCTCTCTGTTTATCTCTGCCTGCCGATGTCTTCCATCGAGTGCATAGTTGTTTACCTCACACTCAACTTTCCACACCTCTGCCCATTCTGCCAAACTGTTTACACCTCGAGGTATTTCGTAACCTTCTTGGCTCTTTAACCAGCCTGTCGATGTCAACAAGCAATTGCCCAAACCTCGAACGCCAGAGCGATGCGTACTGACCACTGAGATCATACCGCACTATTTGTTGTGTCCATCCCTTGAACAGCGCTGTTACCTTTTTCTTTGACCCTCACACAAACCTGATCAAAAGGCTCCTGGAAACTGTGATACCCAGCACCCGTCTCCTCTTTCTACCTGTCCTGCCACAACTTTGTGTACTATTGTGTAAAATGTGGTTGCATTTCACCAGCTTGCTTCAATGCTCTGCATTAACTCATGCACTCCCACATCCCCATCTGCAGGAGGCAATTGGAACTATGCAAACATATACACTGGCAGGGAAAGTCCACTCAGCCCCTCCAGAAGCTCCCCCATTCGATATAGTCACAGTTTCCCTGTAACCTTTCACCCGCTTACACTGGGGTGCAGTGCGGGTCACCTCACGACAGGAATGATGTGTAGGTTTTAGAGAGGGTGCACGAGGTTTACCAGGCTGATGCCTTGATTAGAGAACATTAGCTCTAAGGAGAGGGTAGGAACAAGATATAAAGTGCTGGAGTGTGGTGAATCTGTGGAATTCTTTGCCACATACGGCTATGGAGGCCAAGTCAGTGGATATATTTAAGGCAGAGATAAACAGATTCTTGATTAGTACAGGTGTCAGAGGTTATGGGGAGAAGGCAGGAGAATGGGGTTAGGAGGGAGTGATTGATCAGATATGATTGAATGGCAGAGTAGACGATGGGCCGAATGGTCTAATTCTGCTCCTATCGCTTATGACCTTATGATCTCATGGAGTAACTCAGTCGGTCAGGCAGCATTTCTGGAAGACATGGATAGCGACGTTTCGGGTCAGGGTCCAATCTGAAGGAGAATCCCAACCCAAAATGTCGCCTATCCATGTCTTTCAGAGATGCTGCCTCACCCATTAAGTAACTCTAGCTGGGTTACTCCAGCACTTGTGTCTTTTTTTTAAATAAAAAGAAGCTGGATAAACTTGGATTTTTTTTCTTTGGAGTGTTGGAGGCTGAGGGGAGACCCGACAGAGGATTATCCAATTATGAGAGGCATAGAAATGGTACACAGTCAGATTCTTTTTCCCCCCAACGAGAAAATTCAAATACCAGAGACCATAGGTTAAAGGTGAGAGAGATAAAATTTAAAGGAGATGTACAAGTCAATTTTTTTGATACGAAGAGTGATAGGTGCCTGGAACGCTCTGCCAGGGGAGATGGTGAAAACAGACACAACAGCATTGTTTAAGAGACGTTTAAACAGGCACAGGAACAGTCAGGCAATGGAGGGATATGGACTATGTGCTGGCAGATGAGATTGGTCAGATAGGAATCATGGTCAGTACAGACACAGTTCCTGTGCTGTACTGTTCTATGTTCCATAAGAACTATGTTTGCCCAGAATAGCTGGGCATTTTAAATGACCCTGTCTGCTGCTCCCTTTATGAGCACTGCTGTTTCAAAGGCTGTTGAGAGAGCTCGCTCTGACATACAGTCATGATCAAAGCTTCCTCCATCCCCTATTTACAACTATATCAAAGATGCTTTTCATATGAATGCTTGTAGAGTGTGAGGAGAACAGCCAGCCTGTGATCACAACACACCGGCAGCTCATTTGAATATGCATGGCTGTGATTTGGCAGGGTGGCTGATCTATTCCATCGGTAATTTTGGAGGGGTGGTGGGTCACCACTGAGCAGAACACCATGGCAACCAAGGACTGGATAAACACCCTCTGATCTCTTAAAGCCACGGGGAGGTTCCAGGCTAAGTTTGAAGCTGAATGTTCCCCAGCTACTCAGAGGCGTCACGACATGAACAGATACTGCACCAAAACTGGCCCTGCAGCCCATTGAGTTCGTATCAACTATCATCCACCCATTTATTTAAATCTTACACAAATCCCATTTTATACTTGCCACATTCCCATCAGCGCCCCATAGATTCTACGACTCACCTACACACACTAAGGGTAATTCGCAGAGGCCGAGAACTCACCATCCCCAATCCCGAGAACATTTCTAAACAGCTGAACAACCAGTTTATTAGTTCGTAAGTGTTAAAGAAGGAACTGCAGATGCTGGAAAATCGAAGGTACACAAAAATGCTGGAGAAACTCAGCGGGTGCAGCAGCATCTATGGAGCCATCCCCGTGGCTTTAAGAGATCAGAGGGTGTTTATCCAGTTTATTAGTTCCCTGTTTTACCATCCAGAGTCAATCACCAAATAGTTCACACCTTGCTACCCCAAAAATAGACAAGGGCAGCACCACTGCCATTACTCCCACGTCAGCCTACACTGGGAACTGTTGGCTTCATTCTTGGTCCCCTACCAATATCCTGGAACTTCTGACTCCAGCACAACAGTCCATGGCCATGGACTCCCACAGGTTATTACAGGGGAACTGGTGACAGGAAATAGATTCCAGCTCTCTCTATACCCCCACAGTCAACAGCAGTGGGCATAGTGGATTATTAACTGCACATTTTCCCAATCTCCATTCTTTCATTATAAGAGACCATTCGGCCCATCAAGTTCATTGCCAGCCCTCAAAGCAATTCCATTCCCCCCCAATTATTTCCCTCACGTTTCCGCCCCGCAGGATCCAACTGCCTTCAGTTCGCCTGCAATGGAAAAAAATTGAATACAGGAGCTAGGCCAAGGCATTCGGTCCCTTGACTCTGATCCACCAGCCATCATGATCACGGCATATCTTCTACATCAAACCTATCTTCCTGCACCATCCCCGTAATTGGGATCAGACTGTCCCTGGCTGCATTTTGGGGTAGTTTGTATAAGGTTCACACTTGGGGAATGGACAGCCTGAGCTGTTAGTCACTATGTGTACGCTCCTCCGGATGGGGATGGTCTTATACGGGGTGGGATCTTCTCGATAAGGAAACGCAATGGACAGCCCCTTAAAGAACAACCTGACTTTTACCTGTTATCGTCCTCAATTTTCTGATTATTGTTCTTCTCAAACAGTCCGTTACTTTCCATCTCTCTCGGGGTTCTGGCAAACGATTAGCTCCTGAATTGTTATCCTGTCTCCAACAAACCTTCCTGACATTCACAGCTCAGCTCGATCACTTCCCCTCTCTTTTATAACCCTGCTGGACTGGCTGTGGAGGCCTGTGATTGGCCACAAACTACTCTCCTGTTGCTGGGCATCACACACTCGGGGTTTTTTTGGGGCATCGGGTGAAGAGGTGATAAACAATGGTGGATGTCATCTGAATGTGGAACAACAGGTCTGTAAACAGCTGCAGGGTGCCACAGGTCGACTCGACAACACCAGCCTCCTGCTGGAAGATCCGTTCCCCAGTGCAGCTGACACTCGGAGTGGAAAATGGGCTCAGCTGACAAGCCGACTTGTACTTCCCACCTCCCCCAGTTGCTCTTCCTCAACAGGGTGTTCTTGCATCTCCTGGGAGACAGAACAACACATGGACCACTCCCCGCATCTCGGAAACCATCAGTCGGAAAATGCGGATACTGGTGATATTCATCACCTCTCTCACTGCGTCACCACAGCCACTGATGGAGGCAAATGGTGTTTGAAGTCAAAGAACCCATTCCTGGTCTACTTGGCAGTAGGGACCCCTACCCTCCTTTATTCTTTTGAGACCTGGGCTACCTACAGCAAACAGCGTCAGAGGCTGGGGGGTGACCTGATAGAAGTGCAGGATATAAAATTATGAGGCATAGAGACTTCAATTCATTTCTTTAAATTATGTCTTACGTATTAAAAGTATGTCAAATTACCAGAGACAGGGTAGAGAGTCAGAGTCTAAATCAAACTACTGGAAGAACTGAGTGGGTCAGGCAGCATTTGTAGAAAGATGTGGACAGGCAACGTTTTATGTCGCAACACTTCTTCAGTGATCTGAACAAGAGTCCTGATCTCAGGGCCTGGCAGACATTGACGCAGAGACAACAACCTGGCTGCTCAACACCCGGCTTGAGATCTAACGGTTCCTTTGGTTTATGTTTCATTCTCAAGAAGAAGAAGAAGCTCCTAAACATCACCTGTCCATATCCCTCCACTGGTGCTGCCTGGCCTGCTGACCTCCTCCAGCAGTTTGATTTTGCTCAGGATTCTACTATCTGCAGTCTGTTGAGTCAAGAGAGACTCTTTTCCTCAGAGTAGTAATGTCGAATACTAGAAAGCACAGGTTTTAAGGTGAGACGGGGAAAGTTTAAAGGAGAGTTATGAGGCAAATTTGTTTTATACAGAGAGCGGTAGATGTTAACTGCCTGGGAAGGTGCTGGAAACAGATACGATAACAATGTTTAAGAGGTATTTAACGAGGCACAAGAACGGGCAGGAATGGAGGAATATACACTAAGTGGTGGTGTATCTGTGGAATTCATTGCCACAGATGGCTGGGAGACCAAGTCATTGGGTATTTTTCAACCAGTGATTGACAGATTCTTGATTAGTAAGAGTGTCAAAGGTTATGGGGAGATGACAGGAGAATGGGGTTGAGAGAGAAAGATAGTTCAGCCATGATTGAATGGCGGAGTCGACTCGATGGGCCGAATGGCCTAAATCTGCTCCTATGACTGTACGGAGTTTGTACATTCTCCCCGTGACCTGCGTAGGTTTTCTCGGAGATCTTCGGTTTCCTTCTACACTCCAAAGACGTACAGGTTTGTAGGTTAATTTGGCTTGGTAAATGTAAAAATTGTCCCTAGTGGGTGTAGGATAGTGTTAATGCGCAGGTTCGCTGGTCGGCGCGGACCCGGTGGACCGAAGGGCCTGTTTCCGCGCTGTATCTCTAAACTAAACTAAACTAAACTAAAAGACATGCACATATGAACCATGTACAGGCAGACTTACAGATTAAATTGGCATCCTGGTCGGCAGAAACATTATGGGCCAAAGATCTGTTCCTGTGATAGACACAAAATGCTGGAGTAACCCAGCGGATCAGGCAGCATCTCTGGAACAAAGGAATAGGTGACGTTTCAGGTCAGAATCCTTCTTCAGACCTGTGTTCTGTTCCTGTGCTGTGCTGTTCTCCATTCTACACTAGGAACAATTTACGATTAAACCAAGTCAAATAACCTACAAACCTGTATGTCTTTGGAGTATGGGAGGAAACCGGAGCACCCGGAGAAAACACATGCAGAACGTGCAAACTCCGTACAGACAGCACCCGTAGTCAGGATCGAACCCGGGTCTCTGGCAAGGGTAAGGCAGAAATTCTACCGCTGCGCCACCGTGCCGCCCTACTGTGGATTTGTTTCTCAAATTTTGTTTTGCACCATTGAAAGCACTTTATCGGGATGCATCACAGCATGGTTTGGAAACAGCTCCATCCAAGTCCACAAGAAATTGCAGAGAATTGTGCACACAGCACAGACCCTCACGCAAACCAACTTTCCTTCCATTGGCTCCATCTACACGTCACGCTGCCTCAGAAAGAATGAGTCTCACCTGGGACACTCCCTCTTCTCACCTATCCCATCAGGCAAGAGGTATAGAAGTTCGAAAATACATACCTCCAGATTCTTACCAGCTGTTATCAACCAACTGAACCATCCTATCACGAATTAGAGAGCGGTCCTGACCTACCATCTGACTCCAAAGATAGACCCTTAGACTATCTTTAATGGGACTTTACTGGACTTTATCTTGCACTAAACATTATTCCCTTTATCCTGTATCTGTACACTGTGGACGCCTTCATTGTAAGCATGTATAGTCTTTCCGCTGATTGGATAGCATGCAACAAAAAAACTTTTCACTGTACCTCGGTAATGTGACAATTAACTAAACTAAACTAAAGTCAACTAAATGTCTTGTTTTTTGCACCGTCTTTCTTTTGGAATTTTAAGTGTAATATATGTATATTTTGTTTTTGTGTGTTTCTCCGAGTCTATCATGCTGCTGCAAGATTTTATTGTACCTGTATCTATCTGTACAATCTGCTCAAAAACAATAAACTGGAACTAGAATTAAACTGGGTCACCTCAACTTTTACCCCGCTCCCCTAACCTACACAGATCCTTACTCATCCTGTGGCATGTGACCTATATAACTCCCACTTACATTTCACCTGTACTCTGAAATAACCCCACTTCTGCTCACCTTTCACCTATCCAGTAGCCTACGCTGAGAGAGTCTTGGACATGAAACCTTAACTCTGTCTCTCTCTCTCTCTCCACAGATGCTGCCTGACCTGCTGAGTGTTTGCACTGACCCTCGCTCACCTTTAAGCTCTGTACTGTATGGCCTATGCTGGTCCAGTCTGGCTTTGTTAAATGTTGCCACTCTTCTCTCGCTGGGACATCTTCCCCGCTCTATATCCATCAGGGCTTCTCCAGAATCTCTATTAACAGAGACGTCTCCTGATCCTAGCTTCGAGCTCCAGTACTTCTTTGTTGAACCTCCCAGCCTCTCGCTCCTTCTTTCTGACTCCTGTAAACCACGTTGCATTGACTGATCATCCCCTGATGTTATGCTCCTGTTCGGCATTGTAATTGGGAGCTTACATTCATCACCATATAGAAGGAGGCCATTTGGCCCTCTGAGTCCCTGACATTACCCAGGGAAGTAACCTCATCAGTCATAGTCAAATAGCCCTTTGGCCAAACCCGTCTTTGCTGATCAAGATGCCCATCTAATTTAGTCCCATTTCCCTGCTTTTGACCTGTATCTTTCAAAACCTTTCCTATCCATGTACCTATTCAAATGTCTTCTAGACCTGTTCCCCTTCTTCTTTCTCTGTACCCTGACAACCTATTCTCGCTTACATGACAACCAACCGCCCCCTAATTGTCCTGCCATCCACCGACAGAGTAGGATAAATTTGCAGCGGCCAACAAACATACTGACCTGCATATCTTTGGGCGGAAACCAGAGCATCCAGGGGAAAAGCCACACGTTCACAAGGAGAATGTACAAACCCCACATGGACAGCACCAGAGGTCAGGGTTGAATCCGGGCCACCAGCGATGTGAGGCGACGGCTCTGCCATCTGAAACCCTGTGCCATGGAATCTATCCTTCCACCTCTTGCGTTGGTCATTGTTCCCTTTGCCTCCGGGATACAACACACAGTGCACGCTTCAGAAATACTTTTGTAACCGGTTGGGACAATGTCCACCTCTCAAGGACTTTGAACCGTCCTAATGACACAGAGGGCCTTTCATTGCAATCACTCACCCTGCTAACCCTGGTGGAGCATTGAGGGAAAGGGATGAGTTGGGAGGGTGTGGGTGAGGAGGAAGGCTGATGTTGCTGAAGGTGAATGGAGGAATGGGAGGAGTGGTGCTGGAAAGGGTGAGGTGGAGAGATGATGATAGGGAGGGAGAGGGGATAGGGCGATGCAGAGAGGGATGTTGGGGAAGGTTGATGGTGAGGAGTGATGGGGAAATAGGAGGGGTAATGGGTGGAGGAGGGTATGATGGAGGCTTAATGATGGGGAGAGGGAGGGAAGCAAGGAGGACATGTGATAATGGGAAGCGGAAAGGGGTTTGAGGAAGAGGGGCACAGTGAAGAGGATGGTGATGTTGAGGAGAAGTGTGGGGGTGAGAGAAGGGGCACAATGAGGAGGAGGAGGGGTGATGTTGGGGAGGATTGAGGGTGAGGGGTGAGGAGGAAGTGTAATGAAGGAGAGGGATGAAAGGGTGAGAGAGGGCAGACAGTGAGGATGAGGGATGATATTGGGGAGGGGGTGAGGTGGTTGGCGAGAATGTGTGAGGAGAATCATAAAATGGAGTAAGAGACAAATATAAAATTGGCTCCTGGGAGGAGAGCTGCAGAAATGATCTTAGTTAATCTTTGGGGGATTCCCTGTTCCATCGTGTTGTTGTACTGCAGAGTGGGAAATGATTACAAGCTGGAAGCGGGGATGATAATGAGTGAACTGAAACACAGATTTTGTCACCTTTGAAACCCTGAAACAACAACACGTCAGCCTCTTCCCCAGGGGCTGCCTGTTCCTCTCTCTTGCTGGCTCAGGTGGCTTCTGCCTGTGCCCCCATCTCCAGTGTTCTCTCTGACACGGAGCTCAGTGCCTGCTGTTACCCCTTCCCCAAATCACTTCTGTGCCTCCATAAATATGGAGACGGAGACTGTGTACAGAACTCAGGTGCGGTCGATCCACAGCCCTGAGCATTTTGATCAAAAATGTCCCAACTTCTATGCTCCACAATGCAGGTGCTGGAAATCCGAAACAAAAACAGTCAATGCTGGAAACACTCAGCAGGCCAAGCAACATCTGTGAAAGAGAATCAAAACTAACCTTCTGGTTGAAGATCCAAATGGTAACACTGTTTCTCTCTCCACAGATACGTCCTGCCCTATTGAGTGTTTGTATATTCCCTGTTGTTTCAACGTTTGGTTCCCCTTATTCCTGTTTCCTTTCTCTTTACCTGTCACATTTTGCTGACTCTGTCCCAATCTTTTCCTTAATCACCACCTTTCAATCTTATCAAGAAGTTTAGTTTTACTCACCAGTTTAGTTTACTACCGCCAAACGCCTGAGTATTCTGGGCTCATCCTAATGATATAATCCAGTATTTTATTTGCATCCATAGGCTTCCCCCAACCAACCTCTCTCCTGTGCTGGCAGTGGTGGAGTAAGGAGGATGCCAGGCCACGAGGTCAAGACCATACGAAATGGAAGCAGGAGTAGATCATTTGACTATTGTGTCACTTTCATTATTCGGCAATCATGGCCGATATCTTACCTCAACGCCCATTTGCTGCACTACCCCCACATCTTTCATTTTCTTCAAATGCAAACACCAATCAATCATTGCCATGATGACTGAACCTCCATAGCCCCTTTGGGAATTCCAGAGGTTCATCACTTCCTGGGTGAAGGAATTTCTACTTATCTCACCTTTCAAGTTCTCGCCATGTGCATTCTGCCCGATCTTTGAAGATGGATGCTGCCATTTTGTGATGGGGCCTCATAGATATTGTTTTGCCAGAGTGGTGGACTCAGCCTGGTCCATCACAGTCACAGCCATCCCCACCATCAAAACAATCTATATGAGGCCCCATCACAAAATGGCAGCATTTACACAGAGAGTGGTGAATCTGTGGAATTCTCTGCCACAGAAGGTAGTTGAGGCCAGTTCATTGGCTATATTTAAGAGGGAGTTGGATGTGGCCCTTGTGGATAAAGGGATCAGGGGGTATGGAGAGAAGGCAGGGATGGGATACTGAGTTGGATGATCAGCCATGATCATATCAAATGGCGGTGCAGGCTCGAAGGGCCGAATGGCCTACTCCTGCACCTATTTTCTATGTTTCTATGTTTCTATCCATCTTCAAAGTGCAGGCAGAAGTCCCACACCACTAGATTCAGGGACAGTTACTTTCCTACAACCATCACACTCTTGAACGGACCTGCATAACACTAATCCTACCTTGGCAACGGAACTGCGGACCACCTCTTACACTACCACGGACTTGTTTTCTAATAGTGTATTGCACAAATGTCTTGTTTATTGCATGGTCTATTTCTTTCCACTGTCTTATAGAATTCATGACTAAGATGTGTATAATGTATGTTTTTGTGCATTGTCTGAGCCTATGTATCTGTGATGCTCCTGCAAGAAAGATTTTCATTGTAGCTGTGCCTCACTGTACTTTGGCATAGGGCAATAAACTCAACTAGACTTAACTTACAATTTCAAAAAACTTCTGGACTCAATGTCAAACTCTCCAACTATAGATAACTCACGTTTACTTTATTTCTACATCAGAACTGGCGTTCTCAAGACACTTGCACAGATATATGGATAGGAAAGATTAGGAAAGAATACTGGACAGGTGCAGGCAAGTAGGACAGTCTGGCATGGTGGACATGTCTTACTGTTAGCAACAAATTACCCAGATGAAGGAGTTTGATATGCTTTTAACCTCTACCATTTAATGACTTGGTCTCACCCTGTCAAAGATATTCCCCTTGATACTCATCTCTCTCCTACCTTCTCTGCCACTGAAACAAACTTTAGGGTGAGGGTGGGGGAGGGGGCCCTTCCTCTCTGCCCACCCTCCCTCTGCCCCCTCTCTCTCTCTGCCCCCCCTTCCTCTCTACCCCTCCCTCCCTCTCTGCCCCCCCCTCTGACCCTGCCTCCCTCTCTGCCCCCCCCCCCTCTGACCCCGCCTCCCTCTCTGCCCCCACCCCCCCCTCTCTCCGCCCCTCCTCCCTCTTTAGGGAGTGGTGAATATTGGGACCTATGGGTGAGTGGTGGAGTATTGCGTTCGGGAACCAGCCCTCCCCTGTGATGCCGCCCCCCCCCCCACCCCTCAAACTCTACCCCCTCCCTCTCCCTCTCTACCCACCTCCCCCTCCCTCTCCACCTCCCCCCCCCCTAGCCACGCCTGCGCAGTTGGGTGTTATGTGTGAGTGGTTAGGGCGGGGGATGGGGTAAAAGGAGCGAATGAATAATATTAATATAATATCAGGGGGGGGTTAGTGTGTGTGTGTGGGGGTGGTTAGTGTGTGTGACGCCGAAGGCCCCCCCCCCCACCCCTCTTTTGTCTAGTTATTTTATAAAATTGATGGGGATGCAGGTATTGAACATAGAACATATAAAGGCACACCAGAACAGGCCCTTTGGTGCACAATCTCTGTGTCAAACATGATGCCAGTAAAAATAATCTCCTCTACCTGCATGTATTCTATCTATATCTTAACTAAAAGCCTCCTACACACCACTATCAAATCTGCTTACATTACCACCTCTGTTACTACCAAATCTGCTTACATTACCACCTTTGTTACTACATGCACCAACCAGTCTCTATATAAAAAACGCACCCTCACATTACCTTTAAACTTTGGCCCTCTTACCTTAAAGCTATGAACTCTAGTCTTTGACATTTCCATTCAGGGAAACGGTTCTGACTGTCTACTCTATCCATGCCTCCCAAACTTTTATATACTTCTAGTTTGTCTCCCCTCAACAGAGCAGACGGGGCTACGCTGGTACCGAGGAGGGGGTGGGGGGATGTATAGGAAGGAAGGAAGGAAGGTGGCAGGACCTTTGAATGGAAGATAAATGGCAGCAGGTATTGACTGGGCTGAATGATCCGTTTCTGTGCCGTCTCCTGTGTAATGATTGATAGCATGTTCTGGGATTTTACATGAATCACAGCATTCAAGAAGGATATAATCGTACACCTGCGCCTTCAAGCATAGACGGCCAAATGCCAAATGCTGGCAAGTGGGATAAATATAGGTAGGTACTTGATGGTCAGGATGGCATTTCAAGCCAGAGGGCCAGATTATCTGCTGTATGAATCAATGATCTGTGATTTATGATCTTTGACTATGATCTATGATTATGATACAGTATATGTCTCTATGACCATTGTCTCTATGACCATTGTCTCTATGATCTTTCACTCAATGATCAATATTTCTATGATCTATTACTCGTTGACAAGGTCATGTCATAAGGAATAGTAGATTTAGGCCACTCGGCCCATCAAGTCTACTCCGCCATTCAATCATGGCTGATCTATTTCTCCTGCCTTCTCCCCGTAACCTCTGACACCTGTACTAACCATTGTCTCTCTGACCTTTGACTCTATGATCTTTGACTATATGATCTATGTCTCTATGATTCTATGACCTAAGATTCTATGACTGATAACTCCATGACAGATAACTGAATGACCTATGACTCTATGACCGATAACTATGACTTATTCAGTGAGAAAGTGAATTTGTTCTGCAAACAATTGATGGAAGATGTGTTACGAAGTCTGCCCCTGGGTTCGTGGATCATTTTCCTAAAATGGAAGATTCCACTGACCTCTCCTCCGCAGATTCAATGATCTCGGTCGTGATCTCCATCCTGGTCTCTTCTGTGGGCTTTCCTGTCACCTCCTCTCTCTCATCTTTTCGGGCGGAGAGGCTGTAAGTTAGAACACACAGTTTCATCAGGCAAGGGAATGGTTGTGGGAAACGACACAGTGGACATAACACGTTAGGGCAGTCTTGTCTTCAGATTCCCACGCTGCTGATTGCAATTCTCTTTCTGCTACCGCAGCACTTGGAGAGAAAGCAGGGAGCATGAAAGGAGAACCAGGACCTGGACACTGGAGTGTACAGAAGTACAGCACAGGATCAGGCCCTCTGATCCACAACGCCTGTGCCGAACATGATGCCAAGTTAAACTAATCTCCTCTGCCAAGACATGATTCACATCCCTCCATTCCCTGCAGATCCATGTGCCTGTCTAAAAGCCTTTTCATTGCCATTATGTTATCTGCCTCCACCACCGCTCTGGCAGCCCACTGCAGGCACCCATTACTCTCTGTGCAAAAATCTTGTCCTCCTGCACAGCTGTTTCCAACTCTCCCCCTCTGACTTAAAAGTTATGCCATCTTGCCTTTGACATTCCCACCTGGGGAAAAAAGGTGTTGACTGTCTACCATAACTAGGCTTCTCATTATTTTATACACTTCCAACATCCCCCCCCACCCCCCCCCCCCCACACCCCTTAACTCCTGACACTCCAGAGAAAACAGTGGGGTAGTGAGGAATTTTGAAGGTTGCTCCAAACACGTAAGGATCTCATGCAAGAGTCAGTGACTACACCTGGGATCCCCTGACCAACTCAGTGACAAATAGTAACACATAAACTGCAGATATCACCAATACGAGGACTCCAATGGAACCACACTACGATGGAGGGACAAAAGACTGAACACTGGAAGGAAGATTTAGATGAGAATGTACATGGCATGATTAGTAAGTTTGAAGATGACACAAAAACAGGTGGTATTGTAGACAGTGAAGATGGTTACCAAGAATTAGAGCAGGATCTTGATCAGCTGGACAAGTGAGCTGATGAATGGCTAATGGAGTTTAATTCGGATAAGTGTTGCGTTTTGGAAGTCAGACCAGGGCTGGTCCTTCACAGTGATCGGTATGGCCCTGGGGAGGGTTGTGTTGCAGAGTGTACAAGTACATAGCTCCCTGAAAGTGGCAAATCAGGTAAATAAAATGGTCAATGGGGCCTTCATCAGTTCGAGAATTGAGGAGAGAAGTTGGGACATTATGTTACAGTTGTTCCCGATGTTGGGGGAGTCCAGAACCAGGGGCCACAGTTTAAGAACAAGGAGTAAGCCATTTAGAACGGAGACGAGGAAACACTTTTTCTCACAGAGAGTGGTGAGTCTGTGGAATTCTCTGCCTCAGATGGCGGTGGAGGCAGGTTCTATGGATGCTTTCAAGAGAGAGCTAGATAGGGCTCTTAAAAATAGCGGAATCAGGGGATATGGGGAGAAGGCAGGAACGGGGTACTGATTGGGGATGATCAGCCATGATCACATTAAATGGCGGTGCTGGCTCGCAGGGCCGAATGGCCTACTCCTGCACCTATTGTCTATTGTCTATTGTTCAAAACGTGGATGAAGCCACACTAGGAACATGTGTTTGGTCACCCTCCTGTAAGAAAGTTGCCATTCAGCTGGCCGAGAAGCACTGCAGTGCTGTCTGCGTGGAGTTTCCCCTGTGACAGTGTGGGTTCCCCTTGGGTGCTCGAGTTTCCTCCCACATCCTAAATTCGTGCTGGTTAGTAGCTTAATAGGCTGCTGTGAATTGCCTCTAGTGTCTAGGTGTGTAGTGGGATCTAGGTGATTCAAAGAAGGGTCTCGACCCGAAACCTTCGCTCCATAGATGATGCCTCACCCGCTGGGTTTCTGCAGCATTTTTGTCTACCTTCGATTTTCCAGCATCTGCAGTTCCTTCTTAAACAATTATACTTTATTGTCACTTGTACCTAGATACAGTGAGATTCTTGGTTTTCGCATACGATACGCAAAGCACGCAAATAGTCGGCCCACGTATCTGCCGCCGACAAAGCTACAAAAGTACTCATTAGAGTCCCGCTTGTCCCTCTTTGTTCTCGACAACCCTCCCCCTCACACCACTCCAGGTCTCTCTGCTCTCGGCACTAAACCCCCTGCCTGGTACCTCTTTCTTATCAGCGCCCCACGACTGTCTCTCTGCAGCCCATCCTCGGCCCGCCATTTCTCCGAGGCTCATGGGGAGGGAAGGGAGTGTTGATGGGAGTGTGTGGAGAATAAAATAGGTTAGGATAGGTTTGGTGTAAATGGGTGGTTGATGAATAGCAACCACCCATTTAACTCTACGAGAGGCATGACCAAAGACGGTAGATTTGCATGACTAAATAGACTGTTCTTTCTCACATGGGGAGTGAAGGGGGCTCTCTCTGTGGAGAGGGAGGGGGGTTGAGAAAGGGGGCTTTTCGCTCTCTCTGGGGGGTAGTGCGGGGGCTGTTTCTCTATTGGGGAGTGAGAGGACTGTTTTGGAATGTTCTCTTTCAATGGGGAGTGGGGTGGGCTGTGGTGGAGATTGAGCAGGCTGTTCTCTCTCTGATGGGGAGACTGAGAGGACTGTTCTCTCTCTGCTGGGGAGCGTGAATGCTGTAGTGGGGAGTGAAGGTTTGTTCTCTCTCTCTGGTGGGAAGCTGTAGTGGTTAGCAAGGGCCTGTTCTCTCTCTCTCTCTGGCAGGGAGTGAAGGCCTGTTCTATCTCTGGTGGGGAGCAAGAGGACTAGGTTGGAGATTGAGGGGGCTGTTCTCTCGGGGGGGGGGGGAGGGGGCTGTTCTCGCTCTGGAGTGGAGTGAGGGGGCTGTTCTTTCCTGGAGGGGAGGTCAGGATAAGGGAGCTGTTCTCTCTCTGGTCAAGAGGTGTACTTTCTGGTTCTCTCGCCACTGGGTACAGGGAAGCTCAGTCCTTTGTGGCGCTCCCCACCCTAGGTTTGCTTGCCAGTGACACCCATTCCTGCACCAGTTTTGTACCAGTTTTGTGGAATTGACTGAAATGTACCATGAGCGCAGGCTCATTAAGGGCTGCATATTGTTGGGGGACAGCTCCACCACCACCACTGTGTTGAATGCAGCAGGGAAGCTGTTAATTATGAATGAGAGCACTGCAAGAATGAAAGAGCTCTCAATTAATGAGCTCCTAATCGGAATATTTCTCCAGGGTTAAATATGGAATCGAGAGGATTCTCGGTCCATGAAATTATTTTACATCCAACAGACAGACAGGCTGGGCCGAGTGCCAGTAGAAGTCCCCAGCTGATCAGGATGATGACTCAGCTATTCCCACCATAATCCAGGACAATCTGCGGGGAGGGATTTGAACCTGAAACCCCATGACTAAGAGGTCAGTGTTGTCCACTGAGATTTGCCGACCCCTCAGTGGAAATATAATTTCTCAGAAAATGGTTAACGTCTCCTCGGGTCACAGCGTAGCTGTGTCTGGTTTTGTAGCATCTTTAACTCGAGAAATGCACCAAGCTGAAGGGGGAGGCATCTCGGGCCCAGGGGCTGGGATCCGAAGAAGGGTTCCGACTCGAAACGTCACCCATCCTTTTTCTTCTGAGATACGGCCTGACCTACTGAGTTACTCCAGCACTTTGTGTCTATCGCAGGTGTCAGACACTTGGCACAGAGAGGAGGAGGAATTCTTCACTCATAAGGTTGGGAATCCATGGGGCCATTGTTGTTCATCAGTTACATAAACAATTTTGATGAGAATGTCCAAGGCATGGTTATAAATTTGCAGATAACACTAGGAGCAATCGGAGAGAGACAGTGAAGGAGGTTGTCCAAAATTACAGCGGAATCATGATCAGTCAGGTAAGGATTGGCAAATGGCATTCCATTCAAAGGTACAAGATATTAAATTTTGGGAAGTCATACCAGGGTAGGATGTATACAATGAAAGATAGGGCCCTGTGGATTGTTGTAGAATAGAAGGATCCAAGAGAACAAGTACATACTTATCTGAAAGTATATAAAATCATGAGTGGAATAGATACGGTGAATGCACAGAGTCATTTTCCCAGAGAAGGGAAATCATAAACTAGAGGCCTTAGGTTTATGATGGGAGGGGAAAGATTTTAAAGGGTCCCAATGGATAACGTATTCGCACAGAGGGTGGTAGTAAATGGAATGAAGCTGCCAGAGAAAGTGGTTGAGGCAGATACAATAACAACATTTAAATATATTTGGACAGATATATGGATAGGAGGGTTTAGAGGGATATGGGCTCAGAGCAGACAAATGGGATTGGCATGGATGGGCATCTTGGTCAGCATGAAGGGCCTGTTTTCATGCTGTATGACTATGAATTTTGATGAATCTATGTGAGCCCAGGCCATTATGGTTGATTCATAACTGCCCAATGCAATGTTTCAGCAAAACAACCACACCATAACTCAGTAAGACTTCCAACACCTTCACTACCTTCTCAAAGACTGTTAGGAATGGGCAATAAATGCTGGTCCGGGGTGATTTCACAGAAACCTCTGCTTTAAATGCAGGTCACGAGAATGCATTATTGGCAACAATGCTCAATACAAGATTGAACTCTCACCTCCACAGGCCAATTTATCCACTGACCAAAATCAGGTTCAGTTCTGGAAAAGCCGGCCCACTTTCAATGCAGCATTAACGCACCGGGCCTCCTCCCCTCAGCCACCCCACCTCCCTCCCCAAGCCCAGCTGGGTCAACCTACCAGGAGCAGCTGCAGCAACAACACCAGCAGAAGCAGCAAGTGTTGGGTCTCTGGTTGGGTGATGGTGGTGCATCCGTGCAGTCTCCCTGGCTTCTCGGTTCTGCTCTCTTTCCCATTACTCTTTGTTCTGAACCCATGCACTGAAAAAGAAAGAGAAGGTGGGGGTGGGGGGGAGGGGGGGGAGGGGGGGGGAAGGTGAGTGAAACAACTGAACTGTCACCAGGAAGGCCTTTGTGCTCCGGGTTGACTGACCTTTCATCCGCGAGGCTGGTATAACACGGTTGACTCTTTGCCTTTCACCTGGTGTAATTCGGGTTCACTAATTGGAGTATAGGTAGAAGTCCCTGACAGGCTGACCTTACATCGGGTGTAATTTGGGTATACATATTGACCATCTTAAAGTTTAAGAAGCATTTAGACGGGTACATGGAGAGGACAGGTTTAGAGGGAAATGCAGGTAAGTGGGCTAGTGTAGCTGGGACATGTTGGCCAGTGTGGGCAAGTTGGGCTGAAGGGCCTGTTTCCACACTGTAAGAATCCATGAGTATAACTATGAATCTATTTATCTCGTATAATTGGAGCACACCTCTTTGATCTAGCCATAGGGAAAGGTCAATTGGCTGGCCTTTCACTCTGTGGAGCTCAACCAAAGTATTGACCTTTCCACCCATAATCTTGGCCTAAGCTCCATCCCCAGAGGTTGAATGCTCAATGTGCTGGGAACTCTGCGCCAATCACATTGGATGTAACTGTCCGGTGGGACACAATTCATCGTCCCCAGCAATGGCAGATGTTGCGCCAGGAGGCAAAAAGAAAGCGTCAAAGCCCATTTCCAAAATATATTTAAAAAACATATCAAATGCCACAACAGTGGCATTTTAGAGGCTTTTGGATAGGCATATGGATATGCAGGGAATGGAGGGATATGGATTATTCACAGGTAGATAGAGTAAGAGATGGTCTTGGCATCATCTTTGGCACAGACGTTGTGGGCCGAGTTATTGGGAGAAGGCAGTAGAATGGGGTTAGGAGGGAGAGATAGATCCGCTATGATTGAATGGCGGAGTAGACTTGATGGGCCAAATGGCCTAATTCTAAACGAATTGATGAGGTGAAAGATGGACTATCAGAGAAAATGGATAAGATGGATGTAACTACTACGGATAAGTTCACGGTTGTGCTTGAAACAGTAGCTGCAAGTATGCACACAATTACGGAATTGGAGAAAAACACAGCTCGAGTGGTTGAAGACATGGCGAAACTGAGGCAAGAATATGAGCAAATGAGGCGAGAAAAAGAACAAGCTTCACTACAGATGGTGACTCAACTGGAGAAAGTCTCAGCCAAATGCCTGGACCTGGAAGCTCGCTCTAGACGGCAGAATTTGAGAATTCTTGGTGTTTCAGAGGGGGCAGAAGGGGAGCAGGTACGTGAATTTGCCATGGGCTTGTTGAAACAACTGTTGAATCTTTCCAAGGAACCGAAAATCGAAGTGGCTCATCGTGTCCCAAGATTTAAACAAAGATCTGGTGCGGGAAAAGCTTATCCACGACATATTATTGTGAAATTTCGGGATACTGTAGAACTGGAATATGTTATGAGCAAAATCAAATATGGTGTACAACTGCGGATGGACAAGGACACTATTAAGATATTCAGGGACTACCCGTATGAAATTGTGCAAAAAAGAAACAAATTTGATAAGGTTAAAGATCTTTTAAGAGGGAGAGAAGGGATCAGATTTGGGGTTTTTTACCCCGCGAAAATGCGTATTTCCTTTAATGGTCTTGAAAAGTCATTTGTTAAGCCTGAAGACGCATTCAAATATGCCCAAACTATCGTTGAAAAACAGAAATGAAAGGGAGTTTTGGCAGATCTGTACAATCCTACGTAATGCTTTGTCTGGGGATAGTTACACTGTTATCTTTGGAATGTTGAATCAAGGACATTTTCTGTTCAAAACGTGTAAACAACTGAACAGTTGGAATATAAACCAGAAAATAATTGCTTATTGATTAAAATATTATAACCAATTGTAAGAACTTATCCTATTAACAACTTAACAAGTTATGTAGGTTAGATTAGAATACTAACAAAACAAAAAGAAAAAATAATGAACTAACATACTAATATGAATTTTTAATAAATTGTAACCTTATCTATAAGTGGGAGGAGGGGATGAGAAACGAGCACCTGGCTTATGTCCAGGGGCACGTCTCGTTAACCCCTTCAACCAACAGTTGATTCTTATTGAAGTCAAAAATATTGGTTTAATAATTAAACTCCGATATATATATATGTTATAAGGAAATATCAGGGTAAAATTGTATTACATATCTGAATGTGAGGCCTCGTTTTAATATTTTAATATGTTATGATTAACTAAGAGAGCGGAGCTATTTGTGTAACAACGCAATGGAAGTCAAAACAAGGTTTTTTCCCACCTACAGGTGGGACACTCGCTACAGTGCCGACTATATTAGACACTGTAGCCTCACTTTTTTAGTTTTTTTTTTACCACATAAAACCACTTGTTTGTGTTTTGTGTTTAGTGATAAGCGTAAAATGGACATACCAGCAACATTTAATAATTCAAAAACTCCCCCAATACCTAAAGACCTGGGATATGGACGCACCACAAGATTCAAAGGTACTATAATTATTCAAAATGCATGACACCACACAAAAGAACCTAGGAGGAATCTCATTTTGTAGTTGGAATATAAGAGGTATTAACGAACCTATTAAAAGGGGTAAGATACTATCTCAGCTGAAACTGTACAACTCTGACATTACCTTCCTACAAGAAACACACCTAAAACCTCAGGACCAAGTTAGACTGAGGGCGAAATGGATAGGTCAAACATACCATTCTTCATTTACTTCAAAATCTAGAGGCACGTCAATCATCATAAGAAAAGGTATACCATTTAAAGCAAAGAATACTATAACAGATATAGAAGGGAGATACCTAATAGTTAATGGAGAAATCCATGACACTCCACTTACTTTGGTAAATATATATGCCCCTAACTTTGATAACCCCCACTTTTTCAATAAAATTTTCAACATAATTGCAGAGTCAAACTATCAAAATGTTATAATAGGAGGAGACTTTAACTGTGTTTTAGACCCGTACTTAGATAAATCAAGTCAAAAACAGAGAGGGAATATGAAATCGAAAACTGGGGAACTCCTCAATACCTATATAAATAATACTAATATAGCAGATGTTTGGAGAATTGTTAATCCAACTGGCAGGGAATATTCGTTTTACTCAATGGTACATAAGACATACTCACGTATAGACTACTTTCTGCTGGATACAAAATTAATCCCCCAAACATCTAATGCAATATACCATACAAATTCAATTTCAGACCATTCCCCACTAACTTTCTTTTTAAAACTGGAAGGATTGTCTAAGAATAAATCGTTCTGGAGATTTAATTCTCAAATTTTAAAAGATCCACAAGCGAGTATATATTTAAAAGAAAAAAATGGAGGTCTTTTTTCAAACAAATGATACTTCAGATATATCGCCTACTTTATTTTGGGAATCTTTTAAAGCATACATTACGGGTATTATAATTTCATATCAAGCTTTTCAAAATAAAAAGAATAAGAATGAACAAAGACAGTTAGAAGAACTTATTAGACAAATGGATATAGATAATGCTAAAGATCCATCAATAGATAAACATAATAAAATAATAATTTTAAAATTTAAATTAAATAAATTATTATCTGCCAAACTTATAAGACTTTTTCAAATTACAAAACAAGAGCACTTTGAATTTGGGGATAAACCGCATAAACTTTTGGCTCGCCAGCTAAAAAAACGAGAAAAGGAACATACTATACCAAAGATCAAATCAGATAAAGGGGAATTATTAACAACACCGAAGGATATTAATAAACGATTTGCGCAATTTTACGAGAATTTGTATACATCTAAAACGATAATTGATTCCGAGAATATCACAAAGTTCTTGGATACCTGTAATCTTCCAAAGTTAGAGCTGAAGGAACAAGAGGAACTGGGTGCACAAATCTCAATTAAGGAATTAGAAGATACAATAAACTCATTAAAGAATGGAAAAACACCAGGCCCTGATGGATTTACTAATGAATTTTATAAAAGCTTTTATGATAAACTAATACCAAGATTACAAAAAATGTACCAATACGCTTTTAAAAAACGAATACTACCTGATACATTAGCGGAATCAACGATTACATTAATACCTAAGAAAAATAAAGATTTAGAAGAACCTGGTTCATATAGAGCTATAGCATTGTTAAACACAGATCAAAAAATATTAGCGAAAACATTAGCTAGAAGATTAAGTAAATACATTAGTAAATTAATAAACCCAGATCAGACAGGGTTTATCCCTAAGAGATACTCTTCTAATAATATGAGACGTCTACTCAACATAATGCACTCAAACAAATCTGAAGATCAAGAATTATCAATTATTTCGCTGGATGCTGAAAAAGCATTTGATCAAGTAGAATGGAATTATATGGATAAAGTATTACAAAAATTTCAACTGGGAGAGAATTTTATTTTATGGATTAAGTTACTATATAACAAACCTACAGCTAGAATACTAACTAATAACATATTATCCTCGAAATTTCAACTATCAAGGGGAAATAGACAAGGATGCTCATTATCACCACAGCTGTTTGCGCTCATTATTGAACCGCTAGCAGAAAAAATTAGAATACACCCTGATATTCATGGATATAATACTAAAGACTCATATAATAAAATATCTTTATACGCGGATGATATATTACTGTATATAACAAAACCTCAAATCACTATACCAAATATATTAAATTTAATTGAAGACTTTGGATCTTTTTCTGGATATAGAATAAATTGGAATAAAAGTGAAATTATGTCAATAAAACCGAAAGATTCAACACATCTTTTAAAATTCCCTTTTAAAATAGCTACAGAAAAATTTAAATATTTGGGAATCGAAATTACCAGAACATATCAGGTATGTTCAGGGCAAATTTTGACCCCCTACTTAATAAATTAAATACACTAATTAAATTCTGGAAAACGCTCCCGATGTCTTTAATAGGCCGAATAAACGCAATAAAAATGATCTTTTTACCACAAATTTTATACCTATTTCAATCAATTCCTATATACTTACCTAAGAAGTTTTTTAAAAAACTTGACTCAGATATCACTAATTTTATATGGGACTATAAATCACATAGAATACAAAAAACTCATCTGAATAAACCTAAAGTATTGGGGGGTTTAGCACTACCTAATTTTATGTATTATTATTGGTCAGTAAATATTAAAAACATGATTCAACTGATGGATAACTCCGCCCAGCAAGTAGACTGGATTGTAATGGAGAAAGAGGATTGCTCCTCTAGAAACATTGGAGCGATCCTCCTCTCTCCAATGAAACTGAATAACATAAATTATAATAAGAACCCAATTATTCATAGTACAATCCGTATTTGGAAACAAATAAAACAAAATTTAAAATTAAGAAATTTATCACTTTTATTACCTATAGTCAATAACCCTTCGTTTAGTCCCTCTATTATAGATAAAGCTTATACACAATGGGATAGACTAGGAATTAAAACGCTTGGTGACTTGTATGAAACTGGAAAATTACTTTCATTTCAACAATTACAAATAAAATATAAACTTGGAAATAATCAATATTTTAAATATTTTCAAATATGCGACTATTTGAAAAAATATACAAAAGATCATTATAATAACCCAGTAGATGTATTGGACGAGGCAATGCAGATAAAAGCGGAATCAGCAAACTTAATATCATATTTGTATAATATTATTTTAAATGTACAAATACCACCTACGGAGGGTATCAGAAAAGACTGGGAACAAGAGTTAGCTATTAAAATTTCAAAGGAAAGTTGGAATGAATACTTATTAAATGTGCATAAATGCTCGATTAATGTAAGACACACTTTAATACAATTTAAAATTTTACATAGATTATATTATTCGAAAACTAAAATTCATAAAATTTTCCCAAACGTATCATCTATTTGTGATAAATGTCAATCCCAAGAAGCTACTATAGCGCACTCATTCGTCTTCTGTACAAAAATTCAAAAATTTTGGAATGAAATTTTTGAAATCTTTACAAAGTTATTTAAAACAAGACTGATACCCAAAGCAGAATGGATTATCTTCGGAATAACGGAAGATGATCCAGAACTAAATGTGTTTCAAAAGAAATTAATGGACTATGGGTTAATAACTGGAAAAAAGCTAATTCTAAAATTTTGGAAGAAGGCTCCAATACCAACTATAAATATGTGGATTTCAAATATGTTTGAAACACTACACCTAGAAGAGATAAGACTCCTCCTAGCAGGTAAACCAGATCACTTCCACCTGACGTGGTCTGCATTTATAGAATTATTACAAACATAGGGTGCAAAAGTACTTTAAAAAAAAATAAAAAATTGAGGTCGGGTAAGGGGGGATGATAGTTGAAGAGTTGGTATGTCCTATTTACGTGATGCTCAAAAAAAAACATTTGTTTCTCTTTTTTTCTCTTTCTCTTTTCTTTTCTTAGGGCCTATTTCTTAACTCTTTTTCTTTTTGTTTTTAATTTCGCTCTTATAGGGTCTTCATCCTTTTTTGTTGTTACATTTTCTACACTTTTCTACACTTGCACTTTTTCCTTCACTTTCTTCTTTCTTTCAATCTTTTATTTTTCTAGTGTAAAAAAATAAATAAAGGGAGTACATTAATTGTAAGAAGATATAAATGACGAGTATTAATGTATGTGGTTGTAATGTAATGTACTTCTAATAAATAAAAATTAAAAAAAAAAAAAAAAAAAAGACAGACAGACAGACAGACAGACAGACAGACAGACAGACAGACAGACAGAGACAGACAGACAGACAGACAGACAGACAGACAGACAGACAGGGTGCAAAAGTACTTTAAAAAAAAAAAAAAAATTGAGGTCGGGTAAGGGGGGATGATAGTTGAAGAGTTGGTATGTCCTATTTACGTAATGCTCAAAAAAATATTTGTTTTTCTTTTTTTTTCCTCTCTCTTTTTCTCTTTTTTTTTCCTAGGGCCTATTTCTTAACTCTTTTTCTTTTGTTTTTAATTTCGCTTTCAATCTTTTCCTTTTTTAGTGTAAAAAAATAAAAAATAAAGGGAGTACATTAATTGTAAGAAGATACAAATGACGAGTATTAATGTATGTGGTTGTAATGTAATGTACTTCTAATAAATAAAAATAAAAAAATAAAAAATTAAAAAAAATTTAAAAAAGGCCTAATTCTACTCCTATCACATTATCTTATGAGGGGCATATTCTTGTGCTGTACTACATGATAGGCTTCAGTGGAGATTAGAAATACTGCAGGAGCTGGAAAATCTGAACAAAGAGCAGAAAATGCTGGTCAGGCAGCCTGTGTGGTGATAGATATAGAATTAGCAAGTCATGTGCAAGGCTCATCATCAGAATCGAGGTCCTGTCCAAGGTTTAATACTCGTGCTATTCGGATTCTATTGCATTCACAGATAGTGGGAGGGAAATGTGCCAACCACACTCACTAAGACACACAATGCAGTAACAGCTGCACACTGCTCTCCACTTTTGGAATTCAGTAACTGAAGTCAATGCAACAGACAAACAAGTGGGTTAGGTGTGGAGGAGGCCAATCAGCCCTTCTACCCAGCACCTCCATTCAATAAGATCATGGTTAATCTGATTGGAACCCCAACTCTGCATTCCTATCTTCCCCCAGTAATCTAATAGTTAATTTGCAGTAGTAATCAGTAAGGCAGCATTAATTTTCACATATTAGTAGAAAGCAAATCTTCCATGTACCTCTGGACCACTCTTAATATTTCCAACCCATTCGCCACTCCAGGAGCACAGCATTTTTAATTAATCACCATCCCCTTTCCTCATCTCTACAAGCAACTCTCAATTGTTTGACACGTATTCCATTAGCTTTAATTTTCCCACATAAGCAGCTTTGCAAAATACCTTGAAATCTAAATAAACTCCATTATTATTCCCATCCACGAGCTCAGCAACTTGGCAGAGAGGAAACCATTCAATCGCTCAAATCCACTTTAGCCCCCAGTGCAGCAATCTTGGCAACCCCACTCCACACCCTTTCCCTTTCGTCCAACAAATTATTCTCCCTCTCTCCAATTGGAAAATAGACAATAGACAATAGACAATAGGTGCAGGTGTAGGCCATTTTGCACTTCTAGCCAGCACCGCCATTCACTGTGATCATGGCTGATCATCCACAATCAGGACCCCGTTCCTGCCTTCTCCCCATATCCATTGACTCCGCTATCTTTAAGAGCTCTATCTAACTCTCTCTTGAAAGCATCCAGAGAATTGGCCTCCACTGCCTTCTTAGGCAGAGAATTCCAAGTATTCACAGCTCTCTGGGTGAAAAAGCTTTCCCTCATCTCCGTTCTAAATGGCTTACCCCTTATTCCTTTTCAAAAGTCACAACTGATTGTGTTCTTGATCACCAGCACTTTCTATGTAAAAGGTTCTCCTTATACATCTGATTGGCATTTTAAATCAACCCCCCTCCTGGTCTTTGAACCATCTTTGAACCATCTTCAATTGGGATCACTTCAATCAACCTCTGTTTCCTGAATAATTCCTGATCTTGTCCACTTCTAACACATCCCCTTTCAACTTCCTGACTCCAAGGAGAACAACCCCAGCTTCAATCCTAAAGCCGCAATCCGGTCTCGATTATGGAATAGTGCAGCAGAAACATTAGCTCCTTATCCCTCTTAAATCTTTCCAATCCAAGTACTTATCTAATTACCTTTCAAACATTGTAATTGTATCTGTCTCCATCACTTCCTCTGGGAGCTCTATATAAACGCCACACTGAGTGAAAAAGTTGCCTCTCAAATCACTTTCAAACTTCTCTCCTCTTATCTTAAATCTGTGCCTTCTAGTTCTAAACACCCCTATGTTGGGAAAGGGACCTTATCCAGTCCTTTTATAATTTAGCTAACCTGTATAGGTTACTCCTCAGCCTCCAGCGCAGCCTCCAGCGTCTGTCTGTCTGTCTGTCTGTCTGTCTGTCTGTCTGTCTGTCTGTCTCTGTCTGTCTGTCTGTCTGTCTGTCTGTCTGTCTGTCTGTCTGTCTGTCTGTCTGTCTGTCTGTCTGTCTATCTATCTATCTCTATATCTATCTATCCACAACTAAAACTCTGATCTTGTTATCTTCCGGTTTGCACAGTTATTCTATTTGCGCAAAAACGGTACACGACAGAGCTACGATTTTTCGCCAGCTCACTCACCGTTCTCCTGTGCTGCGAGTGCACCAAGTTTTGTTCCGATCGGTGGCATAATGTAAAAGTTAGCGCGGTTTAAAAATCTTAAAAAACACATGTGCACGGATCGATCTCCTCTCCTGCCATTCAGCGCCGCGCGGATTAGTCTCTTCTCCTGTCACTCTGCGGGACGGTTCCCCCATTCCTGCGCCATAGCGTATTTACTGGGGCTGAGGGACACTCTGGATGGCCGGCGGAGGTCTCCAACCAGACACAATTTTCGGAGGGACCAGAAGTGGTCCGGACTGGCCCGAACCGGCCCAGCCCAGCCCAGCGCGGAGTCGGAGATGTCACCAAATGGAATGCAGAGACTCTGATCCCAGCGGAGCAGAATGACCAGCGCCCGCTGTGAGTCCCTATCGCTCTGCCAGCTCCAACTCCTTCCCCTCTGGTCCCTCTCTCTGGCTCCTGCCTCCTGGCCCCACAACCCCCCTGCCCACACACACCCCCTCCCACACTCTCCCTTGCCTACACACCCCTCCCCCCACAACCCCCCCAGCACCCACACCTCTCACCCCCTCAACACCCCCACCCACACACCCCCCTCCCCCGCAACTCCCCTCCCCCCACACTCCTCCCCCCCACAACACCCCCCTGCCCCCACATTCGCCCACTGCCCATCACCCCTCCCCACCACAACCCCCCTGCCCCCACAACCCCCCCCCACTGCTCCCACACACCCCCCCTCCGCCCGCCCACACACCCTCTCCGCCCACACACCCTCCCCTCTACAACCCTCCAGGCCCACACTCCTCCCCCCCACAACCCCTCCTGCCCAACCTTCTCCCACACCCCCCCAACCCTCTCCCTCCCCCCCACAAACCCCCTGCCCACGCACCCACCTCCTCCCTCCACAACCCCCCCGCCCCTGCACCCCTCCCACCACCCCCACACCTCTTCCCACCCACAAACCCCTTCCCCTGCGCACACACCCCTCCACCCGCCCGCACACACCCTCTTCCCCACACCCCCCTCCCTCCCCCCCTCCCACATGTGGCTCACAACTTCGACCCAGAATGATCCTCAATCCCACTCCAAAGGCCAGTGAACTTTCCATTGGTTGTCATCTACCTCATTGGAGACCCTTGGACTATCTTAAATCAGACTTTTCTGGAATGTGTTTTGCACTAAACGTTATTCCCTTTATCCTGTATCTGTACACGTGGGCGGCTTGATTGTAACCTTGTATAGTATTTCCACTGACTGGTTAGCATGCAAATCAAAAGCTTTTCACTGTACATGGTACACGTGACAATAAACTACACTAAAATTAAACTAAACTAAATTAAACTTTCCTAGATGACATGGGGCAGTGACAACCTCATATCCTCTGAGCTAAAACCATCCTTCCATTAACTACCCAGTTGCAGGGACATGACCTGTCCTCTCACCTTGTGACACCTTTAACTTGATATCTGCTCACAAGAACCCCATCCACAAGAAACACCACCAAAACATTTATTTCTAAGAAACTACATCATTCTGATGAAAATAGGTTATTGGATTGTCTGCACTGTTAGAGTTTCTCCAGTTTAGGATCACCCTGGCAAAGCCATACACTACAGACACATGGTAGGTAATTTAAAACAGTGGCATAATTCTACCACTGTCTACCAATGCTGCATCTCTGACGAACTTAGTCAAAGACTCATAGCGACTTACAGCATAGAAGCAGGCCTTTAGGCTCACGATATCCATGTTGACCATCCAAGCACCCATCCATACTATTCCAATTGCTCAGCATTTGGTCTGTAGCATTCTCTACCTTGGTGATTCAAATGCTCATCCAAATACTGCTTAAATGCTGCGAAAGTCTGTCTCCACCACCTTCTCAGGCAGTATGTTCCAGGTTCCAACCACCCGCTGTGTGAAAAAAAAATCTTCCTTAGATCCCCTCTAAATACCATATCCAAAACATTTTCCCTATAGCATTAGATATATCTGTTCTGAGAAAATGTTTCTATCTACTTCCTCATAATTTTGTGAAACTCTATCAGGTCCCCCTCAGCCTAACTCTCGGGTCCCCCTCCTCCTAACTGAAACATTCTGTCCCAGGCAACCTCCCGGTGAATCACCTCTGCATCACTCCAGTACAATCACATCCTTCTGACAGTGCAGTAAGCAGGATTGCACACAGTTTATGAATAATGGTTTAACTGATGTTTTATAGGAATAATCTGGTGCCTTGCTATTATAAAGCCCACCGCAGAAACAGAGAGATTCCTCCCAGTGAAAATGCAAGTATTATACTTTAAGATAAACTCACCAGTGCACTGTTACTCTAGGGGAGCTGGTACTACTAGAACTTGAGCTGCCGTACTTCACAAGAATTCTCCAACGCAGCAACAACATCTAAACCTGTCCCCCTGTGTAAGAGTCAGACTCTTGTGCTGAAAATATGATGTCCACACAAATCCAATCCATTACCTTGGCTTGCAGCCCTAACGATCTTACGCAGGAGAACATAAAATCTATCCTGGTGATTCCCCTAGTTGCTGCTTCCTGTGGGCTGCTCTTGCCCGAAGATTAACACTGGCACAGTTACTCCCAGATGTTGGGAGAAATGAACTTGCACGGTTTCCACAGCTGTCCACTGTTCTCCCCACTCCCTGCATCGACCTGGAGTTGCAGGGAGGAGGAGATGTGACAGCATTCACCTTAACCCCTCAAGGACCTCTGAGGTTTCAGAGTGGGTTCTCCGCACTCAGCCATTAAACCGACCGCGGGAATCGCAGTCCATGCAATTAAATCAACCAGCAGACTGCCTCTCTAATTAACATTTGGATTTTGATTAATGTGATCAAAAGCATTTTAAAAAAGTACGGCAGTGAACCAAGAGTAATGTCCTTGCACCTCACTTACACAGGAGCATTGAACATAGAACAGGACAGCGCAGGAACACGCCCTTGAGCCCAACATGTCCGGGTCGAACAAAATGCAAATTAAACTACTCCCTTCTGCATGTGATCCATAATCCACCATATCCCACACATATTTACTCCTCTAAAAGCCTCTGAATGCCACTGTTGCATCTGCATCCAACACCACCCAAGGCAAAGCATTTCAGGCTCCCATTACTCTCTGTGTAAAAAACATGTCCTGCACATTCTCTTAAAACTTCCCCCCTCTCACCTCAAAGCTATGACCTCCAGTATCTGACATTTCCAGCCTGGGGAAAGAATGTGAATTTAGCCTATCTATGTCTCTCTTAACTTTTATCAGGTCATTCTGCAGCGAAAACAATCCATTTTTTCCCAACCTCTTCTATAAGCGGTTTCCCAACCTATTAGATATAAGCTCTTCTTATAGCTAATACTCTCTAATCCAGCCAGCAGCTTGTAAACCTCTTCTACGCCCTCTCAAAAGCCTCTACATCCTACCTGTAATGGGGCTACCAGAGCTGTACATAATTCTCCACATTTTTATAAAAGTTTTATAAAGCTGCAACATGACTTTCAAGTCTGACTCTTATACTCAATAACCCGACTGACGAAGGCAAGCAAACATATATCGTATTTATCACTTGTTGCTACTATCAGGGAGCTATAAGAACTGATGTGAGACGCACCAGTCTATAATTCCCGGGATTATTCATTTTATTTCTTAAGCAAAGAAACAATATTGACTAATCTCCAAAGATAGGCAGCATCTCTGGAAAGAAGGAATGGGTGAAGTTTCCGGTCGAGACCCTTCTCGACCCAAAATGTCACCCATTCCTTCTCTCCAAAGATGCTGCCTGTCCCGCTGAGTTACTCCAGCTTTTTGTGTCCATCTTTGGTTTAAACCAGCATCTGCAGTTCCTTCCTACACATTTTGACTACTCTCCACTTCAAGGTTGCGGGACCTTGCCTGTTTCTAGAGATGATATACAGATCTTCATCATGGCTCCTCCAATTTCTTCTTTTGCCTCACTGGGAGAAAGCCCAACAGGCCCAGCAGAACTAGCCACCTTAAGGCTCTTCAAGAAACCCAACACCACCTCCTTCTTGATCAGCAAATGTCCCATCATATTTGAATACTCTACACTGGTCTCACAATCCCACACAGCTTTATCTTAGGTAAATACAAATGCAAAGTCCTCATTTACTACCTCGCCTCCAAGCATAAATTCCCTTGTTTATCCTTGAGTGGTCCTACCTTCTCCCTTGTTTCTAATATGTGTATAAATGCCTTTGGATTTTTGACTTTCTGGCCCATTAAATTGCCAGCTTGAGTTCTTTCCTGCTTTCTTTATATTCCTCAAAGGCCTTGGCTCATTTCATCTAAATAAATCTAACACATGCATCCTTTATTTGACTAAATTTACAATGCGATACACTTGGACTGTATCTGCTATACACTTGGACTGTATCTGAGATGCTTACTTAAGGTCTCTAAGTGCTTATGTATAGTGATACTGAACTGTATACAAAAATGAATTTCACTGTACCTCGGTACATGTGACAAATAATTCCCACTGACCATTGATCAAGGTAGATATTGAGATGTTTTCACTGGTGGGAGGGTCTTGAATGAGGGGACCTAATTACAGGGAGATGGTCATCTAAAACAGGATTTTTTTCTCTCAGAGGGCGGTGAAGAGACTTCATAGTCCCAGAGGGTTGCGGAGGGTAGATCAATGAAGTATTTAAAGTGGAGGTAAATAAATGTTTAAAAGGTCAGGGAGCTGAGGTGTATGAGGACCTGGCACAAAGAAGGTGAACCTAAGCTAGATCAAGAGTCAAGATTTGTAGTCTAGAGTGTCATATACATCAAACATAGAAACATAGAAACATAGAAAATAGGTGCAGGAGTAGGCCATTCGGCCCTTCGAGCCATTCAATATGATCATGGCTGATCATCCAACTCAGTATCCTGTACCTGCCTTCTCTTCATACCCCCTGATCCCTTTAGCCACAAGGGCCACATCTAACTCCCTCTTAAATATAGCCAATGAACTGGCCTCAACTACCTTCTGTGGCAGAGAATTCCAGAGATTCACCACTCTCTGTGTGAAAAAGGTTTATCTCATCTCGGTCCTAAAAGATATCTACCTTATCCTTAAACTGTGACCCCTTGTTCAGGACTTCCCCAACATCGGGAACAATCTTCCTGCATCTAGCCTGTCCAACCCCTTAAGAATTTTGTAAGTTTCTATAAGATCCCCCCTCAATAGATCTGTATTGTATTCGCCCTCAATAGATCGGCTTGTATTCTAGCGAGTACAAGCCGATCAAGACCAGATACACCAGGTCACATAGAAACATGGAATATAGGTGCAGGTGTTGGCCATTTGGCCCTTCGAGCCAGCACCGCCATTCAATATGATCATGGCTGATCATCCAGAATCAGTACCCCATTCCTGCTTTCTCTCCATATCCCTTGGTTCCATTAGCCCTCAGAGCTATATCCAACTCTCTCTTGAATACATCCAGCAACGTGGCAGGGAATTCCACAGATTCATAACTCCCTGGGTGAAAAAGTTTTTCTTCATCTCATTCCTAAATGGCCTACCCCTTATTCTTAAACTGTGGCCCCTGGTTCTGGACTCGCCCAACATCAGGAACATTTCTCCTGCATCTAGCCTGTACAATCCTTTAATAGTTGTATATGTTTCTATAAGATTCCCTCTTCCTTCTAAATTCCAGTGAATATACTGTAAGCCAAGTCGATCCATTCTTCCATCATATGTCTGTCCCGCCATCCCAGGAATTAACCTGGTAAACCTACGCTACACTCCCACAATAGCAAGAATGTCCTTCCTCAAACTAAGTAAGTAAGTTTATTGGCCAAGTATTCACATACAAGGAATTTGCCTTGGTGCTCCGCCCACAAGTAACAACATGACATACAGTGACAGTTACGAATGACTCAGAAAACAATAAACATTAATAATAATAAAACATTAATGATAAAACACCATTGATCAAGCATGTGAACCAACAAAATACCAGATCAAAGGGAGGCTACAGATTTTTGGCTGTTGAGTAGAGCAACTACTCGTGGATAAAAACTGTTTTTATGTCTGGCTGTGGCAGCTTTGACAATCCGGAGTCACCTTCCAGAGGGAAGTGATTCAAAGAGTTTGAGGCCAGGGTGAGAGGGGTCAGAGATGATCTTGCCCGCTCGCTTCCTGGCCCTTGCTGTGTACAGTTCATCAATGGAGGGAAGGTTGCAGCCAATAACCTTCTCTGCTGATCGGACGATTCGCTGCAGCCTCCAGGTGTCGTGCTTGGTGGCTGAGCCAAACCAGACCATGATGGAGAAGATGAGAACAGACTCTACACACAATACTCCAGGTGCAGTAGGACCTCCTTGCTCCTATCCTCTCGCTATGAAGGCAAATATGCCATTTGCTTTCTTCACTGTCTGCTGTACCTGCATGCTTACTTTCAGTGACTGATGTACAAGGACACCAGATCTCGTTGTACGTCCCCTTTTCCTAATCTGACACTATTCAGATAATAATCTGCCTTCTTGTTCTTGCCACCAAAGTGGATAAGCTCACATTTATCCACATCATAAGTCACGATCATTCAAGCCAAAATACATAGTGCCTAGATCAGCCATGATTACACTAAATGATGGGGCAAGCTTGAGCGGACATGTGGCCTACTCCTGTTCATATTTTGTTGTGTACGATCCTTTGGCCTACTCGAAATACAGGTCTTAGGCATCCTAGGATTCAGATTCAGATTCAGAAAACTTTATTGTCTGTCATAACAGAAAATCTTCTTTGGCGTGGCTCAACATCCAAACAGGACAATGTACTGATAAGCAGTCATACAACACAGATTTCTGCGAGCACACACCGTGTGTATAGATCTTAAAAGCAAGTATAAGGATTAAAAACTGTAAAAATAGACAAGATGAAAGTTGTGGATACGTGTACAGTGACAGTGCGTCAGGGTTAATTTGTCCATTGTTCATTTTTTATTTAAGCTGTTTATGGCAATGGGTATGAGTGAGTTTTTGTGGATGTTTTTCTTAGATAGGGGGACTTTATATCGGCGGCCTGATGGCAGAAGTTGGAAGGACTTGTGCAGGGGGTGGGTGGGATCCTGTGTAATGAGGTTGGCTTTCCTTTTAACTGCCTGGGTGTGAAGTACTGATAATTGATTTTGAGTTTTGCCGGTTATTTGGTTGCTTGATTGATGATCCGGGAAAGCTTTGATTTGTCTTTGACAGAGGTGAGGGTGAACCAGGATGTGATGTTAAAGGTGAGTACAGATTCTATAAGTGATTTATAGACAGCTATTAAAATGTCCTGTCTGACATCAAATCTCCTGAGTTTCCTCAGCAGGAACAGGCGTTGCTGTGCCTTCTTATACACAGAGTCTGTGTGCTGGGAGAAGGACAGGCGGGTGTCAATCTCTGTGCCCAGGTATCTAAAGGCCTCTACCTGCTCAACTGTCTGCCCATTCAGCCTCAGAGGTTCAAAGAGAGGTTGGGGGGAAGATGTTCGCCTCCCTCCACAACACAGCTCCTTGGTCTTGGAGATGTTAAGCTCCAGAGAGCTCTCTTTGATCCACAGCATCAGGGTGTTGACCTGCTGATAGTAGGCAGCCAGAAATGTGTGATCCTTGATGTGGGCCACCAGGGCCATATCGTCTGCATACTTAAAAAGGGAAATGTCACTGTTATTGTTTGTTATGTTGTTTGTGTAGATGGAAAATAAAATCGGTGATAAAACACAACCCTGGGGGACACCAGGGATCCAATGAGATTCCACATTTCCCAAACAAATTCTTCCATTGGCTGCCTGGGAACAAGATCATCCTCAAAAACAAAGAAGAAGGGAGGGGGAGGGGTGAGCACTTGGATTCAATAGACAATAGACAATAGGTGCAGGAGCAGGCTATTTGGCCCTTCGAGCCATTCAATGTGATCATGGCTGATCATCCACAATCGTACCCCGTTCCTGCCTTCTCCCCATATCCCTTGACTCCGCTATCTTTAAGAGCTCTATCTGAGTCTTGAAAGCATCCAGAGAACTGGCCTCCACCACCCTCTGAGGCAGAGAATTCCACAGACTCACAACTCTCTGTGTGAAAAAGTATTTCCTCATCTCCGTTCTAAATGGCTTACCCCTTATTCTTAAACTGTGGCCCCTGGTTCTGGACACCCCCAACATCGGGAACATGTTTCCTGCCTCTAGCGTGTCCAAACCCTTAATAATCTTATATGTTTGAATACGATCCCCTCTCATCCTTCTAAATTCCAGAGTATACAAGCCCAAGCCGCTCAATTCTATCAACATACGACAGTCCCGTCAACCCAGGAATTAACCTTGTAAACCTATGCTGAACTCCCTTAATAACAAGAATGTCCTTCCTCAAATTTGGAGACCAAAACAGCGCTCAATAACCCAGGTGTGGGTTATTTCCGCCACTTCCGGAAAGCCGCCGCTTTCCGGAAGTGGCGGCGCTGTCGTACAGCAGCGGCTCGCCTGCAGTCCGTCTGTTTTTACTTTTTTTGTTGTTTTCTTTTGTCCTGTTTCAGTTAAATTTTAGTTTATTGGGTTGTGTATGTGTGGGGTGGGGGGGTGGGGGGTGAAACATGACTTTTGTCTCTTCCTTCGGGGGAATGCGACTTTTTCTTGTCGTATCCCCCTTCTCTGCCTCCGTCTGCGCTGAGGCCTAAATGGCGGAGCTGCTGGCCTCCAACTCCAACTGCGAGCTACCGACCGACCTCGAGGCTCCGGAGGCAGAGCCAGGACTTACCGGCGCGAGGCTGGCCAACTTCGGGGCTGCGGTGGCGTTCCAGCGGTGGCGGTGGCATTCCGGCGGTGGCGACCGAGGACACTGGTGGCGACCTGAATCCGGAGGCTCGGCCGCAGCTGGCCCAGTGGACGACATCTTCGGGAGCGCGAGGCTGGCCGGCTTCGGAGCTGCGGTGGCGTTCCGGCGGTGGCGACCGAGGACACTGGTGGCGACCTGAATCCGGAGGCTCGGCCGCGGGCCCAGTGGACGACATCGTCGGGAGCGCGCAGGTCACAGGTTGGTGACCTGTTTTTCTGGGGCTCCCGCAACTACAGCTGCGTCCGCTGGACTGGAGGGCGGCAGCTTCGGCAGCTTCGACCACCCCGGGCCGCGGAGTTTGAGCCGGCCCGTCGCGGAGCACGGATTCGGCCGCTGGACTGGCTTACCGTCGCCCGGCGGGGCCACAGCATCAGAAGCCTGGATCGCCTCAGCGCAGAGGGAGAAGAAAGCGGGAAGAGACAGAGACTTTAAGACTTTTGCCTCCATCACAGTGAGGAGGTACCTGGTGAACTCACTGTGGTGGATGTTAATTTGTGTTTATTGTGTGTTTTGTCATTTATTATTATATGTATGACTGCAGGCAACGAAATTTCGTTCAGACCGAAAGGTCTGAATGACAAATAAAGGAATCTCTAATCTCTAATCTCTAAACTAGGGCCCTGTACAACTGTAGAAGGACCTCTTTGCTCCTATACTCAACTCCTCGTGTTATGAAGGCCAACATGCCATTCACTTTCTTCACTGCCTGCTGTACCTGCATGCTTACTTTCAGTGACTGATGAACAAGGACCTTAGGGGGGCTTGTTGCAGGTGTACCAGAGGTTTAATGGGACAGTTGAGCCTGTTACTGGGGAGACTGGACACAAGTAAATGTCAGGATCAGCTTCCAGAGGGTAGGGCGTTATGGAGGAAGAGGAAAATCGAGAGGGAAATGACCAATTATCAATGAAACAATGTTTCTGCAGTAAAATAAAATCTTTCGATCCTCTATTCTGATAAAGATCCTCCATGTTGGGAGTTGTAAACTTGTTTTTACACCACGCCACTTCCTTCAGGGGAACAACAAACAGTTTTAAATAAACTACAATTAATGACTCCAAGGAAATTGGAAATCTTAATTAGAACTTATTAGGATGGTTAAATAATCGCCAACCAGCATCATTAAGTGATTCAACTCACACCAATGTGAATAAATATCGTGTCAAATTTTCCCTTTGCTTCTCACAATCCCAGCCCGGTCCATTTCAGTTCCAATACATTTTACCCATGGGTCCTAATTAACGGGCCCTGGGTATAATTAAAGGATGCGCTCCCCTCTCCAGGTCTCAGGATCCCCACACCCTTTTCCCTCCCCAACCTCCTAATTCTTTACTGATGTAAAGTCAGAACTGCAGCTAATTTGCATGGAGCAATGTGAAAACAAACAGGTTATACATTTTAGAGAAACTCAGCGGGTGAGGCAGCATCTATGGAGTGAAGGAATAGGTGACGTATTGGGTCGAGACCCTTCTTCAGACTGATGAAGGGTCTCGACCCGAAACGTCACCTATTCCTTTGCTTCATAGATGCTGCCTCACCCGCTGAGTTTCTCCAGCATCTTTGTCTACCTTAGATTTTTCCAGCCATCTGCAGTTCTTTCTTATACATTTTAGAGGTTGGTTGACGGGACATTTCTGTGCTGATGTTCCATGGGATCTTACTTACTGGTTGCATCATTTCCAATGCATGGGAATGCAAGAGTGCCAAAAGTGGTGAACTCAGCCTAGTCCATCACGGGTACAGCACGACACCCCATCGAAAACATCTCGATGAAGCACTGCCTCAAGAAGGTAGCATCTATTATCAAGGCTCCCCACCATCTGGGCCATGCCATCTTAGAAACATAGAAACAGAGAAACATAGAAAATAGGTGCAGGCGTAGGCCATTCGGCCCTTCGAGCCTGCACCGCCAGTCAATATGATCATGGCTGATCATCCAACTCAGTATCCTGTACCTGCCTTCTCTCCATACCCCCTGATACCTTTAGCCACAAGGGCCACATCTAACTCCCTCTTAAATATAGCCAATGAACTGGCCTCAACTACCTTCTGTTGCAGAGAATTCCAGAGATTCACCACTCTCTGTGTGAAAAATGTTTTTCTCATCTCGGTCCTAAAAGATTTCCCCCTTATCCTTAAACTGTGACCCCTTGTTCTGGACTTCCCCAACATCGGGAACAATCTTCCTGCATCTAGCTTGTCCAACCCCTTAAGAATTTTGTAAGTTTCTATAAGATCCCCCCTCAATCTTCTAAATTCTAGCAAGTACAAGCCAAGTCTATCCAGTCTTTCTTCATATGAAAGTCCTGACATCCCAGGAATAGGTCTGGTGAACCTTCTCTGTACTCCCTCTATGGCAAGAATGTCTTTCCTCAGATTAGGAGACCAAAACTGTATGCAATACTCCAGGTGTGGTCTCACCAAGACCCTGTACAACTGCAGTAGAACCTCCCTGCTCCTATACTCAAACCCTTTTGCTATAAATGCTAATATACCATTCGCTTTCTTCACTGCCTGCTGCACCTGCATGCCTACTTTCAATGATTTACCTTTCATAAATCCATGCTGACTTTGTCCAATGATTTCACCACTTTCCAAATGTGCTGCTATCCCATCTTTAATAACTGACTCTAGCAGTTTCCCCACTACTGATGTTAGACTAACTGGTCTGTAATTCCCCGTTTTCTCTCTCCCTCCTTTTTTTTTAAAAAGTGGGGTTACATTAGCTACCCTCCAATCCTCAGGAACTACTCCAGAATCTAAGGAGTTTTGAAAAATTATCACTAATGCATCCACTATTTCTGGGGCTACTTCCTTAAGTACTCTGGGATGCAGCCTATCTGGCCCTGGGGATTTATCGGCCTTTAATCCATTCAATTTACCTAACACCACTTCCTGGCTAACCTGGATTTCACTCAGTTCCTCCATCTCATTTGACCCCCGGTCCCCTGCTATTTCCGGCAGATTATTTATGTCTTCATTAGTGAAGACAGAACCAAAGTAATTATTCAATTGGTCTGCCATGTCCTTGTTCCCCATGATCAATTCACCTGTTTCTGACTGCAAGGGACCTACATTTGTTTTAACTAATCTTTTTCTCTTCACATATCTATAAAAACGTTTGCAGTCAGTTTTTTTGTTCCCTGCCAGTTTTCTTTCATAATCTATTTTCCCTTTCCTAATTAAACCCTTTGTCCTCCTCTGCTGGACTCTGAATTTCTCCCAGTCCTCTGGTAGGCTGCAATTCCTGGCTAATTTGTATGCTTCATCTTTTTGTTTTGATACTATCCCTGATTTCCCTTTTTATCCACGGATGCACTACCTTCCCTGATTTATTCTTCAGAAGCAACTACTTTCTTACAACTATCTGGTTCCTGAACCAACCTCCAGAACCCTAATCCTACTTGGAAATGGAACCCTACAGCCCACCTCTTGTATTACTAGACTTGTTTTCCAATTGTGTATTTTTGCACTCTTGTCTTGTATTTTTGCAGGGGGTTTTCTTTTCGCTGTCTTGTAGAATTTATATGTCATTCATATACAATTTACGTTTTTGTGTGTTGACTGGATCTATGTGTCTATAATGCCACTGCATGCAAAAATTCATTGCACCTGCACCTCACCCTACATGTGCATAAGGCAATAAACTTAACTTGACGTGGCTGATGTGCCAAGGATTAAAGGATTGTTTAAAAGACACAGCAGTACAGACTCATAACATTGGAGTCTCACTTTATACTTTATGCTTATTTGAAATAAAAATATATGACCTTACAGACCTTGCCCCCAGAGCAAGGAGTTTAATATCTCAACTACCATTTACATCTGCAGGGTAGCTGCTCAGAAATGCACATGAATTGCTTTCTTTGTAGTTTTGTGATTGAGTTATAGAGTTACAAGATCAGCAGCCAGAGCACTGGACCTTTGAACCAGGTTCATGAGTTTCAATCCCTCCGCATTAGCTGTGAGATTTAAATCCAAGGATTTAAGTATATATCAAATACAAATCATATCCAGTTTCAGTGTGATTGTTTTAAAAATCCAGTTCACTTAAGTCATTTGGGGGAGGAAGCCGATTGTATTCTACACTGTATCTTCCCCTTGGCTGTATCTATTGTACTTGAGTTTGAACTGATTGTATCTATGTATGGTGTGTCTGATCTGTTTGGATAGCATGCAAATCACAGTTATTTATTGTACTTCAGTACAGGTGACAGTAATAAACCTAAACCTACAGTCATGAAACACAGGAAGAGACCATTCGGCCCACCAAGTCCCTATCGACCATAAAGCACCCATTTATACTAATCCTACGCCAACTCAATTATATTCTCCATAAACTTCCATCAACTCCCTCCAGATTCTACATTCACACTAGGGATACTTTCCTGTGCCAATTAAGCCACCAACCCGCACATATTTGGCTCATGGGAGAAAACCAGAGCATCCAAGGAAACCCTCATGGTCACAGGGAAACGTAGAAAATAGGTGCAGGAGTAGGCCATTCGGCCCTTCGTGCCAACACTGCCATTCAATATGATCATGGCTGATCATCCAAAATCAGTACTCCGTTCTGGATTTTTCCCCAAATCCCTTGATTCCCTTAGCCCCAAGAGCTAAATCTAACTCTCTCTCTCAGGGAGAAGGTGCAGACTCCACAAAGGCAGCACTGGAGATCAGGATTGAACCGGGTCGCTGGAGCTGTGAGGTATCGGCTGTACTCGCCTCACTGTGCTTTCAGTCTGTATAAGAACTGACTATTTTTGACAGTCACCCATCTGTAAGGGTGGCTCATATTTTCTCTTTTCATTAGTGTAGCTTGGCCTGCTGGGCATATCCAGAACCCTCTAGGTAACACAGGCAAATAAATGTCATCATCTCTAATCCATTTGACCTGGCCTCATGATATTCCCTTTGCTCCATTAGTAAACCCCTAAATCCTCAGCAAATTCACACTAATGTCTTTTTTCTCTTTCCCAATTTTGACAAACAACCTTAAACCTGAAAGCTAAATCTGTTTCCTCTTCACAGATAATGCATGACCTGCTCAATATTTCCAACATTTTCTATTTTGATGTGCAGTACCACGTAATGGGGAATTACCATTGAAAAAAAAAATACCGCGTGTTAATTACTAGACTGCTTGGGCATAACAGGTGGGAAATTCAGTTGTGGATTTAACCACAGCCAACCTCCACTCTCTTGTCGAATTAGAAGGATGCTGACTGTTTGAAAAAGGAGCACATTTCTGCAACATGCAAGCAACAGGCCAAGGTGGTTGACAAGAGGAAGTCCACGATTGTGGCATGAATTCTCACTGAGAGCAAGTGTTCACAGCAGAAAATCACAAAAAAAATCAGGAAGACTATGCAGTGTTGGGCTTAGTGCGAGCGATGGAGAATTGGGTTTAGGTAGTCTTTATTATACCGGCTGCAATGATGGACTGCAGAATAACCAAGGCAGAAGGGTGGTTATCAACACGAGTGGTGATACAGAAGCAGGTTGCTGCACTGTGCACTTGACAAAGGGCACAGTGAACGCAGAAACACGTACAGGCAAAAAACTGATCAAATACAACATTTACTGTCACAACAGTCAGAAAATAGAACAACTGATGGTTATCAGGTATGACACACTGGTCAACCTGACGAGCACCTTCAGCAAAAGACTGGTTCCACCAAGATGCACCACAGAACACCACAGAAGATCCTTTTCCATTGTGGCTATCAAACTGTACAACTCCTCCCCCTTCTGTCGTGGAGTAGAATGACTTTGCACATCCCCAATCCAGGACTTTCCACTCGTCACTTTGATTCTGTGTTTCATGTATCTTGTTGTGTTTTATGACTGTTGGCGGGCCAATTTCCCCCTGGGATAAATAAAGTTATTTCATATCGTAACCTAAAATTGTTTCCCTTGCCACAGATGCTGCCTGAACTGCTGAGTGTTTCCAGCATCTGTTTTTTTTTAATTTCAGATGCAAAGTGATGCATTTCTATGAGTTAAACCAGGGCAGGACATGCATAGCAAATGGTAGGGCCTGGGGAGTGTTGTAGAACAGAGACACCTAGGGGTGCATGTGAATAGTTCCCTGAAAGTGGCAACACAAGTAGATGGGACGGTGAAGAAGACATTTGCCATACTTTCCTTTATCAGATTCGGCATTGAGTACAAGAGTTAGGAAGTCATGTTACAAGACATTGGTAAGACCATTCTTGGAGTACTGTGTGCAGTTCTGGTAGCTATAAGAAGGATATGATTAAGCTTGAAAGCTTACAGAAAAGATTCACAAAAATGTTGCTGGGACTGGACAGCTTGAATGGATAGGCTTGGACTGTTTTCCAGGAGCAAAGGAGACTTACAGATGTTTATAAAATCATGAGGGACATAGAAAAGATGGATGGTCACTGCTTTTTTTCTCAGGGTAGGGAAGACAATAACATGACATCCTAGTCCTCACCTTTCACCCCATACAGCACATAATCCTCCATCATTTTCACCACCTCCAACGGGATCCCACTACTAACCACATCTTCCTATCTCTACCCCTTTCCGCTTTCCGCAGAGACCGTTCCCTCCTCAACTCCCTGGTTAACTCATCCCTTCCCACTCAAACCACCCCCACTCCAGGTACTTTCCACAGCAACCGCAGGAGATGTAACACCTGTCCCTATAACTCCTCCCTCGACTCCATCCAAGGACTCCGACAGTCCTTTCAGGTGAGGCAGAGGTTCACTTGCACCTCCTCTAACCTCACCTACTTCCGGGTATGGACTTCTATATATCAGTCCTACCAAGTGCAGGCTCAGAGATCGTTTTGTTGAAAATCTCTGCTCTGTCCGCCTAGGCCTACATAATCTCCCAGTCGCTGAACACTAACTCCCCCGCCCATTCCCAAACTGACCTTTCTGTCCTGAGCCTCCTCCACTGTCAGAGTGAGGCCCAACACAAATTGGAGGAACAGCACCTCATATTTCGCTTGGACAGTTCACAATCGAGCGGTATGAATAATGATTTCTCTAACTTCAAGTGACCCTTGCTTTCCCTCTTTCTCTGTCTCTCCCCCACCCTAGTTCTCTGACCAGTTTTGCTGTCCTGATTAATTTTACTGATTGTATGCCTCGTTGTCATCCTCTCCTTAGCTAACAATGAACCATTCCACATTTTCTTGATTGTCGTCTGCTTTGATCTGTCATTTTCACACCTTACCCTTCCATATCTCTAGTCTTCCTCTCCCCTGACTCTCAGACTGAAGAAGGATCTCGACCTGAAATGTCTCCGATTCATAGAGACATAGAGTGATACAGTGTGGAAACAGGCCCTTCGGCCCAATTCGCCCACACCGGCCAACAATGTCCCAGCCACACTAGTCCTACTTGCCTGCGCTTGGTCCATATCCCTCCAAACCTGCCCTAAGTTACCCCTCGGATTCCTATTAAATCTTTTCCCCTTCACCTTGAACCTATGTCCTCTGGTCCTCGATTCACTTACTCTGGGCAAAAGACTGTGCATCTACCCGATCTATTCCTCTCATGATCTTATACACCTCTATAAGATCATCCCTTATCCTCCTGCGCTCCATGGAATAGAGACCATAGCTCACACACTCTAGTCCTGGCAACATCATCGTAAATCGTAAAACATCCTTCTCACTAGAGACGCTGACTGTCCCGCTGTTACTCCAGCATTTTGTGTCTATCTTTAGTGTAAACCAGCATCTGCAGTTTCTTCCAACACTAAAACTAGAGGACATTGTTTTAAGGTAAGAGGAGAAAGATTTAAACAGGACAGAGCAAGTTGTTCCACACAGAGGGTGGTAGGTATATGGAGCAATGTAGGTGAGTAAATTCCCTCCACACCAGTGTACGGTGACTGCAGTGCACACCATCTATAGATACACTGGAGTCACTTGTCCAGGCTTACTCTAACAGCACTCCCAAGGAATTTCAGGCTTAATGCACATAACACATCAAAGCATGGACACAAAACAACTATTCTAACATCTGACATGCCCTGTGTGCTTTGAGAAGAAGCAGTAAGTAAATTATCATGAAATGGGGTTCCAGGGAAGAAAAGGCAGACTATGTAATACCAACTGTAATGGTGCCCAAAAGACAAGCCCATGCTCTGGAGATTCGGAGTGTTGACCTGATAGAAGTACATAAAAGTACGAGAGGTATAGATGGGAGAGATGGGATTTTTATCAGGGTGGAAACAAGTGGAGAGGCATTTATTTTAATGGAGATGTTTGGGCTAAGCTTTTCTTTACACAGAGAGTGGTCGATCTGGAAAGTGCTGCCTGGGGAGGTGGGTTAAAGTGGACACAATAGCAACATTTAAAAGGCATTTAGGCAGATGCATGAACAGGCAGGGAATAGAGGGATACAGATCATGTACAGTTGAATGGGGTTTGTTACATTGACATCATGATCAGCACAGACATGGTGAGCTGAAGGGACGATTCCCGTTCTGAACTAATATAACCATATAACCATATAACAATTACAGCACGGAAACAGGCCATCTCGACCCTTCTAGTCCGTGCCGAACACGTATTCTCCCCTAGTCCCATATACCTGCGCTCAGACCATAACCCTCCATTCCTTTCCCGTCCATATAACTATCCAATTTTTTTTTAAATGACAAAAACGAACCTGCCTCCACCACCTTCACTGGAAGCTCATTCCACACAGCCACCACTCTCTGAGTAAAGAAGTTCCCCCTCATGTTACCCCTAAACCTCTGTCCCTTAATTCTCAAGTCATGTTCCCTTGTTTGAATCTTCCCTACTCTCAGTGGGAAAAGCTTATCCACGTCAACTCTGTCTATCCCTCTCATCATTTTAAAGACCTCTATCAAGTCCCCCCTTAACCTTCTGCGCTCCAAAGAATAAAGCCCTAACTTGTTCAACCTTTCTCTGTAACTTAGTTGTTGAAACCCAGGCAACATTGTAGTAAATCTCCTCTGTACTCTCTCTATTTTGTTGACATCCTTCCTATAATTAGGCGACCAAAATTGTACACCATACTCCAGAATTGGCCTCACCAATGCCTTGTACAATTTTAACATTACATCCCAACTTCTATACTCAATGCTCTGATTTATAAAAGCCAGCACACCAAAAGCTTTCTTTACCACCCTATCTACATGAGATTCCACTTTCAGGGAACTGTGCACAGTTATTCCAAGATCCCTCTGTTCACCTGCATTCTTCAATTCCCTACCATTTACCATGTACGTCCTATTTTGATTTGTCCTGCCAAGATGTAGCACCTCACACTTATCAGCATTAAACTCCATCTGCCATCTTTCAGCCCACTCTTCCAACCGGCATAAATCTCTCTGTAGACTTTGAAAATCTACTTCATTATCCACAGCCCCACCTATCTTAGTATCATCTGCATACTTACTAATCCAATTTACCACACCATCATCCAGATCATTGATGTGCATGACAAACAACAGTGGACCCAACACAGATCCCTGTGGCACCCCACTAGTCACTGGCCTCCAACCTGACAAACAACCATCCACCATTACTCTCTGGCATCTCCCATTCAGCCACTGTTGAATCCATCTTGCTACTCCACCATTAATACCCAACCATTGAACCTTCTTAACCAACCTTCCGTGAGGAACCTTGTCAAAGGCCTTCCTGAAGTCCATATATACAACATCCACGGCTTTACCCTCATCAATTTCCCGAGTAACCTCTTCAAAAAATTCAAGAAGATTAGTCAAACATGACCTTCCAGGCACAAATCCATGTTGACTGTTCCTAATCAGCCCCTGTAATCAACTGTTCTATGTTCTGTAGATTGGATATTTCCTATTAACCAATTGTAGTGCTTGTTAGTAATTGCTCCGCCTAATATGCGATTCATATTACCAAGAGCTTGCCTACGCCATTCAGTATTAGCTGCTAGGAACTGTAATGTCCTGCAGACCTATGCTGTAAGTGGACTTTAATAAACATGATTCGACTCATTACATGTTCTTTCTTATTTGACTGTTTAATTACAAGGAGATGTTGAACCATGCGACTAAATGCTCCGAGTCCACCTCACAGGATTTGCAGCATTGGCAAACCTAGTCACCAAACAAGGTTTGTCACATGCATTAAGTCAGCTGAATGTGGACAAAGAGAGTTTACAATATTGAGGAATGAATACACAGGACAGTCTTTATTACCAAGTGATGTGAAATCATCATCAAAGACCTTTCAAGCTACACAGAAGAAGGCTTAACATGATTTATCGCTGGATGTGCAGTTGAGCCACAAGTATTGAAGAATAAAATCTTCGAGCAATGGGAGAAGGGTCCAGGCGTTCGCTCAGACACAAAGCAAGGTTCAGGAGAAGCAAGGTGTGCTCCTACAGAATGGGAGCCTTCATTGAATTACAACCAAGTCAAAGAAAAGAGGCAAATGTGAAAACATTGCCGAACTAAGCTTATTTGATAGCGCTCAGGTCAGTATTAGTTATCTACAACAAGACAGTGGATCACGTGGAAATAGGAACAGGAATAGTCCACCCAGCCTTTCCTCCTACTCCTCCAACCAAGGCCAGATCAGCACTGAGCCAAAGAGAAATTAAGGACAGAAACGGTCTCTTCGGCCCACCGTATACAGACCATTTACACAAATCCTACATTAATCCCATTTTTAATACTCCCCTCATTTCCATCAATTCCCCCCATATTTTATCCCACACCCACACACTAGGAGCCAAATACAGTGGTTACTTAAAGTTTTGACTTGCATATCCTTGAGATGTGGGAAGAAACCAAAGCATTCAGGGAAATCAAGAGTCAAGAGTGTTTTATTGTCATATGTCCCAGATTCACACATTCACAGGGAGAATGTGCAAACTCCACACAAGCAGCACTGGGAGTCAAGACTGTCTCTGGTTTGTGAAATGGCGGTTCTATTCACTGGCTACTGCCACGCAAACATTCTATCCTAATCCCATATTCACACTCTTTCTCCGTGTTGTTTGAGTAGAGAAACACTATCTCTCTCTCTCTCTCCTTAACTGTGGCCTACGTTCTTGCACAGAAGAGAATTCCGCACAATCACTCCTTCTGAGGGAAGATATTTCTCCCCATCCCAGTTCTAACTGTTCTGCTATGTATCCTGTGACTGTGAACCCTGCTTGTAAATCTCCCCAGCTCCGGGGAAATATAATCCCTGAAGCCAGTCTCTCGAGCCCTGTCAGAATGAGATCCTCATGAGAACCAGCCTGGTCAGGCTAGTATCTCCCCATACAGCTGGCCCAGCAGTTCAGGAATCATCTGGTAAACGTTTGCTCTGGTAAACCTCTATTGCAAATATATCTTGGCATAGATCAGTGCAGCGCAGGAACAATATGATGCCAAATTAAACTACTTTCTTCAGCCTGCACGTGATCCATATCCCACATTCCCTTCATATTCATGTGCCAATCTAAAAGCTTCTTAAATGCCGCGATCATATCGGCTTCCATGACCACTAAGTGTATTTCAGGCACCTATAAGTCTCTGTGTAAAAAACATGCTCTACACATCTCCTTTGAACTTTGCCCCTCTGACCTTAAAGCTAGGCCCATTGGTATTTGACGTTTCCACCCTGGGAAGAAAAGGTCTAACTGTCTACCCTATCTATACCTTGTACACGTTTATAAACTTCTATCATGTTCCCTCAGCCTCTGACACTCCAGAGAAAACAATCCAAGTTTGCCCAACCTCTCCTTACAGTTCCACTCTAATCCAGGCAGCATTTATTCTGTCCACATTCACAACAACTATGACTCACCTACTCATTTGTGACAATTTACAATGGCCAATTAACCTACCAACCTGCATATCTTTAGGATGTGAGAGGAAACTGGAGAAAACCCATGAAAACAGAGGGGGAACATGCAAAATCAGCACAGACTGCACCCAAGGTCGGGATTGAACCCAGGTCTATGGAGCTGTGAGGCAGTCCCTCTATTAGCTGCGCCACTGTGCCGCCCCAGTCGGGCAGAGAAGTGGTAAATGGAATTTAACCTGGAAAAATTCAAGGCAGGAAACATAGAGTAAATGGGAGAATAGTGTGTAGGAAAGAGGGTCCCTCGAATCTACCTCCACAGGTACTCAGCGGTCAATAAAGTGGTTAAAAAGGCATAAGGAGTGCTTTCCTTAATTAGCTGTGAAAACAGTTTTTAATCTGCATTTTCTCTGCAGCTGTAACACTATATGTTGTACTCTGTTTATTTTATCTTTTGCATTACTTATTGCAATAACTCATGTATGGTATGATCTGTTTGGGCAGCGTGCAAAACAAAGTTCTCCATTGTATCTACATGTCAATAATAAACAAGGACATACACAGGAGCTGTATTAATACTCATTGGGGCCACAACTTGAGCATTGCACAGTTCTGGTCACCGCATTACATGAAAGGTGAGATTGCACCTGCAGAAATAAATGAAAGGAAATATAGAAGGGTCTAGACATTGTCCCAGTGTGGACTGAGCAAGGAGCAAGGTGAGTTAAATCAATGGGGTAATGCCTTCCTTATGTCAAAAAGTCCTAGGAGATCGAAGAGACTAAGAAAGTCCATGAATAGGTTAAATTCGTAAATAATGAAAATACAGGCTCTTCAAAAAGGGGGAAGGTGTGCAATGGTTCTACACAAGATGCTTGTGGATGTTCGCAGTGTGATTAGAGAGCTGAATAAATAAGCAGCACATGTTCCAGCAGCTCTCAGTGTTTCATTCAGTTTCTCCAGGTCTGCTGCCTTGCAAAGGTGATTGGAACTATTTATCTGCTTATAGAGGATAAAATATCTGCATAAAAATTTATCAGGTCCCACCACAGGAATGATGGGCTGAATATCCTCCTCTTGAGTATCAATTTTTCGATGATTCAGGTTAAATCATAACCTCGGGCTCTGTCTCTGTGGTGTTTGCCACATTGGTTTTCTCTGGGTGACAGAGAGAGAGAGAGAGAGAGAGAGAGAGAGAGAGGGGGGGGGGGGGGACAGTGGGACAGAAAAACAGAGAGAGACTCAGGTGTCAACTTTTCCAGGTGCCAGGCTCAGGGCAGAATGGATCAGTGTGTGTTATCTGGAGACACAAGGAACTGCAGATGCTGGTTTACACAAAAAAAAGACACTAAGTGCAGGAATAACTCAGCGAGTCAGGTAACATCTATGAAGAACATGGATACATGAAAACAGGAAGAGAGGTGGGGGTAGGACAAAGCCTGGCAAGTGAGATACAGGTGAGGGGAGTTTGATGTAACCATCAAAAATGCAGGCATAGCTGGGGCCCATGGGTACACTTGTAACTTGTAGAAAGTAACGATTCAAAATAGTTGTTGAGGATGAGAACAGAGGAGAGGGAAATGGAATGAATCTCTGTTAAAGGAAGATCCGGAGGACCTTGAGACCTTCTTCGTGGGGGATGGTGCAAAGGTACTGGACGTCCGTGTAAAGATGACGCAATAGGGGTCTGGGAATGAAAAGTTATTAAAGAGCTGAAGGGTGTATGAGGTGTCCTGGATGTAGGTCAGAGGGAGGGTGGGAGGGTTGGAATAGGATGGAATCAAGGTATTTGGGGATGGGTTCTGTGGGGCAGGCAGTCAATGGGTCTGCCACGGGGGGCAGTCCTGTTGTGTCCAAGATGTGGTGCATCCTGTACAAAAACACAGCACCACACTATCCACCCCCACAGCATCCATGAGATAACTCAGTAGATTAATTCACAACCTCCCAAAGTGCATCAAGCCAGCATGCAGGAAACCCCAGTGGCCTCCCACAGTAAGTCCCATCACAGTGCCAGTGAGAACTAAAGGAAGATGTCGCTTCTATTTTCTGATGTTGATTCATGTGTTAATTAAAGTAACATATGTGCGCACCTGCACCATATTTTGCTCACAGTCTGGGCTGAGCCTTTACTGCTCATCAAGTGTAAGTGTGGCCTTGGTGAGACAGGGCTGTAGGTACCAATCTGATAACTCCATTTCAGTGTCACAGAGTCATAGTTTAGTTTAGTTTAGTTCAGAAACAGGCCCTTCGGCCCACCGAGTCCATACCGACCAGCGATCCACGCACATTAACACTATCCTACACATTAGGGACAATTTAAATTTATACCAAGCCAATTAACCTACAAACCTGTACGTATTTGGAGCGTGGGAGGAAACCAAAGGTCTCAGAGAAAACCCACGCGGTCACGGGGAGAATGCACAAACTCCAAACAGACAGCACCAGTCGTCAGGATCGAACCCAGGTCTCCGAAGCTGTAAGCGCTGTAAGGCAGAACTCTACCGCTGCGCCATAGTGCTACCCGTGTTGTACAGCATAGAAACAGGCCCTTCAGCCCACCATCTCCATGATGACTATGGTGCCTATCAACACTAATCGTGCATGCATATCGCTCTTATGCCCTACTCATTCACCTACCTGCCCAGATGCCTCACAATGTTGTTTCTGCCTCCACCACCTCCTCTAACAGCTCATTCCAGATACCAACTACTCTATGTGTGAAGATCTTGCATCTCAGATCTCCTTTAAACCTCCTACCTATCACCTTAAGCTTCTTCTCTCTAATTTTAGACACCCCTACCATGGGCAAAAGACTGGCCATCAACTCCTACTGTACTAAAACTCCATTAACTCCTACTTATTTTATAGATAAGTCTATCATGTCATTTCTCAGCTCCCTTCTCTCCATGGAAAAAACAAGCTAATCCAGAATCTCCTTATAACTCAAGCCCTCTAATCCAAGCAACATCCTTATGAATCTGTTCTGCACCCTCTTCAGCTTAGTCATGTTGTGCTCCAATCAGAACTGCAACACACCGCTCCAAATAGAGCCTAACCAACATTTAGTGGGACTGTAACATGATGTCCCACCTCTTGTACTCATAAGTTCACAAGATCGAGGAGCAGAATTAGGCCATTCAGCCCATCAAGTCTACTTTGTCATTCAGTCATGGCTGATCTATCTTTCCCTCTCAACCCCATTCTCCTGCCTTCTCCCCATAACCCCTGACACCCATTGCCCTAACCAGTAAAAGCAGGCATGCCATAAGTTTTCTTCACCACCATCTATTTATGTCATCATTTCAGGGAACTATGTCCTCAGTATCTCTATTCTAAAACACTCTCCATGGCCCTGTGTATGTCCTGTGTAGGTCCTGCCCTGGTTAATTTTCCAAAATGTATTATTTAGCACTTTAGTTTAGTTTAGAGATACAGCGTGAAACCAGGTCCTTTGGCCCACAGAGTCTGCACTGACCAGCGATCCCCCCACTCTAACCTACACACATTAGGGACAATTTAAAATGTTACAAAGCTTATTATCCTACAAACCTGTAAGTCTTTGAAGTGTGGGAGAAAACCAGAGATCGTGGAGAAAACCCATGCAGGTCACGGGGAGAATGTAGAAACTCTGTACAGACAGCACCCGTAGTCAGGGTCAAACCCGGGTCTCTGGCACTGTAAGGCAGCAACTACCACTGCACCACCGCAGTTGGTGCCGTCCCGTTAATTGAACTTGTTCCATCTACCAAACCTTTGCCCACTTTCCCAATTCATCAATATCCTGTTGTATCATTGTCCACTATACCACCAATTCTGTTGTCATCTGCAAACTCACTAATCATGCCGAATGCATGCCCATGCAAATCGTAATGTAGATGTGTAACAACAGTGTAGGCAGCACTGATCCTTACGGCACACCGTTGGTCACAGGACTCCAATCTAAATTACAAGCCTCCATTACCACACTCTGACTTCTTCCACCAACCCAAGTTATGTCCAACTGGTTAGCTCCCCCTAAATACAATGCTATCTCACCTTCCCGACCATCTTACCATGTGGGACCTTGCCAAACTCCTTTCTAAAGTCCATGTAGACAATGTCCACCGTCCTGCCCTCTTGGTCACCTCTTCAAATAATGCAATCTTGGTCACCTCTTCAAATAACGCAATTAATTTAGCGTGACACTATTTCACATGCACAAAGCCACGTAACTATCCCAAATCAAGTCTTGTCTATACAAATGCACATAAGTAATTGTCTCAGAATCCACCGCAATAAATTAAATAAATAGTGAGTCCCACACTGTCTGATGGGCAGTATTGGGAAAACACTGCACTGTGGATGGGATAGTGCTCAGCCACTCTGTCAGAGTTGTGTAGTGAGAGAGTGTTGGTCAGTGGGGAACCAATATCCCGACGGGGAGGTTCACGTGGAACTCAGAAAGTTTTAATCTAGAGTAATGTCGCTAGAGTATGCATCTTAACCCGAGCGAGTGTAAGATGTTGCACTTTAGGAAGTTGAATGTAAGGGGAAAGTGTACAGTTAATGGCAAGCCCCTTAACACCATTGATGTGCAGAGGGATCTTGGAGCCCATGTTTACAGCTCACTGAGGTGGAAGCACGTGTACATTGGGTAATAAAGAAGGCAAATGGTACGCTTGCCTTCAATGCTAAGCACGTTGAATATATGTTTCAGCAAGCCATGGTGCAGCTCTATAGGATTTTGGTTAGGCCGCATTTGGAGTATTGCACACTGTTCTGGTCATGTACAGGCAGGTGAGATCAGTTTAACTTTGGTTCAGCACAAATATTCTGGGCTGAAGGGCCTGTGCTGTGCTATTTCTATGTTCTGAACCTTGAAGCGGGAAAGAACATTTTGGGAAAGTGATCACAACTGCATATGTTTTAAAACAATTATGAACAAGGATAAGTCTAGATCTTGGAAGAAAGTACTCAAATGGGGTAAGGCAGATTACAACATTATTAGGCAGGAACTAGCGAGAGAACATTGGGAGCAGCAGTTATTCGGTAAGTCACTAAGACACGTGAGAGTCGTTTAATGACCAGCTGATTAAAGTTCAAGACTGGTATTTTCTTGTAAGGAGGAGGGATAAGGTTGGCAGGGTAAGGGAAACTTGGATGACCAATGAAGTTCTAAATTTGTACAAAAAGGTTTATGGAGATGTAATCAAACGAGGCCTGTGAGGAATATAAAGCAAGCAGGAAAGAACACAAGCAGGAAAGAAGGCAATTACAAGAGACAAATGGGGCCATGAAATTCCATTGGCAAGTCAGATTAAAGAAAATCCCAAGGCTTCTTATATCTATATTAAAAAACAAGAGGTGAACTGGGGCCGCTCTAAAATAAAGGAAACAATTATGCCTGAAGTCAGAGAATGAACGCGAGGTACTGAACAAATACATCTTTATCACCAACATAAGTTGGACACTTGGCCTAAGTTTGATTTACATCTGGAGATTTGGGTGTGGCAGGACTGCAGTAGGAGGGCTGGGTACAATTTTACTCTGTTTACTGAGAATCTTCTTCTTCTTGCGTATGGCGTGCACAGCCTAAAGTTGTATAGCAACTTGTTCTATTTGATCTTATTAGATTGATTGCATTCGTCGAAACAGGGCGGACCACATGAAGGTTGCAATCTTCCACCCCCTTACTGAGAATAGACGGACCGGACTAAAAGAAAGCACAATACGGATCCCTGAAGTCCTGAAGGAGATGTGGAATTGTCCTCTGGGGGCTGGAGAAGTCTGGTCTCTGAAGTGACTGGGTGGATGGAGGAGACTCTCCCTGGCTGGAGAGTATCTGGAGAGTAACTCCATACAGACACCACCCGTAGTCAGGATCGAACCCCAGGTCTTTTGGCACTGTAAAGGGCCTGTCCCACTTGCATGCGATTGCGTGCATTTGGCGCGAGTTTGCGCGAAGTTCGCGCTAAGTTCGCGCGTGACGTCATTTACGTCATGCTTACAAATCTGCTGGGCAGGAGGCAGGCTGACTGAATTTGGGCGTCGCACGGCGTCGGGCGGTGACGTCATCACGCAACGCTATGCCGGGCGGTGACGTCATCACGCAACGCCACGCGCTAGGCGTACGCCGTCAAGATGCGGCGTACGCCGTCATGACACTGCGTACGACATCAAGACGCTGTGTATGACCGCAATGCGCCTGCGTGCGTACGCGGGCCGACAGGCCGTTGGCGCGCGAAGATCTCGGTCACTGCAGGAATTTCGGAGCCCCGTGCGATGTCGGGACCAGCCCCACACTACTCCATACCCCTCCGCGCTTCAAGTGGGACCGGCCCCACGAGGCCATACGGTGCCCGTACGCCTCAAGCGATCACGAGGTCGCGTAATTTGCGAGCCAAGGTCGCGTAAGTGGGACAGGCCCTTTAGGCAGCAAATTTATCACCGTGCCAACCCCATCAGACCATGGGTTAAAGGCTCAGCATAATGGATCATCCTTTCATAATTGTGATGCTTCCTATGGCGCATCAGTAGAAATTTGTAGGAGTCATTGGGGACATGCCAAATTTCCATTGCCTTCTAAGCAAACAGAACTATTGGTGTGCTTTCTTGGTTCGTAGGATGATTACCTAACATAGAAAGTGGCTCTGCTAGGTGGCTATTAAAGGGTAATGGAGAGAGAAAAGGTCACGGAGAAATAAATGTGGGAATAGGACTGAGAATTGCATTGGATCCAGGGAGAACCTGCCAACTGGATAAAGAATTGGTTTCATGGAAGAAAGTAGAGAGTGACGGTGGAAGATTGTTTGTCGGACTGGCCTGTGACTAATAGTGTGCTTCGGGGGTTAGTGCTGGGCACATTACTGTTTGTGGTTTATATCAATGATTTGGATGAGAACATAGAAGGCATGGTTAGTAAGTATCATTGATAGCAAAGATGGTTATCAGAAATTACAGCAAGATCTTGACCAGTTGGGCAAGTGGGCTGAGGAATGGTGAATGGAATTTAATGCAGATAAGTGTGAGGTGTTGCATTTTGGGAAGCCAAACCAGGGCAGGACCTTCACAATGAATGGCAGGGCCCTAGGGAGTTCTACAGAACAAAACACCTCTATCCCTCAGGACCCCTAACACCTCTATAGAGCAGAGGGATTTAGGAGTGCAGGTATTTAGTTCCTTGAAAGTGGCATCACAGATAGATGTAGTAGTCAAAAAGGCTTTTGGTACATTGGCCATTATCATTCAGGGTACTGAATATAGAAGTTGGGATGTTATGCTACAGGTGTACAAGACATTGGTGATGCCACATTTGGAGTATTGTGTTTAGTTTTGAACACCCTCTTTTAGGAAGAACGTTGTTAAGCTAGAAAGAGTGCTGAGAAGATTCACGAGGATGCTGACAGGACTTGAGGGCTTGAACTATAGAGAGAGGTTGAGCAGGCTAGGACTTTATTCCTTGGAGCGCAGGAAGCTGAGGGGGATCTTATAGAAGTGTATAAGATTATGCTGGGAATAGATAAGGTAGACATAAGAAGTCTTTTAACCAGACTAGGGGAATCAAGAACCAGAGTACATAGGTTTAAAGTAAGAGAAGAAAGATTTACTAAGAACCTGATGGGCAACCTTTTCACACAGAGGGTCATAGTATGTGGAATGGGCTGCCAGAAGAGGTAGTTGAGCCAAGTACTAGAACAACTTTTAAAAGACATTTGGACAGATACATGGATAGGATAGGTCTAGAAGGATTTGGGCCAAACATGGGTAAATGGCATTAGTGTAGATGGGGCATTTTGGTCAGCATGGGCAATTTGGGCTGAAGAGCATGTTGCTGTGCTGTACAACTCTTGGACTTTATGAAATGTTCTAAGAGCTTACATAAATTTGTGGGACCGAATGGCCTCCTTCTAAATGGCCTCCTCCTAAATGGCCTCCTTCTAAATGATAAAGCTAAATATGAAAAAAATGTAAATAGATGATTTTTTTCCACTATTCCGAGACAATTTCAGAGGTTTTTGGTTTACAGGACTACAGGGATAGAGGTGTTAGGGGTCCTGAGGCACAGGTTCAGCCAGTCTCACTCACTGGTTAGGTCCGGTCCACCGGAAATGTGCTGACCACCGCCACAATGTTCACAATGGCCCCGAACATGGGGAGATTGTTTAGAATTCCTTCTTTTATATATAAATGTGGTTTTCTGCATATAAATATTTTGTTCAGGACTAATTTGAATTCCTACATTTAATAAACATCTGTGGGGCTTAGAACCTTTGGAGTTTACAAGGATAACGAGGTGCTGGAAAAAACAATTCAGCTGGCTAGAGAAAGGAAGCCTCGGGAAGGGGGGAGGGGGATATGGGAGGGGGGATATGCGTAGTCGGGAGGAAGATGTGGGAATATGGGGGCGAGGAAGATATGTGGAGGGGGAGGGGGAGAGGAGAGAAGCGAGAGAAGAGAGAAGCGAGAGAGGGAGGGGAGAGAAGGGAGAGAGGGAAGGGGAGAAATGGAGGTTGATGGGGAGAGGGAGAATGCAGGAGGTGGGGAGAGAGGGGGCGTGGAGATGGGAGTGGAGCACAGGGGATGGGAACTGAAGAGAGGGGAGATAAGGGGCAGGGAAATGCACAGACGTGACTAGAGCAACTTCAAGTCACTTCCCTCCATCACCGAGTTCCAGGTTTGGCTCCACACCCACACTCCTCCAGCCTTGCTACTCAATCCCAGATACCGAGGGCTTTTCCATTCCTGATCCCTGCTCAGCCCACCTTCCTAAGATTGGTATTTCCAATGTGCCCCAAATGCCTGTCCCTGATCAGTCAGTTCACCACAGCCATTGCCCCATCCAGCCCCTCCACAGCTCCCACTTCACCCTCTCCTGTCCTCAGGTCTGTCTACCCGATTCCTGCTTTGTTCCCAATCCACTTCTCCCACCCTGCCCACAGTGCACTCCTACAACAGCTAGATCCTTCCCCCCATACACTCCTGGAGAGTTTAGTTCTTGCCACACCCTGCCCTTCCCTCCGATACCCATTTCCTCTCTCCAACCACACTCCCATCTCCACCATTCATGAGGTGTCTCCGGCACTGAATGCTGGTGGCCATGAGGGGTGGGGAATGTGAGAGGTCGAAGGAGCCATGGGCAAATGGTCAGGCATTGGCAAGACAAGCATATAACAAACCTGCCATCATATCCCCTTTATCATACCCTTGCCGTCCTACACCCTGTTCTCCCAAACCCTACCTTCCAACTGTTGTCACAAGCTCTGACCGCTAACTCATTGCCCTGTCCCCTGTCCCCATACTGCCTGATGCCCGATCCCTTGCTCTCCAACTCTTGTCCCCCCAACACTTGCGCCAAGAACCCGTTGGCTGAATGCCCCCCATTCCCTATTACCCTTCCTCTTCACTCATGCTGCCCCAACACCTGCAACTAGGTCAATTTCAGAGGGCAACAAAGAGCCTGGAGTCATCTATAGACAGGACAGGGTAAGGATGGAAACTTCCTACTCTGAAGAACATCAGTGAACCAGATGGGTTTTTACAACATGAAATAGTTTTGTGGTCACCATTACTCATGACAAACCCATTTTGAAATTCAAATATAAATCCCATTACTGCCATGGTGGAATTTGAATTCAAGTCCCATAGACTATTCAGTGCAGAAATAAGCCATGTCCATTCTGACCATCAGTTGCCCACCTTTACTAATCCAATTTATCAGCACTTGCCCGGTGGATTTCTCAGTCTAAGTGATTCAAGCGCTCGTCTATATATTTGATAAATGTTATGAGAGTCTCTGTCTCCATCACCCCATCAGGAAGTGGGTTCCATATTCTAACCACCACCTGGGAGAAAATATTCCTCCTCACATCTCCTCTAAACCTTTTACCGTTTACCCTAAATCAATGCCCTCTGGTTATAGACACACCCGACATGGGGAATGGTCTGTTATTCACGCCCCTCATGATTTTGCACACAGGTTTCTCCCTCAGCCTCCTCCACTCCATAAGTCCTGACAAGTTACATCATGGCTTGGTATGATAGTTCCAACACAAAGAAATGCAGATGGATGTAGAGTGGTGGACTCAGCCCAGTCCGTCACGGGCACAGCCCTCCCCACCATCAAAAGTATCTACATGAGGCATTACTTCAAGAAAATGGCATAGATCATCCTACCATCTGGCCATGCCCTCTTCTCACTGCTACCTATGGGTAGGAGCTACAGAACCCTGATGTCACACACCTCCAGGCTCAGGAACAGCTACCTTTCAACAACTATCAGGTTCTTAAATTGACGTGCACATCCCTAATCCCTAGTAACATAACACTATGGATCACCTCTCGCATTACCTTTTAGATTGATTTTTCCCACGCCCATCACAGCCTCTTTGCCCAATGGAAGTAGATTACCTCCATCCAGCCTTCTTGTCTTTTCCACTTAAACGTTGAAAGCTTCAATCATTTTTCCCCTTTCAACAATATCCCTTCATCTCTTAACACTTGAAATCCATACATTAGCAGCCATCACCATTAATTAAAAAACTGTCATCAATTTCAGAGATTTCAGAATTTCAGGAATGAACTATAAGAAATTAAAAATTCAATCAGATGCAAGAATTTGCATCAAAATTAAGTCTTGTTAGCTTACTTAATAGACTGGGGTTGTACCTGGAACCAAAGAGAGTTGGCAGACTTCTAATCTTACGATTTACTTCTTTTGTTTATTATTTTGTTTACTAATATGACACAGAAGAAGACCATTAAGTTCTTGAGGTCCATGTTGGTTCAAGGCAGAGCAAGTCTCATATAACCATATAACCATATAACCATTACAGCACGGAAACAGGCCATTCAAGTCCGTGCCAAACACTTTTTTTCTTCTTTTTTTTTAATTACTTCCCCCTAGTCCCATCTTCCTACACTCAGACCATAACCCTCCATTCCTTTCCCGTCCATATACCATCCAATCTATTTTTAAAGGATAAAATCGAAGCTGCCTCCACCATTTCCACTGGAAGCTCATTCCACACAGCTACCACTCTCTGAGTAAAGAAGTTCCCCCTAATGTTATCCCTAAACTTCTGTCCCTTAATTCTCATCATGTCCCCTTGTTTGAATCTTCCCTACTCTCAATGGGAAAAGCTTATCCACGTCAACTCTGTCTAACCCGCTCATCATTTTAAAGACCTCTATCAAGTCCCCTCTGTCAGGTCTCACGTTTGATCTAGTTTCTGTTTCTTATTGCTTTTGTTATTATTGGTTGCATTCTTGTTTTATTTTTAAACTCTGAAAACTGATCTGCCCTGTGTCTGAGCCTGCATTTGAGTCCTCCTCCTCATTCAGGTCTGATATTACGAACTGGCCAACAATGGACTCAGCGGGCTCTGATCTTTTTCGTGCAGCGCTCCATAAACAAGAGGAGCGCATCTCGCATTGCGAGGGTCAACTCACCTCGATCTTCGCCGGGTTCCGGGATCTCGGCGAGCGTCAGCACGGGTTCCAGGCGGACATCGGCTCGCAGGTGAACACTTTAAGTTCCCGGGTTTGAACACCTGCGGCTGGATTCTTTTTCCTCTGCCGCGGCTCCCGTGCCGGCCGAGTCTGTTTCCTTGTCTGTGTCTCCAGGAGCTCCGATGGCCACGGCTGCCGCAGCGTCTCCATTCGTCCACCTGGCAAGACCGGAACACTTCTCGGGGGAATCGGAGAAGTGTAGACCTTTTTTTGATTCAGTGTGGACTGCATTTCGAACTTCAAGCGGCTTCCTTTCCATCAGAACGCTCAAGGGTAGCCTTTACCATCACGCACCTGTCGGGCAGAGCGGAGGCTTGGGCCACAGCGGAATGGTCTCGGAATTCTCCTGTTTGCCAGGCGTCGGTCCTGTTCATGGAAGCTCTGTCCCGCACGTTTGATCACTCCAATCCTGGCCGAGAGGCTTCACAGAACCTGGTCTCCATGAAACAAGGTAATCGCACAGTTATGGAATTTGCTATTGACTTTCGAACTGTTGCTGCTAAGAGTGGATGGAATGAGGCTGCTTTGTTGGATGCTTTTCGCAATGGATTGTCTGAAGCTATCAAGGATCAGTTGGCTCCACTAACCCTGCCTTCCGACTTCGAGTCTATGATTTCCCTGGCTGTCCAGATTGACGCTAGGCTCAGAGAAAGAGAGCGAGAGAGATTGGCTGCAGTTCGGTCCTCCTCCCAGCAGGGGCGGCAGCACTGCCCTTCGCCTTCCGGTCGGGACTTCTTCCCTCTCGACCGGTCCAGTCAGCCTACAGCACCACCTGTCTCTTTGGAGGAGCCCATGCGGTTGGGACAAGCCAAACTCAGCCCGGAGGAGCGGCAGCGCCGCCTAAAGGAGGGGAGCTGTTTTTACTGTGGTGAACTGGGACATTTGTTGAACAGCTGTTCAGTAAAAGACAAAAGCTCACCAATGAAAGAGAGGACATTGGTGAGTTGTACCGCTCCTATGAGCCTTTCCTCTCGTCAACTCATGGCTGTACAATTGTTGGTGCATTCCCAGCGTCACTCCCTGCAGGCTTTGGTTGATTCTGGGGCAGATGAGAACTTCTTGGACATTCGCTTGGCTGATGAATTCAAGCTGGAACGTGAACAGCTTCAAGATCCTCTGGAGGCTAGTGCACTGGATGGGCGCCTACTGTGCAGGGTAACTCACCGAACTCAACCTGTTCAACTCATCGTGGCAGGTAATCACATTGAGACCATCAGGTTTCACCTCCTCGACTCTTCTCTTCATCCTCTGGTTTTGGGGCTCTCTTGGCTGTCTGACCATAATCCTCACATGAACTGGGGTACTGGGGAAGTAATTTCCTAGGGGAATAACTGTAAACTCACCTGTCTGGTGCATGATTCTTCTCCTGAACCTATGAAGGATCTGTCGAGGAGCAGTTTGCTGGGATCTTCCAGGACCACCCTCCGGCAGCCTCCCCGTTCAAGGGAGGGGGACTTTCCAGATCTCACCAATGTTCCCTCGTGTTATCTGGACCTGAAGGAGGTGTTCAACAAGGCCAAGGCCACATCTCTTCCGCCGCATAGACCGTACGACTGCTGCATCAACCTTCTGGAAGGTACAGCGCCTCCTAAGGGTCATCTCTACTCCTTGTCTTCACCTGAGCGGCTCGCCATGGAAAAGTACATTGGCGACGGCCTTGCTGCTGGGATCATCAGACCTTCCTCTTCACCTGCAGGAGCTGGATTCTTCTTTGTGGATAAAAAGGATAAAACACTTCGGCCCTGCATTGACTACAGAGGACTCAATGACATTACTGTTAAGAACAGGTATCCTCTTCCTCTGATCTCCTCAGCATTTGAAATGTTAAAAGACGCTAAAGTATTCACTAAGTTAGATCTTAGAAATGCTTATCATCTGGTGAGGATAAGGGAGGGGGATGAATGGAAAATTGCGTTTAACACATCTAGTGGTCACTATGAATATCTGGTCATGCCGTTTGGTCTTACTAATGATGCTCCAGCAGTTTTTCAAGGCCTGGTTAATGATGTATTACGTGACACGCTGAACAAATTTGTGTTTGTGTACCTTGATGACATTTTGATCTTTTCTCCAGACGAAACGTCCCATGTGCAGCATGTACACCAGGTGCTGGAACGTTTGCTGTGGAATGATCTGTTTGTAGAAGCTGAGAAATGTGAATTTCATGCTAACACTGTTCTATTCCTTGGTTTTGTTGTATCACCTGCTGGTATACAGATGGACCCGAACAAGGTCAGTGCTGTGGCCAACTGGCCTACACCCTCCAGTCGTAAGCGACTTCAGGGGTTCCTTGGGTTTGCTAATTTTTATAGGAAGTTTATACGGAACTTTAGTGTCACTGCTGCACCACTTCATGCTCTCACCTCACCCATGTGCCTTTCTCTTGGTCCCCTCAAGCAGAAACTGCATTTATGAAACTCAAGAGGAGCTTCACCTCAGCCCCCATCCTGGTTCACCCTGACCCGGCACTTCGTGGTTGAGGTGGACGCCTCGGGTATGGGCATCGGGGCCATACTCTCCCAGAAATCCCCCTCAGATGGTCGACTGCATCCCTGCGCTTTCCTTTCCAAGAAACTTTTGCCTGCTGAGAGAAATTACGATGTGGGTAACCGTGAACTGTTAGCGGTTAAAGCAGCCTTGGAGGAATGGAGACACTGGTTGGAGGGCACCGAGCAGCCGTTTGTAGTTTGGACAGACCACAGGAACCTGGAATACATCAAGTCAGCCAAACGCCTCAACTCACGCCAAGCAAGGTGGGCTCGCTTCTTTAATCGGTTTGATTTTGTACTGTCTTACCGACCTGGTGCCAAGAATGGCAAACCTGATGCTCTCTCCAGACAGTTTGATCCTGACCCGGCCCCTAAGGTTTCAACTCCCATTCTGCCTGCTTCCTGTGTTGTTGGGGCGGTTACTTGGGAGATTGAGAAGAGAGTTTCCGAGGCTACTGCTGGTAGTCAGTCCCCGCTACGGCGTCCCTCTAATCGTCTGTTTGTTCCCGAGTCTCTTCGCTCACAGGTGATTCACTGGGCTCATACGTCTCGGATCTCCTGTCATCCCGGTGTCCGCTGAACCCTGTTTGTGGCCAAACAGCGGTTTTGGTGGCCTTCCATGGAGAGGGGGATTAAGGAGTACGTCGCCGCCTGCAGTATTTATGCTCAGAACAAGACCTCACGTCGGCCTGTCTTTGGCCTCCTGAATCGGCTGCCTGTCCCCTCACGCCCCTGGTCAGACATCTCCATGGACTTTGTCACGGGCCTGCCCTCTTCTGAAGGTAACACCACAGTCATGACAGTAGTGGACAGATTTTCTAAGATGGTCCACTTCATTCCATTGCGCGCTTCCCTCCGCCAAGAAAACGGCGGAGGTCATGTTGTCTCATGTTTTTCGAATTCATGGATTTCCCAAAGACATTGTGTCTGACCGGGGGCCTCAGTTCGTGTCCAGGTTTTGGAAGGAGTTTTGTACTCTGTTGGACGCCACGGTCAGCCTTACATCTGGTTATCACCCGGAATCCAATGGACAGACTGAACGCCTTAACCAGGAATTGGAGACAGGACTGCGGTGCTTGGTGGCACAGAACCCTTCAGCTTGGAGCAAACACCTTATTTGGGTGGAGTATGCACACAACACACTTCCTTGCTCATCCTCTGGTCTCTCTCCATTCCAGTGTGCCTATGGTTATCAACCGCCATTGTTCCCTGCTGTGGAGAAGGAGTCCAGTGTGCCCTCCGCTCAGGCTCTCGTCCGTCGCTGTCACAAGGTTTGGAATGGGGCTCGTCAGATGCTGTTGCGCAGTTCTGCGCGTTACAAGAGGATGGCTGACCGTGGAAGAACGCCGGCTCCAGTATAATCGCCTGGCCAAAAGGTGTGGCTCTCCACTCGAGACTTACCTCTGAGAGTGGAATCCCGGAAGCTGGCTCCTCGTTTTGTTGGTCCTTTCCCCATATCGAAGGTCATCAATCCTGTGGCGGTTCGTCTCCAACTCATCCGTGCCATGAGGGTCCACCCTACTTTCCATGTCTCCCGACTGAAGCCATTTAAGGAGTGTCCTCTGGTCCCTGCCTCCAAACCCCCTCCGCCTCCCCGGCTCCTTGATGGGGGTCCAGTGTTTACGGTCAGCCGGTTGCTGGGGATGCGCCGGCGTGGTCGTGGTCATCAGTATCTTGTGGATTGGGAGGGTTATGGACCTGAGGAGCGGTCTTGGGTGCCGACTCGCAACATATGCGACCCTGAACTTATCAGGGAATATCGGCGCCAACATCCTGAAGATCCTGGGCCGTCACGTCTCACGTTTGATCTAGTTTCTGTTTCTTATTGCTTTTGTTATTATTGGTTGCATTCTTGTTTTATTTTGGTGTCTCACATCTCCTCTCGTTTCAGGTCCCATTTCCTGTCATGTCGTTTCCCCTCGTGTGATTGTTGGCCCCGCCCTGATGGGTTTCACCTGTGTCTCGTTATCCCCTGTTAGGCTGTGTATTTAAGCCCTTTGTGTTTTAGTTCTCATTGCCAGTTCATTGTGTATGTTACTTTGTATCACCTCGTGCCAGCTCTGGAAATCTTTTGGACCTTGTTATCTCGACCAGTGCCTGTGTTCGACCACTGTTTTTGCCTGCTCCTAGATTGTACTGTTGCCTCCGTTTTTGCTTACCTGTGTAGCGACTTGGACCGATTAAACTCTGAAAACTGATCTGCCCTGTGTCTGAGCCTGCATTTGAGTCCTCCTCCTCGTTCAGGTCTGATACCCTCTTAACCTGCGCTCCAAAGAATAAAGACCTAACTTGTTCAACCTTTCTCTGTAACTTAGTTGCTGAAACCCAGGCAACATTCTAGTAAATCTCCTCTGTACTCTCTCTATTTTGTTGACATCCTTCCTATAATTAGGCGACCAAAATTGTACTCCATACTCCAGAATTGGCCTCACCAATGCCTTGTACAATTTTAACATTACATCCCAACTTCTATATTCAATGCTCTGATTTATAAAGGCCAGCACACCAAAATCTTTCTTTACCACCCTATCTACATGAGATTCCACCTTCAGGGAACTATGCACAGTTATTCCTAGATCCTTCTGTTCAACTGCATTCTTCAATTCGCTACCATTTACCATGTACGTCCTATTTTGATTTGTCCTGCCGAGATGTAGCACCTCACATTTATCAGCATTAAACTCCATCTGCCGTCTTTCAGCCCACTCTTCCAAATGGCCTAAATCTTTCTGTAGACTTTGAAAATCTACTTCATTATCCACAACACCACCTATCTTAGTATCATCTGCATACTTACTAATCCAATTTTCCACACCATCATCCAGATCATTGATGTACATGACAAACAACAGTGGACCCAACACAGACCCCTGAGGCACCCCACTAGTCACCGGCCACCAACCTGACAAACAGCCATCCACCATTACTCTCTGGCATCTCCCATTCAGCCACTGTTGAATCCATCTTGCTACTCCACCATTAATACCCAACAATTGAATCTTCTTAACCAACCTTCCATGAGGAACCTTGTCAAAGGCCTTACTGAAGTCCATATAGACAACATCCACTGCTTTACCCTCATCAATTTCCCTAGTAACCTCTTCGAAAAATTCAAGAAGATTAGTCAAACATGACCTGCCAGGCACAAATCCATGTTGACTGTTCCTAATCAGACCCTGCTTATCCAGATGCTTATATATATTATCTCTACGTATCCTTTCCATTAATTTGCCCACCACTGACATCAAACTAACAGGTCTATAATTGCTAGGTTTACTCTTAGAACCCTTTTTAAACAACGGAACAACATGCGCAGTACGCCAATCTTCCGGCACTATTCCCGTTTCTAATGACATTTGAAATATTTCTGTCATAGCCCCTGCTATTTCTACACTAACTTCCCTCAATGTCCTAGGGAATATCCTGTCAGGACCTGGAGACTTATCCGTTTTCATATTTTTCAAACGTGTCCGCACCTCCTCTTCTTTGAATCTCATAGTTTCCATTGCTACTCTGCTTGTTTCCCTTACCTCACATAATTCCATATCCTTCTCCTTGGTGAATACCGAAGAAAAGAAATTGTTCAATATCTCCCCCATCTCTTTTGGCTCTGCAGATAGCTGTCCACTCTGACTCTCTAATGGACCAATTTTATTCCTTGTTATCCTTTTGTTATTAATATAGCTGTAGAAACCCTTTGGAGTTACTTTCACCTTACTTGCCAAAGCAACCTCATATCTTCTTTTAGCTTTTCTAATTTCTTTCTTAATATTCTTTTTACATTCTTTATACTCCTCAAGCACCTCATTTACTCCATGCTGCCTATAATTATTGTAGATCTCTCTCTTTTTCCAAACCGTGTCCAATTTCCTGTGAAAACCATGGCTCTTTCCAATTTTTACTATTTCCTTTCAACCGAACAGGGACATAAAGATTCTGTACTTAAAATGTCACCTTTAAATGTCCTCCATTTCTCTTCTACATCCTTCCCATAAAACAACATGTCCCAATTCACTCCTTTTAAATCCTTTCGCATCTCCTCAAAGTTAGCCTTTCTCCAGTCAAAAATCTCAACCTTAGGTCCAGTTCTGACCCTCTCCATAATTATATTGAAACTAATGGTATTGTGATCACTGGACCCGAAGTGCTCCCCAACGCATACCTCTGCCACCTGCCCTGTTTCATTTCCTAACAGGAGGTCCAGCACTGCCCCTTCTCTAGTAGGTACCTCTATGTATTGCTGCAAAAAACTATCCTGCACACATTTTACAAACTCCAAACCATCCAGCCCTTTTACAGAATGTGTTTCCCAGTCTATGTGTGGAAAATTGAAATCTCCCACAATCACTACCTTGTGCTTACTACTAATATCTGCTATCTCCTTACATATTTGCTCTTCCAATTCTCGCTCCCCATTTGGCGGTCTATGATACACCCCTATAAGTGTTGCTACACCTTTCCCATTTCTCAGTTCCACCCAAATAGCGTCCCTAGACGAGCCCTCTAATCTATCCTGCCAAAGCACTGCTGTAATATCTTCCTTGACAAGCAATGCAACACCCCCACCTCTTGCCCCTCCAATTCTATCACCCCTGAAGCAACGAAATCCTGGAATATTTAGTTTCCAATCACAGCCCTCCTGCAACCATGTTTCATTGATCGCCACAACAAATTGAATGGATTAAAGGCCGATAAATCACCAGGGCCAGATAGGCTGCATCCCAGAGTACTTAAGGAAGTAGCTCCAGAAATAGTGGATGCATTAGTGATAATTTTTCAAAACTCATTAGATTCTGGAGTAGTTCCTGAGGATTGGAGGGTAGCAAACGTAACCCCACTTTTTAAGAAGGGAGGGAGAGAGAAAATGGGAAATTACAGACCAGTTAGTCTAACATCGGTAGTGGGGAAACTGCTAGAGTCAGTTATTAAAGATGGGATAGCAGCACATTTGGAAAGTGGTGAAATCATTGGACAAAGTCAGCATGGATTTACGAAAGGTAAATCGTGTCTGACGAATCTTATAGAATTTTTCGAGGATGTAACTAGTAGAGTGGATAGGGGAGAACCAGTGGATGTGTTGTATCTGGACTTTCAGAAGGCTTTCGACAAGGTACCACATAAGAGATTAGGATTCAAACTTAAATCACACGGTATTGGGGGTTCAGTATTGAGGTGGATAGAGAACTGGCTGGCAAACAGGAAGCAAAGAGTAGGAGTAAACGGGTCCTTTTCACAATGGCAGGCAGTGACTAGTGGGGTACCGCAAGGCTCAGTGCTGGGACCCCAGCTATTTACAATTTATATTAATGATCTGGACGAGGGAATTGAAAGCAACATCTCCAAGTTTGCGGATGACACTAAGCTGGGGGGCAGTGTTAGCTGTGAGGAGGATGCTAGGAGACTGCAAGGTGACTTGGATAGGCTGGGTGAGTGGGCAAATGTTTGGCAGATGCAGTATAATGTGGATAAATGTGAGGTTATCCACTTTGGTGGCAAAAACGGGAAGGCAGACTATTATCTAAATGGTGGCCGATTAGGAAATGGGGAGGTGCAGCGAGACCTGGGTGTCATGGTACACCAGTCATTGAAAGTAGGCATGCAGGTGCAGCAGGCAGTGAAGAAAGCGAATGGTATGTTGGCCTTCATAGCAAGAGGATTTGAGTATAGGAGCAGGGAGGTTCTACTGCAGTTGTACAGGGTCTTGGTGAGACCACACCTGGAGTATTGCGTACAGTTTTGGTCTCCAAATCTGAGGAAGGACATTATAGCCATAGAGGGAGTGCAGAGAAGGTTCACCAGACTGATTCCTGGGAAGTCAGGACTTTCATATGAAGAAAGACTGGATAGACTTGGCTTATACTCGCTAGAATTTAGGAGATTGAGAGGGGATCTTATAGAAACGTACAAAATTCTTATGGGGTTGGACAGGCTAGATGCAGGAAGATTGTTCCCGATGTTGGGGAAGTCCAGGACAAGGGGTCACAGCTTAAGGATAAGGGGGAAATCCTTTAAGACCAAGATGAGGAAAAACTTTTTCACACAGAGAGTGGTGAATCTATGGAACTCTCTGCCACAGAGGGTAGTTGAGGCCAGTTCATTGGCTATATTTAAGAGGGAGTTAGATGTGGCCCTTGTGGCTAAAGGGATCAGGGGGTATGGAGAGAAGGCAGGTACGGGATACTGAGTTGGATGATCAGCCATGATCATATTGAATGGCGGTGCAGGCTCGAAGGGCCGAATGGCCTACTCCTGCACCTATTTTCTATGTATCTATGTATCTATGTATCATACTTCCAGGTGTCAATCCAGGCTCTAAGCTCATCCACCTTTCTTACAATGCTCCTAGCATTAAAATTTACACATTTACGAAACCCACCACCACTTATTCTCTGTTTATTATCCTTTTCTTCTTTCTCCCCTACATTTTGGGTCTGAGTGCTTCCCTTCTCTGCCTCCTGCCTCCCACATTTTCTACTAGCTTTCTCTATTTGAGTCCCTCCCCCCAACCGTTCTAGTTTAAAGTCTCCCCAGTAGCCTTTGCAAATCTCCCCGCCAGGATATTGGTCCCCCTCGGGTTCAAGTGCAACCCGTCCTTTCTGTACAGGTCACACCTTCCCCAAAAGAGGTCCCAATGATCCAGAAATTTGAATCCCTGCCCGCTGCACCAGTTCCTCAGCCACGCATTTATCCTCCACCTCATTCCATTCCTACTCTCACTGTCGCGTGGCACAGGTAGTAATCCTGAGATTGTTACCTTTGCGGTCCTTCTCCTTAACTCTCCTCCCAACTCCCTAAATTCTCCTTTCAGGACCTCTTCTCTTTTTCTGCCTATGTCATTGGTACCTATATGTACCACAACCTCAGGCTCCTCTCCCTCCGATTTCAGGATATCTTGGACGCGTTCAGACACATCCCTGACCCTGGCACCAGGGAGGCAAACTACCATCCGGGTCTCCTGATTGCGTCCACAGAATCGCCTATCCGACCCCCTAACCATAGAGTCCCCTATTACTATTTTGTATTACTAAATTGCTTTGGTCTCCACCCAGAGCAAGCAAGATTTTCATTTACCTGTACCTCACCATACTTGTACATATGACAGTAAGCTTGACACACTAACCACACTACCATATCCAATCTTGTCTAGCGGTATTGATACTGCACTCTCACAGTCAAAGTCCACTGGAGGTAAAATCGACCATAGATTAGAGATGTCAGTGCATAGAACCAATGTACAAATGTTAGCTGTGTCTGTGTACATCCCGCGGTTATAAAAAAGATCAAGTCTGAAGCAGGGTCTCAATCCCGAACATCACCTATCCATGTTTTCCAGAGATGCTGCCTGACCTACTCAGTTACTCCAGCAATTTGAGCCCTTTTCAGAACAAGTAGGCTGTTCATTGGAAATGGAATAATACAGGGGAAATGAAAGTGGAGACAGGAATGCAGTCAAACCACATTTGGAAGTTAGTCTGGCAAGAACCACTGAAGGATAGAGGTCCCAGACTATTCATGGTGAGGTAACCAATGACTCTGATTCGAGCCCTTTCCAGATGTTGGGCCTCTCAACAGGCTGGCAACACCCTGTGAAACTTTGAGGGGTTGCTGCTAGATTGAGGTGCTAAACTCAAGCCGTTTCAGTTGTGATTTATTTCTCCCACTGGACTAGGATGAGAGGACATAACATCCGAGTCAGACAGTTCAGTAGGGGAGCTTAGACATGATTCCCCACACGCAGTCTCCAGCCTGATCCTCTTTTCAATGTGTTCCGTGGCTTAGCTTGCCCACACCCATCAGCACCTTGAGAGGACAATCTAACCATCTCAAAAGCTAATCAGCAACTCTGCTCCAAGCACAACACATCTAAATTAGGAGCAAGAGTTAGCAGCTTCAAACCTCTGGGCTTTAACATCTCGGATGACCTGTTCTAGGCCCAGCACATAAATGCAATCAGGAAGAAGTTGCATCAGCACCTCTACTGAGAAGTTTGAAGAGATTCGGCATGTCACCGTATGTGCAGGAACACTAGAGGCTGCAGCAAGTGATGGACTCAGCTCTGTCCATCACAAACACAGCCCTCCCCTTCATTGAAAGCATCTACATGAGGCACAGCCTCAAGAAGGTGGCATCTGTCATCAAGGGTCTCTGTCATCTGGGCCATGCCCTCTTCTGACAGCCACCATCAGGTAAGAAGCACAAAAACCTGAAGTCCCACATCACCAGGTTCAGAAACAGCTACTTCCCTAAACGATCAGGTTTTTAAACAACACACAACCATAATTCTACCTTGGCAATGGAACATTATGCACCAATTCTTGCACCACCATGGACTTGTTTTTTTTCTCATTGTGCACAATCTTCTCTCTTTTAGAAATGTTGTTTAATTTATATATATATAAAATCTCTTTTGTTTGTTGATTGAATCTATGTGCCTGTGACGCTGCTGCAAGCAAGATTTTCATTGTATTTTGTAATCACCGTACTTTTACACATAATAATAAACTTAACTTGATAAGAGGAGGCCACTCAGCCCCTCCAGCCATGCTGCTCTATTGGGTGACTCATCTGATTGTAATCTCCTCTCTGCATTCGAAATGTGTAAGAAGGAACTGCAGATGCTGGTTTAAACCGGAGATAGACACAAAAATCTGGAGTAACTCAGCGGGACAGGCAGCATCTCTGGAGAGAAGGAATGGGTGACGTTTCGGATCGAGACCCTTCTTCAGAACTGAAACGTCTCCCATTCCTTCTCTTCAGGGATGCTGCCTGTCCCGCTGAGTTACTCCAGCTTTTTGTATCAATCTCCTCTCTGCGTTGTTGCCGTTTGCAGCTCCTAGACTGTGGAACAGCACCCCCCTTCCCATCAGAACTGCCCTCTCCATCGACTCCTTTAAGTCAAGATTAAAAACGTATCTATACTCCCAAGCCTTTCTTGACGTCCTCTGAGCGAGGGCTATATGTATATATGTATGTAGTTTGTTTGTTTATACTATTCTTATAACAAATGTAAAGCACTTTGGCCAACGAGAGTTGTTTTTTAAATGTGCTATATAAATAAATGTGACTTGACTTGACTCTGCCCAAAAACATTCAAAGACTCTGCTTCCACCTCCCTATGAGGAAGAATGGTCCAAAGAATCTCAGTGTTCTGAGAGGGATAAGAAAGTCATCTCACCTGTCATAAATTGACAGTATCGTATTTTGAAATAGTGAGCTATTTTTCTGGATTCTCCTTCAAGAGGAAACATTCTCTCCACATCCACCCGTTGAGACTCCTTATAAAAGTGTTTCATATTACACCACTGTTCAGAAGTCTTAGAGTCATTGAATCAGAAAGTTATGCAGAAGGGAAACAGACACTTCAGCCCCTCATCCATGCTGATCAAGATGCTAATTTAGCTAATTAAACTCACCTGTGCCTAACAAATCTTTCCTGTCAATGTACCTGTCCAAATGCCATTTAAATTGTGTAATTTATACCACCACTACCACTGACAGCTCCTTCTATACCCACTATGAAAAAGTTGCCGCTCAGGTCACTTTAAATCTTTTCCCTCTCACCTTAAACCTATGCCCTTTAGTTTTAGGCTCCCCTATCCTGGCAAAAACAATCTAACCATCTACTTTCTGTCCTGGGCCTCCTCCTTGGCCAGATTGAGTCCTACCGCAAATTGGAGGAGCACCACCTCATATTTTGCTTGGTAGTCTACACCCCAGCGGTATGAACATTGACTTCTCCAATTTCAGGTAGTCCTTGATTTCTCCCTCCTTCCCCTCCCCTTCCCAGCTCTCCCACAGCCCACTGTCTCTGCCTCTTCCTTTCTTCTTCCCGCTCCCCCCCCACCCCCACATCAGTCTGAAGAAGGGTCTCGACCCGAAATGTCACCTATTCCTTCACTCCATAGATGCTGCCTCACCCGCTGAGTTTCTCTAGCATTTTCGTCTACCTTCGATTTTTCCAGCATCTGCAGTTCTTTCTTAAACTAACCATCTACTCTATCCCTTATAATTTATAATACTTTATAAGGTCACATCAGGACTTGTGAGGTGCTGCAGGCATCAATGTTGCTGCTCCAGCTGATGACTCGGTGAAGGGGACCACGTATCATATATCCAAGCTTCCTGATGATATAGAGTTAGGTGGCAGGGTAGGTTTGGAGGAGGTGCTCTATTCGGTTATCAATTGATGTAAAGGAATATAAAAGTGGGGTACTTTTTAAAATGGTGAAATATGTTGGTGTTGAGAAAGACATGAGTGTCCTTGGAAATGAGCAACTGAAAGATGACATGCAGTTCACTAACAATTAGAAAGACAAACAAGAGGCTTTGAATGCCAAAGTAAAAACTTCTCTGCCATTATAAGGATCCCTGAAAAGACCATTTATGGAATATTGTGTACTGCTCTGGTCTCTTTGCATCAGGAAAAATCAAATACTAGAGGGCATAGCTTGAAGGTGAGAGGGGCAAAGTTTTAAGGAGATACGAGGGGCAACTTTTTTTACACAGAGGGTGGTGAGTGCTGCTGTGGGTGGTGGCTGATGCAGATATGATAGTGGCATCTAAGAGATTTTTGGCTAGGCATTTGGATATGTAAAGAATGGAGGAATATAGATTATGTGCAGGTAGATAAGAGATGGTGTTGACATCATGTTCTGCACAAACATTGTGAGCCAAAGGGCCTGTTCTTTGTAGACACCAAATCCTGGAGTAACTCAGCAGGACACGCAACATCTCTGGAGAGAAGGAATGGGTGATGTTTTGGGTCGAGACCCTTCTTCAGACTGATGTCAGGGGAGTGGGCGGGACAGAGATAGAATGTAGTCGGAGACAGTAAGACTGGTGGGAGAACTGGGAAGGGGAGGGGATGGAGAGAGAGAGAAAGCAAGGGTTACTTGAAGTTAGAGAAGTTAATGTTCATACCGCTGGGGTGTAAGCTACCCAAGCAAAATATGAGGTGCTGGTCCTCCAATTTGCGCTGGGCCTCAGTCTGACAATGGAGGAGGCCCAGGACAGATTGGGAATTGGAGGGGGAGTTAAAGTGCTGAGCAGAGTAGGTTAAGGCAGACTGAGCGGAGGTGTTCAGCGAAACGATCGCCGAGCTCGGCGCTGAACACCTCCGCTCAGTCCCTTAGCTCAATCACTGAGAAAAGTCAAGTCAGAAATCGATAGATTTATAGGTACTGTATTAAGGGAATTGGGAGGTAAGGAATCAGCCATTAACCTATTGAATGGCAGAGCAAGAAGGCAGGATCAAATTATCTACCCCTGCTTCTGTTTCTTATGTTCTTAAGATTTGAATTTGTTGAAAAAGAACAGAAAAAATACATTCAATTAACAAAATGCTTTTTGTTTTTTTGTCAAGATTCCAGCATCTACGTCCTCTTGTGTCTCCAGTAGAGGAATTACTCCTGGTCATTCGGTATAAAATAATCTGGATTTACTGAATCAACTTCACAAATCATTGTGGCAGGTCCAGCTCACTCTGAAGCTGCTGCGTTCTTTCAAAACTTGCATCAGCCACTCGCTCACAGATTACAAACCTCTCCAGTGTCACATTTTTCAACAAACTTTGCTAACATCATTTACCAATATAAATTATTATGTCAACAGTTCCACACCATGCACCGCAGGGTCTGCCCACCACATTGAACTCTCGAGTGAGCCTCTCAAGTCTCTTCACCAATTCCAAACCTACAATGATCGTAAGAAAAATTGTGTTCATCAATCACCCACAGTTGGTATAGAGGTGGAATTTGTGAAGCTTTTAGAGTCATCGAATAATACGGCACCGAAACAGACCATTGGGTCCAACTCGTTCACACTGACTGCGCCTGTCCCTTTTGCCTGTGTTAAATCTTTTCTACCTGTGCAACTTCCCAAATACATTTTAAATGTTGTTAAATGTCTTCCCTCTAAATCTTTTCTACCTGTGAAACTGCCCAAATACATTTTAAATGTTGTTACTGTATCTGCCTAAACCACTTCTTCTGGCAGCTCATTCCATATACAGTACATACCACCCTCTGTGTGAAAACGTTGCCCCTCAAGTTCCCATTAAATCTTGGCCCTCTCACATCAAATCCACATCATCTGGTTTTGGATGCACCTTCCCTGGAAAAGACTGTGTGCATTCACTTTATCTATGCCCCTCGTGCTTGCATGCATCTCGTTAAGGTCATCCCACAGACTCCTGCCCTCTAAAGAATAAGGTCCAAGCTTGCACAACCTCTCCTTATAACTCAGGCACTCGAGTCCTGGCAACATCCTTTCTACACTTTTTCAACTTAATTTTTCTTAAAGCAGGGTGACCAAAACTGTGTATAAGTGCAGCCTCGGCAACACTATAACAACTGCAATATAACATTCCAACTTCTACACTTGTTGCCCTGACTGGTAAAGGCCAGCATGTCAAACAACATCTTCACCACCCTGTCTACCTGTAACGTCAATTTCAGAGAACTATGTACTTATACTTCAAGGTCCATCTGCGATAAAGCACTCCCCAAGGCCCTACTGTTCATTGTGAAAGTCCTGCCTTGGTCTGACGTCCGAAAATGCAACACCTCGCACATATCTTAATTGAATGTTATTTGTCATTCCTCAGCCCACTTAGCTAGCTGATCAAAATCCCACTGAACATTTTAACAACCTTCTTCACGGTATACAATAACTCCTATTTTAGTACCATTTACTAACCATTGCAAATTTACAAACCATGGCTTGTAGATTCTCATCTAAATCATTTAAATAAATGACAAACAACATTGGGAGCAGCACCCATCCCTGAAGAACACCACTAGACACAGGCCTCCAGTCGGAGAAACGGCCTTCCATCATCACCAGAGGATCTACAGTACTTTCATCCTTCATCCGATACAATCGCTCCAGCCTTTTAAATCGCCTTTTTATTTATAAATCTATCACTACTTCCAGCTGCACTATTCTGCATTCTGGTATTTTTCTCTTCGCTCTATCTATTGTACTTATGTAACGCTTGATTGTATTATGTATAGCATTATCTGATTTGATTAGATAGCATGCAACCAAAAGCTTTTCACTGTATCTTGGTACATGACAACAATAAACCAATACCAATACCCTCTGCTACCTGCCATCAAGCCAATTATGTATCCAATTAACCAGGTTTCCAATGATCCCATGCGATCTGATATTCCAGACTAGTGTAACATGTCAAATATATCTCACACTAAAAGCCCAGTGGTCCTTGGTAATTCACTTTCACTGTCTGTATTAGAACCAGCCATTTCAACTTGTTATCCACATGTGATTTTGTTTCAGTTAGTCCAGTAGTAGCGACCTGTAAATAGCTCAATTGTAATATCATGTGTTGTCTTTCCGCTGACTGGTCAGCATGCAACAAAAGCTTTTAACTGTACCTCAGTACGAGTGACAATAAACTAAACTAAACTATGCTAAAACTAAACAGATGCTGGTTCACACCGAAGTTAGACACAAAATGCTGGAATGACTTGGCAGGTTCCGACCCGAAACGTCACCTACTCCTTTTCTCCAGAAATGCTGACTGACCCGTAGAGTTACTCCATCATTTTGTGTCTATCTAGAAACTGACCTGCTGAGCATGTCATATAGTCCTGCTTTAGCAACACATGACAACAGACAAAAGAAACATAATCACTGTCTAAACTGCCTCATTAACCCATTTGACCTATTCTCCATACTACCTTTGTCCTATACCTCCCTCCCAGTTCTGACAAAGGGTCTTCGGTGTGAAACGTTATCTCTATTTCTCTCTCCACAGATATTGCTGGCCTACTGAGCATACTCAGCTCTTATTTCGGACTTACAACATCTGTCTGTTTTTTGTTCATTTATTCTTGTCAAAGTAACAGCAATTCCAACTACAGACATCCACATTTCGAGCAAGTTAAGGCAACAAATACCAGGGCTGACAGTTTGGGGATTAAAGGATCCCTGCCCCTGTGGCAATGGCAATTTATACTTAAATAACTTCCATCTATTGACATTTCCATTGTGTCGTGACCTCCCCACGGGCAATCCATTAGAAGCTCAGAGGCGATGAAAAGTGCTGAAATGAACAGCGAGAGCCGAAAGCTTGCCAGATCCTGTGAAAACAGCCCTAGTAACCAGGACAGCAGGACTTTCCTGAGAGAGGCATTGAGGATGGGGGAAGCAGATAAGGCAAGCGTACATTTATCTTCCTCCATTCATACAAAACCAAGCCCTTGAGGTAGGCAAAATGTGTGGGAAGGAACTGCAGATGCTGATTTATACCAAAGATAGACACAAAATGCTGGAGTAACTGAGCAGGTCAGGCAGCATCTCTGGAGAAAAGGAATAGGTGATTTTTTTCGGGTCGGAACTCTTCTTCAGACTCCAGCACCACTTGAAATGGTCGTGACCACTGACATTTCTGGTCATCCCCAAAAGGCACTAGACTGATGGCCGTTAAGAGTCAACCACTCTGGGTAGCTAGGTGTCAGCTAAAGGGAAACCTTTTTCACCCAGAGAATCGCAATTACTGGAATGCACTGCGGGAGAAAGAGAGGTTGAATCTGGAACTGACTGCATTTAAGAAGTATGAGGACAAACGCTTGAATTACCCAGACATAGAAGACCATGGTCCAAGTGCTGGATGATAGGATTAACATGGAAGGGTTCCCACTGGTCGGCTTGAACATGGTGAGCCAAGTAGTGGGTTTCCTTAGCAAAAAACAAAGTGCTGGAGGAACTCAGCAGGTCAGACAGCAATTGCGGAGGGAAATTCACAGATAATGCTTCAGGTCAGGAGTATCTTCAGACTGAGTTTCTTCAGGCTGTCTGTCCATTCCCTCTACAAATGCTGCTCGACCAACTGAGTTCCTCCAGATCTTTTTTTTGTTTTGTTAAAGGTTCCAGCATTTGCATTTTATTGTGTCTCCATAGTCTGTTTCCTTGCAATATGACTAACGTCTAAGATGACAGATTCCCCTTCCAGTGAACATGATGTTCTTTTAGGATAATCGATTAGTCTCACTGTCAACAGCTTTCAATGCTAGATTTGTAGAACAGGACAACCCTGTGGCTCATGATGGCCCAAAATCCCTTGATATCAAATTAAACTCATTTCTTCTGCCTGCATGTGATCTCTATCCCTCGATTCTGTGCATATTCTAAAAGCCTCTTAAATTCCACTATCATTCCTGCTTCCACTACCACCCCTGGCAGAGTGTTGGAGCAAGGTAAACACATCTCCTAAATCTCCTTAAAACTCTCGCCTGAAACCACTGATTTCTAGTACTTGATACTTCCACGGTGGGAAAAAGGCTCTGTCTGTTCATCCTATCTAAGCCTCTCATCATGTTGTAAACTTCTATTAGGCCTTCCCTCAGCCTCCAACATTTCAGGAAAAAAATCCAATTTTGTTTCATCTCAATCTAGGCAGCATCCTTGTAAACCACTTCAGCACCCTTTCAAAGCCTCCACATCATTTCCTGCAATAGATGACCAGAGGTGCACAGAATACTTCAAATGTAGCCTAACCAAAGATTTATAAAGCTGCAACGTGAATTCTTGACACATACTCAATGCTTTGACCATCAACCAACAAATCTACATTTGCAGCAAGGGACACCATGCCTTTCTTTTAATTTCTCCATCCCTGCTGCGTCTGATCCCAAGATGAGGCTTTCTAATCTAGAACCTTTGAGATGTCCTTTTTCCTTCAGTAAACATGGTTTCTCCACTGTTGTTGTGGATGAATCCCTTGCCCATATCCCCCCTCCCCCCCCCCCCCCGCCAGCCAAATCAAGGATATAATTCCTTTGGCCCTCACCTTTCACCCCACAAACTCCGCATCCAACACATCTTTCTCTGACATTTCCGCCACCTTCAATGTGACTTTGTCACAAGTCCCATCTTTTCATCCGCACCCTTCTCAGCTTTCCCTAGAGACCACCATCTCCGAACCTCCTTGGTTTACTCATCCCTTCTGACCCAACCTACCTCTTCCACAGGTACTTTCCCCTACAACCGGAAATGCGCCTCCTCTCTCATTTCCATGCAGGGACCCCGGCAGCCCTTCCCTGAGATTGAGATTCACTTGCACCTCTTCCAACCTCGCTCATTACATTCTGTGCTCCAGAGATATCCTTCTCTATATTGGCGAGAATAACCGTAAATTAGGTGACCGTTTCACCGAACACTTACACTCTGTCCACCCAGGCTTGCTGGATCTCATAGTTGCTAACCATTCTAACTCCTCTTCCCATTCCCATACCAACCTTTCTGTCGTAGGGCTTCCTCCACTGCCAGAGTGAGGCCACATGCCAACTGGAAGAAAATGACTCATATGCTGCTTGGGGATTTTACAACCCAATGGCATGCACATTGATTGAACAACTTCAAGATTTCAAGTGATACTTTCTACTGACCCGCGCCCCCCCCCCCCCCCCCTTCCCCCACATTTTCATTTCTCTCACCATCTCCCACCACCAGCTCACCTGCTCCTTTCCCTTCTTCTGTCTGCTCTTCTCCCCTCCCATCTTTGAGAACCCATTTCCCTTTTATACCCGCTCTTTCCCTTCGTCTTGCCCCCTTCCATCCATGGCCCTCCTACCGGCTTTATATTTAACTTCTTCTTTCCTATCTGACACCCTTTTGTCCTCTTTTCACCCCTAGCCTTTATCACTATCTCCACACATCTGACAATAACAACCCTCCCCGAAAAAAACCTGGGCGCACCTATAATTTCCCAGACTCTCGCCCATCTCCAATTGGCACCTTGCAGTCACACAGTTAGAATGGATGTGGATGGAACATGCACTGCTCTGCAGTGAGAAAGACACAGGAGGGCAAATCCGCTGACTTCAGTGGAGGAACCAGTGGTCCTGAGCCACAACACCCAATGTCAATACAAGGAGCTACTCTGTAGATTTGTGCCTTGGAATGCTCTGATCAAGGACTCCCCCTGGGGAACCCAGGGCAAGGTTTACAGCCATAGTGCACTCTGAGACATCCTGAGATGGCGAGAGGCACCGCTGAAATGTAGGCCGTCTCATGTGCCACTGAACATGAGATATGAACAAGCTTAGTCCACTCGGCCCCTCTTTCCCATTTAATAACTGGCTTCTTTGAGCAAGTTGAAAAGACCCTTTGAGATGGCTCCACCGTGAGAACAACAAAGAAACACGGGCTGCTGTGCAGGTCCCCCAGAAGACACTTGGCAAATATTATTCCTAAATTTAACCTCATCCTGCCCTCTGGTTGTTTGCAGTATCTGGCACCCCTCCCATTTTTTTTTTCATTCCCACCCCTCCCACTTTTCCATCACACATTTCACAAATCAGTGGACCAGCCTCTGGGGGACCCACCTCAAATGGCAAAAGGAACCACTCTCACACCCACAGACCTCACGGCAGGACCTGTGTTTGAAGCCCAGGTGGAATAAGACAGCAATAAACAACCACCAGGGAGCCTCAGCACGCCTCTCCCCAGTTACAATATCATTCCATTCTCATTTCAGTTGCATCTGCTTGCAATGGAAGTGACATTTCCTTCACACCCAATTCACACACATATATTCTCTGTTATTTTGTACCTCAGTCCCTCTCTCTCCTCCCAATCCTCGCAATTAGCTCATGTGGGGGCTAATTTCAGGGAAAGGTTCTGCCCCTCTCGAGGGCAGGGAGACGCATGCACCCGGTGCGAGGGCAGGCGACGATCGGACACCGCCCCCCGCCCCCCGCCCCCCATCCCGCAGTAACCGCGGGGAATTAACCCCGCAAAAGGCGAGCCGGGTATCTATCCCTCCCGCAAGCTGTCAGATGCAGGAGCGGGGGTGGATGGGGCAGGAGAGCGGCTCGGAGAGGGAGGGGGAGGGGAAAGGATGTGGGGACGAGATACAGGAGGCTGGGGGAGTGTGGGGGGGGGGGGGGGGGGACACCCGCACCCACCTGGGCTCCCTCCACCCGACGCTGCTCGGCTCGGCCACCGCGGCTCCGGCTCCGGCTCCGGCTCCTGCGCCCACATCGGCTCCGCTTCGGGCGGCCGCTCCGGCGCGGCACCGGGCGGGGACGCGCAATGCCGGAGCGCGTTCTCGCCAAGGAGGGGGTAGAAAAGGGAAGGGGGTTGGGATAGAAGTGAGTGAGTGAAGGAGGGAAAGGGGGTAGGGAGGAGGGAGTGGGTGGTGGACGAGGGTGGGTGTGGCGTGTGGGTGGGTGGGAAAGGAGAGAGTGGTTGGGATGGGAGGGGGTGGAAAGGATGGCGGGGATGGGAGGGAGTGGGATGGGAGGGAGGGAATTGAAGGGAGGGTGAGAGGGGGTTGAAGGGAAGGGAGGGAGTGGAAGGAAGGGTGGAGGATGGGATGGAAGGGAGGGGGTAGGAGGGAACGGGTGGGGTGGGAGGGGATGGTGGGGTAGATAGGAAGGAGTGAGGGGATATAGATGAGGGGATGGAAGGGGGGGGTGTGATGGAAGGAATAAGGGAGGAATTAGAAGGCAGGGAGGAAAGAGTTGGGATGGAAGGGATGGAAAGTAGGGTTGGGAGGGAAGGAGTGGGTGAGACCAGAGGGAGGTAGGGGGTGGGAAGGGTGGGTAGAATGAGAGTGGAGAGAGGGTTGGAGGGGTAGAATGGGAGGGAAGTGAGAGGGGTAGAAAGCGTGTGGGAACCGAATTTCAATGAGCAGAGGGGGTAATGGGCAGATGGTAGGAAAAAAGAAGGGTTGAAACATAGGGTTGGAGGGAGGCAGGTAGGAGAAGGGAGGAGATAAAGTGGCAAAGGAGGAGAACCTAGAATAGATTTAGGATAGAGTGCAGAGGAAAGACTAGGCGGAGTGTGCAGGTGAGTGGGAAAGGGAGGGGGAAAGGTTGTGAATGGGGAAGGGGAGAGGGATAGAGAGAGTGAATAGACTCCAATGCTGACGAGGAAATGGATTTAGAATTGGGATCGGAGAACAGGACAGAAGGCTGGAATGGGGAGGACAGCAGAATGGAGATGTGGGTAGATAAGGGAGGGGCAGAAAGAAGATGTTAGAATGATGTTCTGATGAGATAAAGTAGGCGACAGTGTTGGATGTGAGGAGGTTGTTGAGAAGCTTCAGAAGTATCCAGAGTCTAAGTGAGTGGGCGAGGGTGTGGTGGATGAAACATTTTGTTGGGATATGTGAGGTCACCCATTTGGTGGGCAAAAATTGGGAAGAAAACATATTTTTAAAAAGGTGGGCCATCAACATTTTTTTGTGTTCAGAGTGATGTTGTACACAAACAAAGCATAATAAATAGAAGGCCATTTGGCTCGTCCATTCTCCAGAGATGCGGCCTGTTCCACTGAGTTACTTCAGCTTTTTGTGTCTCTCTTCGGTTTAAACTAGCATCTGCAGTTCCTTCTTACACACTCGTCGTATTTACTTCTGTATTTTCTATGACCTTACACCTAATTACAGTTCACTGAGCTAACACCATATCCCCTGATTCTCAATATCTAAAAATCTATTAATCTCCATCCTTGATACATTCAGCACCCTAGCCTCCACTGTCCTCTTGGGTAGAGAGTTCTACAGATTCACCATTAGAAATTTCTCATCTAGTAAACTTTGGTGATTCCCTCTAACACAAATATAACTGTCCTTAAGGAAAGAGGCTAGACCTGTACTCAATATTTAATGTCACCTATTCCTTTTGTCCAGAGATGCTGCCTGACCTGCTGAGTTACTCCAGCATTTTGTGTCTATCTTCCAAGTCTCACCAATGTCTTCGAAATTGGAGCGAGATGTAACTGTATTTGTACTCAAGTCCTCTTGTATTAAAGGACAAAATACTGTTTGGCTTTCTAATTCTAGATGTACCTCTGAACACCAATACCATTCAGTCCCTTACCATTTAAAATATACTTTCTCCAGCAGCTTGCTGTGTTAGACAACACAGCATCTTTGTCTCTGTAGAAACTAGGTTTCTCTTGTGTCTCCAAAATATACTTATTGCTCCTTCACTCAACCTGTCTGTATTCCCCTGAAGTAAAAACAGGAAATGCTGGAAACACACAGCAGGTCAGGCAGCATCTGTGAAAAGAGATACAAAGTCAATGTTTTTGGTTAATGACCCTACTTCTTAAGTCCCACTGAAGCTCCTCGATGTCCTCTTCATAGCCTACACTGCCACCTAGCTGTCAAAACCTTATCCCAGAGCCTTTTGAAGTCCAAGTACACCACTCCATTCTCATCTACAGTGCAGTAGGAATCTCAAAGAAAGACCGACAAAAGAACACATTTGACAAACATGATCTGCGTTGACTGTTCAAATCCTATTAATATTTTCTCAATAGATATCAAAATTTTCCCAATATCAAGGACAACAATTATATAATTTTCCATTTTCTCTTTTTCTCCTTTCTTAAATAATCAGGTTGCATTTCGTATCTCCAATTGTGGGAACCATTTGAGAATCCAGTCTTTTGGAAGATGACAATGAATGCATTCCATAATCACCACTGCATAATCAACACCACTACTCTTTCAACACTGAGTTTTGGAGTTTATCATTGCTATTGATTTGACCTATATATATTTTTTACCATGGCTAATTTCCTTGAGCTCCTCGTGCTCTCTAGATGTAAAGATCTCCACTCTTTCCAGGAGGATTTCTGTGCCGCCTTCCATAGAGACAAATACAAAATATTTGTCCAATTTCTTTGTCATTTCTTTATTCCCCAATATAATCTCCTGTTCAATATTAAGGGACACACTTTAACTTTAGCTAATGTTTCCTTTTACATCCTGGGGAATGTTTTCTGCAATCTCTCCAGAGCCTCCACATCCTTCTTGTAAAGGAATGACCAGAACTGCACGCAAAATTTCAACTGTGGCTGAGCCAGTTTTATACAGATGCAATATAACTTCGCAATTTTTAAACTCAACATTCTGACCGATGAATGCATTATAGGGTAATAGAGTGATAAATAGAGCTATACAACATGGAAACAAGCCCATTCAGCCTACTTTGTCCATGTAGACCAAGATGGCATATTCAATCAGTCCCAATTGCCTGCATTTGCCCCATAGCCCTCTAAACCCTTGCTATCCATATATCTGCCCAAACGTCTTTTACGAATCGTAATTGTATCCACTTCCATAGCTTCTACTGGCAGCTCATTCCAGATATGGACTACCCTGTGAATAAAAAGTTGCTCTTGAGATCCCTGATATCTCCCCTCTCACATTAAGCCTATACCTTCTAGTTTTAGAATTATCTACATCGGGGGAAAAAACTGTGAGCCTTCACTTTAACTTGTCATGATCTTGTACACCTTGATATGATCACCACTCAGCCTCCTGCACTCCAAAGAAAAAACTCCCAGCCTATCCAACCTCTCCCTATAACTTAAGCCCACAAGCCCAGGTAATGTTCCAGTGAATCTCTTCTGCACCTTTAGCAACTTAATGACATCCTTCTCATAACTGGTTGACCAGAAAACTGCACACAATACTCCAACTATGCTGTATGCCTTCTCGACACTAGTTTCAGAATGAATTAAATCGTCTAATTCTTAACTAAAATTCTATCATGTGATGCTCACTCTTTACTTAAAATAATTAATTAAAAATTGACTAACATTGCTAGCAATGAGAAAGATTGATAGGATTTTACCATAGTCGATGCAATGAACTACAGATGCTGGTTTACCAAAAGAAAATACACAAAGTGCTATAGTAACTCAGTGGGACAGGAAACATAAGTGGATAACATAGATAGGCTATTAAAATAAAGAGATCTTGCTAAAATTATAAAGGGTCCCGCTGAGATGACACCTGGAATATTGTGCACCATGTGATCTCCCTACCCTAACTAAGATAAAGTGCAGAAAATATTATTATTTATACTTTAATTGAGTTTAGTTTATTGTCACATGCACCGAACTATTGTGAAAAGCTTATTGTGTGTTATCCAGTCAGCGGAAAGACTATACATGATTACAATTGAGCCATCCACAGTGTACAGACACAGGATAAAGGGAATAATGTATAGTCCAAGATAAAGTCCATTAGGTCTGATTAAAGATAGTCCGAGGGTAAGAAATGCTACTGTTGGTGCAGAGGTTTAAAAGAGTGGAGTGATTGTAATGAGTGATTGCAGATCCGCTTCTGGGAACAGCACACACAGTCGCCTGGCTTGGAGGCCATCTTGGCATTTTGCATTCAGCAGATACACCAAATTCATTGCCAGGATGTGGGGCACGACTTGGAAACTGGGCCTGTGCTCTCTCAAGTATAGTAGAATGGGAGATGATCTCATTGAAACAAATAAAATTCTTACAGGGATCAACAGGGTGGGTGCAGGGTGGATATTTGCACTGGCTGGAATGTGTAGAAACAGAGGCTCAAAATAAAGAATTGGCCATTCAGTTCAGAGGTGTGAAGACATTTCTGCATGCAAAGGGTGGAGAATGTTTGGAATTTTCAACCCAAGAGGAATGTGGAGCTCACTCCCTGAATGTAAACATGTCAGAGGTGGCTGGATTTTCCAATAATAAGTGAATCAAGGGATATGCCTTTATCAAGCTGGAAAGCTGTGCTGAGGTGAAAGATGAAGCATGATCCTATTGAATGGTGGAGGAAATATGAGGGACTGAATGGCCTCCTTCTCCTGCTCCTATTTCATATGTTCTCAAGGGAAAAGTAGGAAGTGGGCAGAGGAAGGGGTGTACGTATCTACAACGCCATCATTGTTGTAAAATCGTACAAGACAGAAACAGGCTCTTTGGCCCACCAGGACCATAGTTACGTTTTTACCCATCTACACTAATCTCACTGGCCCACATTAGATCTGTCCTTCTATGCCTTGCCTATGTGAGTATTTATCTAAATATCCCTTAAACCTGGCAATTGTATCTAATTCCATCACCTCCTCTTGCAGCGCATTCCAGATATCAACCACTGTATAAACAAGCTTATCTCTCAGATCCCCTTTAAAACTTCCTCTTGCCTTAAACGTATGTCCTCTTGTTTTCTGATGCTTCTAACGATTCTGACTTCTCCCTCTGTCTATGATTCCCATGCTCATCTGTCAGGTCACTCCTCCACCACCTTCACTCTGGGGAGATCAATTCCAGATTCTCCAAATCCTTCAAATAAACTAAAGTCTTCCAATCCAGGTACCCTCCTGGTGAATCTCCTCCATACTCTCTCATGTGCAACCACCTCCTCCCTATAGTGTGAAACTGAATGGGAGAACAGTCTCAGAGTGAGGGGATGAGGGAAAGGGAAGGGAGGTATAGAAGTAGGGAGGAGGAAAGAGTGCAGGAGAGTGGCAATGGGGCAAGTACAGGGATGAATGGAACCAGAGGGAGGGGCAAGGACAGTTTACCTTAAACCTATGCCTCTTGGTTTTAGATACAGGTAGGTCTTCCATGGGGATATTTTTCTCGCTACCTACCCTGCCTATTGTGTACATAAATTTGTACACTTCTGTCAGACCCCTCCCCCTCAGCCTCCTCCACCCCAAGGAAAGCAAACCATACCTATCCAGTCTTTCCTCATAACTGAAACATTCTGTCCCAGTCATTATCCTGGTGAATCCCCTCTGCATCTCTCCAGTACAATTACATTATACAGAGTGGCGACCAGGGCTGCACACAATACTGCACCGTAGGGATGAGCTTAATCTATTTGAATAAAATTGTACTATAAATCTCTTATCTTCTGTTCCGCATCCTGCAAGCATTCTTCATCATTTTACCTACTGTGCTGCCAGTTGCGTGTATCCTTGGACTTGTACACCAGGAAACTAAAAGTTCGGATGTCAGCTTGATAAAGTATTGGTTAGGATGCACCTGGAGTATCGTGTGTAGTTTGGGTCATCGCATTTTTAGATAAATGTGGAGCCACAAGAGATGCTGGAATCGTGAGAAGAAAAAACAGAAGATATGGATTTAAGGTAAGGAGTAATAGACTAATTTCAGGAACAAGTTAATCATCAGGCGCTCCCCGTACCCACATCCAATATTTGCCAGTGGACTCGGTGGGCTGAAGAGACTGTTTCCACACTGTATCTCTAAACTAAACAAAACTAAACCTCTCATAAGTTCATAAGTACTTAGGAGCAGAATTCGGCCCATCGGGTCACTCAAACATGGCTGATCTATCTTTCCCTCTCAACTCCATTCTTCGCTCTAAAATTATCCAAGGACTTGGCCTCCGCAGCCACCTGTGGTAATGAATTCCAAAGATTTACCACCCTCTGGCTAAAGAAATTCCTCCCAATCTTCTTTCTGAAGGTGCGTCCTTTTAACCTGAGGCTGTGGCCTCTGATCCTAGACTCTCCACATCCACTCAATCCAGGCCTTTCATTATTCAAACTCTTAGTCTCTCCAGATCAAAGGTGTAGGTGTCAGCACTCACATCGACCCAAGCTCCCTCAGTATTGGTTTAATACTGTCACGTGTATTGAGATACATAGAAAAACATCAGGCAAATCATACCATGAATGAGTTGGAAAGGGTGCTGAAGAGAATCATCAGGATATTACCAGGGCTTGTAGGCTTAAATTACAGTTAGATAGGCTGGTACGTTTTTCTTTGGAGGGCAGGACGCTGAAGGGTGACCTTATTGAGGTGTACAAGACCATGAGAGGCATGGATAAAGTAAACGTTTGCTGTCTGTTTCCCAGGGAGATGAGGTAAGAGGGAATAAATGGGATTTGAGTGGTCCTTGGTTATGTTGGCTGCTTTCTAGAGGCAGCGTAAAGTGTAAATGGAGTCAATAATTTTATGGATAGTCCTTGTTTCAATCCCACCTGGGCTCACTCCACAAACCCTATCTCCATTTTCCTGCATGATTACATCTCCAACAAGTTTCAAGAACCTATACAGACACTCCATCCACCACCTCAAATATTCACACAATCCAACACCTGCACACAGTGTCTGCAGTGTATGCAGTCTACAAAATACACTGCAGTTCCTCACCCAGGCTACTCCAACCAGACTCACCACCTTTACCACCAAGAAGCACAAGGGCAGCCGGCAAAGAGAAACACCACCACCTGCAGGTTTCCCTTTAAATCGTGCTCCATCCTGACTTGGAAATATATCATCATTCCATTAATCGACACGGATTCAAATCGCAGAACTCCTTCTCCAACATCACAGTGAGGGCACCATCATCAGAAGGACTGCAGAGCATCTAGAGGGTTATTCACCACTACCTTACCAAGGGAAATTATGCATGGAAAATAAATTCTGGCATTGCCAACAATGCCCAGATCCCAAAATATGAATTTAAACTAATTTATCACAACGTTTAAGAAACATTTAGATGGGTACATGTATAGGATAGGTTTAGAGGGATATGTGCCAAACGCAGGTAATGTTGATGGGACATGTCGATCGGCGTGGGCAAGTTGGGAAGAAGGGTCTGTTTCTATGCTGTGTGACTCTGTGACTCTCCATGACTCTAAAAACAACAAGAGTTTCATATTTGCCTGTTCCCTCGCACTGTTGTTTATCAGCGGGTGGGAAAGAGGGTGGGCTTTTAGTTGGAAGAATATGACCAGCAATTCAACCCCCACCCCTCATCCTGCTGGCGCATCCATTCCACCTGAACCTGGTGACTTGGTTTAGCAGAACTAGCCTTCCTTGTACCTCCTCCATATTAATGTGCACCCACTGCACTTGGGATCCCATCAAGATTAGTGGTTGAAGGTCACCAGTCTCACATCACCATCCCTCCGCCTCCCCTCCCTCCTAGTGCTTACTTGGTTAGTGAAGTCGGTTCCAGCTGAGTACCTAAGCATAGAGGTCTCTCACTTACAAAGCATCGATTCACACAGATGCTCATCGCTACTGTCTGCAATACCGCAGGTGGGCAGATGGAGGCACCAAACATCTGTCTCCCACATTGCCAACTAACACTGTAAAGTATTGGGTTACTGCCGTTGTCCTGGGCTAGAGGTGACAAGAGGTGTGAGTTTCAGCCGCTGGTGTGAAATAATCGTCCCTGCTGACCATTCAGCTCTCCATGAGCAAAACTGTCAGTCATGTCATGCAGAAGTGGGCGGCATAGTGGCGCAGCTGTTGGGTTGCTGGCTTATTGCGCCAGAGACCCGGGTTCGATCCTGACTACAGGTTCTGTCTGTACGGAGTTTGTACATTCTCCCTGTGACTGCGTGAGTTTTCTCCAGGTGCTCGGCTTCCTCCCACACTCCAAAAACGTGCAGGTTTGTAGATTAATTGGCTTCAGTAAAAGTGTAAATGGTCCCTAATGTGTAGGATAGTGCTGGTGTACAGGATAATCACTGGTCGGCACAGACTCGATGGGCTGATGGGCCTGCTTCTGTGCTGTCTCTCTAAAGTACTAAAGTCTAAAGAACACAGTCTATTCTCACATCATGTGCAAATTCCTGCAAGGTCACAGCTGTGGGATTAAGTCTGGCCATGGATTCTGAAGGAGCACTGCACTGTTGTAGGCACAGTTTTGAGGGAGTGCTGCACTGTGAGAGGGGCCAAACTAAAGGACTGTAGCACTGTGTGTTGGGCAGTACTGATGGAATGCTGCACTGTTGGAGGGCAGTTTTGTGGGGCTGCTGCACTGTGAGAGGGCCAGCACTGACAGAGCACTGCACTGTGTGAGGGGCAGTACAGAGGGTGTGCTGCACTTTGAGAAGGGCAGTACTAAAGGAATGCTGCACTGTGGGAGGGACAGAACTGATGTTGGAGGGGCAGTGGTGTGGGTGCCATGTATTGCTGAAAGCACCTTCCCTCTATTGAGACATTGAACTGAGGCCCTTCCACCAGAGATGAGAGCCAAACACCTGCTCTGTCTACCAAGACCTGCTGGAACTCCCATTTGTTAGCCATTTTTCAGTAACTCCTCTTCCCATTCACATACGGACCTTTCTGCCCTGGGCCTCCTACATTGCCAGAGTGAGACAACACACCATCTGGAGGAACAGCACCTCGTTTTTTGCTTGGCAAGCCTACAACCCTTTGGCAGAAACATTGACCAACTAATTTCTCACCCCCTCCCCTGATGTGCAAACCTTTCTCCCACTATGCCCATTACCATGTTCCTTCCCCCTCCTTTTTCCACCCTCCCTCTCTTAGACCCCATTTTTCATTTATTTCCCATTTTTTCTCTTCCCACCCTTTCCCCCTACCACATTGTCCCTTCCACCCATATCCATTTACATTTCACTCCTCCTCTTCTTTCCTTATCTGACACCCTTTTGACTCCTTTCAACCTCGATCCTTTGATATTATCTCCACGTATTTGTCAGTAACATCCCACCACACATAGCGACCTGTCACTTAGATAGACTTTGCCTCACCACCACCTCTCATTTCCAGGTTTCTCCCCTTTCTCCATCAGTCTGAAGCAGGATTCAAATCTTGAAACATTTGTCTATCCATTTCCTCCTGATCCCCTGAGTTCCTCTAGCACTTTGTTATTTGTTTGAGAGATTGCACGGTTGTTGTTTTGTAGGGGGCACCTTCTGCCCATCATCTGGATGTGATCTCATTGTGGGGTCTTGTTGTGTCTAACTTGGAGTCTCCTTTCACCCCAAGGGATGGAGTTCACAGCCTGGAATAGCCAGAACTCCAGGGGAGCAGTGAGCAGCACAGGCCCTCACTGAACTGGATTCACAGGCTGGAGGTCCATGGCAACTGGCTCTCGTTACTGGAACAGGGTAGGGGAGAACAGTGTATAGGTCTGTTGGTCAGGGTGATTATCACACCTTGGAGATGCCGAGAGGCATTTACTCAGTGTGGAGCAGATAAGCTTCTCATAGGGATTACTTTGGGTAGAGGGGATGGACAATACTGGAGTGAGCATCTGACTTTTAAGGAAAGGTTGGGCTTTATTGTCCTTAGGAAGCTGAGGGGTGACCATATAGAAATGTAGAAAATCATGAGAGGAATGGATAAGGTGAATGGTCACTATCTTTTCCCCAGGGTAGGGGAGTCTAAAATTAAATGTTTTGAAGTGAGAAGGAAAAGATTTAAAGGGGATCTGTGAAGTCCCACAGAGGGCGGTGCATACATGGATCTGGCTGCCAAAGGAAGTTGTAGAGAAAGATACAATTATGATATTTAAACAATATTTGGTAACCGCAGGGAAATGGAACTAGCTCAGGTGGACATCTTGGTCAGCATTGTCGAGTTGGACCAAAGGGCCTGTTTCCCTGCTGTATAATTCTATGACTATCTTTTTGGCTTTATTGCCAGGAACAGGAAAATCTGGGTCATGTGCATATAGTTTGTTTAATAAAGAGCCCACGTTTGGTAGATGGAAGTTTTTAAAAAGTTCATGGGTGCGTGGACTCTATAAATAGAGGTGCAGAATCAAGATCAGATTCAGAATTAGAATCAGAAACAAAATCAAAGAATCATGGAGAGTCTTTGTCAGTATTTTCATAACTGAAAAACCTTGTGCAGCAACTCAGAAACCAAATCTGGGATTGGCTTCATGTTGTGATAGATTTATTGTACATCATGCACAGTATCATCCCTGATTGATAATCTGGAGGGCAGTTCAAACCCACAGCTGAGCTTGAATCCACTTTTAACAAAATGGAAATGAGTAAAATTAAAAGTTATTGCAAAATTATTTATATTATTATTGCCAAAACGTCACCTCTGCATGTTCTCCAGCGATGCTGCCTAACCTTCTGAGTTATTGCAGAATATATTGTCCTTTTTTTTGTAAACCAGCATCTGCAGTTCCTTGTATCTACAGTGCATGTTACTGTGGTGATAATCTGTTATTGAAGGTAACTGGTTATTGAAGGTATCTATTGAAGGTATGAGGGAGCTGCAAAGAGACAACATACCTGCAGGTCATGAGAGGGGAGAGAGAAGACTGAGTCAATATTACAGTTGGATGACAGAGCAGAACTGGCAGGTTCTGATATGGACAGAGAAAGTGTATTTTCTCCGATTAAACTTTCAACTTTCAACCAGATGGCTTCTCCTGAAATATTAATTATGTTTCCCTTTCCAAGAATAAAACAGAGCCTGGTTTGTGTGTCATCTTTTACCTTTGCGGCCTTTGACAATCTGTTACTCACCAAATAACAGGAGATCAGGTGGACTACTTGTCTACTCGTGGATAGACACAAAATGCTGGAGCAACTCTGCGGGATAGGCAGCATCTTTGGACAAAAGGAATGGGTGACGTTTCTGGTCGAGACCCTTCTTCAGACTGGTGGGATGAGGAGTCTACTTGTGGGATGTTTTCTGTGCTTTTGTGAGGCTGGGAAGAGCAATGTGTTTTCTCACAGGGTGCTGTGCTTGCGCCTTCCTGTACCTGAATTACACTTGGACTTATGTGGCACAGTTTCCAATAGTGAAGCTGTGGAGTTTGGAAGGATGGTGAACTGTAAGGAGTGCAGCGTAGGTTCACAAGGTTAATTCCCGGAATGGCGGGACTGTCATATGTTGATAGAATGGAGCAGCTGGGCTTTGTATACTCTGGTATTTAGAAGGATGAGAGGCAATCTTATTGAAACATATAAGATTATTAAGGGTTTGGACACGCTAGAGGCAGGAAACGTGTTGCCGATGTTGGGGGAGTCCAGAACCAGGGGCCACAGTTTAAGAATAAGGGGTAAGCCATTTAGAATGGAGATGAGGAAATACTTTTTCACACAGAGAGTTGTGAGTCTATGGAATTCTCTCCCTCAGAGGGCGGTGGAGGCCGGTTTTCTGGATGCTTTCAAGAGAGAGCTCTTAAAGATAGCGGAGTCAAGGGATATGGGGAGAAGGCAGGAACGGGGTACTGATTGTGGACGATCAGCCATGATCACATTGAAGGTGGTGCTGGTTCGAAGGGCCAAATGGCCTACTCTTGCACCTATTGTCCATTGTCTATTGTCTATTGATAGCAATACATTGAAGGGATCAAGGATGGGCTGGTGAGTGTGACATGTGCATTGACTCAAAGGTCATGCAGAAACGTAAATTATATATAAAAATACAAGAGAGTGAAAAGAATAAGACCATGCTAAAACAAGACATTAGTACGAAACACAATTAGAAAACAAGTCCATGGTGCTACAAGAGATCTGTGGTGGTCCACAATGTTCCGTGGTGGAGATGGGGTTAGGATCGTTCAGGTCGGGTCAAGACCCTGATGGTTGTAGGAAAGTAACTGTTCCTGTACCTGGTGGTGTGGGGCTCAAGGCTTCTGTACCTCCTGCCAAATAGTAGCAGCAAGAAGAGGGCATGGCTCAGATGGTTGGGATTTTTGATGATCGAAGCTGCCTTCTTGAAGCAGCATGTCATTTTGATGCTTTCAATGGAGGGAATGACAGTCCATTTATTGAAGTTTGTTGGAGTATATGGTGACTTGCCTAATATCATAATTGATGACATGCTGAACCTTTTTAAACTTCTAAGAAAGTTGAGGCATTAGTGTGCCTTTTTGTGATTACATCTATGTGCTGGTCCCTGGACAAATTATCTGAGAAGTTAACATACAACAAAAGTGAAAGACCTGGATAGAGTGAATGTGGAGAGGAAGTTTCCACTAATGGGAGAGTCTAGGACCAGAGGCCACAGCCTCAGAATAAAGGACGTACCTTTAAAAAGGCGATGAGAACGAACTTCTTTAGTCAGAGGGTGGAGAATCTGTGAATTCATTGCCACAGAGGGCGGTGGCAGCCAAATCAATGGATATGAGATTGACAGATTCTTGATTAGTAAGGTTATCAGGAGTTATGGGGTGAAGGCAGGAGAATGGGGTTGTGCGGGAAAGATAAATCAGCCATGATTGAATGGCGCAGTAGACTTGATGGGCCAAATGGCCTAATTCTGTTCCTGGAACTTATGAACATGAATTTGAAGCAGCTAACTCTCTCCTTTTCACACATGTTGAATAGATGCATCTGAACTCTGTAGCTCCAGCTATAATGCAACATTGAGGTTACCTGGTTCTGACAAGGAATATACCTGTGTCTGATCACCTTAAATCATGTCACCTTGGCTGTATGGCCATGCTTACTAACAGAAAAATGACGAGAAGGAACATATCTTTCATATGAGACATTGAAATGAGACCACTTTCAGTGGGACTTGGTAACGTTTCCTGGGAATATGGTGAAGAAAAGAAGAGGCATTATGCCTCGAGTTCTGGCCAATATTCAACGCTTGATCACCAGCTAAAATACAAGCCTGCCTGGTCAATATCACCTCCTGCTTTCTGGAGCCTGCTCTGCTTAAACTGGCTGCAATGCTCCTCTTGGAAAGGATTGCATCTCAAAACGCATTTTATTGGTGGCAAAGGACCCTACTTATTGTTCATGAAAATTAAATAAAAAGCAATTGTTGGACAACTGGAATCAAAACAGAATGCTGGAAAAAGATCAGGCAGTGTCTGGGGAGTGTGAAACACAGTTTTGAGGTGTCACAGTGGGACAGCTGATACAGCTGCTGCTTAACAGCGCTAGTGACGTTGGTTCACTAGACTCCAATACTATCAGTGTGAAGTTTGCATATTCTCCGAGTGACCATGTAGGTTTCCCCCAGGAGCTCCGGTTTCCTCCCACATCCCAAAGAATGCAGGCTAGTAGGTTAATTGGCAGCTCTAAACTACCCGTAGTGTGTAGGTGGGTTGTTGAATCTGGGGGGTGTTAATGCAACGTGGAGAGAATAAAAGTGGATTAGTACAGGCTTAGTGCAAATTGGTGGAGTGATATAGTGTGGAAACAGGCCCTTCAGCCCAACTTGCCCACATCGGACAACATGTCCCAGCTACACTAGTCCCACCTGCTAGCATTTGGTCCATATCCCTACAAACCTGTCCTGTCTAACTGCTTCTTAAATGTTGGGATTGCCCCTGCCTCAACTACCTCCTCTGGCAGCTTGCTCCATACACCCACCACCCATTGTGCGAAAAACTTAACCCTCGGATTCCTATTAAATCTTTTCCCCTTCACCTTAAACCTATGTCCTCTGGTCTTCGATTCACCTACTCTGGGCACGAGACTCTGTATCTACCCAATTTATTACTCTCAAGATTTTATACACTTCTATAAGATCACCCCTCATCCTCATGCGTTCCAAGGAATAGAGGACTCAACCTCTCTATATGGCTCTGACCTTCTAGTCCTGGCAATATCCTTGTAAATCTTCACTGTACCTTTTCCAGCTTGACAACATCTTTCCTATAACATGGTGCCCAGAACTGAACACAATACTCTAAATGTGGCCTCACCAACACCTTATACAACTGCAACATGACCTCCCAACTTCTATTCTGAATTCAACTTGGGCTGAATTGTTTCTGTTCCATGTAGCTCTATGACTCCAGAGTTAATAGGATGGGCAGCACAGTGTTACAGCTGGTAGAGTCGCTGCCCTGACAGTGCCAGAGCCCCAATTTTGATCCTGACTGTGTGGAGTTGCACCTTCTCCCTGTGACCACATGGGCTTCCTCCAGGTGCTTGGTTTCCTTTCACCTCCCAAAGATGTGTGCTTGTAGGTTAATTGGCATTGTAAAATTGCACCTAATGAATAAAGGTGGGATAACGTATAACTACTGTGAACGGATGATAGGGAGTCGTATGGACTTGCTGGCCAAAGGGCCAGTTTCCAGACCGCACCTCTAAACTAAACTCTAAACTGAACTGAAAGGAGCCTTCAACAATACTCGATCAGCAGGGTCTTTGATCTGAAATGTTACGTTTGTTTCTCTTTCCACACCCAAGAGCCTGACCTGCCCACGGTCACAATCTGTTATCCAGTACAGAGGATACCAAAACGAGAGGGCACAGGCTTAAGGTGAGAGGAGAGAGATTCAAGATAACGTCAAGAGCTACCTTTTCACTCAGAGTGTATTCCATTCTGGAATGAGCTACCAGAGGAAGCTATTGAAGCAGAGACAATAATGATTTTCAAAAGACATTTGGACAGATATATGGATAGGAAGGGTTCAGAGATACTTGGGCCAAATGCAAGCAAATGGAACAAGCCCCCGTATAACAACTTGGTGGGCATAGACAAGGTTGGCTGAATTGTCTGACTCCATGCACTATACTGTAGCTCTATGACTTTGTCGAGTGTTTCCAAAATGCTCTGATTTATTCTAGCTACTATAGATAGATGCCAGATTCTGAGTAACTTTGCTGAAAACCACTTCATGGCCGACTGCATGTTTATGGTGAGTAATTAATTGCAGTAGAACATCTGTTGCACTATAATTTAGCCTAGGGACAATATGTACTGGTTGCACATCTCTGGATAGCGTTGCCTGGCTTAAGACTGGGCTCAAGATTAATTTGAAGAATGTTTTCGCCAGAATGTTTAACTAGAGTTTGAATGGCACAGAACCACGCACCAAACGTACAGTTTAACGGGAGTACAACAATGTCAACAATGGTGACCTTGTAAAGAGTTTTCCAGACCATTGTAATGAAATGCTTTTGTTGCAAATACGACTTTGTTCGTTGCTTTTCCACCAATGCAGGAACTCAGCGCGGCATTGAGTCCATGCTCAGAACAACTACATAGGGGACAGGCGTGAGAGGCTACACATGTTCTACATGTTCTTGTTGAAGAAGAACAAAGCCAGTCACCCCACATTCCGTCTTTGGACATCTTGGTCAGGCATGGATGAGTTGGGCTGAAGGACCGGTTACCGTGCTGTATAACTATGACTCCATGTCTCTGCAAGACACTGAACTCTCCAGGAATTCTTCAGTCTCCAGCACAATGGTTCAAAGAACGGAGACAGGTAGGTAGGGGTAACTGAGCGGGAGAGACAGATACATGTTCTGATAGATGGATATGCACTTCCAGTTGGACTGGCAAAATGTGGAGTGGCAAAATGATGGTACTGGCTCCACAAGGTATACTGAACTGATCTCAAACTTGATAGAAAGTTGGTTCTTAAACTAAAGTACCTGGGTCACATGACAGGAATCTACTCAAGATCAGGTTGGATGTTTAAAGGGGCGGCACAGTGGCGCAGTGGTAGAGCTGCTGCCTTATAGTGCCAGAGCCCTGGGTTCAATCTTGACCTCGAGTGCCGTCGATATGGAGTTTGTACATTCTCCCTGTGACAACATGGGTTTTCTCCGGGTGTTCCGGTTTCCTCCCACATTCCAAAGATGTGCATTAGTTATAAGGAGAGGTTGGATAAACTTGGATTGTTTTCTCTGTAATGTCAGAGGTTGAGGGGAGATTTAATAGAAGTATATAAAATTATGAGAAGCATAGATAGGGTAGGGAGCGGCACCCTAGGTCAGGATCGAACCCCAGTCTCTGGTGCTGTAAGGCAGCAACTCTATCATTGTGCCACTGTGTTGCCCCATAATATTAAGGTGAAAGAGGAAAAGTTTAAAGGAGATAAAGGAACACAGCCAGGAGGTAAATATGATGGTGGCATTTAGAGACACTGTGGCGCAGCGGTAGGGGCGGCACAGTGGCGTAGTGGTAGAGTTGCTGCCTTTCAGCACAAGAGACCAGGCTTTGATCCTGACTACAAGTGCTGTCAGTACAATGTTTGTTCTTTCTTCCTGTGACCACATGGGTTTGCTTCGGGTGCTCCGGTTTCCTTCCTCCGTCCAAAGACGTACAGGTTTGTAGTTTAATTGGCTTCTGTAAATTGTCCCTAGTGTGTAGGATAGTGCTAGTGTACAGGATGGTCGCTGGACGGCACAGACCCGTTGGGCCGAAGGACAAATTTTCCACACTGCATCTCTTTAGTCTAAAGTCTAAAGAATGGATCATGCACAGGCAGGTGAGATTAGTTTACCTTGGCTTCACGTTTTGCACAGACATAGAGGCTGAAGGGCTTGTCCCTGTGCTATACTTTTCTATGTTCTATTTATTTATTTTATTTATTTATTTATTTATTCCGAACAAGTAAAGACATTAAAGACATTGATATTAACAAAATCGAAATTATCAAACAATTGAACATTGCAATCAACATTTACAATTGAGAAGAACAAAATCAAGGTTCCAATGTCCAACTCAGAGTCTGTACAAGCTCGAAAAGGAGTGAGAAGAAGAATAACTTATTAAATCTCACCCCTTTTCCCACACTTCTATCGTATTTAAAAATCAATTCCTTACTAATAATAGTACTGCCCTAGGCAATTTCCCATAATACATACAGACACTTATATACATTCAACTATTATGTACATACAATCTTCATATTTGAAGTACCCAACATCAGTGAACAATAGTAAACAAGATAAACATCAACAATAGTAACAAGATAACATCAACGATTGTAAACAAGATAAACATCAACCCCCACTTGTCAACCATCCCCTCCATCCCTGTACCCCTTGAGCATTATTTTTTTATATATCATTTTAAAATGATTCATGTTTGTGCATTGCTTCAATTCCCCGTTCAATTTATTCCACACTCCTACTCCACAAACCGAAATACAAAAGGATTTTCTAGTCGTACGGACTTGTTGTTTCTTAAAGTTAAATATTCCTCTTAAATTGTAACCCCCCACACGCTCGTTAAATAATTTTTGAATGTTTCCAGGTAAATTTTTATTTTTGGCCCTAAACATTATCTGAGCTGTTTTGAATGTGACCAAATCTTCTAATTTTAATAATTTTGACTCTAAAAATAATGGATTCGTATGACCCAGATACTTAGCATTATGGATAATACGAATTGCTCTTTTTTGCATCATGGTTAATGAGTGTATCGAATTTTTATAATTATTTCCCCAGACTTCTGTACAATAATTTAAGTAGGGTAAAATTAATGTACAATAAAGAATACGGAGTGATTTGTAATCCAGAGCTTGCTTGGCTTTGTATAATACAGAGATACTTTTTGATAATTTTAATTTTACATGTTTAATATGTGATTTCCAGCTTATTTTATCGTCAATTATAACCCCAAGAAATTTATTTTCATGCACTCTTTCAACTTCCACCCCATTTATCTTTATACTTACTAGGGGACTTATTCTACAATTACCAAATAACATTATTTTAGTTTTACTCAGATTTAATGAAATTTTATTACTATCAAACCATATTTTCAATTTACCCATTTCTTTTATTATTTTATCCAATAGCCTTTTTAAATTTTCTCCAGAGCAAAAAATATTTGTATCATCTGCAAACAAAACCAGCCTCAAGACATTGGACACATTACAAATATCATTTATGTACATGATAAATAATTTTGGGCCCAGCACTGACCCCTGTGGTACACCACACACAATGTCCAAACATGTAGAATTATGACTACCCAGATTTACAAACTGTTGCCTGTTACTTAAGTAGCTTTTAATCCAGTCCAGTACTATTCCTCTAATTCCATACCTCTCCAATTTTTTAAATAAAATATCATGATTAATTGTATCAAATGCTTTTTTTATGTCAATGAATATCCCAGCTGCATATAATTTCTTATCAATGGCGTTTGTGATGTCTTCAATTAATTCTAGTATTGCAAGTGATGTTGATCTATTTGTTCTGAATCCATATTGACTTTCTGTTAATAATTTATTATTTTCTACAAATTTGTCTAGTCTATTATTAAACATTTTTTCTAATATTTTGGAAAATTGTGGGAGTAAGGAAACAGGTCTATAGTTTGTAAAATGATGCTTGTTCCCTGTTTTGTATATTGGTATTATTTTTGCTATTTTCATTTTAATTGGAAAAGTTCCGGTCTGGAAGGATAAATTACAGATGAATGTTAAAGGTTTGGAGATCCCCTCAATGACCATCTTAACTAGCGACATGTCAATGTCATTGAAATCGGTTGACTTCTTATTTTTACATGTTTTGACAATATCCAGCAGTTCTTTCTCTTCTACTGCCGTAAGAAACATAGAGCAGGGATTTCTTTCCACTAATTTCTCAGGTGTTTCTCCAGATGTCCCTGAATCAGGGATTTGTTTAGCCAGGTCTGGTCCAATATTAACAAAAAAAATATTAAAGCTATTAGCTATATCTTCCATGTTGTAAATTTCCTTATCCTTATCAATAAAATACTTCGGGTAATTTGTTCTCCCCGGACCATTTCGGATAATGCTATTAAGTATGCTCCATATTCTTTTTATATTGTCTTTATTGTCATCTAATTTCTTCTTATAATAATCTTTCTTGCTTTCTCTTATGATGTAAGTTAATTTATTTTTATACTTTTTATATTTATTTTCTGTATCTTTAGTTCTCTCTCTTATAAAATCTCTGTATAGGCCATTTTTTTTTTACAAGCATTTTGTAATCCCTTTGTAATCCATGGACATTTAGTATATTTTGATTTTCTATTATATTCTTTAATTGGACAATTTTTATCATATAATAACTTAAACATATCAATAAATGTTTCATAAGCACTATCAATGTCTCTTTTTTGGTATATTATATCCCAGTTTTGTGCCAATAGATCCTTTTTTAGTGCATTGATAGCTTCCTCCGATCTCACTCTTCTATATTCTATTAATCTGCTTGGTTTGTTATTCCTGTGGACACCATCATAAACTACAAAAACTGGCAGATGGTCACTTATATCATTAATTAATAATCCACTTACTATTTTATTTTCCAAATCATTGTTAAATATATTGTCAATGAGTGTAGCGCAATGGGAAGTAATTCTACTAGGTCTAGTGATTTTCGGAAATAGACTCATGCTGTACATAGTATTAATAAAATCTTCTGTAAGGTATTTAAGTCACCTACCCCTTGGCCTAAACCTATGCCCTCAAGATTTGAGGGAGGACCTGATAGAGGAGAGAAAAATCATTGGACTTTTTGCTGCTAGGTTTTTTGCCTAGTATCATGGTGATAACAGAACCACGCTCCCAGCGAAGGAAAGTGATTCATTCATTCAGCAAGCACACCCCCACAGAGACAAAAACAATCATTCCTTGAGCTCATTGATTTTCCCTTGCCTTTCACTCCCACATGCCAGCCTTAATTGACAATGCGGATGTGGCCACAGGAGGTGCCTTTAAATAGCTTATATAATTGTCCAGCTTCTTGGTAATGGCTCAGACATCAAGCATTCACCAATGAGCTTCCTGCCACCTCTGGTGGAGATCAAGCCCAACCCAGCAACTGGAAAGTCAATTTGACATCATACAATGACCAAACATTCCAGTCCAGACTGCAACCCACACTCTCAGCGAGCTGGCAGCATAAAGCTCTAAATCTGACTGGCAAATCCAACTTCTAATCTTTTTAATAAGTTCATAAATGATAGGAACAGAATTAGGCTATTTGACCCATCAAGTCTACTCCACCATTCAATTATGGCTGATCTATCTGTCCCTCTCAACCCCATTCTCCTGCCCTCCCCATAAACCCAGACACCCGCATTAATCAAGAATCTATCCATCGCTGCCTTAAAAAATATCAATTGACTTGGCCTCCACAGCCTTCTGTGGCAAAGAATTCCACAGATTCACCAGCCTCTGGCTAAAGAAATTCCTCATCTCCTTCCTAAAGGAACATCCTTCTATTCTGAGGCTATGACCTCTAGTCCTAAACTCTACCACTAGAGGAAACATCCTCTCCACATCCACTCTCCCCAAGCCTTTCACAATTCGATAATTTTCAACGAGGTCCCCCGCATCCTTCTAAACTCCAGCGTGTAGAGGCCCAGCTTCATCAAACGCTCATCATATGCTCGCCCACTCATTCCTGTGAACATTCTTGTAAACCTTCTCTCGACCCTTTTTTCCACCCGTCGCAGTTTGCCTGTGTAAATATTATATGCACACAGACCCACATGTGTAGGACATGTCAAAAGAAGGCCTGATGACAGAATATCAAAGCAGCCACTTTATGGAAAACTGACTGAGGGCAAACAATCAGCTGGTGGGCAGAACAAGAGATGCAAAGACTCTCTTACAACAGCCCAGCAGAATTTCAACAGCAACACTGTAGCAGTTTGTTTTGTATTCTATCAGTTTGTTTTATATTCTATCCAGGGTAAGGGGAGTATGACGGCCAGGGCAGTTTGCTGTTCTGGATGTCAGATGTGGGAAGTCATGGAGTCTGATAGCCCTCCAGACGTCCACATCTGCGCCAGGTGTATCGAGATGGGGCTCCTAATGGACCGTATTAGGAACCTGGAGCAGCAGCTCGATGACCTCCGTCTGGTCAGGGAGAGCGAGGAAGTCATTGAGAGGAGTTACAGGGATGTGGTCACTCCAACACCACAGGAGGCAGGCAAGTGGATCACGGTTGGGAGAGGCAAGGGGCACAGGCAGGGACTAGAGAGTACCCCGGTGGCTGTACACCTTGACAATAAGTACTCCTGTTTGAGCACTGTTGGGGTGGACAGCCTACCTGGGGGTAGCGACAGCGGCCGGGCCTCCGGTATAGAGACCGGTCCTGTTGCTCAGAAGGGTAAGGAAAAGAAGAGGAGGGCAATATTAATAGGGGACTCTATAGTTAGGGGGTCAGACAGGCGATTCTGTGGACGCAGTCGGGAGACCCGGATGGTAGTTTGCCTCCCTGGTGCCAGGGTCTGTGATGTGTCCCAACGTGTCCAAGACATCCTGAAAGGGCAGGGAGAGGAGCCCGAGGTCGTGATACATATAGGTACCAATGACATAGGTAAAAAAAGAGAAGAGGTCCTGAAAGGAGAATTTAGGGAGTTAGGAGGGGAGTTAAAGAGAAGGACAGCAAAGGTAACAATCTCGGGATTACTGCCTGTACCACGCGACAGTGAGAGTAGGAATGGAGCGAGGTGGAGGATAAATGCGTGGCTGAAGGACTGGTGCAGAAGGCAGGGATTCAAATTTCTGGATCATTGGGACTTCTTTTGTGGAAGGTTCGACCTGTACAAAAAGGATGGGTTGCACTTGAACCTGAGGGGGACCGATATCCTGGCGGGGAGATCTGCAAAGGCTACTGGGGAGACTTTAAACTAGAATGGTTGGGGGGAGGGACTCAAATAGAGAATGCTATTAGACAGTGTGTGAGGCAGGAGGCAGAGAAGGAAAGCGCTCAGACCCAACATGTAGGGGGGAAAGAAGAAAACAATAATAAACGGAGAATAAGAGGTGGTGGGGTTCTTAAATGGGTGAGCAGAGAAACAGAGGGGTGTAAAATGCGGGCGGAAGCAATAGGTAGCAAGGTGAAAGGTAAAAGTGGCAGGCAGACAAATCCAGGGCAAAAATCAAAAAGAGCCACTTTTCAACATAATTGTATAAGGGGTAAGAGCGTTGTAAAAACAAGCCTGAAGGCTTTGTGTCTCAATGCAAGGAGCATTCGTAATAAGGTGGATGAGTTGAACGTGCAGATAGCAATTAATGATTATGATATAGTTGGGATCACGGAGACATGGCTCCAAGGTGACCAAGGCTGGGAGCTGAACATCCAGGGATATTCAATATTCAGGAGGGATAGAGAGAAAGGAAAAGGAGGTGGGGTAGCGTTGCTGGTTAGAGAGGAGATTAACGCAGTGGAAAGGAAGGACATTAGCTTGGAGGATGTGGAATCGGTATGGGTAGAGCTGCGAAACACTAAGGGGCAGAAAACGCTGGTGGGCGTTGTGTACAGGCCACCTAGCAGTAGTAGTGAAGTTGGGGATGGCATCAAACAGGAAATTAGAAATGCGTGCAACAAAGGCAAAACAGTTATAATGGGTGACTTCAATCTACATATAGATTGGGTGAATCAAATTGGCAGGGGTGCTGAGGAAGAGGATTTCTTGGAATGTATGAGGGATAGTTATCTAAACCAACATGTAGAGGAACCAACGAGAGAGCAGGCTATTCTAGACTGGGTATTGAGTAATGAGGAAGGGTTAGTTAGCAGACTTGTTGTGCGTGCCCCCTTGGGCAAGAGTGATCATAATATGGTTGAGTTCTTCATTAGGATGGAGAGTGACATTGTTAATTCAGAAACAACGGTTCTGAACTTAAAGAAAGGTAACTTTGAGGGTATGAGACGTGAATTGGCCAAGATTGACTGGCAATTAGTTCTAAAAGGGTTGACGGTGGATATGCAATGGAAGGCATTTAAAGACTGCATGGATGAACTACAAAAATTGTTCATCCCAGTTTGGCAAAAGAATAAATCAAGGAAGGTATTGCATCCGTGGATAACAAGGGAAATCAGGGATAGTATCAAAACAAAAGATGAAGCGTACAAATTAGCCAGAAAAAGCAGCATACCAGAGGACTGGGAGAAATTCAGAGACCAGCAGAGGAGGACAAAGGGCTTAATTAGGAAAGGGAAAATAGATTATGAAAGGAAACTGGCAGGGAACATAAAAACTGACTGCAAAAGTTTTTATAGATATGTGAAGAGAAAGAGATTAGTTAAATCAAATGTAGGTCCCTTGCAGTCAGAAACAGGTGAATTGATCATGGGGAACAAGGATATGGCAGACCAATTGAATAACTACTTTGGTTCCGTCTTCACTAAGGAAGACATAAATAATCTGCCGGAAATAGCAGGGGGCCGCGGGTCAAAGGAGATGGAGGAACTGAGTGAAATCCAGGTTAGTCGGGAAGTGGTGTTGGGTAAATTGAATGGATTAAAGGCCGATAAATCACCAGGGCCAGATAGGCTGCATCCCAGAGTACTTAAGGAAGTAGCTCCAGAAATAGTGGATGCATTAGTGATAATTTTTCAAAACTCTTTAGATTCTGGAGTAGTTCCTGAGGATTGGAGGGTAGCAAACGTAACCCCACTTTTTAAGAAGGGAGGGAGAGAGAAAACGGGGAATTACAGACCAGTTAGTCTAACATCGGTAGTGGGGAAACTGCTAGAGTCAGTTATTAAAGATGGGATAGCAGCACATTTGGAAAGTGGTGAAATCATTGGACAAAGTCAGCATGGATTTACGAAAGGTAAATCGTGTCTGACGAATCTTATAGAATTTTTCGAGGATGTAACTAGTAGAGTGGATAGGGGAGAACCAGTGGATGTGTTGTATCTGGACTTTCAGAAGGCTTTCGACAAGGTACCACATAAGAGATTAGGATACAAACTTAAATCACACGGTATTGGGGGTTCAGTATTGATGTGGATAGAGAACTGGCTGGCAAACAGGAAGCAAAGAGTAGGAGTAAACGGGTCCTTTTCACAATGGCAGGCAGTGACTAGTGGGGTACCGCAAGGCTCAGTGCTGGGACCCCAGCTATTTACAATTTATATTAATGATCTGGACGAGGGAATTGAAAGCAACATCTCCAAGTTTGCGGATGACACTAAGCTGGGGGGCAGTGTTAGCTGTGAGGAGGATGCTAGGAGACTGCAAGGTGACTTGGATAGGCTGGGTGAGTGGGCAAATGTTTGGCAGATGCAGTATAATGTGGATAAATGTGAGGTTATCCACTTTGGTAGCAAAAACGGGAAGGCAGACTATTATCTAAATGGTGGCCGATTAGGAAATGGGGAGATGCAGCGAGACCTGGGTGTCATGGTGCACCAGTCATTGAAAGTAGGCATGCAGGTGCAGCAGGCAGTGAAGAAAGCGAATGGTATGTTGGCCTTCATAGCAAGAGGATTTGAGTATAGGAGCAGCGAGGTTCTACTGCAGTTGTACAGGGTCTTGGTGAGACCACACCTGGAGTATTGCGTACAGTTTTGGTCTCCAAATCTGAGGAAGGACATTATAGCCATAGAGGGAGTGCAGAGAAGGTTCACCAGACTGATTCCTGGGATGTCAGGACTTTCATATGAAGAAAGACTGGATAGACTTGGCTTATACTCGCTAGAATTTAGGAGATTGAGAGGGGATCTTATAGAAACGTACAAGATTCTTATGGGGTTGGACAGGCTAGATGCAGGAAGATTGTTCCCGATGTTGGGGAAGTCCAGGACAAGGGGTCACAGCTTAAGGATAAGGGGGAAATCCTTTAAGACCGAGATGAGGAAAAACTTTTTCACACAGAGAGTGGTGAATCTCTGGAACTCTCTGCCACAGAGGGTAGTTGAGGCCAGTTCATTGGCTATATTTAAGAGGGAATTAGATGTGGCCCTTGTGGCTAAAGGGATCAGGGGGTATGGAGAGAAGGCAGGTACGGGATACTGAGTTGGATGATCAGCCATGATCGTATTGAATGGCGGTGCAGGCTCGAAGGGCCGAATGGCCTACTCCTGCACCTATTTTCTATGTATCTATGTAACACACATTTTACTTCGGAGTCACGTGAGTGACTACGTGAAGAAGCCTCGCCAGTCCGCATGAGTATCATTACGTCGTTCGCATGTCGAAGCACCGGACTGGCAGGCGCTTTGCTTGCCGGACTGGATGGCGCTGGATTATCGCGGTCTGGCGAGGGAATCGGCTATGGGCTGTGGGGAGACCCCGGTTCCGACCGCGGAAGCGGATAGCCGGCGGATGTCGGGTTCGCGATCCCAGGCACTGAGAATACGGTCAGTGAATTCCAGACGCTGTGGTTCCCGTGGAGGGGTAAATCCAGCAGCAATGCGGCTCCCAGACCGCAGTAGTCCCCAGGATATGGGGTAAAACCAACCAGAACGGTCAGCCCTATGGACTCGGACGAGTCGGGCCGGGAGGGTTCCCCTCCGGTAATGTATAAAAATGTGTAGGTTGGCCAGGATGGAGCTCCTAATGGAGAGGATGCTGCACCTAGATACACTCCAACAGCAGGAGTTGTGTCAGCGTGGGCCTATGGGAGAGCCCGCGCCAGCAGCGCCTTGGACAGGGCTGCTTAATGTCTCCCTCTTGGAGGAGGAGAGCATAGCGGGTCAGTATAAGTCTGACGCCGAGTCTGTGGCAGCGCCGGCCTATGGGAGAGCCCGCGCCAGCAGCACCTGGGACAGAGCTGCTTGAAGTCTCCCTCTTGAAGGAGGACAGCATGCCGGGTCAGTGTAAATCTGATGCCGAGTCTGAGGGTATAGCCGTGGAGCATACCGCAAGGAATGAAGGGCACGTGTCACATTCCTGGCAGCAAGGTTTGCCATCCCAACACAGTGCAGTGAACATCGCTATCAGGGTGACATTAGAGCCATCCGCCGAGTCTTCTATTCAGGTAAGACCTATTCAACAGGCAAAACCTGGAGGACGAAGCAAAAGCTGTCGGACCAATCAAGGCCAACGACGAGCAAAGCTTCATCGTTTCGGCGACAACGCACCCCACGTCTTCATCGGCAGTAAGCGGTTCACTGCAGCTGGTGGCAGCATGAAAGCTGGCCAGAGGATCCACGCACTCTACCAGTTCTACTCTACAACTAAGGTAACCAGGCAGATAGGTGGATCTGGCACTTCCGAAACATGGGTAAGTGTACCACTTACAAGTTGGTAATATTTACACTTGGTTGTACAATACACAAATGGTTAAGACATAGTCAGCTACTTGGGGGGCATCTAACCATGTTAAACTGCACAATACTACTTTCCAAGCAGGTTTGGAATTGGGGCCAGAATTGGGTTATGAGACAGGCTCAGTATTTTAGCCAGGATTGCCTTCGAGACAGGCTCAGAATTATGGTCAGAGTTGCCTTTAAGAGGCAGGTTCAGAATTATAAGGTAGGCTCAGTATTGTGGCCAGGATTCTTTTTCAAGACAGGCTCAGAAATCGGGCCAGTTGTCATTCGAGGCAGGCACGAAATGGTGGCAGGCGTGGCCTGTTCATTATGAAAGATGGAGAAAGGCGTTTAACTCGCATGTGCAGTATAAACTTTTCCGAATAGGAAACTTCATGACTGACTAACAACTGATTTTCATAGGTGGTTCCCATTTACAGTGATCATCGGAGACATTTCAAATGATCAAGAGGAGGCAATTGCTATGATGAGGCAATGATAACAGTAATGCTAACAGTAAAGCATTGCAAAATGGGATTAATTATTTTACCTAGGTTATTTACTAAGTTACTAAAATCTGTGCTTGCACTACTCAGAGTTCAAAAACGCTTGTTATGTCTTGACTGGATGATATTTTAACGCTGTATTTTGCTAAAATCAACTGTTTCAGCCTCAAACTATATTTGACAGATTGGGTCCTCTATCCAGTTACATTTAAGTTGTTACCACATAGACTTGTTGGTCATTGGGATTTAACTTTAGCTATTAATTAGCCTATGACTCCGCCCTGGGGCAGGAGATTGGAGTTAATAAGAAACCTATAACAGCTTTGTTGTTATAAAGCAGCCTCTATTCATCAAGAGTAATTGGCAATATAGTAGCTGTGATTCAGCTGTGCAAGTGTGAGAACTGACATCGTGCAAAGTGGCAACCTCTCAAGGGCCATGTAGGTCATTGTTAACACACCTATGCTATTACCAGCTGAAGCTACCAAAGTCACAATGATGGACGAACAGTATTCAGCATTGCTCCAGTAGTTGGGTCAGTAAACTTTTCAGTTATATTGCAAACTGATGCTAAGAGTTCTAACGTGGAAAATTGCAAATGTCATCTCTAGTTTGGAGGTGGAGGAGATTTGCATGAGTTACCAATTCTTCAGTTATTGGTATCAACTATCTATAGATACTAGGTGCATTCTATGGGTTAAAGAGTGATTGAGCAAATATGCATGATCTGCATGCTCAACTTCAAGTTGATACACTATGGTGGTGGTATATCTTAGTCACAGGAGTGCAATCAAGTAAAAGTATCCTGTAATAATTTACCTAATACATTTGCCACTGGTGTATCATCGAGTATGGATCAATGACAACACAGAATGGGTGTTGGATCGCACAGTATTTATGAAATTCTGGTTCGATGGAACACCGAATATCGATATGTTTTTATGGTTATTCACCGGTTGCAAAAATATGTGGCATAACAGTGGCGAGAGATACATTCTCGTTACAAGGAGGAGGAATCGTCTTCCTCCATTTTGCCTCATCGGTAGGGTCTTCAAATAAAGTCATTAAGATCCCGCTTTAGGGTTTTCCTACTGTCTGACTGACCTATGCAGTTTTGATTCACGCTTTTGTCGGGAATAATAATAATACAACCTTATACGGTTATTCTAAACTTAAACTTTGCTGGTTCAGCCTGTGGCTCGGGAAACCAGCCTTTGCATGATAACATCAATTTATGACTTCCAGATCTGAATAGACTGCCCCTACAGCTTGGGTTGTCACACCGATCCATGTATGTGTTCACTCCAGAGTGCTGGGATAGCACCAAAAAAGCAGTTCATTTCCTCTTCAGGAGATGGGAAGCGGTTTTTGCTTAATGCTAATGTTACATTTAATACGGTACAGATTACTGACGTCTTGGAGTTCATTCTTACATGGGCTTTTGACAATAATTGAGTATAGGGCCATTAACTGGGCCCAACGTGCCTTCCCATCATATTTGCTGCAGCAAACGGGACCCACTCTGTCGGGTTTCATCCCCGGATATCGAGTTTGTAAACGATATCTTTAACACAAGTTCTCCCAGGACAAGTACAGGCAGTATGGGATTTTCACATTGTGTTAACAAAACTTCACCAGGGGACTCCAGCTACATCCTTAGCTTTGGCCGGCTCTCATAAGGTAGTTATCCTCATGGTGCTGGTGTCAGGGCAACGGGTTCAGTCGCTACATAATTGCGACAGGACAGGATGATTACATCTGTAAAAAATATATATTATGTTTTATGTTTATGATTTAATTAAGCAGAGCAGAAGGGGCGTCAGGTCTCAAACTAGCTCATGGCATACCCAGGGACCTTCGGTTATGTGATGGCACACATATACAACAATACGTCAGGGTCACCAAGAGCCTTCGAGGCTCTGAACTAGCAATGCTTGTTAGTTACAAAAAACTTGATAAGAAGGTATCCGTTCAGACCATCTCCAGGTGATAAAAACGGGGTTTGATTTCTGCAGGAGTAGATAATGCTTTCCAAATCTCACTCCACCAGGGCTGCTACAACATCAGCAGCATCGGTTATTTACGTTCCGCTGGACCATATCCTAGCGGCTACAGCATGGTCAAACGAACAAATTTTCCAAACATTTTATAATAACCATTGCCAGAACAGGGGTATTTGCCAACTATTTTTGGATTCTATTTATAGTTTCCATCTGGATGAGAGCGGTTACTATTATTATTACTTCATTAAAACAGCATCAGCATGTCTTAAATATGTCATGTGTTAAATATATGTCATATATATTATGAATGTTTTCCCTCATCTGTCAATGAAGCAGTTGTGGTTGTGTAGACTCGTTTCTCATGGCATGAAATCACAGAGCTTTGAAATCTTCACGTAGTCACTCACGTGACTCCGAAGTAAAATAGTAAGATTAAACGAGAACTTACCAGTTTGAAGTTTGATCTTTATTTTATGAGGAGTTACGATGAGGGATTACGTGCCCTCCACTCCAAACCCTCATATCACAAAGGTTGTCTGGTAGTTCTATGTTTCTAATCTTATTATGATTACTTCAATTACTGTTATCTGTGATTTCACACCGCTGCTTTGAAGATTGATGCGCATGCGGACTGGCGGGGCTTCTTCACGTAATCCCTCATCGTAACTCCTCATAAAATAAAGATCAAACTTCAAACTGGTAAGTTCTCGTTTAATCTTACTATTAGTGAGAACAACAAACCTTGAACCGTCCAGAGTGGCTTACCCATTATAAAAAACAGCGCTCGCTCATATGTGGAAGCTAGAATGAACGGAGGAAAGGGGAAAAGAGAATCTAGAAAATCAAGAACTAAATCAAAATCAACCTACACCTCTGTCATTTGTGTAGACTGAACTTTTGAGCTCTAATCAGCTCAATCAGCTGATTGGTCTAATCAGCCAACTTTGTATACATGGCAACACTCAAGACGAGATGTCAAAGTTTTACTCGAGAACGGGTGACGAACAACAGCAACAACCAAAAGTACTTTTTGACTAGATGAGGTAATAACATTACAGAAGTTTATCAAATTATGAGAGGCACAGATAGGATAGATAGTCGCAGCCTTTCTAGTCTCAATGGAGGGCATTAATTTAAGGTGAGAGGGGAAAGATTGAAAGGGGATCCGAGGGGCAGGTTTTACACACAGAAAGAGCTGGGCATATGGAATGAGCTGCTAGAGGTGTGGTGGCAGGCACAAGTACCACATTTGGACTGGTATGTGGATAACAAAGGTTTAGAAGGATATGAGCCAAACACAGACAAATGGGATTGGCTTAGATATGCATCTTGGTCGGCATTCATGAGTTGGGACAAGGGACCAGTTTCCTTCTTATATAACGCTATGAATCTACGAGTCCCAGAGAGGGAGGCTAATGGGCAATATAGAATTGCACTACTCAACATGTTATATGTCCATTTAAAGGGAAGATGGTTAGAAACTTGAGGAGGCATGCAGTGTTGGAGTGAGATGAGACAAAATAGAAGCTCCTGTGGAGTGGATGAGGCGTGTGAGAATCTAGAACTAGGTCTCTATTTAAAAATGGTCACAAAGGCAAATGGCAAAGTTAAGGTGAAATGGTCCTGGGTCTTTGGATCTCTCTTCCCCAAAGATTAGATTAGATTAATTTGCTGTTATATATACCAAAGTGCAAAAACATTTTGATTACTGTATCATTGTGAAGTAATCAGGTTGGGTTGTTGGTGATATGGATGCCTATGAACCTGAACCTGAACTGACATCTTTACAGCAGCTCCGTTGATGAGGATGGGGTTGCGTTCACTTCCTCTCTTCCTTAGGTCAACAACAAAGTATTTCATCTTGCTGACCAATTCTAAGGTCAGGAGGTCCAGAAGCCAGTTGCAGATGGAGGCCCAAGGGCAAGGTCCAGAAGTTTAGGGATGAGCATATTCAGTATGATGGAGTTGAAGATTAGGTTGTAATCAATGAATAGCATCCTGACATAAGTATTCGTATTATCGAGGTGATCCAGAGCTGGGTGTTTTACAAGGAAAATGGTGTTCTCCGCATATCTATTTTATCTGAATGCATATTGCAAGAGGCCAATATTGTCCAGAAGATTGCCGCAGATCAGGACCATTGCCAATCTTTCAAAGTATTTCATTATCATCGAAGAGAAATGGAAGCAAAATATTTTAGAGGTGAATAAATGCCTGGTGGGCAAAGCAGCTGTAAGGTTACTGGTGATCGGCAGGCGGTTAATATCAGATCAGCCAGGATCTACTTGAAAAGTGGAGCAGGATCCAATGGTTGAGTGGCATAATCCTGCTAATCTGGATGTGAAAAAGCAAGGAGTAGTTGAGTCCATTGGTGGGCTGTGATGTGAGTTTCATGGGAAAATCGATAGTTTTAATTCTTTTCTTTTGAGATTTGGGCATTGCTGGCATGGCCAACGTTTATTGCCCATCCCTAATTGCCCTTGAGAAGGTAGGGACAAATTGCTGTGGTTCTTCCAGTGAAGGTACTCCCAGTGCTGATGGGGAGTGGATACCAGGATTCAGACCCAGCAGTGATTAGAAGCAGGAGGAGGCCATTGGGCCCCTTGACCTTGCTCCATCGTTCCTCCTGACTTCCTTTACCCATCTTCCCAGCCAAGCTTTGAATCATTAATCTCAGTCCCCAAAAATCTTTCATCCTCAGGTCATTGGCTTTTCACTAGAACATGAAAACTAGAACTCAACAACTTTCCAGCGCAGGTTCAATCCTGACCTCTGGAGCTTTGTGGAGTTTGCATGTTCTTTCTCCAGGGTGTTCCTGTTTCCTCCCAGATCGCAAGTAAGTGCACTTTGCCAGTATCATTGGCTGCTGTAAATTGTCCCGAGTTGTTGGGTATTAGGAAAATCGGGATGGTTTTATACATTTGTGAGAGATCAGTTGTGAGATACGGGGAAATAAAGGGGTAGGAATGGTTGCTCTGCTGGGAGCTAGCATAGACTTGCTCAGCTGAATGGCCTTCATCTGTGTCATAAGTAGGTAAGTATTCCACAGATTTGAAGTTGAGGAATCTGTCCCTATCCCAGTTCTGAAGCCTTCTATCAGGTGCTTAGGGTAAAGAGGTACACAAAAATGCTGGAGAAACTCAGCGGGTGCAGCAGCATCTATGGAGCGAAGGAAATAGGCAACGTTTCGGGCCGAAACCCTTCTTCAGACTGATAGGGGGTGGGGAGAAGAAAGGAAAAAAGGAAAAAAGGCGGAGGAGGAGCCCGAGGGCTGGGGGATGGGAGGAGACAACCAGAGGGCTGATGAAGGGGAGGGGACAGCAAGGGCTAGCAGAGTTGGGAGAATTCAATGTTCATGCCCCCAGGATGTAGACTGCCCAAGCCCAACCTCTGTCGCACCTGGATTCACCTGCATCTCCTCCAACCTCATCTATTGCATCCAGTGCTCTAGATGTCAGCTGATCTACATCAGTGAGACCAAGCGGAGGCTTGGCGATCGTTTCGCCGAACACCACCTGTCGGTCTGCAACAACCTACCTGACCTCCCGGTGGCTCAGCACTTCAACTCCCCCTCCCATTCCGTATCTGACCTCTCTGTCCTGGGTCTCCTCCATGGCCACAGCGAGCAACACCGGAAATTGGAGTAAATGCAACTCATATTCCGCTTGGGCAGTCTACATCCTGGGGGCATAAACATTGAATTCTCCCAACTCTGCTAGCCCTTGCTGTCCCCTTCATCAGCCCTCTGGTTGTCTCCTCCCATCCCCCAGCCCTCGGGCTCCTCCTCCGCCTTTTTTCCTTTCTTCTCCCCACCCCCTATCAGTCTGAAGAAGGGTTTCGGCCTGAAACGTTGCCTATTTCCTTCGCTCCATAGATGCTGCTGCACCCGCTGAGTTTCTCCAGCATTTTTGTGTACCTTCGATTTTCCAGCATCTGCAGTTCCTTCTTTAACGCTTAGGGTAAAGAGGTTTGTTTGGGACTGAGTCTGGTACTGAGGACCTAAAGGAGTAGGTGTCCTGAAGATCTTCCACCCCATTTGTGAAATGCATGCTTGAAAGAGCATTGGAAGTGGTGTCAAGGGAGCTGGATAATTATTTGATGAGGTTAAATTGTGAGAAGAGCAGAGGAAAGAATATGGGGATAGAACGAATTGGAGGGACTTCACAAAGTGCCTGCATCAACAGGATGGGCCAAACGACCTCCTCAGTTGTGTTCTGTATTCTTCTCTGGCTTCATTAATATTGCACAGCTGGCTAGCTCCAAGCCAAGCCTGAATATTAAAAGAAGCTTCATTCCTTGCAAAGTTGTTACCATGGAAACAGCTTTCAGCAGGCTTGCTGTGTTCTGTGGCTTTCATCAAATCTGTAATTCCCATCCGTGCTGCTACCCTCACATGTGTTTAAAAGCCAGTCCCACAAGTACTTTGCAGGCAATCTTGTATTGGACTAAAGTCCACACCCACTGTGGGATTCAAAATGTTAAAAGACCAAGGGAAGGTATGGGATTAACTGATAATGCATCCAAATGAATGTCTGTAATGCTGAGAGGTCATGGGCCAGGTATATCAACACCGTTCCCCTCTCTGCAGGGGTACTGCCAGCACAGCGTAATTAAGGAGAAGTGCCAACATCTGAAACGCTAGGAGTCGCATTGTGTGGGCCCATATCAGGGTAACTGGTTTGGTATTATTGCATGTGGCTAGCATAGTTAGTATTGATATTTTTACAGTAGTGGGCAGTTTAGGGATGGAAACTATTTATTATTCGATATTTCCACATGACATAGTTGGAAGCTATTTCAGCCTATTGAGTCTATGCCGACTCACAGAATCCATTTACTACCCCTCTTCCCTGTAATCTATGTGAGGTGCTGCCTTAGGAAGGCGCCATTATCATCAAGAATCACCATCAACTGGGCCATGCCCTCTGCTCATTGCTACCATTAATTAAGTTACAGAAGCCTGAATTCACACACCACTAGGTTCAAGAATAACTATTTTCCTACAGCTATCCAGGTTTTGAACCGACCTGCACAACCCTAAATCTATCTCAGCAATGGAACACAACAACCCATCCCTTGCACTCATTTTTTTCCACCCCACTTGTGTTAGGCACAGTCTTTTTTTTGTTCTTTAAGTGTCTTAAAGAATTCATGGATAATTTATGTAAAGGTTATGTATAATTGATGTTTTTCCGTGTTATCTAAGTGCCTGTGATGCTGCTGTAAGCAAGATTTTCATTGCACCTGTATCTCACTGTACTTGCTCATCAGCTCATATGACAATAATCTCAACTTGGCGATCTTTTTTCCCTATTCCCATCAACCCTAGATTTCACCCCATGTTTCTCATTTACACATATGAGGAAATTCACACTGGCCAATTAACCCACTGACCCATACGCCTCTGGGATGTGGGAAGAAGCTGTTTGGTGTACTTTAGAATGTCCATAAAGAGAGTCATAGAGTACAGTGTGGAAACAGGCCCTTTGGCCCAACTCGCCAGCAATGTCCCAGCTACCCTAGTCCCACTTGCCTGCGCTTGGTCCATAACCCTCCAATCCAGTCCTATCCATGTACCTGTTTCTCAAATGATGGGATAGTCACAGCCTCAACTACCTCCTCCGGCAGCTTGTTCCATACACCCATCACCCTCTGTGAAAAAGTTACACCTCGGATTCCTATTAAATCTTTTCCCCTTCACCTTGAACCTATGCCCTCTAGTCCTCGATTCCCCAACTCTGGGTAAAGGACTGTGCATCTACCCGATCTATTCCTCTCATGATTTTGTATACCTCTATAAGATCACCCCTCATCCTCCTGCGCTCCATGGAATAGGGACCCAGCCTACTCAACCTCTCCCTATAGCTCACACCCTCTAGTCCTGGCAACATCCTCGTAAATCTTCTCTGAACCCTTTCCAGCTTGACTATATCTTTCCTATAAACTGAAAACAATATACTAAATGCTGTCTCACCAACGTCTTATACAACTGCAACATTACTTCCCAACTTCCATACTCAATACTCTGACTGATGGTAATAGAGTGGTAAGACATACTCACGTATAGACTACTTTCTGCTGGATACAAAATTAATCCCCCAAACATCTAATGCAATATATCATACAAATTCAATTTCAGACCATTCTCCACTAACTTTCTTTTTAAAACTGGAAGGATTGTCTAAGAATAATTCATTCTGGAGATTTAACTCTCAAATTTTAAAAGATCCACAAGCGAGTATATATTTAAAAGAACAAATGGAGGTCTTTTTTCAAACAAATGATACTTCAGATATATCGCCTACTTTACTTTGGGAATCTTTTAAAGCATACATTAGGGGTATTATAATTTCATATCAAGCTTTTCAAAATAAAAAGAATAAGAATGAACAAAGACAGTTAGAAGAACTTATTAGACAAATGGATATAGATAATGCTAAAGATCCAACAATAGATAAACATAATAAAATAATAATATTAAAATTTAAATTAAATAAATTATTATCTGCCAAACTTATAAGACTTTTTCAAATTACAAAACAAGAGCACTTTGAATTTGGGGATAAACCGCATAAACTTTTGGCTCGCCAGCTAAAAAAACGAGAAAAGGAACATACTATACCAAAGATCAAATCAGATAAAGGGGAATTATTAACAACACCGAAGGATATTAATAAAAGATTTGCGCAATTTTACGAGAATTTGTATACATCTAAAACGATAATTGATTCCAATAATATCACAAAGTTCTTGGATACCTGTAATCTTCCAAAGTTAGAGCTGAAGGAACAAGAGGAACTGGGTGCACAAATCTCAATTAAGGAATTAGAAGATACAATAAACTCACTAAAAAATGGAAAAACACCAGGCCCTGATGGATTTACTAATGAATTTTATAAAAACTTTTATGAAAAAATAATACCAAGATTACAAAAAATGTACCAATACGCTTTTAAAAAACGAATACTACCTGATACATTAGCGGAATCAACGATTACATTAATACCTAAGAAAAATAAGGATTTAGAAGATCCTGGCTCATATAGAGCTATAGCATTGTTAAACACAGATCAAAAAATATTAGCGAAAACATTAGCCAGAAGATTAAGTAAATACATTAGTAAATTAATAAACCCAGATCAGACAGGGTTTATCCCTAAGAGATACTCTTCTAATAATATGAGACGTCTACTCAACATAATGCACTCACACAAATCTGAAGATCAAGAATTATCAATTATTTCGCTGGATGCTGAAAAAGCATTTGATCAAGTAGAATGGAATTATATGGATAAAGTATTACAAAAATTTCAACTGGGAGAAAATTTTATTTTATGGATTAAGTTACTATATAACAAACCTACAGCTAGAATACTTACTAATAACATATTATCCTCGAAATTTCAACTATCAAGGGGAAATAGACAAGGATGCTCATTATCACCACAGCTGTTTGCTCTCATTATTGAACCGCTAGCAGAAAAAATTAGAATACACCCTGATATTCATGGATATAATACTAAAGACTCATATAATAAAATATCTTTATACGCGGATGATATATTATTGTATATCACAAAACCTCAAATCACTATACCAAATATATTAAATTTAATTGAAGACTTCGGATCTTTTTCTGGATATAGAATAAATTGGAATAAAAGTGAAATTATGTCAATAAAACCGAAAGATTCAACACATCTTTTAAAATTCCCTTTTAAAATAGCTACAGAAAAATTTAAATATTTGGGAATCGAAATTACCAGAGCATATCAAGGTATGCTCAGGGCAAATTTTGACCCCCTACTTAATAAACTGAATACATTAATTAAATTCTGGAAAACGCTTCCGATGTCTTTAATAGGCCGAATAAACGCAATAAAAATGATCTTTTTACCACAAATTTTATACCTATTTCAATCAATTCCTATATACTTACCTAAGAAGTTTTTTAAAAAACTCGACTCAGATATCACTAATTTTATATGGGACTATAAATCACATAGAATACAAAAAACCCATCTGAATAAATCTAAAGTATTGGGGGGTCTAGCACTACCCAATTTTATGTATTATTATTGGTCAGTAAATATTAAAAACATGATTCAACTGATGGATAACTCCGCCCAGCAAGTAGACTGGATTGTAATGGAGAAAGAGGAATGCTCCTCTAGAAACATTGGAGCGATCCTCCTCTCTCCAATGAAATTGAATAACATAAACTATAATAAGAACCCAATTATTCATAGTACAATCCGTATTTGGAAACAAATAAAACAAAATTTAAAATTAAGAAACTTATCACTTTTATTACCTATAGTCAATAACCCTTCGTTTAGTCCTTCTATTATAGATAAAGCTTATACACAATGGGATAGACTAGGAATTAAAACGCTTGGTGACTTGTATGAAACTGGAAAATTACTTTCATTTCAACAATTACAAATAAAATATAAACTCGGAAATAATCAATATTTTAAATACTTTCAAATATGCGACTATTTGAAAAAATATATAAAAGATCATCATAATAACCCAGCAGATGTACTGGACGAGGCAATGCAGACAAAAGCGGAATCAGCAAACTTAATATCATATTTGTACAATATTATCTTAAATGTACAAATACCATCTACGGAGGGTATCAGAAGAGACTGGGAACAAGAGTTAGCTATTAAAATTTCAAAGGAAAGTTGGAATGAATACTTATTAAAAGTACATAAATGCTCGATTAATGTAAGACACACTTTAATACAATTTAAAATTTTACATAGATTATATTATTCGAAAACTAAAATTCATAAAATTTTCCCAAACGTATCATCTATTTGTGATAAATGTCAATCCCAAGAAGCAACTATAGCGCACTCATTTGTCTTCTGTACAAAAATTCAAAAATTTTGGAATGAAATTTTTGAAATCTTTACAAAGTTATTTAAAACAAGACTGATACCCAAAGCAGAATGGATTATCTTCGGAATAACGGAAGATGATCCAGAACTAAATGTGTTTCAAAAGAAATTAATGGATTATGGGTTAATAACTGGAAAAAAGCTAATTCTAAAATTTTGGAAGAAGGCTCCAATACCAACTATAAATATGTGGATTTCAAATATGTTTGAAACACTACACCTTGAAGAGATAAGACTCCTCCTAGCAGGTAAACCAGATCACTTCCACCTGACGTGGTCTGCATTTATAGAATTATTACAAACATAGGGTGCAAAAGTACTTTAAAAAAAATAAAAAATTGAGGTCGGGTAAGGGGGGATGATAGTTGAAGAGTTGGTATGTCCTATTTACGTGATGCTCAAAAAAAAAAAAAAAACATTTGTTTTTCTTTTTTTCTCTCTCTCTTTTCTTTTCTTAGGGCCTATTTCTTAACTCTTTTTTTTTTTGTTTTTAATTTCGCTTTCATAGGGTCCTCGTCCTTTTTTTTTTTTTCTGTTGTTACATTTTCTACACTTTTCTACACTTGCACTTTTTCCTTCACTTTCTTCTCTCTTTCAATCTTTTCTTTCTTTAGCGTAAAAAAAAAAAAAATAAAAAAAAAAAAATAAAGGGAGTACATTAATTGTAAGAAGATATAAATGACGAGTATTAATGTATGTGGCTGTGATGTAATGTACTTCTAATAAATAAAAATTTAAAAAAAAAAAAAAAAAAAAAAAAGAGTGGTAAGGAAGGCATATAGTATGATAGCCTTCATCAGACAAGGCACAGAATTAAACGTCAGAGAAGTTATCGTAAAACTTTAGAAAATATTGGTGAGGACAGTGACAAAGATTATGGAAGAAACAGATAGGTGGTAGAAAAGGCGGTTGATAAGTCAGGTACAGGACGATGAACAATGGAGGGAAAATACTAAGCTGATAAAGAAAGAAGAAGAAGCAAGTTTAAGGACTGAGTAGTTCATTCCTGCTCCTAATTTGTATGTATGTAATTCTCCAGGGTTGATGTTTCAGGAGAGGCTGGATAACTTGGTTTTCCCTGTAGCAGAGGGGCTGAGAAATGACCAGATGGAGGTTTACAAATTCATGAGGGGTGTGGATAAAATCAATGACAGGAATCTTTGCCTTGTAGCTTTGGAGGTGCCTAATGCCCAAGAGCATAGGTTTAAGATAAGAGGTTTAGAAGGGATTTGAGGACGAATTTTCCCAAGAGGGTTATTGTAATCGAGAACCCACTGTCTGGGTAGATGAGGTGGATTTGGTCTTGAGAGACAGAGACCCTCACAATATTTAAGAAGCATCCGGACACGCACTTGAATCGCCAAGGCTTGGGCTACTGACTAAGTGTTGGTAAATGGGATTAGTATAGAAGAATGCTTCATGGCGGTCACAGACATGGTGGTCTGAAGGGTTCGATAACTTGCTGATAATGAAAAGAAGAAAGAAGTAAACATTAATGTTCAGTGCATAAGAACAAGTCAGGTCCTTGTTTCTCTGGGTTGGTGGATAATAATCATTTCATTAAAATAGAACCTGCTGTTATGCGGCAGACTTACTTCCCACGGTAATTGTAATGGGTAATTAATGCACAAATGCAGCAATTTTAAAAATAATGGGAAGCTCCGACGATTGGCTGCAACACCGTTTTCCTGCGAAGTTCATTCAATCCATTAAAATACTTGTGAAACATCCCAGGTTTCTCCCATCGGGACGTGCTGAGAGCTGGCTTGGAGTGGATTTATGGATGGAGAGTTGGCTTTGCTTACACACCCCACTTCCCCACCTCCTAGAGAGTGGAACTACTGGTTGACTCTAAACCCAGGGGGTGATATCTACTGGGATGACCCATATCCAGGAAAATCCCATTAACCCTCGTTGTCATGCCTTTGAAGTTTTTGCTGCATTTTCTCTGGGAGAAAGTCAAATAAAACTTTTGATTCAATCCTTTCATCCTTCATCGCACAGGTTTGAGCAATCCCGCAGAACGAGATGGAATAATTCCTTTGATCGGTACCCTATCCATTACTCTACATGTCTATTCTCTCTGCAAATGGCGCACATAGGCTGCAGTGTGCGCCATCCACAAAGTACATTGCAGTTACTCGGCCAGACTGATCCGAGAGCACGTCCCAAACCCGCCACCTCTGCCACCAAGAAGGTCAAGGAAGAGGGGTGCAGGGTAATACCACCACCTGCAGGTTCCCCTCCAAACCCTGCACCATCCTGTCTTTGACATATATTGCCATTCCTTTTATTTTCTAAATCCTAGAATTCCTCCCCCAACTGCACTATGTGTGTACCCTCACCAGGAGACACCACTTCAAGAAAGCGGATCACCCCCAATCTCTTCAGGATAAATTAGGGAGCAGCAGTGAATGTTGGTATTTCCAGCAACAGCTATATCCCAGCAACAAATAAAAATTACCGCACAAGTTCCGCGTCAAGAAGCCGCGGTCATCATTTGGACTTTGTCTGGTGAAGAATGGTTGTGAAGCATGGAGAGTCATCTTCCCAAGGTAAATCCAGGATCTTGCCTGGTTTAGAGGACTTTATTGATGGGGTGAGATTTTAAAGGTGTGGCTTGTTTCCCCTGGAGTGAGGGAGATACAATGAGGAGGTATATAAAATTATAAGAGGCATAGATAGTGTAGCAGTGGGAATATCAAAATCAAGAGGCTATAGATTTAAGGAGAGAGTTTTATAGGGGATTTAAAATGTATGATTTTACACAGTGAGTGATTGATGTCTGGAACTCACTGGCAGAGGAGGTGGTGGAATCAGATACAATTACTATATTTGAGGCAATTAGATAGATACTGAAATAGGCAAGACATAGGAGGATAATGTGGTAAATGGGATGAGTGTAGGTGGGCAAAAAATACAGCACTGAAATGGAGGGCCAAAGGGTCCATGTGTACTACATGGCTCTTCGAACAATCTTAAGATAACAAAACCAGTTGCAGTGCACAAATATTAGGAAACTATAGTAACAGTGGAAAAAACTGGGAGCCGTCAGCAGGGAATGTGTCAGGTCAATGACTCTTCCTTAAAACAGGGTATTGGTATTGGTTTATCATTGTCATATACAGTGAGAACTTTATTTTCCTGCTGTCTGTGCAGATCATACCAGACATGAAGACATCAGTAGTGCAAAAGAGAAAAAAAAACAGGATGCGGCATATAGTGTTACAGTTCCAGAGAAATTGATATTTGCACCAAAGAAATTGATGTTTCCAGCTATTTCCACGTCAGCACATTGAAATAGACTGGGACATGTGCATGAATCCCCTGTCTGAATTCGATGCCCAACTCTTTAATTTTGCTAATATTGAGAGATTGCTGTCTTGACACCATGTTACCTCCTGTAGCTCTCTATCACATTCCTGCACTCCGTCTCATCATTGTATGAGATGCGGCCCACCACAGTGGTGCATCTGCACATTTGTAAACTGAACTAGAGCAGGTATTTGCCTGCACAGTTGTGAGTGTATAGGGAGTATAGTGAGGGGCTGAGAACACAGTCTTGTGGGGGCATTGGTGTTCAGAGTGATTGTGGAGAATTGTTTTCACTTATCCTTACTGATTTCAGTCTATGGATCAGAAAATCAAGAATCCAGTTGCAGAGAGGGATGCTGGGGTAAGGAACCAGAGCTTCCCATGGCTTTAATTTTATTTCATAAAGAATTACACAGCTTGGAAGCAGACTCTTCAGTCCAAAGAGTCAGTGCCAACCATCAAGGAGCCATTTTGAAATAATCCCATTCTATTTTCCCACATTCCCATCAACTTCCCCCAGATTCTACCATTAACATTGACATTTGGGCAATTTACAGTGGTGAAGTTATGTACCAACCAGCGTGTTTTTGGGATGTGGGAGGAAACCATATTACCCAGAGAAATCCAACACGGTTACAATAGGAGCATGAAAAATATCACACAAACAGCACCAAAGTTTGGGATTGAACTCAGATCTCTGGAACTACTTAAGTCTCTGCTAACTGTCACCATGCCACAACCTAGCCCCTCTGCGCCTTGACCTTACATAACATCCACGTAAAGAAACTCACCTAATGGCACCACATCCGGCCCAGTAGCAGCATTTTGTTTTTAATCTGGATGTTCAGAATCTCAGCAGGTTAAGCAGCATCTGTGAAGGCAAACGGATGCTCATCATTTCACGACTGAGACCCATCAACAACTTCACCACTCTTTCTCACTTCTTTACACTGACGATTTCTCCTCTGCACTCTCGACCCGAAACATCGACTGTCCCCCTGCTCCATGGATGCTGCATGACCTGCTGAGCTCCTCCAGCAGTTTATTATTTTTGCTCCAGATTCCAGCATATTCAGTCTTTGTGTTAAAATCTCAGTTGCATTGAAACTTTTTGATTCATTGTTCACCTGAGATAAGATTCACAGGCCAGCAAAAAGCTTGCTGGGAAGCATTTTATAACTTTCTGTGCTCAACAATCAGCAAGCACAGTAGGTATTCCCAGCAGTTAGTTATGGTTTTGTTACTAAATGTATACTTCCTCCGTCTCTGCTGTCTCATTGCACTCCCCTTTTGCCTTGTGCCCACATCCCTCTTATTTTTTCTGCCTTCCATTCGTCATTTCCTCCTCTCCTCACTTTCTGTGCCTCCATAATTCCCCAAGAAATGCTTCATCTTTCCCAGTCCAGATCAAAGATCATCGATTTGAAACTCTCTTTCTGCCTCCAGAAGCCTCGGGCCTTGTGAGTACCTCTAGAATTTTTGGTTTGTTCAAAAGGAGTAAGATATTTTGTAAGAAGGGTCCCACAAAAAAACATCACCTATCCATGTTCTCCAGAGATGCTGCCTGACCAACAGAGTTACTCCAGCATTTTGTGTGTTTCTTGGGCGGCACAGTGGCGTAACGGTAGAGTTGCTGCCTTACAGTGCCAGAGACCCTGGTTCGATTTTGACTACATGTGCTGCCTATATGGTACGTTCTCCCTGAGACCATGTGGATTTTCTCTGGGTGTTCCGGTTTCCTGCAACATTCCAAAGTCATACAAGTTTGTTGGTTAATTGGCTTCAGTAGTGTCTTGGGTAGACTAGTGTATGGGTGATCGCTAGTCGGCATGGACTCAATGGGCCAAAGGACCTGTTTCCACCTTGTATCGCTAAACTAAAATAAACTAAGACTTGCGAGTTACCCCAGCACTTTCTGTGTATTTTTCCCAATCTACCTTTTTGAGATCCTTGCATTTTTAAAAAAACGACACTTTCTCTGTTGCACTATATTCTGCACTCCGTTTATTTCCATTTTTGCAATATCTGTTGTACTCATGTATGGTATGATTTGCCTGGATAGCAAGTAAATCAAAAATGTTGCTCTATTTCTCATTGCATGTGCCAATAATAAATCAATATCAATACCAATACCAATTTATAAAGAAATCTGAAAAAAAATATTCAAGTGCTTTCAAGTTGTGCTCTGACTCGTCTCCAGAGATGACACTGTGTAGCACGAGAAAATTATTATTTTATAATTTGCTGCTTTTGTCTTTGCATTATGCAAGGAAATAGTCATGGCAGGTATCAAGAACATTTAAAGATTGATTGTGGGAGGATTAGGTGTTGTGAGATCCTGGGGATGTTGCAGGATGGCCATGCAAATTGTGATATGAGGTCATAACCTCAGAATTAAATGGTGCTCTTTTAGAAAGGAGGTGAGGAGGAACTTCTTTAGTCAGAGGAAAGTTAATCTGTGGAACTCATTGCCACAGTGGGCTGTGGAGCCAAGTCAGTGGATATTTTTAAGGCAGTGATAGGCAAATTCTTGATTAGAACGGGTTATGGAGAGAAGGCAGGAAAATGGGATTAGGAGGTGGAAATCGTCCATGATTGAATGGTGGAGTGGACTTGATGGGCCAAATGGTCTAATACTACACCTATAACTTGTATTCATATATGCTGGGAAAAATATTGCATGCATTTATCTTATCTATGCCCCTCATGATTTATACATTTCCATAAGATCACCCCTCAGTCTCCTACGCCCCAAGGAATAACATTCTAACCTGCCCAACCTCTCCCAATAACTCAGCTCCTCAAGTCCTGTCATGATCGTAAATCTTTTCGGCACTCATTCCAGCTTAATGGCACCTTTCCTATACAAAATCATACGGAGTGCTGGAGAAACTCAACAGGTCATGCGGCATCGCTGGAGAACATGGTTAGGTGTTGTTTCATTCTTCACTTCGAAACTGTGTTCCCTGGCACGAACTCCTAGGCCTTCTGGGCAGCAGTGAACCCTGACTACAAGTGCTGTCAATACAGAATTTGTTCATTCTTCCTGTGACTGCGTGGGTTTTGCTCTGGGTGCTCTGGTTTCTTTGCACGCTACAAAGGAATACAGGTTTGCAGGTTTATTGGCTTCGGTAAGGTGTATTTAAAAAATTGTCCCTTGGATGTGTAGGTTCGTGTAGGTCACTGGTCGGTGTGGACTCGGTGGGCGAAGGGCCTGTTACCGCGCTGTATCAATAAAGTCTAAAGTCAAAGGTCTAATAGTCAGTGTCCTCTGCCAGACCAATACACCTAGGCAATAGCCCTAATCCCACTCAATTAACCTTGTTCTTGTTGGTGGCAGAGATTTGAGAGACATTGTGGGAGAAATGCTTTGCATCACAACCTGCAGATCCAGACAGTTGAAGAGCTCTCTGGTGATGCTGGAGTTAAGCAGTCCTGCGTTTCTTAGACTGAATCCTGTGAACATTAAAATGTTGTTTCCCTGGTAACTCTCCACTGATTACCAGCATATGAGTAGAAAATGTTCTCGAGCCACTTATCTGCTCATTGCACAGAGCTTCTAATGACCTCAGTACATCTCTGAATGTACTCATTTGGCTTTCACTGAGGAGAGGGGCCAGAAGAGGGGGGGAGACAAGGTAAACTGAGCTGCTTTGGTCAGCCATTCTGACCTGCTGGGTGTCAATGTCAGAGGTACACCCCAGTGTCAATCCCAGCAGGCCCGTACTCCTCTCTGCCCTGCCATTCAATCCAGGCATCTCAGTCCAGGCCATTTCTTGGGAGCGTTGGAGGATTGTCCATCCATCTAGCACTGCATGTCATTGTGCCATCCCTGGGCTACCCGTGAATGCTGAACTTGCAAGTATATAGAACATTGGTTATCCCACTGTTTGCCTTCATCAGTCAGGATATTGAGTACAGGAGTTGGGACATCATGTTACAGATGTACAAGACATTGTTGAGACCACATTTGGAGTACCATGTACAATTCTGGTCTTCCTGCTAAAGGAAGGATATCATTAAACTGGAAAGGAAGTAGGAAAGATTGACAAGGACATTATTGAATCTGGAAAGTTTGAATTGTGAGAAGAGAATAGATAGTCTGGGTTTTTTTCCCCCGAGACCAGGATGATGAAGGGTGACTTTACAGAGGTTTATCAAATCATAAGGAGCATGGATAAGATGAATAGAGAATGTCTTTTTCCTAAGGAGGGGAGTCTAAAACTAGCGAGCATAGATTTAAGGTGAGGGGAAATTGTTAAAATGCACCTGAGGGCAGGTTTTTCACAAAGAACGAGCTGTGAGAGGAATGGTGAAGGCAGGTACAATCAGGACATTTAAAAGACACTTGGGAAGACGCGTAGATAAGAAAGGTTTGGAGGAATATTGGCAGGTGCAGGTGAGTGGGAACAGCTGGATTTGCCAATTTGATGTAGACAAGTTTGGCGTAGTTGTGATGTATACTGTATGGCTCAATGACTATGTTCTGATTACCATATTGTAGGAAGGATCTGATGATGCAAAGGAGATTCACCAGAGGAGAGACTGGGTTCGTTTTTCATGGAGTGAAGAGGCTGAGTGGGGTATCTGATAGAGGTGTACAAAATTATGAGGGACATGGATAAGGTAGATAGTGAGAAACTGTTCTCATGGGAGAGGTGTTAAAACCATGGGGGATATGTTAAATATGAGGGGAAAGAAGTTTAGAAGGGATCTAAGGAAGAACATTTTCACCTGCGGATGGTTGGGATCTGGAACCCACTACCTGAGAGGGTGGAGGGGGCAGAGATTTTCATAACATTTTAAGTATCCAGATGAGAATTTGAATCATCAAGGTATAAATGGTTGAGGACTAGATGCTGGTAAATGGGATTAGTATAGATGGGTGCTTGATGATCGGTATGGGCATGGTGGGCCAAAGAGCCTGTTTCTGAGCCTTATGACCCTTGGCGCCACATCGTGTAGGATTAGTTTGTGCAAGGCATCGGTACCAGGGTTCAGGTGCCAGAACTGGGCAGTGGGAAGTGAAGAAGGAAATCATAACTTTTCACTCCTTTCATCTCCTCAGGTCATCCGCAACACTTTGCAGCATCTTTTGAAAAGATACAATCAAACTGCAGTGCAACAACAATCAGGCAAAACGTGGCAATGAAACAAAAGCAAAAATGTGCTGGAAATGCTGACTGGAATATGGAAAAATGAGAGTGATCTTACAAAAACAAATTTGACAGAAATGGGGTCGAATTTCTTTTGTCAGAAGGTCTCAACTCTGGAATTCTCCCTTAGATCTGTGGAGGGAAGGACACTGAATTTATTCCACGGAGAGATTAATAATGGTTTGAACTGCAGAGGAATCACAGAGGATGAGGAGAGAATGAGAGTGGCGAGCAAGATTAGATCTGCCGTGATCATATTAAATAATGCATCAGGCTCAAGGAGCTGTGTGATTGACTCCTGATTTTGTTTCTTATGTTCTTGTAGATGAATTACGGCAGTTAGATAACAGGACCTGTATCAACTGTCCAAGGCAGAAAACAGTAGTTGCTGGAAAGCTGAAGATACTCAGCAGATTAGGCAGCACCTGTGTAAAGGGCAAGACTTAGTTTAGGTGGATGACCTAACAGATTCTGGCCAAATCCGACACAAAATGGAAGGCTGATTATCTGGAATTGTTGGATTTCATTGCAGCACAGACACAAGCACATTGACCCAATAGGTTCATACCAACCATGATCTCTCTCTGAGCTAGTCCCAGTTGCTTCTGTTTGGCCCCTATCCCTCTGCACCTTTTCAATTGTAATGGCACTCCACAGCTTCCTCTGTTAGTTCATTCCACTAACTACACCAAGGGGCAACTAACTGAGAAAGTTGCCCCTTTTAGCAGAGCAAAGCTCAACAATGGGTTCCTTTTCATGTGACACTGGATATTCTTCTGGGATTGGAAGAGAACCGGAATATTTAAAGCCAAATATATTTTAAGTACTTATATGGAATCCCACACTGTTTACTTGTTATGTCAAAGAAGGAGACTAATCTAAAGAGGAGGCCTACAGGAGCAGGGATGCAGACCTCTACAGGCAGGCCAAGTACAAGCTGAGAAGAGGAATCAGAGCTGCCAAGGAAAGGTACTCTGAGAAGTTGAGGAGCAAGTTCTCAGCTAGTGACTCTTCTTCAGTTTGGAAGGGCATGCAAGAAATTACCAGCTACAAGAGGAAAGCCCCCTGCACTTTGGACAATCGTCAGCTGACCAACGACCTGAATGAGTTTTACTGCAGGTTTGAAAATCAGAAACGTAACCCTGGTACCCCCTCCCCCCCTCCCGAACCAACACAGCCAGACCCCAGTCTACAAAGAATGGACCCAGCACCCTCTCCTTCCCATTCACCACTTCATACCTACTTAAGGCAAGACTCCAGTATGAAAAGACTGGACCATTTCCCACCCCAACCAACACTTCACACCCACTCAGAGCCTGACCTCAGTCTGAAAAGACTGGGCCCTTCTACAACCACCCCCCTCCAATCACCACTTCACACCCAATCACCCACACCCTCTGTGCTGCACAACATCACTTATCCACTTGAGTCTGAAGAAGGGTTTCGGCCCAAAACGTTGCATATTTCCTTCGCTCCATAAATGCTGCCGCACCCGCTGAGTTTCTCCAGCACTTTTGTCTACCATCACTTATCCATATCAACAATAAAAATACAGGAGGTGGAGAGGCTTTTCAGAAGACAAAAAAGCCGGAAATCTCCAGGACCTGACAATGTTTCCCACTCTACTCTTAAGCTCTGTGCCAAACAGCTGGCACCGGTCTATACAGACATTTTCAACCAGTCCCTGCAAACATGTACTGTCCCTGCCTGCATCAAAGTCTCCACTATTGTCCCTGTACCCAAAAAGGCAAGGACTACGTCTTAATGACTACAGGCCTGTCGCACTGACCTCTGTAGTCATGAAGACACTCGAAAGTCTTGTGCTGGCCAAGCTGAAAAATATCACGAAACCCCTGCTGGATCCTATGCAGTTTGCATACCGGGCCAATAGATCTGTGGATGATGCAGCCAACCTGGGCCTGCACTTCATCCTACAGCACCTAGACCGCCAGGGGACCTATGCAAGGATCCTGTTTGTTGATTTTAGCTCTGCATTCAACACCATTGTGCCAGAGCCACTAGACTCCAAAATTTCCGAGTTGACTGTGCCTGAACCCCTCTGTCGGTGGATCACCAGCTTCCTGACAGACAGGAAGCAGCATGTGAGGCTGGGAAAGCACATCTCGGATCCGCAAACGCTCAGAATACGAGCACCGTAAGGCTGCGTACTCTCTCCTCTCCTCTACTCTCTCTACACCAACGACTGCACCTCCACAGGCATCTCTGTCAAGTTTCTCAAGTTTGTGGATGACTCAACCCTGATTGGACTGATCCAGGATGGGGACGAATCTGCCTACAGACAGGAAGTGTCACAGCTGGCATCCTGGTACCGTAGCAACAACCTCGAGCTCAATGCTCTTAAGATAGTGGAATTGATTTTAGGAGAGCTCCCCCTCCCCTCACCCCACTCACCATCAACAACACCACAGTCACATCTGTGGAGTATTTTAAGTTCCTGGGAACCATCATCTCCAAGTGGGGGGCTACCATCGACTCCACAGTCAAAAAGGCACAACAGAGGATGTACTTCCTACGGCAGCTGAGGAAACACAATCTGCCACAGGCAATGCTGGTCCAATTCTACACGGCCATCGTAGAGTCTGTTCTCACCTTCTCCATCGTGGTCTGGTTTGGCTCAGCCACCAAGCACGACACCTGGAGGCTGCAGCGAATCGTCCGATCAGCAGAGAAGGTTATTGGCTGCAACCTTCCCTCCATTGATGAACTGTACACTGCAAGGGCCAGGAAATGAGCGGGCAAGATCATCTCTGACCCCTCTCACCCTGGCCACAAACTCTTTGAATCACTTCCCTCTGGAAGGCGACTCCAGACTGTCAAAGCTGCCACAGCCAGACATAAAACAGTTTTTATCCACGAGTAATTGCTCTACTCAACAGCCAAAAATCTGTAGCCTCCCTTTGATCTGGTATTTTGTTGGTTCACATGCTTGATCAATGGTGTTTTATCATTAATGTCTTATTATTATGAATGTTTAGTGTTTTCTGAGTCATTCATAACTGTCACTGTATGTCATGTTGTTACTTGTGGGCGGAGCACCAAGGCAAATTCCTTGTATGTGAATACTTGACCAATAAACTTACTTACTTACTTAATCGGTTCATCAGATGTATGCCAAACCTAGTAGAGTAACCCTATCAGTCCATTTCATAATTCCCAACAGCCAGAATCACAGAGAGATACAGCATGGAAACAGGCCCAATGCTGACTGTTAATCATCCATCCTGCAACTTAAAAGCAAACGCACAGGCTCATTAACTCTACTTTGGTTGTATTTAGAGATATAATTTAGAGATACAGCATGGAAACAGGCCTTTCAGCCCACCAAGTCCATGCCGACCAGCAATCCCTGTACACTAGCCCTATCCTAAATAATAGGGACAATTTACTATCTTTACCGAAGCCAATTAACTTACAAACCTGTACGTCTTTAGAGTGTGAGAGGAAACCAAAGCACCTGGAGAAAACCCACGCGGTCATGGGTAGAACATGCAAACTCCATTCAGACAGCACCCTTAGTCGGGAACGAATCCGGGTCTTTGGTGCTGTAAGGCAGCAACTCTACCGCTGCGCCACAGTGACACCCCAAGCACTGGCTGCCCCAAGTCACCCATTTACAGTGGACAATTAAACAACGAGCATGACTTTGGGAAGAAACTGGACCACCCACAGTCACAGGACAACTTGCAAACTCCACACAAAACAGATCCAAAAGTCAAGATTGAACCTGGGCCGCTGGAGCAGTGAGTCAGCAGCATTAACGCCTGCACCGCCATGCTGACTTGTTGTTGAGCTTGTTTTTGGTGTGGGAAGAGCAGCAAGTGATCCACGTAGCAGCATTTTGGAGAGCACGCTCCCTGGTGGGCCTTGGAGTTACTGCAGGGAAATGAGCATATTGCTGGCGCTGTCCAGTACTGAGCGAGTGTCGCACTGAGAGACAGAGCCCGCCTTATTTGAGTTGTTAAACTCGGGGCACGATCTTGATGAGGTGCCACCTCTCCCCAGTGTGTGGCCAAGGATTTATTCCATGAGCCCACGTTAAAAAGAATCATTTTCTGGCCATGAATCAACATCTGATTGCCAGGCTAGTGACACGAGTTCAAATCCCATTGGTTGTTGTGGCATATAAATCCCCAGCCATGCTTCTCTATGCTGCAGTGGTGACTACACTTTTTAAAGATTGATTATAAATCACTTTGTGTTGACCTAATGCTCTCAAGGGTGATATATCAAAACAAATTGTTTCTGTTGTTTCTGTTGTAACTAGATGATAGGCTAATTTATCTTCCTTCATCTGGCAGAACGTTAATAAATCTCCGTGATGCCAAGGAATGAGTTCCAGGTCGCTCACATCGATCGCACGGCTCTTCCTAATTCTCAGTTTATTAAAGCACTCTCACTGCACAGAATGTCAGAACTGCTCCTGTTGGAAGAAGAACCTTTCTCGTGACTGGTGCCCGGAGAAAGAACAGGGAAAGGATTTGGAGGATTTTAATTTAGGTTACTTTAGTTTAGAGATCCAGCATGGAAACAGGCCCTTCGGCCCACCGGGTCCGCGTCAACCAGCGGTCCCTGCACAAAAGTACTATCCTACACACTAGGGACAATTTACTTTTTTTTTTACCGTAGCCAATTAACCTATAAACCTGTACTTCTTTGGCGTGTGGGAGGAAACCAGAGCTCCCAGGGAAAACCCACGCAGTCACGAGTAGAACGTACAAACTCCCTGCAGAGAGCATCTGTAGTTAGGATCGAACCGGGGTCTCTTTCGCAGTATGGCAACAACTCTACTGCTGTACCACCATGTCACCATTTAGCCTTAAAAACAGAAAATGCTGGAAACAACCAGCAAGTCAGACAGCATCTGTGGAAAGAGAAATAGTTAACGATCCTGTTGCAGGGTCTCAACCCAAAACATCGACATACATCTTTTGCCTCCTCAGATGCTGCTTGACCTGCTGAATTCTTCCAGCATTTGGTTTTTAGTTAAGAATTCATGTCTGCAACGTTTCATCGGAACATGGTTGAGTTAAAATGAGTGAAGGAAGTGGAAAGCTCACAGCAGCCAATGCCCCATTATGTTGATTTTTCTACAAATAGCTTGAGAAGGTAAGAGGCCAGAGGGCGGTGTCTTGATGGATTGGGAGTTCTGGAGACGAGGGAAAGTGTAAGCAGTCTGGGATGACGAAACCAGAAGTGGAGGTGAAGGGATCTAAGTGAGAAGCGAATGGTCCTTAACTATTTTTTGATACCTTAACTATTTTTCTTTCCAGATGAGCTGCTTGACCAGTTGAGAGATTTCAGCATCTGCGGATTTGGTATTTTCATTCTGTTGCATTTTATGCATCAATTTACCTGAAGAACAAATGAAATAAGAGCAAGAGTCAGACATCCAGCCCAATGACCCTGCCTCACCATCCATCAGCCAAGGCTGATCTTCTGCCCTGCAACATTTTTCTGCACATCAGGCAGGAGATACAGAAAGTCCCACACCACCAGGTTCAGAAATAGCTATTTTCCTACCTCGTCCCACCTCAGCAACAGAACTCTACGGACCACCTCTTGAACTGCCATAGACTTTTAGCAAATTTGCGGATGACACAAAGCTGGGTGGCTGTGTGAACTGTGAAGAGGATGCTATGAGGATGCAGGGTGACATGGACAGGTTGGGTGAGTGGGCAGATGCATGGCAGATGCAGTTTAATGTGGATAAATGTGAGGTTATTTATCTAAATGGTGTCAAGTTGGGAAAAGAGGAAGTACAAAGGGATCTGGGGGTCCTTGTTCATCGGTCACTGAAAGTAAGCATGCAGGTACAGCAGGCTGTGAAGAAAGCAAATGGCATGTTGGCCTTCATAACAAGAGGAGTTTAGTATAGGAGCAAATAGGTCCTTCTGCAGTTGTACAGAGCCCTAGTGAGACCACACCTGGAATATTGTGTTTAAGAAGGAACTGCAAATGCTGGAAAATCGAAGGTACACAAAAATGCTGGAGAAACTCAGCGGGTGCAGCAGCATCTATGGAGTGAAGGAAATAGGCAACGTTTCGGGCCGAAACCCTTCTTCAGACTGATGGGGGGTGGGGAGAAGAAAGGAAAAAGGCGGAGGAGGAGCCCGAGGGCTGAGGGATGGGAGGAGACAGCCCGAGGGCTTAGGAAGGGGAGGAGCCAGCATGGGTTAACAAAATAGGGAGAATTCAATGTTCATGCCCCCAGGATGCAGACTCCCCAAACTCTGGAAGAAATGGATCAACAACCTGATTGGTTAAGGATGGAAAAGGAAGACTGTTTACCTTTTGAAATTGATTCGATTATATTTGCTCCCACCAAACTGCATAAGGAAAACCCTATAATACATAGTGGAATACAAATTTGGAAACAATTAAAAAAAGCTTTAAAACTGAATAATATACCACTATGTCTTCTCATTGTAAATAATCCTTTATTCAAGCCATCCATATTGGATAAAGGTTTCAAACAATGGAAAAATTATGGAATTAAAAAGATTGGACATCTTTATAGGAAAGGTATCTTTCTTTCATTTCAAGAGTTACAACAGAATCATGGACTGCACTCAAATAATTTCTTCAGATATTTACAAATTAGAGATTATGTTAAATCCAATACACAAGTTTATAGGACTAGGGAACCAGAAATTCTTGATGAATGTTTGAATAAGCATCCTAACTGAAAAATTAGTAGCTTATATTTATAACACCCTCTTAAACAACGAGGTACCACCGATGGAACTATATAGATACACATGGGAAAATGAGTTAGGTCATCCTATAACGAAAGATATTTGGGACAAAAGTTTACAACATATACATCAATGCTCGTTAAATGCCAGACATGCTTTAATACAATTTAAAGTCTTACACAGATTACATTACTCCAAAATAAAACAAAATAGATTCTTCCCACATATTTCTCCTATTTGTGATAAATGTCTGCATCTAGAGGCCAATTTAACACATCCTTTTGCAAATTGTACAAAAATTAAAAATTTCTGGACTGATATTTTTGAAATAATTTCTGAAGTTGTTAATACTAAATTGGATCCAGACTCAAAATTAATAATACTTGGGATATCAGAACAAAGCTTAACACTCACAACAAGCCAAAGAAACTTCCTCGACTACAGTATAATAACTAGGAAAAAATTAATATTAAAATTTTGGAAAGGCCCTATAACCTCCACAATTAAAATGTGGATTGTGGAAATGTCAGAGACCCTATATCTAGAAAGAATTAGACTTGTCATAATGGACAAACAAGAACTTTTTGTTAAAATATGGCCCCATTCATAAACTATTTGAAGGGATAGATTGGCCCAGCACGAAAACCCAACTGAAGCTTGAACTCAGGATTAGATGAAAAATTATACTTCATAATCTACGAACTTATCTCCAGTGACGTATTATAAGTAACTCATTCCACCTTTTCTCTTTTTTGATATTTGTAATTCTTTTTTCTCTCTTTCTCTCTCTTTCTATCTATATTAAAAAAAAACACTAGAAGCAGAATTAATCGACAATTGAAAATTTTAGTAATGTATGATTGATGTATATGAATTTTTTTTTTTTACTATAAAATGTAACTATACTTTATAATATGTTTGCTTCTAATAAAAATTTATTTTTAAAAATACCGCAGCTTTCCAGCCCCTTATCTCATTGGCCACGCTCGGCTGCACATCGGTATCAATCTGTTGGCACCGGGGTCCGGCAAACATTCACACGTGGTCCAGTAAGCACCGATGGCGGGTGCAGAAACATCTTTGGATACTTGCAGGCTTCAAAAGTCAAAACTCAGGGGGTAGTAGGAAAGTGCAAAGATATTTGAACTAGGAAGTTGGCAAGGAGCAATGCTTGGGGTAGAACTGATAATCGTTGCTAGAAACCAACTGTGTAGTGCTGTGGCTGCCACTGTCAGGTTAGTAATAAAACTAAGCTTCTTTGTAGCATCTGTGTTAACGATAGGAAAAAGCATACTTGTTTTGTAAATGTTTTTTGGAAGCATATTTGATTCAGATGTGATTCAGATTTTGCAATATAATTGTCAATAAGGAACAATTCTGTAAGAGATATTTCCCAAATATTATACAGGAAAAAAAAATCTTCACTCAAGTGGACCCCATTTTGTGAGAACGCCCCTTCATGTTTTCTTTTCTAATAACTGTTGAAGATTAATTTTACTTTTTATTTTCAGATTCTAATCTGAGCATGAGTAAAAGATTTGAAAGTGGTGCTAGCAAGTGCAAGAGAAAGAGACTTGAAAATGGTACGGTAAAGAAGTTAAGACCAATTACTGCTTTCTTGCATCAGCCACTGACAGAGGCAACAAGTGCCAGCTATGAAGCAGATACATTGATACTAACACAAGGAAATCAGTGTGGTGGAGCTATCCAGCCATCTACTAGCATTCAACCAGAAGAAAACCTCCATGAAACAGAAACAGCGAAGCAGGACGTGGAACAGCAAGCTGAATATGAGAAAGCAGCCATGATGCTGGCTCAAAATGAAAATGAAAATATAGAACTAATTCAGGTGTCACTTAATGGACAGGGAGAGGCTAAAGAGCGACAAGAAAATAATGTGGCTAGTCAGAATTTTCAGCCCACACCTGGTAAGGTAGGCCAAGTCCAAGGTATTCCAGACTCAGATATAGATGATGCCAAACACAGATCTACTGTAACAGACATTGGTTTGTGGACAGTATTATCATATGAGGATATATCCTATTGGGTAGAAAGAGGCCTCTCTCAAGTTCAGCATTGTTGTGGACCATTTTCAAATTCCAAGCGAGTGTATAAAAAGCAGTCTAGGTTTTGCACAAAAGCTCTTTTTTATTCAACAAAAGTCAATAGAGAAACATATAACCGAGAGTGGCTTGTGTATTCTCCCTCAAAAGGCTGGATATATTGTTTTGTTTGTAAACACTTTCCAAACATTGCATCTTCTGCTACTTTAGCTTCTGAAGGGTTTGATGATTGGCAAAACCCCTGACTTATCCAAACTCATGAAAACTCAGAGAAACACAGGAATGCCATGTTGACCTAAACAAGAAAGCGAGGCCAAACGTCAACTTCAAAGCTGGGGTGGGGGATTGGAAGTGGAATAGCCTAGGGCCTCTCTTCATCTAAATCCGGCACTGGCCACACTTTAAGAATAAGGGATAAGCCATTTAGAACGGAGATGAGGAAAAACTTTTTCACACAGAGAGTTGTGTGGCTGTGGAATTCTCTGCCTCAGAAGGCGATGGAGGCTGGTTCTCTGGATGCTTTTAAGAGAGAGTTAGATAGAGCTCTTAAAGATAGTGGTCAGGGGATATGGGGAGAAGGCAGGTATGGGGTACTGATTGGGAATGATCAGCCATGATCACATGGAATGGCGGTGCTCGTTCGAAGGGCCAAATGGCCTACTCCTGCACCTATTGTCTATTGTGTATTGTCTATGTCTACTGTCTATTTATTTCTAATTATGTTTTTGCACTAATGTCTTGATTCTTTTTTTGCCTTGTCTCTTTTCATTTTACTGTCTTGCAGAATTTGTGTAATTTATATATAATTTATTTTTGTGTGTTTGCCTGTTTCTATGTGCCTGGGATGCTGCTGCCAGCAAGATTTTCATTGTACCTATACCTCATCATATTTGTGTATATGACAATAAACGCATCTCGACCTGACAAAACTCTCCCCATATCCCTCGATTCCCTTCATTTCCAGAAATCAATTGTTTGATTGAATTCAATGACTGACCACAGCCAGTGACTGAGGGTGCGGGGTGGAAGATTGCAACCTTCACCCTGGTCCGCCCTGTTTCGACGAATGCAATCAACCTGACGTGCACAATCAAATAAGATCAAATAGAACAAGTTGTCCTACAACTTCAGGCTGTGCACGCCATGCGCAAGAAGAAGAAGACCGTGAGTGCCAAAGCTTCGCTCCCCTCCTGTGCTTGTACTATTGTATCAAAGGGCAACCTACCATTTTCCATCCCGATAACTTGCTGAACCTACGTGTTGTCCTTCTTTAACTTGTGCACAAAGATGCTGCATACATAATCACAGTCTTTTAAAGAAACTCCTCTTCCCCACCCAGAATGCCACCTATTTGGCACCAAGTGCCATTTTGTACATAGAACATGTGGAACCCTCAGTCAAATTGCCAAATAGATATATTTTTTTGCAATTATTATCTGCAATGACTCTTACCATTCTTTATAGATGCACCATAGAAAGCAACCTAAACAGATTCACAGGAGCATGGTATGGCAACTGCTCTGCCCAAGATCACAATAGATTTCTTTTTTTTGCAGACAGATCAGTAAGGACTCAGTATTACCATGCATAAGTACAATACCCAGTTAAGCACCGGATGCATAGAAACAGCCCACTGGGAGTTGTGAGAGTTATGGTATCAATATCAGATGTCATCCGTTTAAATCTGTTGTGCACACTTTACATTGTCTTTATTAAAGTTTTGAGGCTATTGTCATTATTAAGGTTTTGAGCTTTATGGAATAACTTGACTGGTAGCTCTCGTGTTAGTTGTGATGCAAAGCAAATGGAAGTTTGATGAGATCTAGTCCAATGCTCACACCACCTTCTCAAGACCAGTTAGGGATGGGCAATAAATGCTGACCTTGCCAGCAAAGCCTACACCCTGAGAGTTAATGTTAATATTTTCTGATCATTTTAAGGATTAAGAAACCAAGCTGTTTTTTTTTTTAATTGTCTGCATATGTAACAACGGAGCTGTCACCAATTCCAGGAATACCACAGAATTAACAGAAGAAGCTTCAGAAAACAATTTGCACTTTACTTGAAGCCTTCGGATATGCCCATTGTACAGTCTAATCACTTCGCGATTGTAATCCAGAAGGTCAACTCCTGTCAGAACCATCTAATTTGGAGGGAAAAATGGGAGCGCAAAGATGCCTCGGTTCTGTAGTGTAAAATGTTTCATTAATTGACAATTTCCCTGGTTGACAAAGAAAGTCTGCAGCAATGCACATCTTAGAAATGGAAAGGTGAATTAATCACTCGCTAACATCAGAGATAAATAGCTGCTTTTGTGCCAGTCCATTTAAGGGCTACAATTTCAGCCAGGAGTCGTGTCACTGATTCCATGGTTACTGTCACCCTTGTGCATTGTATTGTGATGGCACCTAAGGGTGCGGAGGCCATTACTGGGATGGCAATGAGAGGCACTTTCTCAGAGCATAGAGAACAGCGATCATAGAAGAATGCAGCGCAGGAACAGACTCTTCAGCATACCATGTGTGCACTGAACGTAATGCCAAATGCCTATGACCTGCATGTGCTCCATATCCCTCCATTCCCTGCATATCTATGTGCCTGTCTGAAAGTCACTTAAATGCTATGATTGTATCAGCTTCATCACCGCCCCTGGCGAGTGCGATCCAGGAACCCACTACTCTCTGTGCAAAATACTTGCCTCACATATCTCCTTTAAACTTTCCCCCCTCTCGCCTTAAAGCTATGCCCTCTGGTCTTTGACATTTCCACTCTTGGAAAAGAGTTCTTCTGACTGTCTACCCTATGACTATGCCTCTCATAATTTTGAAAACTTCTATCAGGTCAGGAACCTCTGATGTTCCAGTGAAAACAACCCAAGTCTGTCCAACCTCTCCTTATAGCTAATATTCTCTAATCCAGGCATTATCCTGGAAAACGTATGCACCCTCTCCAAAGCCTTCACATTCTTCCATAATGGGGCGACCAGAATCACGCAATGCTTAACTAATTGGCTTATTGGGTCCTAGTTTGTCACATTAGGATTGGAGTCACAGAGGGACAAAGGACCATTGCTAATGACTAAAGGGCCTGTCCCACGAGCATGCGACTCCATGCGGCAAGCGCGACCTAACGTTGTCACGCTAGCCGTACGGCCTCGCGAGGCCGGTCCCACTTCGATCGCCGGAGCCGTATGGAGTTGTGCAGGGCTGGTCCCGACACCGTGCGGGGCTCTGAAAAACTGACACTGTCCAAAAATTCTGCACGGTAACGGCCTGCCGGCCCGCTGCCACATTGAGGCCGTACGCACCGCCTCGACAGGCGTACGCACCGCCTCGACGCCGTACGCAGCGTCTTGACGCCGAACGCAGCGTCTTGACGGCGTACGCCTAGCGCGTGGCGTTGCGCAATGACGTCACTGCCCAGCGTGCCGTTGCGTGATGACGTAACCGCCCGACGCTGTGCGACGTCCAAATTCAGTCGGCCCGCCACCTGCCCAGCTGATTGGTGAGTATGATGTCGGGACCAGCTCCATACAGCTCGGCAGTTGGAAGTGGGACCGGCCCCGCGAGGCCGTACGCCTCAAGCCACCACGTTTGGTCGCGCTCGCCGCATGCAGTCGCATGCTGGTGGGACAGGCCCTTAAGAGTGTCACAAATGCTGCAGTTTAGTTTAGATTAGTTTAGAGCTACAGTACAGAAACAGGCCCTTTGGCCCACTGAGCCCACGCCAACCACTGATGCCCGCACACTAACACTATCCTACACACACTAGGGACAATTTACAATTTACAATTTTACCGAAGCCAATTAACCTACAAACCTGTATGTCTTTGGAGTGTGGGAGGAAACCAGAGCACCCAGAGATAACTCACTTAGGTCACGGGGAGAACATAAAACTCCGTACAGACAACACCCATAGTCAAGATCAAACCCAGGTCTCTGGTGCTGTAAGGCAGCCACTATGCCGCCCTGTGTTCAGTCTGTTGGCTGAAGATGCTCACCTCCTGATACATTTAGCCTCACTTTCCTGGTTTGATTGCCTCCATATAATATAGCCACCAGCACTGCATGTATGTGGTCTTGAGAGATTCATGATCAAGGAGACAGGGATACAGGGGGTCTGATATATAAAACTGAAGTACATTCCGTATCCCAGAGGGTTGTGGTGCCTGAATTACTCGAGGTATTAAAATAGGAGAGTTAAGTACTTGAAAGATAAGGAACACAAAGTACACTCAACGTGTCAGGCAGCATCTCTGGAGAACATAGATCAGTGATGTTTTGTGTCGGGACCCTTCTTCAGATTAGGGAATTGGGGAACTGGCACATGGGAGAAGCTGATATCTGGGGCAGATCAGCCATGATTAGATTAAATGGCGGGGCATTCTTGATAGGCCAAATGGCCTGTTCCAATGTTCTTATGTGCTTTGTCCATGAGCTTTATCGAAGGTTTAATACAGGTTTAGCATTACTTCACATTCACCAATGTTACCTCTTGAGAAATAAACTCTGCTGTTTAGTTTGACCATGGATAATCTGAAAAAGATTCTGAAAAATATTTATTAAGATCTCATAAGGTCAGCACACAACAGGCCTTTGGTCCACCCTGTTCATACTGACCAACAAGCACCCATCTACAGTGCGCTAAATCTATTTCCTAGCACTTGGTCTGTAGCCTTCCCTTTCTTGATGATTCAAGTTCTCATCTAGGTCACTTCTTAAACATTGTGAAAACCTCTGCCTCTGCCACCATCTCAGGCAGTGAGTTCCAGATTCTAACCACACATGTGAAAAAATATTTCCTCCCTCTAAAATTTCTTACTCGTAACCTCTTGATATACACACCTCTCCTCCTGGTGTTGGCTACTGAAGTAAGGTTTATAATGGTATTGGCTAATTATTGTTACAAGTGCCAAGATACAGTGAAAAACTTTGTTTTGCTCGCTTACCAAGCAAATCACACCATACATGAGTGCAATCATTCTATATATGAGTACGACAGGTAATGAAAAAAGAGAAAGGAAACAGTGATAATGCAAAACTATAGAGAAAGTACAGATACAAATAAAAGTGCAAAGGCCCTAACGTGTAGATTGGGAGATCGGGAATACATTCCTAGCACAAAGTCCATTCAAATGTCTGATATCAGCGGGGAAAGACTGTTCCTGAATCTGGTAGTACGTGCTTTCAAGCTTTTGTATCTTCTTCCTGCTAGGAGAGGGAAGAAAGGGAATGACCATGGTATGAGTAATCCTCAATTAGGATGACCGCTTTCCTGAGGCAGTGTGAAGCCTATATGGAGTCAAGTTAGGCTGACTTGAACATGGACTGGACTGCTTCCATAACTCTCTTTATTTTCCTGTAGTCTTCGGCACAATTTCTTGCCGTGAGTGTCACACCAAGCTATGATTCATCTGTGATGAAGTATTCCTTTTATTGTGTGTAAAATTATAGAGAAGAAAGACAAAATGCTCCTTGTGCTAGTTCCATCATTCTGTACAATTATGGCTGACATCTAACCTCAGTTCCATATACTTCTATTCACCAAATATTCTGACTGCCTTAATACCTAAAAATCTATCCATTTGAAACATCAATTTTGAAAGAACACTAAGCAAAACTGAATCAATTGTGATCACAATTATTTGTTTGAATTGAATAACGATTTCCTTATTAAGTAACAATAATTAAAACATAAAAGTTCGTTTTGACGTAACATTATTGTGTTTTTTTTAATTGAGTCGGATTGTATTTAGGAGAATGATTGATTATTTCCCGGTTTATGTTTTCATTCTGTAAAATAGGTTATTAATCATACCAAGTGCTTGTTGGAATTAAAATACCATGAATCAATAAATCTGCAAATAATCGGGAGCAGAGGAAAATATCCTCACCCGTGTTAATAGGAGATATAATTCACCTTGAAGGTTATGATCATGCTTAAACCATTGCACAGGGGGTGTGGGATTAATTCTAGTTTCTCACTAGACTAGAGAGAAGAGTAAAATATCATCTGGAAATGTAGAGGCTCTCTGGTCCCTTTCCTGTCCCTGGATTATTCCTGTGGTCCTCCCGTTATACTGATCCCTCCACGGGTTTCTTCACCATCTTCCTCCCTATGGCCCGCAAGGTAAAATTCTCCTCCTGCTCAGGACACTTTGGGTGCTCATTTCTAAGTACATCCCTACAGCAGCTCCGAGGGAGATGTGCGGTGTCAGAGGAGCTGAAAGATGTCCTTGGTGGCATGTATTGTGCTTCCTTTGCTTTACAGCTCCGAAACTCAGAGTTGTCTTTGGCCCACCATGTCCATGCTGACCATTGTACCTCTCTATACTAATCCCATTTGGCTGTATTTAGTCCAGTTATCTATACCTTGGTGATTCAAATGCTTGCCTGAGTGCTTCTGGAGGTTGGCCTGCCTCCACCACCAGGTCTAGGCGGGCCGTGCGGAAGACGGTCCCGTCGGGCCACAGGCCGCTGCCAGATCCGGGCAGTAGGCCGGGCTTGCCGGCCACGGAACCGGGAAACCACCTGGAGCGGGAAGCCATCAAGCCCGGCTCCTGCTTGTCTCGGAGGATCGGAGAGGAGGGTGGAGGGCATCAGTGATGGTGGCAGACACTAGAACAAAAGGCCAGTAAGAAGACCCGGGGTCATACCTTCCACGGCACCAAGATTGGCTGTGGGAGGCGCCCTTGGTGGCCGGGTGAGGAGAGGGACAATGGTTCGCTGGACGAGCAAAGCGACGCCTGCAACGGGCTTTTATGGCCAGAATGCAGCTGGGACTTAGAAAATGACGCCAAAACCTGGCGACTCTTGCATATGGTCTTGGTGGGCTGTTTCTATACATTCTCTACATGATCTGCGATTGTATTTATGTATGGCAATAAGTTTTCTGAACTGTATGCAAAGAGAGAATTTCACTGTACTTTGGTACATGTGATAATAAAGAACCTTTGAACCATTCTGGATCTCCAGATTCGAACCACTCTATATAAATAAAATCAATTATTATTACCTCTCCCATTAACTCCGTTGCAATGGCCTAAGGAAGGATAGATTTCCATCCTCAATTTGCTGTTTTGCCAAGCAGTTGCACATTAGAAAATCTTACGATGGGAAGCAGCATTAATGTAATCACACACCACTGGTGCCATTGGCTCTGTTACTTGTGTTATTCTCTGCTGTTAACCAAGTCAGAGGACCATGGAATCACATAATGGGCCCTTCCTCCCACCTCATCCATGACAACCGTGAAGCCTGACTCTGCTGATCCCACATTCCCGCATTTGACCCATATCCCTCTGCTCCTTCCATATCCAAGTACCTGTGCAAACATTTTTTAAGCATTGTATCTGCCTCCATCACCTCTTCTGGAAACTCATTCCATATATCCACCACGCTCTATGGAAAAAACTAGCCAGCCAATCTTCTTTTAACTTTTCTCCTTTCAATCCTTTCAATGTCCTCTAGTTTCAGACTCCCTTATTCTGGTATAAAGACTTTATCCGCCCTAACTATGCCCCTCATGATCTTAGAAACCAGTTGACCTCTTGAATGGGTTGCATTGTCCTGGAGGGAAATGTCTTCAATATCCTGGACCTCAGACCTAGATCAACATCAACAACTGCACTCAGTAACTGTGTGCTTGTTACTGGTGGCCTTTACAACTGTAATCACACTTCAGACATACTTCATCAGCTGTCAGGTGACTGGTGCATCCTGAGGTCAGGAGAAAATAAAGGTAAGTCCCTTTTTTTGAAAGGATCATTGGAACAGTTGGAATTAATGTGGCCAGCAAGCCTGTGAGCTCAGAACCCACATTCCAAGAATGAGCCAAGCATTACCTGGGACAAAGTGCTGTTACCAATGTTGCCATGGTGATGCTGGTAAGACTTTTAAAGGAAATCAGAAGAAAATGTGAATATTCAAACCTCAGGAGTAGAAGATAAAGGTCAGGTGCAGAAAAAACTGTGTGGCTCTGCAGTTATTGAGCCATATAGCTGTAGAGAACAGAAACAGGCGCTTTCCTCACCTTGTCTATGTCAAACAAGTTGTCATGCTGGCTGGATCAATTTGTCTGTATTTAGCCCATAGTCTTCTAAAGCCTTCCTATCCATATATCTGTCCAAATTACTTAAACATTGAAATTGTATCCACTTCTATTGTTTCCTCTGGCAACTCTTTCCAGATACATGTGACCCTCTGAGTGACAAACTTATCCTTGAGACCTCTCTTAAAGATCTCCCCCTCACCTTAAGCTTATGCCCTCTGCTTTTAGAATCCCCTACTCTGGAAAAAGACAGTGAACACTCACTTCATCCATCCCACTCATGATCTTGTACACCTCAATAAGGTTACACATCAGCCTTGTACACACCAAAGAGAAAAGTCCCAGCCTATCCCAACCTCTCTCTATAACTCATCTGAAATCCCAGGTTTCATCCTAGTGAATTTCTTCTGCACTCTATCCAACTTATTAATGTCCTCCCTGGGTGACCAGAACCACACACAGTACTCCAAGTGTTGACTCACCAACGACTTGTATAGCTGCATCATGATGTCCCAACCTTTGTACTCACGCTCTTTGCAATGAAGGTAAGCAGGTTAAACACCTTCTTCTTTATCTGCTTTATCAGCTCGAAGAGCTGTTGTTCTCATTTTGATTAGTGGAGATGATTTTGAAATAATTATCCTCTCCTCACACTGGAGTAACAAGTGACCACAGTGTACCCTATCAGAGGGTCATCACTCAGGTTATCCCCACTGCCTGCCTCATAGAATCATAGAGTAATACTAGAGCTATACTGCATGGCAACAGGTCATTCGATCCTACTTGCCAACGCCGACTAAGATGGCTTTCTGGGCTCGTCCCAATTGCCTACATTTTGCCCATGTTATTCCAAGCCCTTTATACAGTGGCTTGCAAAAGTATTCATACCCCTTGAACTTTTCCACATTTTGTCACGTTACAACCACAAACGTAAATGTATTTTATTGGGATTTTATGTGATAGACCAACACAAAGTGGTGCATAATTGTGAAGTGGAAGGAAAATGATACATGGTTTTCACATTTTTTTACAAATAAAAAACTGAAAAGTGTCGTGTGCAAAAGTATTCAGCCCCCCTGAGTCAATACTTTGTAGAACCACCTTTCGATGCAATTACAGCTGCAAGTCTTTTGGGGTAAGTCTCTACCAGCTTTGCACATCTAGAGACTGAAATTTTTGCCCATTCTTCTTTGCAAAATAGCTCAAGCTCAGTCAGATTGGATGGAGAGCGTCTGTGAACAGCAATTTTCAAGTCTTGCCAGAGATTCTCAATTGGATTTAGGTCTGGACTTTGACTGGGCCATTCTAACACATGAATATGCTTTGATCTAAACCATTCTATTGTAGCTCTGGCTGTATGTTTAGGATCGTTGTCCTGCTGGAAGGTGAACCTCCGCCCCAGTCTCAAGTCTTTTGCAGACTCTAACAGGTTTTCTTCCAAGATTGCCCTGTATTTGGCTCCATCCATCTTCCCATCAACTCTGACCAGCTTCCCTGTCCCTGCTGAAGAAAAGCATCCCCACAGCATGATGCTGCCACCACCATGTTTCACAGTGGGGATGGTGTGTTCAGGGTGATGTGCAGTGTTAGGTTTCCGCCACACATAGCGTTTTGCATTTAGGCCAAAAACTTCAATTTTGGTCTCATCTGACCAGAGCACCTTCCTCCATATGTTTGCTGTGTCCCCCACATGGCTTGTGGCAAACTGCAAACGGGAATTCTTATGGCTTTTTTTCAACAATGGCTTTCTTCTTGCCACTCTTCCATAAAGGCCCGATTTGTGGAGTGCACGACTAATAGTTGTCCTGTGGACAGATTCTCCCACCTGAGCTGTGGATCTCTGCAGCTCCTCCAGAGTTACCATGGGCCTCTTGGCTGCTTCTCTGATCAATGCTCTCCTTGTCCGGCCTGTCAGTTTAGGTGGACGTCCATGTCTTGGTAGGTTTGCAGTTGTGCCATACTCTTTCCATTTTCGGATGATGGATTGAACAGTGCTCCGTGAGATGTTCAAAGCTTGGGATATTTTTTTATAACCTAACCCTGCTTTAAACTTCTCCACAACTTTATCCCTGACCTGTCTGGTGTGTTCCTTGGGCTTCATGATGCTGTTTGTTCACTAGTGTTCTCCAACAAACCTCTGAGGCCTTCACAGAACAGCTGTATTTATACTGAGATTAGATTACACACAAGTGGACTCTATTTACTAATTAGGTGACTTCTGAAGGCAATTGGTTGCACTGGGTTTTATTTAGGGGTATCAGAGTAAAGGGGGCTGAATACTTTTGCACGCGACACTTTTCAGTTTTTTATTTGTAAAAAATTTGAAAACCATGTACCATTTTCCTTCCACTTCACCATTATGCGCCACTTTGTGTTGGTCTATCACATAAAATCCCAATAATATACATTTACGTTTGTGGTTGTAACGTGACAAAATGTGGAAAAGTTCAAGGGGTATGAATACTTTTGCAAGCCACTGTATATCTGCCCAATTGTCTTTTGCAATGCCTCCTGTTATCACCTCCCAGACCAGTGTCATATTTCCATTGGTGCCAATATCCATAATTCACTGAGCCAAGCCACATTGTGGCCCACCAAGGCTTGATTTTAGTGACATACAAAGAACCTGCCCTTTGACCCCTGTGACCTATGCTCTGCTTCCCTTCACCAATCCCACTACCTTCCTTGCGGTAGAAGGAAGTAGTTGTAACAGTGAGATGATTTTCATCAAACTGAAACGTATTCTGTTTTTCTCTCTGCATGTGGAACCTGAGCACCTTAGTGAATCTGTCTCTCTTTGTCTGCTTTCTCCCTCTCTCCAATCACTCTTGTGGATGTAGGAGTGCAGGTACATGGTTATTTGAAAGTGGTGTTGCATTCAGAGTACTGAGTATAGAAGTTGGTGGGTCATTGCAGTTATATAAGATGTTGATGTGGCCACATTTAGAGTATTGTTCAGTTTTGATCACCATGTTATGGGAAATATGTTGTCAACTGGAGTGCAGGTACATGGTTATTTGAAAGTGGTGTTGCATTCAGAGTACTGAGTATAGAAGTTGGTGGGTCATTGCAGTTATATAAGATGTTGATGTGGCCACATTTAGAGTATTGTTCAGTTTTGATCACCATGTTATGGGAAATATGTTGTCAACTGGAAAGGGTTCAGAGAAGATTTACGAGGATGATGCCAGGACTAAAGAGCCTGAGTTTTAGGGAGAGGTTGAGCAGGCTTGGACTCTATTCCTTGGAGCGCAGGAGGATGAGGGGTGATCAAAAACATGAGAGGGATAGATTGGTTAAATGCATGGGGTCTCTTGCCTGGAGTAGGGGAATCGAGAACAAGAAGACATAGGTTTAAGGTGAGAGGAGACAGATTTAAAAGGAACCTGAAGGGTAACACAAAGGGTAGTGGGTATATGGTACGAGCTGCTAGAGGAGGTAGATGAGGCAGGGACTATTGCAATGTTTAAGAAACATATAGGTACATGGACAGGAAAAGGTTAGAAAGATATGGGCCAAACACAGGCAGGTAGGACAAGTGTAGATCAGACATGTTGTTTGGTGCGGGCAAGTTAGGCCACAGGGCCTGTTTTCATGCTGTATCAATCTCTGACTCTCTCTTTGACTATGACTCTCCCTTACTTCCTCTCTGCAGTCTCTTTCTCTCTGTACATCTCCCCATTCTTTTCATCAACGTCCCTGCTCGATTATCTTTGCTGTGTGGTTAAGCACAGCATCAATTCCATCTGCGAATTTGCCGATGACACCACATTTGGTCAAATCATGGATAGTGATGTGCAAGAGTGCACGATAGGGCAAGAACACTCAGTTGAGTAGTGCCACTGTAACAACCTCTCATTCAGCGTCAATAAAAGCAAGAAAAGACTTCAGAATAAGGAATGCACAGGAATACAAGAGGGTGCAGAGAGGTGAACTCAGCCAGTCCATTGCAGGCACAGCCCTCTCTTCCAACAAAAGCATCAAAATGAGGCACTGTCTCAAGAAGGCAGCATCTGTCATCATAGATCCCCATCACCTGGGTGAAGACCCGTCCTTGTTGCTCCCAATGGGCAGGACGTACAGAAGTCACACACCACCAGATTCGGGAACAGCCACTTTCCTACAACAATCAGGTTCTTGAACACGCACAGCCCAAATCTAATCTCATTTTAGGAACACAATGGAACTCCTCTTCCACCAACATGCACTTGTTTTCTAATTGTGTTCTTTTCTTGATTTTGCACAGTCTATTGACTTTTCACGGTCTTGTATAATTTATGTATAATTTACATACTGCATGTTTGAGTCTATGTGCCTGCGGTACTGCTGCAACCCAGATTTTCATCGTACCTGCGCCTCGTTGCATTTGCACCTATGAAAATAAACCCAACCCGACTGACTCCTTTCACCTCACTGTCCCTCTATGCATCTCTCCCACAAGCCCTACTGTCTGCAACTATTGCTGCTTTTGTATCAGAGCCCTTTGAATCTGTATGAACTTTATCGGTCACCTGAGTAGAAATAGCATCAACCTGGAACCAGATGGTTGGATTAACAGATGAGCTCCTTTTCTCAATGTTGTCAAAAACAGACTCGGGAGGTTAGAACATTGAAACCTGACTCGATTGCACCTTCAATAATCTTAGCGGGCGTTGCTGCCATGATGATATGCATCCCTCTCTATCCGATTATAATCTCTTACCGGGCGTATGAAGAAAAATGGGAGAGGAAGAACTGGGGAGAAGCTCGGAGGATCAGGAGATGTTCTTCAAAGTCAGGGGATGGAAGGAAGGAAGGTTGGGGTTTATCATCAAGGGATGGAGATGATGCCTCAGTATTGTAGGCAAGACGTGAGCATTGGCGTAGAATCTGACGACTGAAGGGGTTAGCCTGTCCATGAGGACAGAGCGGTCACCCCATTTCCTAATTGGAGAGGCTAAGAGTTGCCACAGAGGTTGCTGAAAGCTGTGCAAGAGCAGGTCACAGGCTAGGAATCCTGCAGAAAATAACTCACCACCTAACTCCCCAGAGCTTGCTCACTGTCTACAAGGCTCACGTCAGGAATGTGAGGGAATACTCTCCTCTTGCCTAGATGGTTACAGCTTCAACATAGTTCAAGAAGCTCAACACCATCCAGGACACAATAGCCCATGACAAGCAGACCATCCTCAACATCCACTCACTCTTCCATTGATGCCCAGTAGCAGCAGTTTGTGTCATCTACGGGATGCTGCTGTGCAGCAGCTCATCAAGATTCATTGGACAGCTTTTTCCACACCCAGGATCTTTTGTTTGCCTGCTCTCTCGGTAACACACCCATACCTGAATACAATCAAACCAATCAGAATATAATCTTACAGTTAAAGAGAAAGTGCAGATTAAAAAAAAGACTGCAAAGCATGCAACGAGGTGGACTGGGGAATCGTAAGTACATCCTTAACTTATAAATGTTCCTTTCAAGAGTTTGATAACCATGAGGAACATGTCCTTGCATCTGGTGGTATGTGCTTTCAAGCTTTTGTATTGTAGTGGCACCTAGTGGTGGTTTGGGTATGTGCGAACCCTCCTCATTGGTTGGCTCGATCACGTGACCATGGGGGTTGGTTCACAGGTTTTTCTGTTCAGTCGACAGCAAAGATCCTATAGCGAGCAAGATAGACCACTCGACGAAAAAGACGTAGTAAGGTCATGGGCAGATTCATGGGTAATTTTAGGCCCCATTTCCGTAACCGGCTGCCATCTCCGCACCAAAGATCCCATAGCTGACTAGTGCGGAGACGGAAGCCGGTTACGGAAACATCCTCGTAAAAATAAAAATTATTTGGTATAAAATCTTCTCATTTTCAGAATTTTAATTTATTAACACAAACTGTTCCCCCGCAACATTGATTACACTGCGAGTCGGGTCGGGTCGGGTTACGGAAATAGATGAAAAAAAGGCCCACGTTCCGTTCTGTTGCGTACTACACGTCAGCCCATTGCATTTAGCAGGAGTAGTCTATCTTGCTCCACTATAGGATCTTTGGTCGACAACGCTCCTCCCAGCAGCAGGAGCTTTTGTAGAGTTAGCTGACCGGGCACACGTGTACTGAGTTCAATTCTCGTTTTTTTGTTTTCCAATAAAATATCATTTAACTCAACCTGCCTGTCTCGCTAAAGTGGTGACCCTGCTGGTCTGAACGTTATTTTGGATCTTTATAATGAACGCCGCTGAAAACCTCGACGCCCAGCCCGCCCAGCAAAGCATGGTGACCCTGAAACTGCCCGTTTTCTGGGCGGTACATGTAGAGCCGTGCATGTTCCTTTAACATAATGACCTCACCACTACTAACCACTCCCCATTATCTTCAGTATAATTGTAACCTTCCCACCCCTAGCTCGCTCTCTAGCTCCGGTAACGGACCACGAACAGCTAGGGCAATATGTGTGTATACGAATACAATGTATGCAATAAACTAAGAGTGAAGACTATGTGTTTGACAAGTCTTTACATGGTGTCAAAAAGTTGAACCCTGCATCTCCTGTTTATCGGGTTTGTTTTCTTTTCTCCAAGTTTTTATTTTCCTTTCCGGGCCAGCTCGTGTCGTAAGCCTGACGTTCTGGTGTTTGACTCCGACATCGTTCACCGGTGGACTGTCTTCCGGCGCGACTTCCAGCACTATGTCGCCATCGCTCATCCTAATGCTACCCCTGCGGTTACAGCACATCTGCTCCTCAACCTGGCTGGCCCGGAGGCCATGGAACGTTTTGAATCTTTCGAGTACGCCGATGGTGAGCATGCAGAGGTCCCGATATGTCTCACCAATAAATTTGCCGCGCTGTGTGACATTCCCACCAATTGCATTATAGAGCGGTTCTGGTTTTTCAGCAGGCGCCAGAAACCCGGGGAGCACATCGACACCTTCATTGCATCGTTGCGTCACCTGGCTCGGCTTTGCCGCCTGGACACGTTGACCCCCGACCAAATGGTCAGAGATGTCCTAGTTCACGGTCTACAGGACGTGAAGCTACGGGCTGAGCTTCTGAGAAAGCCGGACCTCACTTTAAACGACGCTTTGCATGCCTTTCGCATGGCTGCTGCTGTCGACTCCGTATCTCCCCCTGAGGCTCAGGACATTAACTATGCCGGTGCTGCTGAACGCCCGCGGCGCAATGGCCCGCCACGCCAGCGTAGCACTCCCGCGCCCGCGAGGGCTAATCCTCGTCGATGCCCAAACTGCAACTTTGTCAGTCATCAATTTAATGTTTGCCCTGCGCTGGGTAAGACTTGTAATTTTTGTAAGAAGCTTAATCACTTCTCCGCAGTGTGCCGTTCCAGGGGCCAGCCTGTCTCTGCTCAGAGAAAGAGTCTACACAACCTGACTGCTACTGATAGTGTTTATGGCTCCGAATACCTTTCAGTCGAACTCCCTGATTCTGATAACAGCTCCTCCCATGATGAATCGCTTGTTTTTTCAGTCTTGGGTGCACATGCTTTGATAGCTGATCCATCAGTTCGAGTTACTGTGAATGGAAAGACCTTTTCTGCCAAGGTAGACACGGGGGCGTTTGCGAATGTTATGTCGTTAAGCCTCTTTCAGCAGATAAGATCTGGTGAGAACATTACTGCTGATCACTCCCGCCTCCATGCATATGGGGGGAGCATGCTATTCCCGGTCGGCAAGGCCACCCTTATCTGCACAGTTCTGAAGGCCTCTCGGCCCCTCTCTTTCCTCCTGCTGGAATCTGAGAATGTTACTCTGTTGGGCGCCAGTGCGTGCCAGGACCTCGGTATCCACCGCGATATCCACCTGGTGCAGACCCCCATGGATCCCATGTGCGAATACCCCGACCGTTTTGACGATGTATTGGGCAAACTACCCTGCAAGTACGAAATCGAGGTGGACCCGGAGGTCCATCCGGTAGTCCACCCGGCTCACCGCGTCTCCTTTGCTATGAAGGACAGGGTGGAGTCGACTCTGCGCCAGATGGTGGCCGTGGGCATCATCAAGGAGGTGAGTGATGCCACCCGGTGGGTCTCCACCATGGTCGTTGCTGCTAAGAAGGACAAGAGTGAGATTCGGATCTGTATAAACCCCAAGGACCTGAACCTTGCCATCAAGCGCCCGCACTACCCCATGCGAATGGTGGAGGATGTCGCTGCAAAGGTTGGCCCAGCCACTGTATTCTCTGTCCTCGATGCCAAGAGCTCTTTCTGGCAGATTCCGCTGGATGAACGTTCATCTTTCCTCACCACGTTTGGTACACCTTTCGGCAGGTTCCGTTTCCTCCGCATGCCTTTCGGGATCAATTCTGCCAGCGAGGTTTTCCAGCGCACCATGGAGCAGCTATTTGCAGGTCTGCCGTGTGCTATCATTGTCGATGACATCTTGGTGTATGGGAGGGACGTCGCTGAGCACGACCTCCACCTCCGCCAAGTCCTGGATCGGGCTCGGGAGATCAACCTCAAACTGAACCCCAAGAAGTGCCGCTTCCGCGTCCCGGAGGTCACCTACGTGGGCCACGTTTTTACGGCTGAGGGTCTGAAACCAGACCCGCAGAAGACAGCTGCGGTCTCTGGGATGCCAGCTCCGGTCAACGTGCCCAGCCTGCAGCGCTTCTTGGGCATGGTGAACTACCTGGGGAAATTCATTCCCGACCTCAGCGAGCTGAGTGCGCCCCTGAGGGAACTGACCAAGAAGGACACCGCCTTGGTTTGGTACCCGCTGCATCAGGCAGCCTTCGATGACTTAAAATCCCGGCTGGTTCGTACCCCCACTCTCAAGTTCTTCGACTTAAAGCGCCCCATCGTCCTTACCTGCGATGCCTCAAGTTTCGGTCTCGGTGCCGCCTGCCTGCAAATCTACGACCGCCTGCAACTAACTGTCTCCTACGCCTCCCGCACTATGACTCCTACCGAACAACGCTACGCTCAGATCGAGAAGGAGCTCCTTGCCGTGGTGTTTGCCTGCTCGAAGTTCAGGGACTACATTCTGGGTAACACTTTCACTATCGAAACCGACCACCAGCCGCTGGTCACGATCTTGAACAAACCGATCCACGTGGCTTCTTCCCGTTTGCAGCGTATGATGCTGCAACTCCAACGCTTCACGTTTCAAATCGTGTACCGAAAGGGCAAGGACATGTTTGTGGCCGACACGCTGTCCCGCGCACCGCTGGCTTCTACTGCCCGCCACCCGTACGAGTCATCCGACCTGATGGTGCTAAACGTCAACTTCATGCCTTCCCAGCAGATGCAGTCCCTGATTCACCACACTGCCAATGATCCTGCCCTGCAACAGCTTATAGACGTCATCCGTCGTGGCTGGCCTGACCGTCGCTCACCCATGCCGGCTGGTGCTGCGCCCTACTTCCTAGTCTGGGATGAACTTGTGCTGCAGGACGGCGTGGTGGTGAAGGGCCACAAGGTTGTGGTGCCTGCTGCGCTGCGGGACCACTATTTCAAAACTGCCCACAGCGGCCATCCCGGTGCCGATGCCACCCTGTCCCAGGCCCAGAGCCAATTTTATTGGCCCGGCATGGCACAGGACATCCGGGAGAGGGTCTCTGCCTGCTCAACCTGCAATACCCTCTCTCCACACCAGCAACACCAGCCACTCCTGCAACAGCCTGCCCCCGCCCTGGCGTGGATGGCGGTCGCTACGGATATATTTGAGTGGCGTGGCAAACATTTCCTGGTCCTGGTCGACTCCTACTCCAGCTGGTTCGAGATTGAGCGTCTGCGCTCCCTCACTTCTGCTGCGGTCATTGGAAAGCTTCAACGCCTCTTTGCGACCTTTGGCATTCCTGTGACTGTGCAGTCTGACAACGGGGGCCAGTTCACGAGTGCTGAGTTCCGCGCCTTCGCCGCCGCCTACAACTTTCGCCACATCACCAGCAGCCCTGAATACCCGCAGAGCAACAGCCTTGCTGAGCACGCCGTCCGCAGTGCCAAGGAGCTGCTGGAACATTGTAGACTATCGCATTCGGATTTTTATCTGGCTCTACTGAATCTCCGAAATATTTGTCGCGACCCTGCCATGGGCTCACCCGCTCAACGGCTCATGTCCCGCACCACTCGCCCTCCTATCCCTGTCTCCCAGCGATCCCTACAGCCCGCAGTCCGCAGCCCTGCTGCTGTCCAGGAGCGCATAATCCAGAAACAGGTCGTCCAGAAGCGCTCCCACGACAAATCATGCCGTCCCCTTCAGCCCCTCTTCAAGGGCCAGGTCGTCCGGATGCAGTCCCCCTCCGGACACCACCGCTTGGCTGTTGTCATCGAGTTTGCAGACTCTCCGCGCTCTTACCTAGTTGACTACGAGGGCACCATCTACCGCCGGTCCCGCCAGCATTTGCTGCCAGTCAACGAGCCCGCTCCGCCTCCCGCAGCCCCTTTTGCTCCCCCGGTTGCCACCTCGTTGCCTACCGCTCCTCCCATGCCCAGGACTCTGCCCTCGCGACCCTTGGTGCCCCGTTCTCCCACATGCTCCTCCTGGCCCCCCCCCATCAGACCTCTCCCGCTCACGTGCCCGTTGCGGGGCCCGTTTCTCCTCCCCGGTCTCCTCGTCCTCCCTCTCCTGCTCATTCTCCTCCTGGATCCCCTATCGCCACTCCTGCCCCGGTACCTGCTCTTCCTTCGGAGGGGGGGGAAGGCGGGCTGCGTACCCGCTCCGGGCGTCTGGTCAAGCCGCCTGAACGTTACGGGGAGTTTGCTTGAATGTTTCAAGTTTTTCCTGACGATGTACGCGCGGGTTTGTGTCTAGCGTATGAGTCGTGGTCTCACTGTCATCATTGTAATGTTTCCCTTTTCAAGGGAAAGGATGTAGAGCCGTGCATGTTCCTTTAACATAATGACCTCACCACTACTAACCACTCCCCATTATCTTCGGTATAATTGTAACCTTCCAACCCCTGGCTCGCTCTCTAGCTCCGGTAACGGACCACGAACAGCTAGGGCAATATGTGTGTATACGAATACAATGTATGCAATAAACTAAGAGTGAAGACTATGTGTTTGACAAGTCTTTACAGTACAGCCTCAAGTGTGGTTTACCCACATTGAGGCCCAATTCGAGCTCCGCAACATCGTCGCGGATGCCACCCGCTACTTCTACGTGGTTGGGGCGCTCAGTCAGGAGACTGCCACCTGACTGCTGCCTTACCTGCAAAATCCGCTCGCGTTTGGCAAGTACGAGGTTCTCAAGGCACTGCTGCTCCGCACTTTCGGGCGCAGGCCCACCGATGCCGCATCCCCTGCTTGTTTTTGGGAAATGCCTTGGCCGATTGCCAGTAGAGGTGATCTCGTTTGGCCAGAACCATCGTCTCTACGTCTGGGATCGCCATTCCAGACTTCGCTTCCTGGTGCACACTGGAGCTGTGCTGAGTATCCTTCCTCCATCTGGACTCGATACTCGTGCCGGTAAGCGTGGCCCCGCCCTTACCGCCGTCAACGGCAGCTCCATCCACACTTACGGCACTCGGACCCTTTCCCTCGTCCTCAACTCCCGCCATTACTCATGGGCCTTCATCATTGCGGACGTTTCCCAGCTGTTGCTGGGCATCAATTTTCTGAGGGCCTTTTCTTTAATGGTAGATGTGCAGGGCCGGCACTTCGTGCCTCCAGAGTCCCCTCGACCCGCGCCCCCGCGGCTCCTTCCGACCCGCACCTGGGATCTGTGACGGATGAGGGTGGAGCATATGCTCTCATATTAGCTGAATTCCCGGAGTTCTTGACCCCATCGCTTTCATGCGGCCACCCCTAAGCACGAGGTGGTCCATCATATTCTTACTGCCGGTCCCCCACTGCATGCACGGGCGCGCAGGCTCCCGCCCGACATGCTGCATCTCTCTAAGGAGGAGGTCTGGCAAATGGAGGACATGGGGATTGTGCGGCGCTCCAACAGCTCGTGGGCATCCCCATTACACATGGTTCCCAAATCATCTGGGGGGTGGAGACCGTGTGGGGATTACCGCCGCCTGAAAGCTGTCACGACCGCTGATCGCTACATTCAGGACTTCACGGCCCACCTGGACGGTGCTACCATCTTTTCCAAGGTGGATCTGGTGCGTGGCTACCACCAGATTCCCATCCACCCCGATAATGTGCCCAAGACGGCCATCATCACCCCGTTCGGCCTATTTGAATGGCTGCTGATGCCGTTCGGGTTGAAGAACGCCGCGCAGGCTTTCTAGCGGTTGATGGATATGGTGGGTCTAGGGTTGGATTTCGTGTTCATGTACCTGGATGACATTCTGGTCGCCAGCCACTCCCGCCAGGAACACTGCACGCACCTCCGGGTGCTGTTCCAGCGGCTTAAGGACCATGGGCTGGTAATGAACCCCGACAAATGTCAGTTTGGGCTCCGCTCTATTTCCTTCCTGGGACACCATATCACCTCACAGGGCGCTGCACCTCTTCCCGCTAAGGTGGAGGCGATTCGGAGGCTTCCTCAGCCACTCACCATCAAGGGGCTGCAGGAGTTCGTCGGCATGGTGAATTTCTATCATCGTTTCGTGCCGGGGGATACGGCTGTCGGAGGGGTCCTGGAGCAGTTCATTGACGGTTGCTGGCAGCCGCTTGCATTTTTCAGCCGACACCTGCACCCACCGGAGCGGAGCTACAGCGCTTTTGATTGGGAGCTCCTGGCCCTTCATTTGGCTGTTTGCCATTTTCCTCAAGGGCAGACTTTTTTTTTTATTTTATTTTTTAAATTTTTATTATTTCATTTTATTAGAAGTAAGTACAGTAATATGGCACCAAGGTGCCTAATATATATTGACATGTTACATTTTATGTACAGCTTCTTCTTATTATTTTTTTTAATAATGAAAGAGAAAAAGAGAGAATAGATGATAAAAGATAGAAAAACGTGTGATATATGGTGTGTGAAAAGGAAAAAGGGGTGAAAGAGGAAAAGTGAAGAAAAGAAGATAGAAAGAAAAAGAGTAGAAAATAAGAGATTAAGGAGATCGTTATTTATATTCTTGACCATCCTTCACCCAGTCCTAAGGGCAGACCTTTCACGGCGTTCACAGACCACAAGCCACTGACGTTTGCTTTTACAAAGGTGTCCGACCCCTGGTCAACTCAGCAACAGCGGCACTTGGCATTCGTGTTGGAGTTCAACACCGATGTCCAGCACGTGGCGGGCAGCTGAACTTGGTCGCGGACGCTTTGTCTCGCCCTGTAGTCCCGGCCGTGTCGTCCGTGTTCCCAGGCATGGACTATTCGGGGCTGGCTGCTGCGCAACGTGAGGGTGGTGAGATGGACGCTTATCGGACTGCAGCGTCAGGATTAATATTGGCCGATGTTCTGTTCTGTCCGGCAGATGTATCGATCCTCTGCGACGTTTCTACCGGGAGGCCACGCCCTATCGTCCCAGTGGGTTGGCGGCGGCGTGTGTTCGACGCTGTCCATGGTCTTGCCCATCCTTCCATCCGGGCGACTTCTGCGTTGGTGGTGGACTTCGTAAACAGGGGCTTTGTAAACAGGTTGCAGCCTGGGCTAGGGCCTGCATTCCCTGTCAGACATCAAAGGTCCAGCAGCATGTGCGAGCGCCGAATCAGGATTTCGTGGTTCCCCCTAGTAGGTTCGAGCACATCCATGTCAATTTGGTGGGTCCGCTACTGACGTCTCGCAGTGCTACGCACATGCTCACCATTGTGGATCGCTTCACGAGGTGGCCAGAGGCCGTTTCACTCTCTGACACCTCCGCCGCGTCTTGTGCTCGGGCCCTCACGGCCCACTGGGTGGCTCGTTTTGGTGTGCCTGCGGACATCTCCACCGACCGTGGTGCCCAGTTTACTTCGGCTTCGTGGTCGGCTCTGGCACAGTTGTATGGGATGCAGCTGCATCACACCACCGCCTATTACCCTCAGGCCAACGGGTTTGGTGGAGCATTTCCATCGACATTTGAAGTCGGAGCTGAAGGCGCGACTTACGGGCCCGAACTGGGTGGACCAGTTGCCTTGGGTCCTGCTGGGGATCCGCACGGCCCCCAAGGTGAATTTGGACATGGCGTCCGCCGAGCTTCCTGGGGATTTCCTTCCTGCGGGTCGGGGCTGCAGGAGCCCATTTCGTCTGTGTCGGTGAACCTCCAGGAGAAAGTGGGCGACCTGGCTCCTATTCCGACCTCTCGACATGGGATTGCTCCGGTATATGTGCCACCGGAGCTTAAGGACTGCCTGTTTGTTTTTATCCACAGGGACTCGCACCGGACTCCGCTGCAGAGGGCTTATGAGGGTCCTTTCTGGGTGTTGCGCCCCAGCATCGTGACTTTTCTTTTGGATGTCGGTGGTCGGTAGGAAATCGTTTCAGTGGCTCGCCTCAAGCCCGCCCACCTGGATATCGATTGCCCAGTGGTGGTGGCTCAACCCCGGCATAGAGGTGGTCCATTGGCTGTTCCTGTTGCACCTGTTGTGCCTGTTTCCCCTGTGACTTAGCCACCTGCTGGCTCTGTTCCGCCAGTTCCTCCTCTACCACCGGTTGTGCCTGTTCCTCCAGTCTCCACTCGGTCTGGTCGCCTCATTCGGCCCTCCCGCTCGGTTCATTACCTCGGGTTCTGGGTGGGTTCTGTAGCGGCACCTAGTGGTGGTTTGGGGAAGTGTGAACCCTCGTCATTGGTTAGCTCGATCACGTGACCGCGGTGGTTCGTTCGTGGGATTTTCTGTTCAGTCGACAGCGCCCCTCCCAGCAGCAAGAGCTATTCTAGAGTTAGCTGACCGGGCACATGTGTACTGAATTCAATTCTCGTTTTTTGTTTGTCAATAAAAAATCATATAACTCAACCTGCCTGTCTAGCTAAAGTATCTTCTAACCAATGAGAGTGGGGAGAAGAGGTAATGATTGGGGTCCTTGATTATGTTGGCTGCTTTCCCAAGGCAATGTGGTATAGATGGTGTCAATAGAGGGGAGGTTGGTTTGTGTGATGGATTGGGCTACGTCCACAACTATAATTTCTTGCACTCTTGGGCACAGCAGTCGCCAACCAAAATTGTGATGCATCCTGATCAGATGCTTTCTACGGTGTAACTGTAAATATTGGTAAGAATCAATTGAATGTGTTTTAAAAGTGCAGCAATGGCTTTGGGGAGCTTTGGAACATTTAGAAATTTCCTGATGGATAGAATTCGGCTTTCTTGAGTTCTGGTGCAGAGTCTGTGACTCAAAGATTCTGACTGACCTGCTCCAGCATTTTCTGTTTTTATTTCAGATATCCAGCACCGGAAGTTTTTTCTCATTGCCAGGGATCACTTTCTGTTCCTACTTTCCAATTTCTGGAGTTGAAAAAGTTCTGAGAGGGGTAGCACCAGTTAGATTATATCTGCTTCCTCGATCGACTGCTCCCATGTGTAAGAGTTGGGTATAAGAAATTCTCTAATTCATATTGGGATTCTCATCCCTTAATGCTTCAATTGTTGGCAGCAAATAGCCCGTTAATTAACCTGTTCAGTGCCACCCGTGAGTATACTTGGGTCATGGCCAATAGTGGAACAAACAACTTGGCAGTGAACAGGTTAATTCTTAGGACCTTAGTTTTCTGGCTTGGATATGTCTCTGCTGTGATGGTGGTTGCGAGGGAAGAAGAATCCATTGAGGACAAATTAACAGTGGGTGCTGAAGACTCAGCATCTTCTCCTTGGATGCTGTCTGTTCCACTAAAAGCAATCACACTCAAGCAGAGAAAAGCTGAGACAACACAGCACAAAATAAGCAAAGCAATTCAAGTCATGTGTCAAGTGTCTAATTACACACTAATTTAATAATTTGCACTCTGGTACTTCCCTGCCGATACCTCCAGTGTCAAATTTAACTGAAAATTCAACCATGGGTTGCGGTCTATTTTTCACACTCCTGTAACATTCATTCTGCTTTTCTCTCGAGATACACTGTCTGGCCTGCTGAGTATGTCCAATGTTCCCTTTCATTCCAGATTTCCAGCACTCACAGTGCTTTGCATCTCACAATTCCAGCATTGATGTATTTCTTCGATCTGATTGCCCCATTGCCCTACTTTCCACAAGCTTCTCTTCCCATTTTGCAACTGGCTCCTTCTTCCTTCTATCCACTCTCCTCCTCATATCGCTTCACTAGGTCTTCCTCAGCCCTTTCCACTGGATCCTCTTTCCCTCTCCTGACTCCTCCTCCCCTCTCTCCACTGGCTGCTCCTCTCCCTCTCTACTCAATTCTCTCCTCTCTCCATTAACTCCTACTCACCTTGCACCACCAGCTCCTCCTCCCTTCCCTCCATTGGTAAAGTGGAAAGACTGCAACAAGGTAGATTAGGAGATCAGGAATACACCCTTAGTGTATGGAAGATCCAAGAGTTGATAATAATAATAATAATAATAATAATCATAATAATATCTTTTATTGTCATTGCAAGTCAGTGCAATGAGATTTTAGTATGCAGCTCCACCGATGTACAAGAAAAGTAAGATAAATAAATAAGCAAGCTGAGTGACGTGACCATCCGAGGGAGACTGTCCAGGGGGGGGTGGGTGCGGTGGCACTCAGCAGGGCCAGTTCAGAGCCACTATAGCTCTTGGAATAAAGCTGTTTCTGAGTCTGGAGGTTCGGGCGTAGAAGGCCTTGTAACGTCTGCCGGAGGGAAGTAGTTCAAACAGTCCATTACAAGGGTGTGATGAGTCCTTATGGATGCTGGCGGCCTTCCTGAGGCACCGTGTGTGGTAGATGCCCTCCAAGGCTGGTAGCTCTGTCCCCAATGATCCTCTGCGCTCTGTGAACAACGCGCTGAAGAGCTCTCCTCTCCGCCTCCGTGCAGCTTAGATACCACACAGAGATGCCATACGTTAATATGCTCTCTGTGGTGCAGCGGTAGAACATTGTCAGCAGCTGTTGGGGCAGACCAGTCTTTTTTAATGTCCTCAGGAAGAACAGTCGTTGCTGTGCCTTCTTGACCAGCGCAGCGGTGTTGGTGGACCATGTGAGGTCATCTGAAATGTGAGTGCCCAGAAACTTAAAGCTGGACACTCTTTCCACACTTTCCCCGTAAATGATAACAGGGGGAAGAAATTGTTCCCTGCTAAATCAGCATCTACAGTTCCTTGTTTGTATACGTTTTTACTGGATCAAACCTGTGAATCTTCTTCTCAACAAGAGAAGAGAGAAGCGGGAATGACCATGGAGTTATTGTTACTTGATTATGTTGGCAGGTTTCTCAAGGCTGTTAATGTAATCGGTGGGGCTGCAAGTGTCTGGTCACCTGCCAGAACTTTGCTCCCAGATCTCAACCAGACCCTGCCTCAGCATCACTGGTAGTTTTAACAATGCTTAGTTTATATAAAGCCTCAAGAAAACATACCAAGGTGCCTGCAGAAGTGAGGAATGTGAGGGAAGTCTCATCATTAGCCTCCATGAGTACAAATCCAACAAGTCTCAAGATGCTTGACACCATCCAGCACAAACAGTCCACCTGATGGGCCACCCATCCACTCCATTAAAAACTCCCTCCCTCCATCATCAGGGAACAGTGGCTGCAATGTGTACTGTCTAGCAAATGGCAGAGTAGACTCAATCGGTTGAATGGCATAAAATCTGCTCCTATGTCTTATAGTCTTATGGAAGAAGACCACATCTATGTCAACTTTCAGATTCAGATCAAATTGATCAATCCCACTACCTCTTCTCTCTCACGGGTGCAAGTCCCTCCGATTCTTCCACCACTTACCTATGCACCGGCGTAAATTTACAGTGGACGATTAACCGAAGACACGCACTTCCTTAGGATGTGGGAGGAAATCGGAACAGGGAGGGAAATCGGGGAAACCCATGAGTGCAAAGGGAGAACGTTCAAACTCTACACACAGACAGCACCAGTAGTCAGGATCGAACCCGGATTAGTGAAGTTGTGAGTCTGCGGAACTATCTATAGTGTTTCTATGTTACCCCTTGTGTTGTCCAGTCCATTGTGGCCCCCTTGGACGTTTAGGAGCATTTCTCAACAATGGGACTCTCAATTCTCTTCCTCTGGACCACTGCAAAGACAGGTTTGATGTCTCCTCTGGTAATACAACATCTCCTCACTCCTGGGAGTTTCAGCCTGGACTAGGTTAGTCGCAGAATCAGATGTAGCTCAGTGCTTTTAGTCTCATTCTCAGTCTGGTGCTCCAGTAGATTATCTCTCTCTCATAAACAGTAACATTATCGCTGCAGCAATGAAAACATCACTTAATGCCAGCCCCCTGTGCGTTCGTATTAATAAATTGATACAGAGTTTGCATTCAGCAGTACCATTCAAGAAACTATGGAACAGGAGGCCCACTGATTGATCAGTGAACTGCAATTAAATCGTGAGTCACAAGAGTCCTCATCTCTCAACCACTCTTCACTCTGTTGATTAGAATTTTATTTTCATGAGCCAGTGACTACCTTTTAATGTGTAATGGAAAGCTTTCAATGGTTTGTCTATTAGGACACCAGTAATTGAGACCTTATGAGAAGGACACGGGTAGAGGCTGTACAGAAACACCACCACTGGCAGGTTCCAAAGTGAGTCATACACTGTCCCTGCATGGAGGTCACAGGGTGACATGGAAAACAAGCCATGTCCAGTGTTGTTTACTGTCTTATGCATATGTATGATGATATACAGGTACAATGAAATTCTTGCTTGCAGCAGCATTACATGGGAATAAACATAACACATAAGAGCTTAAATCATACATAAATTCTCCAAAACAGTGTAAAGAAAAGTACAGTTTAAAAAAAGGTATCAGCGCAAAGATCAATTAGATAAACATCCATGGTAGTGCAAGAGATGGTCTATAGTGTACGTTCCTGAGGTAGGATTTGGGTTGTGCAGGTCGATTGAAGAACCTGACGGTTGTAAGGAAGTGGGGAAGGTCCTGAATCTGGTGGTGTGGGGAGCTTCATGCTTCTGCATCTTTTGCTCGATGATTATATAGTATATTATCATTTATACTTTTATACTTTATTATCTATATTACTAAAAGTCTGATCTTGACCACTTCCTGTTCTTCTGTATATTGATTTTAGAAAAAACGCTGCCACTTACGGCTGTGATTTTTGGCCATCTTACTCAGAGTCCCCCTCCGCTGCGCAGGACAAGAGGATTTTTCCCATCGATGAAAAATAAAAGTTATTAGTGTTGACATTTTTTTGAGATTCTGTCTCCTGAAGGCCACGCCCCTTCCGGAGGGACTAGTTTTGACTGCCTCAGTCAGTCTCTGCAAGATGGGGGAGCGAGAGGGTCACATCTCTCAGTCTGAGCTGTGAATAACACTGAACACATGTCTACTAAACTGTGAGTGGTTTTACTGACATGTCAGTGCCCTTAATGTGGTTTGAAAATATAGTTTGGAAATGCTAAAGCTGTGTTGCCTTTGGTTTGGAAATGCTAAAGCTGTGTTGCCTTTGGTTTGGAAATGCTAAAGCTGTGTTGCCTTTGGTTTGGAAAGGCTAAAGCTGTGTTGCCTTTGGTTTGGAAAGGCTAAAGCTGTGTTGCCTTTGGTTTGGAAAGGCTAAAGCTGTGATGCCTTTGGTTTGGAAAGGCTAAAGCTGTGTTGCCTAATTAAAGTTGCCTTGCCTAATTAAAGTTGCCTTGCCTAATTAAAGTTGCCATGCCTAATTAAAGTTGCCTTGCCTAATTAAAGTTGCCGTGCCTTCTATATAATTAAAAGTCTAATCTTGACCACTTCCTGTTTGCTCTTTATATTGATTTTAGAAAAAACGCTACCACGTATGGCTGTGATTTTTGGCCATCTCACTCAGAGTCCCCCTCCGCTCATCAGGTGCCGAGGATGTTTCCCATCGATTAAAAATAAAAGAGTTATTAGTGTTTAAAAAATGTTGACATTCTCTCTCCTGTCAATCACGCCATGAAGGCCACGCCCCTTCTGGTGGGAGGGGGGAAGGACTATAAAACCCAGAAGTGTGGGCGTGGCTCAGTCTCTGCAAGATGGAGGAGGGAGAGGTCACGACTCTCTGTCTTTAGTGGCCTTGCACCCTGCTTGAAATGGTATGAAACTGCACTTGAATTTGGTGGCCTTGCACACTGCTTGAAGTGGTAAGAAACTGTACTTGAATTTGGTGGCCTTGCACCCTGCTTGAAATGGAATTTCAAGAAATGGCCGTGAGTCAACTGCCAGCCTACCAGCCGTGAGTGAGTGAGCTGCCAGCACAACAGGCTTGAGTGACTGAGCCGCCAGCCCAAAAATCCATTCAGCCCACAATGTCCATACTAGCCCTCTGGAAACCGGTCCCTTCAGCCCACAACACACATACTAGCACTCCAGAAAGCCCCCCCCCCCCCCACTGGCCACCAATATTGGAATTGGTGGAGAGGTGGTATATTGCGTTGGGGGAGCAGCCCTCCCGTGTGATGCTGGGACCCAACGGGTCCCACTTAGTCTAGTATAGTATATTATCGTTTATACTTTTATACTTTGTATATCTTTTAAATTAGTAACTATAGAAAGATGCTCTCTGAGAACATTCCTGTGTCCTGTGAGGCCTCTATTATTCTTTGTATTAGCTTGGCTCTGCATGTTCGGATTAGCTTGTTTATGTTGTGATAAGACATTTGTACAGGATAGTGGGCTCGCCTTTGTGTGTTTTGTTTATATAAAGTGAGGGGAAAGGTGTTTGGGTTCTCCCCTCTCCAATAGCTAGCTCACTTAGCATAAATCTGTGGTGATGGTTATGTGACCTTTGTATCATTTGTATCTTATATTTTTATACCTCTGAGAAAGTATTGAAAATTAGTCTCTGCAAACTGTCTCTGACTTTTGTCTCTGACTTTTGTCTCTGACTTTTGTCTCTGACTTTTGTCTCTGACTTTTGTCTCTGACAATTGTCTCTGACTTTTCCTGTGCTCTATGTAACACAATTAGTGAGATAACTCAGAACTATAAGAAAGGCCCTTTCTGTGGTTGGGATTTCTCCCCCTAGAGATAACATTAGTAAAGAGGCCTAAATCAACAGAAAGTTCTGGATGCGAGCCTAGCAAGGGGAAATTAGCTTCAATCAGTTTGATAGTTATATGACCTCTGTGACTTTGCAATAAGCAACAGAGAAGCCACGCGGGAGGCCTAACAAAGGGGAATCTGACTTGCCACGAGGAAGGCCTAACAAAGGGGAATCATGTGACATAACTGTTGCAAGTGGAAAACTACTGGAGAGGAGGAGATAGGTGGGAACACGTGATTGGCTGATGATAGGGGAATGTCTGCATGTGATTGGGTATGGAAATGCACAGGGGGTGGGACATACAGAGTTAAACATGCCATAAAAGGAGGCGACTCTTTGTCTGAAACTGAACATTCACGTGGGCTCGCGAAGTGACTGGTCCAGCTTTATTTGCAAATAAAGGTTTGAACTTCTTGAAGAATTCTCCGCGTCGCCCGTGTAAATTTTGAGCATTAGTAACCACAACAGTAGCAGCTAGAGGAGGGCATGTCCAGATGGTGAGGCAGCACTTCATGTCAATGCTTTCGATGGTGGAGGGCTGTGCCCAAGATGGCCCTGGATGAATCCGCAATTCTCTGCAACCTCTTGCATTCCTGAGCATTAGAAATGCTGCATCCAGGCGATGCGGTGCAGGCACGACGCGCCAAATGGCCTCCTCCTGCATCTATTTTCTATGTTTCTAGTCAGGATACTTTCTACAGCTGTATCTGTAGAAGTTCATAAGAGTATTTGGTGACATGCCAAATCTCTTTAATAGTCCAAGAAAATAGAGACGCTGACCATTCTTCATGGTTAAATGCTCTCCTAACTTCCCCTCTCTGAAATCAATGGTTAGTTCCTTTGTCTTGTTGACATTGAGCGAGACGTTGTGGTTGTGGCACCACTCAACCAGGCATTCTATCCCTCTCCTGCACACTTTATCATCGCCACCCGTGATTAGCCCCACAGACTTGTTGTTGGTGAATTTGTGGATGACATTGGAGCTGTGCTTAGTCATAGAGTCACGGGTGTAAAGAGAGTAGAGAGTAGGCAGGGGCCTACACATGAAGCCTTGAAGAACACCTATGTTGATGGCCATTGAGGAGGAGATGCTGTTAACGATCAGTTCTGATTAAGGTCTGCTGACGAGGTAGTCAAGGATTCAGTTGCAAAGGGACGTACAGAGGCCCCAGTATAGGGCTTGGTGCTTGGTGATGAGTTTGGAGGGGATGATTGTGCTAAACGCCAAGCTGTAATTGATGAACAGCAGCCTGACGTATATGTTCCTGTTATCCAGATAGCCCAAAGCAAAGTGGAGAGCCAGCGAAATAGCACCTGAAGTTGACATGTTAAAACAATGGGCACTTGAAGCAGACCAAAGTCATTTCTGAAGCATGAGTTAATTTGCACCATAATCGACCTCTCTAAGCACTTACTGTAATTGCAGTGGAAGTAACTACTCCTGGATGGTAGTCATTGAGATAGGTCACCATTCCTTTCATGGGCACTGGTACGATAGTTGCCCTTTTAAGGTAGGTGGGAATCTCAAATCACAGAAGCAAAAGTTTGAAGAAATCCTTAAATATCCAGCAAGTTGATCTGCACAGATCTTTAGCACTGGGTCAGATACACCATCTTGGCCAGACGTATAAACTCCACACAGACAGCATCAGAGGTCAGGATCGATCTCGATATCCTGGAGCTGTAAGGCAGTAGTGCTAAGCACTACACCACAGCACCACCCATCATCGTGCTAGGTAGGCATTTGAACTCTGTTTTATAGAAAGATATTGGGTTTAAACCTGGTGTCAAGCAAATTCTCAACAGAGCCATTACATTTTCAGAAGCCACATCATATTCTGAGGAGTATTCTGAGGATCAGTCTGAAGATGAGTCTCAACTTGAAACCTCACCTATTCCTTCTCTCCGGAGATGCTGCCTGTCCCGCTGAGTTACTCCAGCATTTTGCGTGTACCTTCATATTCTGAGGCTCGTGCAACAGATAGGAAACCCATTCAGAGCAAGGATGTGGGAATTTTGCGTGGAAGCATTTGGAGCAATGGGCTTGGAGAGGAAAGGGCCCCAGATCAGTCACAATCGGACTGAATGATGGAACTAACTGGAGGGACAGAGCAGAGACAGGAGCATTCTGAAACCACCACAGTCCTTCAGGTGAGTCTGCTATTGAGGGTGGCAGTTCCAGGATTTAGTGACACATCAATTCATACAGCCCAGAACTGAGTCCTCGTGCCCCCTTCATCCATGCCTGTCTACACTAATCATATGTTCCCACATTAGCCCACTATAACTATGTTTTTCAATGCAAGTACCTCGCCAAATGAGCTCAGTTACGGACTTTTGGAAGTGCCATGTCTCCATATTGTTGTTTTTCAGGGCTTAATGCAAGAGCTTCAGGTGAAGTTCTCTCTCAGGAGTTTGAGGCATTACTGCGGTAATCCTGTATTGGAATCAACACAAAACAAACTAAATTTGATCAGTTGTAGGTAATTTAATTGAATTATGTAATAAATCCATTCATTCAGATATTATTACATTTCAATCTTCTCGCCTGAGGTGTGATGAGAATATGAAAGACTCATCAATCTGAGCCTAGCTGGAATCTGTGCTTCACAGACAATTACAGGTCTGACACAGAATGCTTTTATACCAGGAGGAGGGAGAAGGCTCTGCAATATCCATCTTGAAGAGAGAGGGGAGGAAAGCTGAGAGAGAGCAAGAGAGATGTGAGAATGAGTGATTATCACAGTAAAGATGTAGGCAAGGAGGTTGGATAAATGTAGGGAGAGGGAAGAAAGATAGACAGAGGGGAGGGGCAGAAGAAAGGAGAGGGAAGAGGAAGAGAGGAGAGAGTGGGAGAGGGAAGGGAAGGAAAAGGAAAGGGACGGTAGACGAGGCGGGCGGACAGTGCAGTCCTCTCTTAGGTGTAGAAGGAAAGAACTGCAGATTCTGATTTACAAAAGAGTACTGGAGTAACTCAGCGAGTCAGGCAGCATTTCTGGAGAACATGGATAGGTGACATTTTGGGTCGGGACCCTGCTTCGGACTAATCAGTCTGAAGAAGGGTACCGACCGTACACGTCACCTATCCATGTTCTCTCGGGGTACTGCCTGACCCGCTGAATTACCAGCATTTTGTCTCTTTTTTTCCTCTCTTAGTTTACTTTAGACTTTAGAGATACAGTATGGAAACAGGCTCTTCGGCCCACCGAGTCCATGCCAAGCAGCTCTCACCCTCTATACTCGGACTATGTTATACACTAGGACAGTTTACAATTTACAGAAGCCAATTAACCTACAAGCGTGTATGTCTTTGGAGTGTGGGAGGAGAGCAGCTGTTGGTGTTTGGGCTTTTGGAACAGAACTGGAGCTCATATTGTAACTGCTAGACCCAGAACTGAATAAGGGAGCTTAGTGATATAAGTGGCATTGAGGTTGATGGATTGGTCTTTCTAAACATGAAACATGATCTGGACGTAAGTCTAGCCATGAGACTAACTCACTATAACACAGGAGACACAAGAAAATGCAGATGCTGCAACAAAAGGGGTTGGAAGAATTTGGCCGGCCAGCAGTATCTGTGGAGGGAAATGGACAGACAATGTGCTGGATCTGTCTCCCAGCATGACAAATGGTCCCTACCTGAAAGGTCATCTGTCTATTTAAGTAAGTAAGTAAGTTTATTGGCCAAGTATTCACATACAAGGAATTTGCCTTGATGCTCCATCCACAAGTAACAACATAACATACAATGACTCAGAAAACACTAAACATTAATAATCATAAAACATTAATGATAAAACCATTGATCAAGCATGTACCAACAAAATACCAGATCAAAGGGAGGCTACAGATTTTTGGCTGTTGAGTAGAGCAACTACTAGTGGATAAAAACTGTTTTTATATTTGGCTGTGGGAGCTTTGACAGTCCGGAGTCGCCTTCCAGAGGGAAGTGATTCAAACATTCCAGAGGGAAGTGATTCAAAGTTCCAGAGGGAAGTGATTACCTCTAGAAATGCTGGCTGCTCTGCTCAGTTCCTCCAGCACTTCGCTTTTTTTGCTCACTATGACTGAACACTTGCTTGAGTAATAGCTGAGAACATTTTTTTGGGCTTCGGTGATCTGTAACCCTCCCATAGCCCACAATTGCTGGATGGTACATGCAATGTAATGGGAATTAATCTCTGGGTTAAACCCCTTCCAGCGGAGTTCCAGGCACAGCATTAGATCACTGGGTTCAAAAGGGTGTGAGTCTGATAGATAGGACAAGGAATAATCAGCCTGCAGTTCATCAGAAGACTCCAGACTCGGTGTCCTCCCTCCGCATGTTCCTGCAAAATGGAAACAAGGTTCAGGTTTGTTATAAAGAGGTAATGCCAACTCCTATCACTTTATGAGTTAAAAAACAAATGTGTTTGGGAGTGCTTGACTCAAGTTACAATGATGCTTCACACAGCCGTTCATTCCCATTTCCCTTAATTAAATTATGCAGAGAATCCCTCACAGCTAGCCATTATTCTCCATTTCAGAAAGAAATGTGACTGGTATTTATTGGTTTAATTTTCTCAAGTGCATGATATGATAGCATTGTCATGTCAACCGATGTGACTAAGTTTTCAGGCACACACGATACCCCGCTGGGCCCAATCACTTCAGCACAGAGCGGGCTCCCGAGATCTGGACACAGAACACGTTGTTGTTCTTATCAAAGGTGACAGATGGCATTTATCTCATATACATATTTCATAATGATGCAGAAGGAGGTTTTAAGGCCCATCAAGTCTATGCCAGCTCTCGGAGCAATCCCAGCAATCCCATCCCCCAACTTATTTCCCTGCCCCACACCCAAGCCCATCATCCACCTGCCCACATCAGAGACAATTCAACACAATGATTTAACCCACAGACAGGCATATTCTTGGGGATAAAGGAGGGAACCCATGGAAGGAGTGGACAGCATGGTAAAGAAGGCATTTGGCACCCTTCCCTTCATCAGTCAGGGCACTGAATACAGGAGTTGGGACATCATGTTGCAATTGTGCAAGTCATTGGTGAGACCACACTTGGACTGCTATTTGCAATTCTGGTCACCCAACCACAGGAAGGGTGTCATTAAACTGCAAATGGAGCAGAAAAGATTCATGAGGCTGTTACCAGAACTGGAGGGTTTGAGTTAAAATATGAAATTGGACACGCCGTGACTTTTTCGTTGGACAGTAGAGGATCGAGGGGGTGACCTGGTAGATGTTTATAAAATCACAATTGGCATAGATAAGGTGGTTAGTTACAGCATGTTTCTTTGATATGTGGCGTATAAAACTCGAGGGTAAGGGTATTAGTCAGAGGGGAAGGATTTCAAAGGAACCAGAGGGACAGTTTTTTCACACCAAGAGCAGTAGATATATGGAATGAGCTGCCAGTGGATGTACAATTACAATGTTTAAAAGACAGTTGGACAAGTATATGGATAGAATAGTTTGGAGAAATATGGGGCAAACATAGGCACAAAGGACCATCTAGGATAGATCTCTTGGTCGGCATGGACATGTTAGGCTGATGGAACTTTATAACTGGAGATCTTGAGTTTTGAGAAGATTTTGGATATACTGGGACAGTTTTCCCAGGAATGAATGAGTTTGGTCATCTTATGGAGGTTTATAAAACCATAAGGAGCATAGATGGTCACAGTGATTTTCCCAGAATAGGAAAATCTAAAACGAGAGGACATGTTTAAAGTAAGAGGAGAATGTTTTAAAGTGAAAACACAAAGTGCTGGTGTAACTCTACGGGTCAGGCAGCATCACTGGAGAACATGGATAAGTCACGTTTCGGATCGGGACCCGCTTCAGACGTCACCTATCCATGTTCTCCAGAGATGTTGCTGACCCACTGAGTTACTCCAGGGGTTTGTAGTTTTTTTGTAAACCAGCATCTGCAGTTTCGTGTTGTTAAGTTTTAAAGAGAACCTAAGGCGTAATGTTTTCAACAGAAGGTGCAGGTTTACAGAATGAGCTGCCAGCTATACAATACCGTTTATTGTCATTTGAACCTCAAATGAAGTTCAAACGAAATTTGGTTTCTGCAGTCATACAACAAGAAAGAAAACCAAGACACACAATTAACACAATTGAATCTCCTCCTCACTGTGATGGAAGGCAAAGTCATTGTCTCTCCCCAGTCAAGTCAAGTATCTTTTATTGTCATTCAAACTGTCTCCAGTTTGATCGAAATGACCTACCCTGCAGTCATAACAAAAAAAATAAAACAACAGAACACACAATGAACACATTTAACATCCACCACAGTGAGTCTACCAGGCACCTCCTCACTGTGATGGAAGGCAAAAGTCTTAAAGTCCTTGACTCTCCTTCCTTGTTCTCCCTTTGCGTTGAGGCGATTCAGGCTTTCGGTGTTGGGCCCCCTGCCGGGTGATGGTAAGTCCTGCAGCCGAATCCGAGCTCCACGAACGGGCCGGTTCAAACACCACGGCCCGGGGCGGACGAAGCTGCCACCCTCCAGTCCAGCGGACGAAGCTGTTGTTGCTTGAGCTCCAGAGAATCGGTCACCAACCTGGGACCTGCGAGCTCCCGACGTTGTCCATTGGGCCCGCGGCCGAAGCCTCCATTCTTCTCCCAATGTTAAAGCCCCCGGCGGGCGATGGCAAGTCCCACGGACGTTAAGGCCGCGCCGGGCGATGTAAGGCCCTGCTCCGGATCGTTTTCAACCCCGCAATTCAGGCAGGAGAAGTTGCCGTTGCGGGAGCTCCGAAAAGCGGTCTCCCACCAGGGACCCGCGAGCTCCTGATGTCATCGTCCACCGGGCCTGCGGCTGGAGCCTCCGAAGCACCGAAGTCGGGTCGCAGCTGCGCGCAACCACAGCTCTCCACGCTCCGAAGCCAGCCAGCTCCACGATGGTGAGTCCGCAGGCTCCGCGACTGGAGCCCCCAGGTCATTCCGGTTGGAGGCTGCTCCACTATGCTAGGCCCCAATGACAACGGAGACCCGACAGGGAAAAGGTCGGGTCCCCCGTACAGAGAAGAGATTTAAAAGTTTCCCCCACCCCCCTCCCCCTCCCCGTCACCCACATATACACGTCTAAAAACAATATATAAACTACAACCAAACTATACACTCAACAGGACAAAAATTGAAAAAAAGACAGATGGACTGCAGAGGCCGCTGCCGCGAGGCGCCTCCATCTTACACTGTATCAATAATGATTGTAAATTGTCCCTAGTGTGTAGGATAGTGCCAGTGTACAGGGATCGCTGGTCAGCGTGGACTCAGTGGGCTGAAGGGCCTGTTTCCACACTGTATCTCTAAAAAAAACACACTTGAGGTATAGCCAACAGGAACCAATTAACCTCCCAGCATATCTCTGGGATGTGGGAGGAGAATTGGAGTGAATCTGGGGCAACCCCACAAACCCACAATGTTACAGGTCAAGCCACACAGGGGTCAGCACAATCTGGATGGGTGAATGGTCCTCTCTTCATCAGTCACTAGAGTGCAAGAGACTAAACCTCCGAGTCCTGGCGCAGCAGGAGAAGCGAGCTGAACGTACATCAAATCTGACAGCAGATTTCAGGGGACTTGTAAATAGTTTCTCCAGAGCAAAATTGATGTGTTTCTAGGGAATATGATGAGATTCAGTGTAAATGAACAAGCTCATTTATCCGAAAGCTCGACAAGGCTCTTATTTCACTCCACCTCGATCCTTCCCGTGCTGGAAATAATTGATGATAAGTGTTCGATGCTTCCAGGGGAAGAAGAAACAAAGCTCTGTCAGGTCATCAGTTACACAGCAACAGGATGGGAACGTGAGGAAGGCCCGGTCAACTATTCAGAATGGAGTGTGGAGAGAGGAACTCTCCCAGAGCCGGCCCCTCTGAGGATCTCACTTCTTCTACCCACTCTCATCTGGAGGAAGAGGCACACCTCCACGTCAGGTCCTCAGTGGTCAAAAATTCTGAGCAGTTTACAGCATAGAATTGGCTGTTCAGCCCATTAAATCTATTCCTGATGAAATAGACTTGATTCCACTCCGCAGCGCTTGGCCTAGTAAGTTGCCAGTCACACTACTGGAGTTGCTCACCCAGCTACTGATTAAACGAACAGATGCAGTGCTCTGGCTTATTGCTCAGTTCGATCCCAATAACCCATTCCATTAGAAACCCCTCTCCAACCCCTACACCCTTCTTCCCTTGCAACTGTGCTCCCCAAGTATCGACTCTCAACTGAATTGGCTGGGCCATTCCTGCTTACCCTGTTCAGGCCTTTCCTAACTTTGCAAACTTCAACAATCCTCCCCTCCTCAGCCACCTTGTCAACCTGCTTTCTTCAGGTGAACCAGACAAATGTGTTTTGGATGAGGGACAATGACACAATGATAGATTTTAAGAAGGACATCCATTCTAGGAATCCTCTACACTCCAGTAGAGGATTCTGGAGTGTAGAGATTTTGCCTCCCCCAGGAGATCACTCGGTTCTTGGGGTGGAGAGGGGTGATAGCGCTATAAAGGGGAGGGTAGTGTCTTGTGTTCTGTGTCTTGTGTCTACTGTTTGTGGGTGGGGGTGTTTGTTTGTTTGGTGTTCAGCCATGAGCGAATGGCGGTGCGGGCTCGATGGACCTGGTGGTCTGCTCTCGCACCTACTTTCTATGATTCTATGATTCTATGATTCCAAGGAAGAAGCTCCCTTCAAGTGGTTCGAGCTGGTGCATGGTTCGCCAGATTGATTCCCGAGATGGCAGAACTGTTGTATGAGAAGAGATTGGGTTGAGCATGAGTGGGGATCTCATTGAAGCAATCACGATTTTGACTGTATGGATAAGATTTAGGTTATTATTGTTACATGTACTGAGGTATAGTGAAGAGCTTTTGTTTGTGTGATGTCCAATGAAATCAGATAATACTCTACATGAATACAATCAAACCAAACACAAGTATAAAACATAGAACAAAGGGGAAGATACCAAAGTTAAAAATGTTCTCTCGCTGCATTGTAATGTAACAGTTCTGGAGACAAAGTCCAATATCCTCAATGAGTTACGCTGGAAAGTCAGAACTGTACGCAAGCCTATGGAACGACCTTTCAGAAGCCTGAGTGATAACAGAGGGGAAGAATCTGTTCCTGAGTCAAGTGGTGTGCAGTTTCAAGCTTCTGAATCTTCAGCCAAAGGGAAGGGGAAGAAGAGTGAATGACTGGGTGGGACGTCTTTGATTATGTTGGCAGCTTTCCCAAGGCAGCATGAAGTGTAGCTGGAGTCAATGGTGGAGAGTCTGGCCTGTGTGAAGACTGGACTGAATTCACACTCTCTGCAATTTCTTGCAATCTTGGGCAGAGCCTTCCCCAAACCAAGTTGTGATGCTACCCGACAGTATGGTTTCTATGGTGTGTCTGCAGAGAGAGGGGGGGGGAGGTGGTGTTCGGATAACCATGATAGTATTGAATGGCAGAACAAGCTCGAAGGCCTGAATGGCCATTCACCTGCCATTTTTTTGTATTTTTGACATGTAAAACATGCCACCGACAGGCCATTTAATTCACCATCACTTCCTCCACCTCCGCCACACCTTGCCCGCAATGTGTACCATCCACACAATGACCCACAATAATTCCTTCCCTTTCAAGCAGAAGAAGTGTATCTTTTGGCCGTACTCTGGCTTTGAACCTTCTGAAAGATTGAAAATGGGTCACTGCTGCTAATAGTACCTGCCCTGAGTTAGACAATAGACAATAGGTGCAGGAGCAGGCCATTCGGCCCTTCGAGCCAGCACCGCCATTCAATGTGATCATGGCTGATCATCCCCAATCAGTACCCCGTTCCTGCCTTCTCCCCATATCCCCTGACTCCGCTATTTTTAAGAGCAGCTATCTAGCTCTCTCTTGAACGTTGTGCTGATGACCTGGGTCCATGCTAAATGAATTGTATCGGAAGGAGCCCAATGATGACAGAAAATGACTACAGAGGATGCATCTTCCATCAATGCAGTCATCAATGCTTCACCATGGCAACTTCTCCTCACTAAGCCATAACAGTGGATGGATTGAACTCTACTTTCAGCAATAAATGTGTCACATGAATGAAACTGTAAATGAAATCAGGTTGAAATGATATCCTCTGTCCCCGAGGCATTGTATCCCAGTGGTGTTAATTAACTGTAAGTAAAACCTTTAGTTGTAATATGCAATATTTCAAAGATGACTTTGCGCAGGGAACTGGATGTAGATAGATTTGGTGGGTTAACCCTTTGATTACAGGACTCTTTGACCGAGGACAAAACCTAGACGTCAGCAGAGTCATTATCGCCAGCATTTTGAGGAGGGGACTGGTCACAGCCTTTCCAAAGGCAGCTGTGGTCTGGCAACACAACCAAGGGTGAATAAAAGAGGCACTTGGCCGAGAAATAAAGAGAGAAGAAAGAAAGGTGTGTCACTGTGGAAGAACCACAGGAAGAACCGTGGGTGGCACGGTGGCACAGCGGTAGAGTTGCTGCCTTACAGCGCATCCGGCGTCAGAGACCCGACTACGGGTGCTGTCTATACAGAGTTTGTACGTTCTTCCCGTGGGTTTTCTCCAAGATCTTCGGTTTCCTCACACACTCCAAAGACGTATAGGTTTGTAGGTTAATTGGCTTGGTTTTAGTGTAAATTGTCCCTAGTGTGTGTAGGGTAGTGTTAATGTGCGGGGATCGCTGGTTGGCGCAGACTCAGTGGGCCGAAGGGCCTTGTTTCTGCGCTGTGTCTCTCAATTAAAATAAACTAAACCTTCCATAATCTTAGGATAGTTCACAGGGCTTGTGAGGTCTTAGTGTATGTTCACTGTGTCATTTAGTAAAGTATAACAGCCAATTTCCATGCAGCAAGATCCCAGAAATGACAATTATATGATAACCAAGAAACCTTTTCACTGTAGTGGCTTTAGGGTAAATACTCATCGCCGCATGTTCCCAGCATGTTCCCTGAATAAATGTGCCATGGAATTATCAGTATCTATCTGAGATATTGAAAAATTCTGATTAAATCTGGCAGTGAAGCATTCCGCCAATATCGGCCTGCCCACAGTGTGGCACTCCCTCAGCACTGCTCCACAGTATGATATCCCCTCTGGTACTGCCCCTCCCACATTTGTGGCACTCCCTCAATATTGTTCCTCGCCCAGTGCAGCACTCTCTCACCACTGCCCCTCCCACAGTACCTCACTCTCTTGGTACCACCCTTCCCACTGTGGTGATATATTCACTTCTGAGATTGGGTTGACAATCAATATCCCCTCCCACAGCGCAGCACTCCCTCAGTATTGCCCCAACCACATTACAGCTCACTTTCAGTAATGCCTGTCCCAAAGTTTAGCACTCCCTCCATATCACCCTTCCCACAGTGGGGCACTTCCGATGTTTATTCTCTTAGGGGTTGAGTTGGCAATCAATATGCATTCCATCCCACTGATACCCACAATTAGTTTGCCTATCCTTCCCCCGTCTCTTGTAAGGACTGCCCATTCCTTCACCTCCATCGCATCCACTCCAATGATAAGACTTTCCACACCAATCCCTTTAATATGTTTTCTTTTCCCTTCAACCATACACCCATCACCACCCCTCCCCTCCCCCCCTCGATCCTCCACATCCTCCAAGACAGAGCAAGGATTGGGATCCCCTTGTCCTCAGCTTCCAACACACCATCTTCCCCCTATTCCCCAGGAGGAGACATTTCAGACCATTGGGTCCATGCCTTCCAACCCCATTATACCGCCCCCGCCCGCCCTCCATATTTCGTTCGCAGTCACTCGCACACACACATCATCTCTCCTTTGATATTTTATAAAGCAAACCAATAATCGAGCTACATTACAACAGTCGATCAACCGACCTGAACATCTTTGGCATGTGGAAGAAAGCTGGAACACTTGGGGAAGCACACACTGCCACACTGAGAACATGCCAACTCCACACACAGGCAACACTTGAGGTCAGAATCAAACCTGGGTTGCTGGAGCTCTGAGGCAATGACACTACCTTCTGCAACTGCTCGAAGGATCACCCTCCATAATTTTAATCAACTCCAGCAAGATTTCACCACAGGACACCACTGGACACTTCTTCCCTCCCCTTCTCTTTCATGATTTCAAAGAGATTGTTCTCTGCTTAACTTCTGATGGTACTTTAGCATTCAAACACAGGAGATACAAGTAGTAGAAACAAAGAACTACGGATGCTGATTTATACCAAAGATACACAAAGTGCTAAAGTAACTCAGCAGATCAGGCAGCATCTCTAGAGAAAAAAGATGTGACATTTCGGACTGTCATCTACACAAAATGCCATCTATCCTTTATCTCCACAGATGCTTCCTGACCCACTGAGTTTGCTTCCAATCAGCTTCCAATCCTGTTGCTTTAATTTGCATCCCACTCCCACCTTGTCCTCTCTATCTTCAGACTCCTATGTGGACAAAGAGTGGGGGCTTCATCTCAGTCCATTCTCCATCATCAAAGGCATCTACAGTGGCTTGCAAAAGTATTCATACCCCTTGAACTTTTCCACATTTTGTCACGTTACAACCACAAACGTAAATGTATTTTATTGGGATTTTATGTGATAGACCAACACAAAGTGGTGCATAATTGTGAAGTGGAAGGAAAATGATACATGGTTTTCAAAATTCTTCACAAATAAAAAACTGAAAAGTGTCGAGTGCAAAAGTATTCAGCCCCCCCCCCCCCCGAGTCAATACTTTGTAGAACCACCTTTCGCTGCAATTACAGCTGCAAGTCTTTTGGGGTATGTCTCTACCAGCTTTGCACATCTAGAGACTGAAATTTTTGCCCATTCTTCTTTGCAAAATAGCTCAAGCTCAGTCAGATTGGATGGAGAGCGTCTGTGAACAGCAATTTTCAAGTCTTGCCAGAGATTCTCAATTGGATTTAGGTCTGGACTTTGACTGGGCCATTCTAACACATGAATATGCATTGATCTAAACCATTCCATTGTAGCTCTGGCTGTATGTTTAGGGTCGTTGTCCTGCTGGAAGGTGAACCTCCGCCCCAGCCTTTTGCAGACTCTAACAGGTTTTCTTCCAAGATTGCCCTGTATTTGGCTCCATCCATCTTCCCATCAACTCTGACCAGTTTCCCTGTCCCCGCTGAAAAAAAGCATCCCCACAGCATGATGCTGCCACCACCATGTTTCACAGTGGGGATGGTGTGTTCAGGGTGATGTGCAGTGTTAGGTTTCCGCCACACATAGCGTTTTGCATTTAGGCCAAAAACTTCAATTTTGGTCTCATCTGACCAGAGCACCTTCCTCCACATGTTTGCTGTGTCCCCCACATGGCTTGTGGCAAACTGCAAACGGGACTTCTTATGGCTTTTTTTCAACAATGGCTTTCTTCTAGCCACTCTTCCATAAAGGCCCGATTTGTGGAGTGCACGACTAATAGTTGTCTTGTGGACAGATTCTCCCACCTGAGCTGTGGATCTCTGCAGCTCCTCCAGAGTTACCATGGGCCTCTTGGCTGCTTCTCTGATCAATGCTCTCCTTGCCCGGCCTGTCAGTTTAGGTGGACGTCCATGTCTTGGTAGGTTTGCAGTTGTGCCATACTCTTTCCATTTTCGGATGATGGATTGAACAGTGCTCCGTGAGATGTTCAAAGCTTGGGATATTTGTTTATAACCTAACCCTGCTTTAAACTACTCCACAACTTTATCCCTGACCTGTCTGGTGTGTTCCTTGGGCTTCATGATGCTGTTTGTTCACTAGTGTTCTCTAACAAACCTCTGAGGCCTTCACAGAACAGCTGTATTTATACTGAGATTAGATTACACACAAGTGGACTCTATTTACTAATTAGGTGACTTCTGAAGGCAATTGGTTGCACTGGATTTTATTTAGGGGTATCAGAGTAAAGGGGGCTGAATACTTTTGCACGTGACACTTTTCAGTTTTTTTTTTGTAAAAAAATTTGAAAACCATGTATCATTTTCCTTCCCCTTCACAATTATGCATCACTTTGTGTTGGTCTATCACATAAAATCCCAATAAAATACATTTACGTTTGTGGTTGTAACGTGACAAAATGTGGAAAAGTTCAAGGGGTATGAATACTTTTGCAAGCCACTGTATATGAAGTCCTACACCAGGGACAGCTACTGTCCTATAATTCTCTGGTTCTTAAACCGACCTGTACAACCCGAATTTTACTTCAGCAACGGGACACTAGAGCCCATCACTTGCATTACTAGGGACTTATTTTCTAATTGTATATTGCATTATCTTTTTTTGTTTGCAGAGACTTTTTGTTTTCACTGTCTTGTAGAATGTATGTGTCATTTATGAATAAATTATATCCAATTTATGTTTCTATGTGTCTGTCTATGTGCCTGTAAAGCTGCTGCAAGATATTCATTGTATCTATACTTCACCATACTTGTGCATAGACAGTAATCTTAACTTGACTTGACTACATTGCTCCAATGATGCCCAGATAGACTTGAGGAACAACTTTAGGATGCTACATTTTACTTCGGAGTCACGTGAGTGACTACGTGAAGAAGACCCGTCAGGGCGCATGCGCGTCATTACGTCAGATGCATTGGCGCCCACGGTCTAGTGGAATGTAGTTTTTACAACTCCAAGGTAAGTAAAACACTTTTTGGGAGATTTTTAGGTCCGTTTGCTGTGGTGGTCTGTTGCGATTTTTTCACAGGCACCATGAACAAAACGGGCAAGGGCAAGAGGCGAGCCGCAAAGCCGATAGAGAGCCGCGGGAATGCGGTTGGTGAAGGGCTGCCTCATACCCCTGTAACAGTCGCCGGCTGGGAGCGGGGCGACTGTGGACTTGTGTATTTAGAAAAAGATCGGAGCCAGCGTCAGTTGGGCGCTAGCCAACATGCAAGTCAGGTCCATGGAGCAAGAGTCAGTTTGGGATTCACCTCCAAGGCTGGATACCACTTTCTGAGTAGATATTCCAAATGGAGAACCTGTACACAGGTTGATCCAACAAGACATACTCCAGGAGGAGTGATGTCAGAGCCAGGCTTCAGAAGCCAGGTCAGCAGCACCTAGTAAAGGGCTGCTTGATAGCACCCTCATTGATGAGGCGCGTGCACAGGGTCAGCAGAGTTCTCCGATACAAGCGAAGACGGCAGCTGCCAGATATTATATTTCTGGCAGTACGATTCGCTGCTCTGTGAGAGTTCTGACCCTGACTCTGACGGTGAGGCCGATACAAGCGAAGACGGCAGCTGCCAGATGTTCTACTCCTCGCAGTATGATTCGCTGCCCCGTCAGAGTCAGAAGAGCCACTGGGAGAAGAAGTGGCCTCTACGATCAACTATTTTGTCTTCCATCAGCTCCAGTAGCTTACGATGGATGAAAATGCCAAAAAAGCACGAGACCCCAAGGAACTGCGTATTGCTGAAAGTACTAGCAGTGATCCAAGATATAAGGGGTCAGATGGGCGAGGGCATGTGAGCCTAAGAAATAAAACTGCAGAGAATATTGAAGCTGCTGGGTTGAGGAACAAGTGCATTTTTGCAAGAACAATGGATGGAGGCCAGGGATGGAGATGCATCAAGAGGCACTAGGGTTGCTATGTAGCGCCCACTTCGAGATGAATTATTTCAGGAAGTATGCCATTTGGCCCACCATCAACCCCAAGTTGCAGGAACTCTGTAAAGCCCAGCAATGTGCAGTCACTCAACTTACTCTTCGGAGAAAAACCTCACGAAACGTGGGAAAGAGTTGGATGATGAGGCAAAAACAGCAAGGTTGATCAAAACATCGATGGTCGGCAAGTCTGTGAAGAGGAGGTATCCTTTCACACATCATACAGAATCCTGGGCCTACACCAGGAACAAGTCGACCATTGAAGCAGGGGCGCAGTTGGCGTCCTGCAGCGGGAACACGAAAAAGCATGGGTTTTCCTGCCAGGAGCCAGGGACCACAGGTCACTCAGGTGACAAAGGAGGTAGGTGGACCTGGTTCTCATGGGAACATATTAAGGCAAAATCAGCCAAATATTGGAAGCAAATTACTTCAGATTCATTATTCTGAGTATTATTCAAAGGCTTCGAATTGATTCGATCCAAATAGTGATTTGCCATCCAGCATGTTCCTAGCCGAACACTCCAATTTCACAAAAAGAAGTGATGGAGGTTCAAGCTGAATTTGAAAACTTGTCTATAAACAAGTAATTGAAAGGTTGGTTTATCAAAACCACCAAAATGTGTTTAAATTTTCTCGACCTAAAAAGGTGAGGAGTATTTTAGATCTGACAAGTCTTTAAAATTTTGTGAAGTATAGACACTTCAAAATGGAGACTTTGAGACTGCCAAACAACTTATTTCAAAAGAAGTTATATGGCACATAAATCTGAAAGATGTATATTACTCGGTGTCTGTTCATTTGTAAGATAAAAATATTTGAAATTTATCTGAATGAAACAGTTATGTCTAATGGGTTAACTTCAGTTCCTAGAATTTCACTAAATTTGTAAAACCAATTTTGGGGCTAATTAGAGTCCAAGGACGGATGTTGATGGCTTAACTGGATGATGTCCTAATTAGGACGAACAAGAGAATTAGTGAGTTATCTCTCTCAAGTTTTGGGTTTAATTCATCCAGAGAAATCAAGGTTAACGCCACTTACAACAATTGATTATTTTAATTTCACAATTGATTCAATTGACATGGTAGTAATTTTTCCAAGGGTAAAGGGCAGAGCTGATTGATGGTTGCATTAAGATGTTGAAAAAACAACAATCCAATTAAGACAGGTGGCCAGCTTGCTAGGAAAATTAGTGTTATTTCCAGCAATACAATATGGGACATTGCACTTCCAGCAGCTACAGACAGCAAAAAGAAAAGGCACTAAGATGCATTGTGGCCATTTTGATAGGCCATGCAGTTAAACAACAAATGCTGCTTCTGATTTGCAGTGGTGGATTTAACATGTCTCCAGTAGTTCGAGCAAGATACTGATTGAACAGCCTTCCATGGTCTTACAGACTGATGTCAGTACACTAGGATTGGAGCCACTGAAATGGTATCCATCTGTGGACAGATGGAATATGAAAGAGGCATTATTTTTTGCAGACATGGAGAATCAACGTTTTACAGCTGTTGTTAATACAACTAATCTGCATGTTCAGCTTCAAATTAACAATACTACAGCAATGGCATATATTAATCGTATGGGTGGAATTAAGTCGGTGTCATGTGACAAATTGGCTAATCAAATCTGGACTTGGTGTGTTGACAAATATTTGGTTTCAACTATTTATCTACCAGGTAGATTCAATATAGTAGCAGACACTAGGTGACGGGAATTTCCATGATAACAAAGAATGGATGTTGAATCTTAAGATTTTAATGATATAGTAGTCAGATTTGGGAAGCCAGATACGACTTGTTTCCATCCAGACTCAATCACCAGTTACAGAGATATGTGTTATGGGAACTACATCGGGAGACAGTAGCGATTGATGCTTTCTCGCTACATTAGGGTGGTATGTTTTTATATGCATTTTCCATCATTCTGTCTCATAAACCAGTGTCTGCTTAAAATGAAGCAGGATGCTGCCTCTGGGGTACTGGTGGTACCGGACTGGTCTACGCAGCCATGGTTCCCTTTGATATTGAAATTAATGACACAGTTTCTGTTAAAGATTCCCAAAAGAAGGGATTTACTGGTGTATCCGATAATTGGAGAGTAACATCCGTTATATGCCTGTATGGATCTGTTAATTTGCAGGTTTTAAAAAGAGGATTGTCTGGGCACACTGTGGACATGCTTACAGCAGTCTGGCGGAAGAGCACTCAAAAGCAGTACATTTGCGAATCTTAGGTTGTGACTCTGTAAATGCTGCTTTCCCATTATGTAAAGAATGGGAAATTTTTCTGTGTACAAAAGAATATTGAATGTTGTACGACACATGTCTCAAATGTCTTAGGTTTTCTCAACACTCTATTATGAGGGGTTGAGTTATAGTGCGATTTATTCAGCCAGAAGTATATTGTCCTCATATTTTTATTGATGGGGTCGGAAAGACATCCTGTTGAGTCTCGTTCTTTCGTTTCCAGATTAATGAAAGGAATTTTAATTCCAGACCTTCTAAACCTAGGTATGGCAATCTGGAATATAGAGTGGTTTTAAGCTACTTCATCAATGGACTCTTGGTATGATTCTGATTTTGGCAAATTCAGCATGAAGGTAGTCATGCTTATGGCACTTGTAACAAGCACAGAGAGTGCAGACATTACAAAAGTTACAGATACACAGGATGGAAGTACCTCAGGATAATGTTATGTTTTACATTTATGACCTACTCGAATGAAGCAGGGTCAGGTGTGACAGGATTCAAGAGTGTTTATTAGCATATTCCATGGATCCATGTCTATGTGTTAAGACATATTTGTTGCAATACATTGATGCTACAAAGGTCTTATGAAAAATGAAAACAAGATTGTTTATCATTCACGAAAAACCATACAAGATAGTGTCAGTTCAGACTATTTCAAGATGGTTAAAACAAGTCTTGGTTGCTGCAGGTGTTAGCAGTGAAGTTTTTACATCCCATTCGATTTAGCAGCAACATCGGCGGCCAGGGCGAAGGACGTCCCGTCGACCATATTCTCGCATCCGCCGGGTGATCTAATAAGTTGGTGTTTCAACACTTTTAACATCGGCCTATTGCCAATACGGGGCTGTTTGCAGATACTATATTAAGTTCTGCTTAAATTCCCCTGGGTTAAAGGGGATACTGTTAATTCTATTATTCAAATAAATGAATTACTGCATTTTTTCATGCAAATGTCATTGATGCGTTATTGATTATTTCTCGTTCCGAGTCAATCAATGCAGTGAGAAGCCGGGATTTGAATCTGTGGCATGAAATCACAAAGCTTTAAAGTCTTCACGTAGTCACTCACATGACTCCGAAGTAAAATAGTAAGATTAAACGAGAACTTACCAGTTTGAAGTTTGATCTTTATTTTATGAGGAGTTACGTTGGTGATTACGTGCCCACCACGCCCAACCCTTTTTCATAAAGGTCAGCTGGAAATTCTAAAATGTACTCATTTTTACTATGTTACTATGTTACTTCGTTATTGGTGTTTTGTGATTTCACACCGCTGCTTTGAAGATTGACGTGCTTGCGCCCTGACGGGTCTTCTTCACGTCCACCCCCTATCAGTCTGAAGAAGGGTTTCGGCCCGAAACGTTGCCTATTTCCTTCGTTCCATAGATGCTGCTGCACCCGCTGAGTTTCTCCAGCATTTTTGTGTATCTTCTCTGTCCACTTGACTGTTTCCCTTCTCTGATGACTGCAGACACACAAAGGTGGTCATGGTAATTGTGTAACTGACAGTCCAATACTCAACAGCTTCAGCAGAATGATATTTGAAAAGAGTTTACTGCGTGCACAGTAAAGATTAAACAACACTCAATATGGAAATAAAATTAAACTGAAATTAATTCTGGGAATAAAAGTGCTGGGAGCCTGAAATAAAAGCAGAGATTAGATAGTCTGCGCTTGATTTCCCTGAAAGGATAGAAGTATATAAAATAATTTGCAGTATAGATAGGGCAGAAAGTCAGAATCTTTTTCGTAGTGGTGTATCAAAAACAAAAGGGCATAGATTTAAAGTGAGAGGAAGGAGTTTTAAAGGGGAGCTGAAGGGAAGGTTTTTTACACTGAGTCTGGTTGATATCTGGCAAGAGCTGCCAGAGGAGGTAATGGAATCAGATACAATTACGATGTTTGAAAGGCATTTAGATGGATACTGAAACGGACAAGGCCTAGGAGGATACATACACGGGTGCAAATGGGTTTACTGTAGATAGGCAAGAAAGTCAGCTTGGTGGGCCGAAGAGCCTGTTTCTCTGCTTGTGATTCTGACTTTATGATTCTAATGCAGGAAATCTTCAACAGTGTCGGTGAGAGAGAGAAATAGTTGACATTATTCTTGATTAGGACAGATGTCATGAGTCGATGATGAGTCGGCGTACAGGATGGAGGTGGAGCTGCTCACAGGATGGTGCAAATCCCACAACCTCATTCTCAACGTGGGAAAAACTAAGGAGATGGTGGTTGACTTCAGGAGGGCGGGAAAACAACACCATACACCTCTGCACATCGATGGAGCTGATGTGGAAAGTGTCAACAGCGTGAAGTTCCTAGGACTCCACCTGTCAGATGACCTGACGTCCACGACCAACACCACAGCACTGGTCAAGAGAGCCCAGCAGCGACTACACCCTCTCCGAAGACTACGTAAAGCAGGTCTCCCCACTACACACCTACGAACTTTTTATAGGGGGACAATCGAGAGCACATTAACCTACGGCATCACTTC
>CM075978.1:103190778-103317057 GCA_038087875.1 Malacoraja senta
CAGGAAATGGCCCTGATTCTAGTCCTTCGGCTGAGGAAGAACAGGACTGTCTTACCCTGTCTGCCCTCCATATGACTCCAGACACACCAATATGCTTGGCTTTTAACTGGCATTTCTGAAATAGCCCAGCTTTGCACAGTTTTTTGGTGAGGCCACATTTGGGGTATCGTGTGCAGTTCTGATCACTCCATTACAGGAAGGATGTGGATGCTTTGGAGAGGGTGCACCATGTTATTGATTAGATTAGAGAGCATACGCTATAAGGAACTTTTGGACAACTTGGATTGTTCTCGCTGGAACAAGGGAAACTGAGTGGAGCCCTGATAGAAGTAATATAATGAGGTATAGTATAATGTAGAAAAACAAACATTTTCCCAGGGTGGAAATGTCAATTATTAGTGAGCAATGCCTCAAGATTAGAGAGAGAAAGCTTACATTTTTCTTACACAGCGGGAGGTAGTTATCTGGAACACATTGCCAGGGGTGGCAATGATGATGATGCTTCAGAGGTTCACCAGGTCAATTCCTGGGATGCCGGAACTGACATAGGATGAAAGCATGGGTCGACTGAGCTTGTATATTCACTGGAATTTAGAAGGATGAGAGGGGATCTTATAGAAACATATACAATTCTTGAGGGATTGGACAGGCTAGATGCAGGAAAAATGTTCCCGATATTGGGGGAGTGCAGAACCAGGCGTCACATAGAAACATAGAAACATAGAAACATAGAAACATCACAGTTTAAGAATAAGGGGTAGGCCATTTAGGGCTGAGATGAGGAAAAAAAAATTCACCCAGAGAGTTACGAATCTGTGGAATTCTCTGCCACAGAAGGCAGTGGAGGCCAATTCAATGGAATTTTTCAAGAGAGAGTTAGATATACTGTAGCACTTAGGGCTAATGGAATCAAGGGATATGGGGGAAAAAGCAGGAACGGGGTACTGATTTTGGATGATCAGCCATGATCATATTAAATGGCGGTACTGACTCGAAGGTCTGAATGGTGTACCTATTTTCTATGTTTCTATGACATTGTGAGCCAAAGGGACTGGTAAGGGCCTGTCCCACTTAGGCAATTTTTTCGGCGACTGCCGGCGACTGTCATAGTCGTAGAAGGTCGCTGAAAAACCGGCAACTGACCCCCTACGAGAATGTCTACGAGAATGTCTACGAGAATGTCTACGAGAATGTCTACAACAATGTCTACGACAAGCTACAACAATCTACCACCTAGTCGACGTCAAGCTACGGCAAGCTATCAACAACCGGCGACCCATTAGGACGTCCACCCACGAACACACCTATTACATCCTACATCCACCGGCGACAGGTACCGGCGACTGAATTGTCTTAAGTTGTCTTCAGTTGTCGTAGCTTGTCGCGTGTGGAATTCACTGGTCAGCACCTGGCGACAACCTATGTCACCTGGCGACAACCTACATCATCCTGGCGACAACCGACGTCATCCTGGCGACAACCTACGACAGCACCTACGTCAGGAGGTCAAGAGCTCAATGAGCACCTACTCATTGGCGTCAAGCCCACTGTCGCCGACTGTCGCCGAAACATTTTGAACATTTCAAAATCCAGCGGCGACCAGAAAAACGCTATGACTCTTTGGGCGACTGAGGAGACAACTATACAGACGATACCCCAGCGACCATGTGGCGACAGCCTAGCCGCCTGTAGTCGCTAAGAAATCGCCGGTGGGACATGCCCTTTACTGTGCAATACTGTTCTGTGTTTTTGTTCTATATTCAGGGACCTATTAAGATGGCCAATAATACAGTTAAAAACACAGAATCAGGCCTTTTGGCCAACCATGTGAATGCTGACTATCAAATGCCCTTCAAAATAATCCCTTTGGTTGAGTTATCAGTGATTAAGTACATGAAAACAAAAGGTGCTGGAAACACTCAGCTGGTTAGGCAGCATCTGTAAAGGAGAAGTTAATATTTTCATCTTCTGCAAGATTTTGCTAACCTACTGATCTAATTGGTCTCTCTGCATGTTGCTACAGGTATAATCTCAATATACATGACATCATTTTTATTAACCCACGCCGCAATGATGCCTTTTGAAGAGATTATCAAAACATTCACAAGAAGTGGAGGACTTTAGTTATAAGGAGAGATTGGATAAGTTAGAAATTTAAGAAAGATATTGGTAAAAAGCTAAAAAAAAAATCATCCTGCTTGAAGGATGATGAGACTGCTTATAGAGAAATTTAAGAGAGACACAAGCATGTGCAATTGCTGAAATCTTGAGCAAACACAATTCAATAGTATTACCAAATCTATTGATCAAGGCGATGGTGGAGCTGGAGGCCCTGCAGCAGCCTGGGGTTCAGCTGGATCAGTCGCCTCTCCAAGAGACCGAGCGCACGGATCAGACGTGACCTGCAACAGCACAGAGCTGTGGGACTGCAGTGTTTTAGGTTAGTTTAATTTAGTTTAGATAAGAGATGCAGCACAGAATCAGGCCCTTCAGCCCACCGAGTCCATGCTGACCACGATCCCCGCACATTAACACTATCCAACACACTCGGGACAGTTTACAATGTTACCAAAGCCAATTAACCTACAAACCTGTACATCTTTGGAGTGTGGAGGAAACCGGAGCACCCGGAGAAAACCCACGCAGGTCACGGGAAGAACGTACAAACTCCGTACAGACAGCACCCGTGGTCAGGATCGAACCCAGGTCTCTGGTGCTGTAAGGCAGCAACTCTACCGCTGCACCAACGGGCCACCTCAGTGGTGGATATTAACGGCTTCGCTTGGCATAGTCAACTATGAATTCTGCACTTATGACAACATAGACTTGAAAATGACATCAATTGCCTGCCCATGTTTCTCTTCAGATGTTGCCTGACCCACTGTGTTCATTTAGCAGTTTGTTTGTTGCTCAAGATTTCAGCATCAGCAGTCTCTAGAGCCTCCATCATTTTTAGCAACCTTTAAAGCATAACTTAATCTTCCCTTCACTCTTTAACTGAAAACCTCGCGCAATGCAAACAGAACCTTTCCCTCTGGGGGTGAATTAGTGGAAATTAATGGATAAACTAGCATGTTAGGTGGTGTTTTATCAAAAACCTTTGACTGGTAGCCAATACCTTCATCCAGGTTAGTAATATATAGCATGGGTTAATGGTTCTTACATTGATTTTGGGGGAACACCACTGTAAACCTTCCTCTGGTCGGAAAGGCAAACAGTTTTCCACTGCTGCCGTCTTCCATTCTTTTATTAGGATTGTATCCACATTGCTGCTGATCTCTTAATCCAGTCGGCTTCAAAATGCCAGCAATTCTTGCTGGGGGTAATTTATCAAACTGCAATAAAAACAGAAAATACTTTGTCTCTCAGGCAGCCCCTGTGGGGTTCCAACGCTGACTGAACCTGCTCAAAAGTCAAGTGTGGAGCAAGTGTCTGGGATTACTACAATTACATTCAAAAGAAACTGTCTACTGTGGAAGAAAATAATCTTAACAATGTGATTGGTAGGCAGTCTGAGAGACAGAAAGAGCATGTGAAGATGTTCTCAATGGAATGACAATTGAACTGCCAACAAGTGGCGAGGGGATGATAATATTTAGACTCAGTGACTTACACAGCATAGAAACAGTCCCTTCGGCCCAGCTTGTCCAGATCGCCAAGGTGTCACCCCAATCTAGTCCCATTATCCTGTGTATGCCCCATAACACTCTAATCGGTTTATGACCCATGTAGTTCTCCAAATGTCTTCTAAACATTGTAATGCCCTCCCCCCCCCCCCCCCCCCACCTCTACCATTCCTCTGCCAGCTCCTTCCCATGTGCCCACCTTCCTCTGTGGGAGAAGGTTTCCCCTTTGGTCGACTTCACATTTTACCATCATACTATAAATCTAAGCCCTCATTTTAGATTTTCCTGCCCAGGAAAAAGACTGACCATTCACCTTATGCCCTCATTATTTTATAAACTTCCATCAAGTCACTCCTCAGCCTCCTTTATTCCAAGGCTTCCAGTCCCAGTAACATTCTTCTTAATCATTTATGCACCCTCTCTCTCATAATCATAGTATAGTGAACATAACTGCGCACAATATTCCAGATGCAGCCTCACCAATGTCTTGTACAGCTGTAACATGTTGTCCCAATTCTTCTACTCATTGCCGCATCCAATAGATAGATATGCCTTTATTGTCATTCAGACCGAAGTCTGGACGAAATTGCAGCAGTCATACATATAATACAATAAAAACAACAATAAACACATATTACTATCCACCACAGTGAGTCCACCCAGCATCTCCTCACTGTGATGGAGGCAAAAGTCTTAGGTCTGCAGTCTCTTCCTCCTCTTCTCCCTCTGCGCTGAGGCGATACCCCCCGGAAGATGTTATAAATCAGTCCCGCGTCTCAAACACCGCGGCCCGGGGTGGTCGGAAGCTGCCGCCCACCAGTCCTGCAGACGCAGCCGCTGGCCCGCGGCCGAACCCCAGACTCAGGCCACCACCGGCAGAACACCGTCCCAGCCACCCTCACGTGAGTACCGTGCCGTCTTCAGCCTCAGGCTGGCCGCCCCGACATGGGCGCCGAACCTCCCCCGGGCCAGGCCGCCCCGACATGGGTGTCGCTTCTTCCCCGGGCCGGGCCGCCCGACTTGGGCGTCGCTTCTTCCCCGGGCTGGGCCGCCCCGACTTGGGCGTCGCTTCTCCTCCGGCCGGGCCACCCCGACATGGGTGCCGAACCTCCCTCGGGCTGCGAGCGCCGCACCTCCCGAGCTCGGCCGCACCAAAGGGAGCCTCGTTCCACCCTTGGGCTGGCCGCCCTCACGAGAGCGCCACAACCTCTCAATGATGGCAAGCATACGTATTCTTCACCATCCAGTCTATCAATGTCACCACTTTAAGAGAAACTATGTGCTTGTATCCCTATAATTCATCCCTATATCATTTTTACAATACCCCCACGACCCTACCATTCAGTGTGTATGTCCTGCCCTGGTTTCTGAAAATACATCATTTCACATTTTCACATGTTTCTTTGAGTTAAATTCCATTTGCCATTGCTTGGGGCTCACTTTCCCAGTTGATCAAGATCCTGTTGTAACTTTGGACAATCTTCTTCATTGCCCACCAATTTTGATGTCATCTGCAAACTTACTAATTATATTGAAACTGCACTAGTTGGGGTTAAGAATCGAAAGTTGTCTAATAATGAAATTGGGTTCCATCGATCTTGCAAACTATTGGTGAAGGTGGGGTAAGAGTCAGTCATGTCATCTCAATGTTGTACAGAGAGACGGGTCCAGTCTAAGGATATGGGTGTGGCAGAGATCAGCAAATTAGACAGAACCATTCGATAAATAGTGTTCGACCTGAAAACGTAACTTTGTTTCTATTTCCACAGATGCATGCCCGACCAGCTGAGTGTTTCCAGCATCTTCTGATTTATTTTGGATTTCCAACGTAATGGTTTACCTCTAGGTTCGATGCTGCACCCAACCATATCAACAATTTGGATGAGAATGTGCAAGGCTTGGTTAGTAAGTTTGTAGATGACATCAGAACGTATGATATCGTAGATGGTGGAGTGGAATGTCAAGAAGTGCAGTGGGATCCTGATCATCTGGGCAGGTGGTCTGAGGAATGGCGAATGGAGTTTAATTCTGATAAATGTGAGGCATTGTATTTTGGGAAGTCAAATCAGGACAGGAACTTCATAGAGAATAATAGGGCCCTAGGGTGTGTTGTAGAGCAGAGAGACGTACGTGTACAAGTACATGTAATTGAAGGAAGAAGGGTCCCAACACGAAGCGTCACCTGTTCCATTTCTCTGGAGATGCTGCCTGACCCACTGAGTTACTCGAGCACTTTGTGTCTATCTTTGGCATAAACCAGCATCTGCAGTTCCTTCCTACACATACATGTAGTTGTACTTGTATATGTACTACAAGTACACATAGTTCTTTTAAACTGGCATCGCAGGTGGACAGCGTGGTGAAGAAGGGTTTTGGCACAATGGCCTTCATCTGTCAGGGCACTGGGTATAGAAATTTTGATGTGATTTTATACAAGACATTGGTGAGATCACATTTTAAATATTGTATCCTGTTTGGGTTACCTAGCTAGGGGAAAATGGCAATAAACTGGAAGAGTGCAGAAATGATTCACATGCATGTTAACAGGACCTGAGAGCCTTGAGTCATTGGGGAGAAGTTAGTCAAGCTAGGAGTTTTTTTTTCTAGACTTGGGGAACCAAGATTAAGATGGCATAGGTTTAAAATGAAAGAATAAAGATTTAATAGGAACCTGAGGGGAAACTATCACACAGAGGGTAGTACGCTTATGGAATGATCTGCCAGAGAAAGTAGTTGAGGCAGGTGTAATAACATTTCTAAAACATTTAAACAGGCACATGAATATGACAGGTTTAGAGGGATATGGGTAAAAACATGGACAAATGGGACCAGCTTAGATGGAGCATCCCTCAATATTCAGGAGGGATAGAGAGAAAGGAAAAGGAGGTGGGGTAGCGTTGCTGGTTAGAGAGGAGATTAACGCAGTGGAAAGGAAGGACATTAGCTGTAGGATGTGGAATCGGTATGGGTAGAGCTGCGAAACACTAAGGGGCAGAAAACGCTGGTGGGTGTTGTGTACAGGCCACCTAGCAGTAGTAGTAAGTTGGGGATGGCATTCAAACAGGAAATTAGAAATGCGTGCAACAAAGGCAAAACAGTTATAATGGGTGACTTCAATCTACATATAGATTGGGTGAATCAAATTGGCAGGGGTTGCTGAGGAAGAGGATTCTTGGAATGTATGCGGGATAGTTATCTAAACCAACATGTAGAGTAACCAACGAGAGAGCAGGCTATTCTAGACTGGGTATTGAGTAAGGAGGAAGGGTTAGTTAGCAGTCTTGTTGTGCGTGCCCCCTTGGGCAAGAGTGACCATAATATGGTTGAGTTCTTCATTAGGATGGAGAGTGACATTGTTAATTCAGAAACAACGGTTCTGAATTTAAAGAAGGGAACTTTGAGGGTATGAGACGTGAATTGGCCAAGATTGACTGGCAATTAGTTCTAAAAGGGTTGACGGTGGATATGCAATGGAAGGCATTTAAAAGACTGCATGGATGAACTACAAAAATTGTTCATCCAGTTTGGCAAAAGAATAATCAGGGAAGGTCGTGCATTCCGTGGATAACAAGGGAAATCAGGGATAGTATCAAAGCAAAAGATGATGCGTACAAATTAGCCAGAAAAAGCAGCATACCAGAGGACTGGAGAAATTCAGAGACCATCAGAGGAGGACAAAGGGCTTAATTAGGAAAGGGAAAATAGATTATGAAAGGAAACTGGCAGGGAACATAAAAACTGACTGCAAACGTTTTTATAGATATGTGAAGAGAAAGAGATTAGTTAAAACAAATGTAGGTCCCTTGCATAGATACATAGATACATAGAAAATAGGTGCAGGAGTAGGCCATTCGGCCCTTCGAGCCTGCACCGCCATTCAATATGATCATGGCTGATCATCCAACTCAGTATCCCGTACCTGCCTTCTCTCCATACCCCCTGATCCCCTTAGCCACAAGGGCCACATCTAACTCCCTCTTAAATATAGCCAATGAACTGGCCTCAACTACCCTCTGTGGCAGAGAGTTCCAGAGATTCACCACTCTCTGTGTGAAAAAGTTTTTCCTCATCTCGGTCTTAAAGGATTTCCCCCTTATCCTTAAGCTGTGACCCCTTGTCCTGGACTTCCCCAACATCGGGAACAATCTTCCTGCATCTAGCCTGTCCAACCCCACAAGAATTTTGTACGTTTCTATAAGATCCCCTCTCAATCTCCTAAAGTCAGAAACAGGTGAATTGATCATGGGGAACAAGGATATGGCAGACCAATTGAATAACTACTTTGGTTCCGTCTTCACTAAGGAAGACATAAATAATCTGCCGGAAATAGCAGGGGGCTGCGGGTCAAAGGAGATGGAGGAACTGAGTGAAATCCAGGTTAGGCAGGAAGTGGTGTTGGGTAAATTGAATGGATTAAAGGCCGATAAATCACCAGGGCCAGATAGGTTGCATCCCAGAGTACTTAAGTAAGTAGCTCCAGAAATAGTGGATGCATTAGTGATAATTTTTCAAAACTCTTTAGATTCTGGAGTAGTTCCTGAGGATTGGAGGGTAGCAAACGTAACCCCACGTTTTAAGAAGGGAGGGAGAGAGAAAACGGGGAATTACAGACCAGTTAGTCTAACATCGGTAGTGGGGAAACTGCTAGAGTCAGTTATTAAAGATGGGATAGCAGCACATTTGGAAAGTGGTGAAATCATTGGACAAAGTCAGCATGGATTTACGAAAGGTAAATCGTGTCTGACGAATCTTATAGAATTTTTCGAGGATGTAACTAGTAGAGTGGATAGGGGACAACCAGTGTATGTGTTGTATCTGGACTTTCAGAAGGCTTTCGACAAGGTACCACATAAGAGATTAGGATACAAACTTAAATCACACGGTATTGGGGGTTCAGTATTGATGTGGATAGAGAACTGGCTGGCAAACAGGAAGCAAAGAGTAGGAGTAAATGGGTCCTTTTCACAATGGCAGGCAGTGACTAGTGGGATACCGCAAGGCTCAGTGCTGGGACCCCAGCTATTTACAATTTATATTAATGACCTGGATGAGGGAATTGAAAGCAACATCTCCAAGTTTGCGGATGACACTAAGCTGGGGGGCAGTGTTAGCTGTGAGGAGGATGCTTGGAGACTGCAAGGTGACTTGGATAGGCTGGGTGAGTGGGCAAATGTTTGGCAGATGCAGTATAATGTGGATAAATGTGAGGTTATCCACTTTGGTGGCAAAAACGGGAAGGCAGACTATTATCTAAATGGTGGCCGATTAGGAAATGGGGAGATGCAGTGAGACCTGGGTGTCATGATACACCAGTCATTGAAAGTAGGCATGCAGGTGCAGCAGGCAGTGAAGAAAGCGAATGGTATGTTGGCTTTCATAGCAAGAGGCTTTGAGTATAGGATCAGGGAGGCTCTACTGCAGTTGTGCAGGGTCTTGGTGAGACCACACCTGGAGTATTGCGTACAGTTTTGGTCTCCAAATCTGAGGAAGGACATTATAGCCATAAAGGGAGTGCAGAGAAGGTTCACCAGACTGATTCCTGGGATGTCAGGACTTTCATATGAAGAAAGACTGGTTAGACTTGGCTTATACTCGCTAGAATTTAGGAGATTGAGAGGGGATCTTATAGAAACGTACAAAATTCTTATGGGGTTGGACAGGCTAGATGCAGGAAGATTGTTCCCGATGTTGGGGAAGTCCAGGACAAGGGGTCACAGCTTAAGGATAAGGGGGAAATCCTTTAAGACCGAGATGAGGAAAAACTTTTTCACACAGAGAGTGGTGAATCTCTGGAACTCTCTGCCACAGAGGGTAGTTGAGGCCAGTTCATTGGCTATATTTAAGAGGGAGTTAGATGTGGCCCTTGTGGCTAAGGGGATCAGGGGGTATGGAGAGAAGGCAGGTACGGGATACTGAGTTGGATGATCAGCCATGATCATATTGAATGGCGGTGCAGGCTTGTAGATGAGATATGCATGTGCCTTTAACATAGTGACCTCATACCCACTAACCACTCCCCATATCACAAGTATAACTACAACCTCCACACCCACAGATCGCTCTCTAGTTCCTGTGACAGACCACGTACAGCTAGTGCAATGTATAATGTCCAGTATGAATAAAGATAGTAAAGTAACGATGCCTCGTTATCAATCCTTTACATGGTGTCAGAACTCGGTGCCGCCTGCCTCCAGGTCCATGACGGCCTGCAGCTGCCTGTCTCATTTGCGTCCCGCACCATGACCGCCACCGAACAGCACTACGCGCAGATTGAGAAGGAGCTACTGGCCGTGGTGTTTGCCTGCTCCAAATTCCGGGACTACATCGTGGGCAACACTTTCACCGTTGAAACTGACCATCAACCACTTGTTACCATCCTCAACAAACCAATCCATGTGGCCTCATCACGTCTGCAGCGCATGCTGCTGCAGCTCCAGCGTTTCACGTTCACGGTGGTTTATCGTAAGGGGAAGGACATGTTCGTAGCCGACACGTTGTCTCGCGCCCCGCTGACGTCCACTGCTCGCCACCAATACGAAATGTCCGAGTTACTAGTACTACGATTGAACTTCGTCCCCTCGCCACAGATGAAGTCCCTGGTTGAACACACTACCAACGACCCTGCCCTGCAACAGCTGTCTGCCGTCATCCGGCAGGGCTGGCCTGACCGTCGCTCGGCACTGCCGGCTGGAGCCGTGCCCTACTTCCTGATTCGGGACGAGCTCGTATTGCACGATGGCGTGGTGGTGAAGGGTCACAAAGTGGTCGTGCCCGCGGCGCTGCACGACCACTATTTTCAAGTCGCACACCGCGGTCACACTGGGGCCGAAGCCACTTTGTCTCTCGCCAAGGCCCAGTTCTATTGGCCGGATATGGCAAAGTACATCCGGGAGAGGGTCTCATCGTGTTCCACCTGCAACAGCCGCGCCCCCCATCAGCAGCGTCAGCCGCTTCTACAGCAGCCCGCGCCCGGACTGCCCTGGATGGCGCTCGCCACAGACATTTTCGAGTGGCGGGGCAAACATTTCCTGGTACTCGTTGACTTCTACTCCAGCTGGTTTGCGGTTGACCGGCTGCCTTCCGTGACCTCTTCGGCCGTCATCGACAGGTTGTACCCTCACTTTAGCACTTTTGGCCCCCCGGCAAGCTTGCAGTCGGACAATGGCAGCCAGTTCACGAGCTCCGAGTTTAAAGCGTTCGCTTCCAGATGGAACTTTCGCCATTTCACAAGCAGCCCGGAGTACCCGCAAAGCAACGGTTTGGCCGAGCGCGCGGTACGCAGTGCTAAGCACCTGTTGGAACAGTGTGGTGGCATTAACTCCGACTTCCACCTGGCCCTCCTCAGCCTTCGAAACATTTCCCGCGACCCTGCCATGGGTTCACCTGCTCAGCGGCTCCTGTCTCGCGCTACCAGGCTCCCACTCCCGGTGGCCCAGCGATCCCTCATACCCTCGGTCCTTCCACCTGCGGCGGTTCAGAAACGAATTGCCTTCAGGCAAGACGTCCAAAAGCGGTCCCATGACAGGTCCTGCCACCCGCTGCCGCCCCTCTTCCCCGGTCAAGTAGTCCGTATGCAGACCACTCCCGGTCACTCCAAGCTCGCTACTGTCGTCGGCTCTGCGGGGTCGCCCAGGTCCTATTTCGTCGACTACGCTGGGACCATTTACCGACGGTCCCGCCAGCACCTTCGGCTCGTCCACGAGCCGCGTCCTCCTGCCGCCGATCCCTTTGCTCCCCCGCTGCCTGTTTCGCGTCCGGCCGTTGCCCTGCCCGTGATTCCTGACATGCCTCGCTCTGCTCCTCCTTCGCCCCCTCCGCTCCAACACACTCCGACTAGTCCTCGCTCGCCCCCTCGCGCTCTTCCCGGTCCCGGCCCCGCATCCCCTCCGGTTTCGGTGCCGCGGTCTCTTCCGTTTCCTCCTGTTTCCCCCTTTCAGGTTCGTCTGTCCCCGCTGGTGCCTCTTCCTCCTGCAGGAAGGGTGGATGGCGAGACGCGAACCCGGGCGGGACGTCTTGTCAAACCGCCTGACCGCTATGGCGATGTTGCCTAGCTATCCTAGCGCATGAGCCGTGGTCGCCATGTCACCTTTGTATTTACCTGTCGTTTCGGAGAGGAAGGATGTAAATGAGATATGCATGTGCCTTTAACATAGTGACCTCATACCCACTAACCACTCCCCATATCACAAGTATAACTACAACCTCCACACCCACAGATCGCTCTCTAGTTCCTGTGACAGACCACGTACAGCTAGTGCAATGTATAATGTCCAGTATGAATAAAGATAGTAAAGTAACGATGCCTCGTTATCAATCCTTTACAAGGCTCGAAGGGCCGAATGGCCTACTCCTGCACCTATTTTCTATGTATCTATGTATCTATGGTCAGCTTGTATTTGGGCCAAAGGGCCTGTTTTCAGGCTGCATAACTATGATTATCTAAGGAGGGGTTGAGGTGAACAGTACAGATCTAGTTAAGGAGAAACTGGACAGACACACAGGAGGAAGGGATAGAGGGTTGCACTGATAGGTCTAGGTAAGTAAAGATGGGTGGAGGCTCAAATGGCTTCTAAATGCCAGGACCTCACTATAGAATTGACCTGAAATATTAACAATTTCTTTCCCCTCAGATGCTGCCTGAGCTGCTGAGTGTTTCCAGCATTCCCTTTTTTTTATTTCAACGGCTCGGCGTCTGCCACATTTTGATTTGCTGACTGCTCTTGGCACTGTATTCGTCTAGTGGGATTTCACAGAGAAGGATTGAGGAGCTCGTTTCCCCTTCTTTGGTCACCTGCTATGTCAGCAGAAACAGCAATTAAAGAAACGGTCCGAGATCTAAGGAAATTACTAATCAAATCTGCAGATGCTGGAAATCTGAAATAAATACAGAAAATGTTTGAAACACACACAGTAGGTGAGACAGTCAGTGTCTGTGGAGAGAGAAACTCAGTTAATGATTTGGGACAAAGATTCTTTGTCGTAGCTGTAAAAACAGAAAATAATTTAGGTTGAAGTGCAGAGTGAGTGACGGAGGGATTGATAAAACAAAGGGAATATGTCATAGGATGAGACCCGGATTGCTGTGGGGATAAGCTATAGACAAACTCATCCGCCTGTTAGGTATAGAGAGTCAGAGGCGACAGGGAGACACTTTGCTTCTCTCTTCACAGACACTGCCTGACTCACCTGCTGAGTGTTTCAAGCATTTTCTCGTTTTATTTCAGATTTCCATCTATACTTTTTGATTTGCAGCTTGGTATTTCTTTAGAACTCGGACCATTTCTTTAGTTGCTGTTTCTGCTGATATAGCAGGTGACTGAAGAATGGGAAACAAGCTCCCTAATCCTTCGGTAGACAAAAATGCTGAAGAAACTCAGCGGGTGAGGCAGCATCTATGGAGCGAAGGAAATAGGCAACGTTTCGGGTCAAAACCCTTCTTCAGCCTCTTCTCCTCTGCCGCCATACACGGCAATTCTCCTTCCGTGCTCTATGATCTCGGGACCTCCCTAATCCTTCTCTGTGAAATGAATGAAGAAACTGAAAAGAGAGCAGTTAAAAACAGGGAACACAAACAGAGGGATGTTAAAATATCTGAATGCAGAGTTGTAAGGAATGGTCCAGAGGTTGGGTGGATCTAGTAGAGAGAAAAAAACTAAACCAGTATCACAGTTGACCTATAGCATAATCGAAGATAGACACAAAAAGCTGGAGTAACTCAGCAGGTCAAACAGCATCAGCATTAACTGTTTGTGTCTATCTTCGGTTTAAACCAGCATCTGCAGTTCTTTCCTATATCATCACAGACCTAATCTGATTCAGAGTTCAAAACATAATAGGCTACAGATGATATAATCTGGAGCAACAAGCAAACTGCTGGAATAACTCAGCAGGTCAGGCAGCATCTGCGGAGGTAAAGAGATAGTTGGCATTTCAGGATGTAAGATGAGGGTCTCATTGGAATAGTACAACAGGCACACGGGCAGGTACATCAGAGTGGGAGTAAATTGGTGAATTGAAGTGGTAGGTAACTGAAAGCTTGTGGTAGATCCGGTGGACTGAACACAAATGTTTGGCATTACAATGATGCCACTATACAAACTCATCTCCTCTGCCTGTACAAGATCCATATCCCCACATTCCCTGCACATCCATTTACCTATCTAAAACCCTCTTAACATGCCACTATTCTAATTGTGTTCACCACCACCCCTGACAGCAGGTTCCAGGCATCCACCACTTTCTGCTTAAAAATGTAATGTGATATAGGTGTTTCTTCAATCCCACCACAATATGTCAGGTTCAAACCAGTTGAGGAGTCAGTCATCAGCAGGGTTTAGTGGTCAAAAATGTCACATACAGATGTGATTCTTGGTCAATGTTCCAAGCCAGTCTAGGGTCAGGATGCAATTTGGAGAAAGATTTTGTGTTCCAGCACATTGATGCAATCACAAAACAATCTCGTGAATGACTAAATCCTCAGAAGTTTGAGGTTTTTACATGTTGCCAAATACTCCATTGAACTTCTACAGCAGTATAACAGGTTGCACCGTGGCCTGGTTTTGGTAAATCAAATACCTAAGGAGGCTGCAGAAAGTGGTGAACATTGCCTGTTCCTTCACAGGTATTGACCTCCCACCAGCAAAGAGATCTAGAGGAAGCACTGCCTCAAGAAGGTAGGTAATATCATCAAAGACCCTTGCTACCCTCTTCTCACTACCATCGGGAGGAAGGTACAGGAGCCTGAGAACCATTACCTCCAGTTTCACGAATAACTACTTCCCATCAACCATCAGGCTCTTGAACCACTCTGCACAATCCTAACCAAATACTACCTCAGCACTGAACTACTGTGCGTGTTTGAACAAGACGCAAAGTGCAGCTGTAACTCAGCGGATCAGACAGCATCTGTAGAGAAAATGGGTAAATGATGTTTCAGATCAGGACCTTTCTTTGACCTGAAGCATTGCCTATCCATTTCCTCAACAGATCTTGCCTGACCCACTGAGTTACTCCAGCACTCTGTGTTTTGCTCAAGGTTTCAGCATATACAGTCACTTATGTCTCTGCTCTGTGTTTTTTTATAGGTTACACCACATATTTCAGCTTGCACTATTATAGTCTAGTTATTTAGTATAACTGATAATTTATTGTAGAATTGTTTATTTATATTGTAATATTGTTGCATTTACGTGTCCATAAAGCTGCAGTGAATACGAATGATTGTGCCAGTCCCAGTACATATGACAATTAAACACTTTTGACTCTTGACTCCTAAACTAGTCCATACAAACTCAGAACACTCTAAGGTGCCTGGAGCTAATGGCATCTATGTTACAATGTAAGAACCAAACAAACCCAAGTGCAAAAGGGCAAAGAGATGGTATAGCTCGGAGGGATATTCTCTCCGTTAGTCCATCACCTCCGTTCTGCCAAACACTACAAATTTTCCTCAGTTGAAAGTTTCTCTTTAATCTGCTTCCAGTGATCTTTTGGCAATGCATTTCAGATCATAGCAACTCGCTGTATAAGATTGCCATGGTTACTGAAACATTTTTGTTCTGTTATGCAAGCGGATATAGATTCAATAAAATATTTATTTTCTCTCTGGAATTAATTTCTAGTCATGTCTGAGAACTGACATGTCAGTGGACAGGAGCTTCTGACTGAAGTTGGTTGCAGGTTGTTGGCTAGACCTATTGTTAATGCATGAGGAGGGTTTTACATCACATTGAATTTCCAAATCTCCTGCTTGGGTGGTGCTCCCTATGAGTGAAGTCCCCACTTGCTGTCTGCACTTGGCTAGAATACCCCATCTGTAATTTAGCTCCAAGGTTAGAATGGAGAGGTGTGAATGTTCTCCTCAGAACAGAGGAGTCTCAATCAAGGTGAACAAGAGCAGGACAGGTTTAAGTTGAGAGAAGCTATTTTCAATTGAAAGTGGTTCAAGAGCCTTGAGAAACAGATTTTAAATGCCGAGGAAAGGCTCGGTGATATGATGACACTGATATCTCCTCAGAAAGCCATTATAATGCAAAACGCCTTATACGGGAGAGATGGAAACAGAATGGGTTGGGTCCTTCCTAAGGGGATTGCTGGGGTACTTGAGAGAACAATGGCTGGAATAAGGCTGAGCTGAGATTGGTAGATAATGTTTATTGGTAGATAATTGGTATTAATGTTTAATGTTTTATGTATCATTCTTAACTGTCACTGTATGTCATGTTGTCACTTGCGGGCGGAGCACCAAGGCAAATTCCTTGTATGCGAATACTTGGCCAATAAATTTATTCATTCATTCATTCAAGGGACAGCATGGGCGATTGGCTAAATGGTCTTGTTTGTGCAATCACAATTCGAAGATGTGGGTCAGAGATACGAAGAGCAGGGGAGGAGAAAGTTAATTGGGAGAGATTGAGACACATTTATCGGGAGCTGAATTACAATGAGATCCACACTGTATGGGGTTAGGGATTGCTTTTACATGCAGCTCAGTGGGCCGTGGGTGGATACTATAACACATAGCTCGGTGAATCTGGAATTCTCTGCCACAGAAGGTAGTTGAGGCCAGTTCATTGGCTATATTTAAGAGGGAGTTAGATGTGGCCCTTGTGGCTAAAGGGATCAGGGCGTATGGAGAGAAGGCAGGTACAGGATACTGAGTTGGATGATCAGCCATGATCATATTGAATGGCGGTGCAGGCCCGAAAGGCCGAATGGCCTACTCCTGCACCTATTTTCTATGTTTCTATTTTCTATGTTTCTAGCTCTATTTGGCTCATTTGGAGAGATTGGGATGAATCTATCCACACCACCAACAACCTTTTATCCTTAATCAACTGTTGGCTGAGTAGATCATCGTGTCAAGTTCCCCGAGCATGAAGGAATCCTGATCCAGAGTATTCCCCCAGGGCACCTGAGGACACAGCCTGCACAGAGAGGTGAATGTTTGCTGTGCTGTGCTGTGGAGCCTGAGTTTGATGCTGGATTCGAGGTCGTACTGTCCAAATACTGTTCGGGTCATATGTGGGTGGGAACACGGAACATTGAGGATAAAGGTAACGGCTACTAGTCTTCCTCAAGCAGGTTACAGGAAATATCATATAATAAATGCAGACAAAGCAGGTTTGAACATGTAGCAGAGGGACATGATGGACCATACAGCCTGCTTTATGGTACAAGGCTCTATGCTCCCAAAGTTCCACCAGTCTATGCAACCTTGATTGAAGGTATCAACCCAAAATGTCGATCCATTCCTCATCCCCCCCCCCCCCAATGTCGCTCGACCCGCTGAGTTTCTACAGCAGTTTGTATTTTGTTCCAGATTCCAGCCTTGCCATTATTTGATTCCCCACAAGTCTAGTGCCAGTTCCAAGAATCATCGAATATTAACAAGGCCATTCAGCCCTTCACGCCTGTGTCAGCTCTTTGTGCTAGCACCAGTGCTCTGTCTTACCCCAGAACCTCACCCGCCTTTCTGCACTAAATACTCACTCAGCTCCCTTCAAAAAGTCTGATCTCTCCAACTGCTTCCGAATCCAACAACTGGCTGAACAATAATAAATGCTTCTCATCTTCCACTATCAGATTCACTCTCCTTAAATCCATATCATCCAGGTTGTGCTCTGCTGCAGTGGGTACAGATTTACTCGCTTGTCCCCCGCTCTCCCTCGATGACACAGTCATTAACTTGCTTGTTACAGGATCACTCCTGAGATAGAGACTTCAACCCATAATGATCACAAGCCTGGGATGTTTGAATGTGCAATGACCCAGGAGCGACTGAGCATTCTCTTATGCCTTCAGTTGCTCAAGCTAACAGGGTAAAACTGTTACACCCCTACTTTATGTTAATCCAAGCGAAAATGAGGGAGAATTGCTATGGTGCATTAAGCCAAGGAAATTGCCAATGATTAGGGTCCACCACAGACTCAGGAGAGATGGAGTGCGTGTGAACATCTAAATATTTATTCCAATCTCAGCTACCTGGGCAGACGGATGAGTTGGGTGCTCCAGATTAGTTTTCAACCTCAGCCTCACCCAAGCTTCTGCAGTGGTGAGCTGGATTGTGTGAACGGACAACCGGCAGTAATGTAGAGAGGCCGAAGCCACCAGCAGAGCACACCTCGGCACAGTCCAGAAGAATATTCATGCCCATGCTTTGCAGTTCGGGAGTGGAGAATGTACAAGAGATCAGTCACGTTCCCTGGGCTGGCCCTGGAATCACCAGTAACCACTGAGGAGGTCCATAACATCCTGAGCCAAAGGCCAGGATGCATTTCACATCTGGCCCTCCAGCTTCATGCCAGCCATTTAATGCAGCCACATTCATTTGAATAGGGTCTTTGATCCTGATTGAAAATATATCTGAATGAGTCAAAGAACCCTACAGCACAGAAACAGCTCTTTGACCTGTAATCTGTCTGAATGTGTCTTGAATTGTTATGTTTAGAGCCAGGATGTTTAGGTGCTAAAAAACTCTGAAATAGGCAGGCAAAAAGGCATAAAAGAGCCAGGAAAAGCATTCCCGAGCTGTCGAGATCTCTAAGGATATTTCATAATGTTTCAAAAAAGGGTCATCTCTCACTCACCTAAGCTCTGTATATGCTTAGTCTAGAATCATATAAAATCATACAATAGAAATTAGACCTTGGGGCCACCATATCCATGCTAATTATTTTGCCCATCTACACTAATCCCATTTGTCCGCATTAGAATACACCTTGCCTATTTAAGTGTCCATCTAAATGTCTCTCAAATATAACCACTGTATCTGATTCCACCTCCTCTTCTGGCAGCGAGTTCCAGATATCAGACATTTTTCTTGTTCCGTTTTTGCACCTGGATACAAGATATATTTGTTTAAGAGCATGCATTATGACTTTAAATGCTAGCCATCGCCTGCTCACTGAATGTAATGTGGTTTCACAATGTGCCAGAGGCAATCTGTCCTATACCTTCATTTTAGAATAAAAACTCTTTTGCGTTGTATGACAGCCCTTTACAACTTAAGGTTAAATTATATTATAACACTATCATCCTTTGCAGGAGATCTCTCATCCACACTCAACATGTTTGTTTTTTTCCATTAACAATGTGCCTGGTTCATTGCGTTTTAAGAGTGCGGGAGAACTTTGTTTCTGTTTCAGTGATGTGGCTCTTAAATAATTCAGCATTAATTCAGGATTTGTGTGCAATAATGCTGAACCACAGCTGGATAGTAGGGAGGCCAAGAGATTACAGTAATTTATTTTTTAAACAGTAATGGGACCATGGAGAAGGGAGCAGGAGTGGGGGTGGGGTGGTTCAAACTGGAGACTAGGTGCCCTGTTTGGCTCATCTCCTGGGCCAGAGGACCCAATATTGGGCACTGTGGAAGCAAAGTAGCTTCTGCTGCTTGCAGGGCTGTACAGCTGGCTGCTGGGGAAGGTGGGGGAACGTACAGCCAGCCCCTTGTCCCAGCCCCACTCACCTCCAGCGCGGCATCCTGGACAGTACATCCAGTGAATGGAGTTGACAGTGGACTATCGACCACTAGACTGACCTCTGGTCTGACCCCAGACCACAGGACTAACCAGTGACCACAATATTGACCTGAGGATTGATTTCTTTAATTCCCATTGATTATTTGGGGCCTTTAGTACAATCCCAACAAGGTGATCATCCCCTTCTTATTTCTGAGCTCCATCTTTAAAGCCTCCCTTGATGAACCTTCAGTAATTTCATTCTGGACTGCAACCCTGATGTTCTCCTTAATCAAACATTTCTTTGCTAAATGTATTGGCTTATTATTTTTACTTGTTACATGTACTGAAAAAAACAATAACAAATCTTTGTTTTGCGTACTATCCAGTCATACCATTCATGAGTACATCAGGTAATGCAAAAAGAGAAAAGAAACAGAGTGCAAAGACATAGCATTACGGCTACGGGGAAAGTACAAATAAAACGTGCAAAGGGTGCAATGAGGTAAGATAGATCAATGGCATATGAGAGGTCCATTCAAGAGTCTGATAACAGTGGGAAAGAAATCTTGAAACTAATGTTATATACTTTCAAGCTTTTGTGTCTACTGCCCGATGCGAGAGGTGAGAAGAGGGAATGACTGGGGTGTAAGTGGACCTTGATTATGTTGGCAGCTTTCCCAAGGCAATGCGATGTGTAGATGGAGACAATAGTGGTGGGGGAGTCTTTGTGATGGGCTGGGGTGTGCCTACAGCTCCCTGTGGTTTCCTGCAGTCTTGTGCAGAGCAGTTGCCAAACCAATCTGTGACATATCCTAATAGGATGTTTTCAATGAAGCATCTGTAGAAACTGGTAGGAATCATTGGGGACATGATGAATTTTGTTCTGTTAAATGGGGTTGGGTGTCGGTGGATACTTGATGATTAGTATTGACATCGTGGGCCGAACGGCCTATATTGATGCAGTATCCACTCTCTGGTGCTAAAACAACACTGTGTAAAGCAACAAGTTGCATTTCCATAACATAAAAAAATACCAAAGTGTTTTATTTGAACATCATCTAACAACTATCAAACACTGGCCATAGAAGAAGAAGAATTAATGGAAGCAGAGAATGCTCAGCAGGGGTCTGGGAAGAGAGAAAAACATGCTCAAATTTTAGGTTGAAAATCCAGTCCTAAAAGATATTACAGCAAAGCTCGAACATAGACATTGGTGTCAGGGAACGCGCAGGGGTAGAGGATGGAGAACTGAACAGATATGTGGTTAGCACACAACAAAAGCTTTTCACTGTACCAATGTGACAATAAACTAAATTAATATGAGGGGCATAATATATCGGCATAGTGAAGACCTTTGAAGAGAAATGACCACTGGTGGAGCATGTGAACTCAAGCCTGCAAGCTGCAGTGACTATCAGAGGCTGTGAATCTCCGTGCACATCTCTGAAGATCTTTCCTGGTCCGAGAACAATGATGCCATTATTAAGAAAGCACATCAGCGCCTCTACTTCCTGAGAAGATTACGGAGAGTCGGTTTGTCAAGGAGGACTCTCTCTAACTTCTACAGGTGCACAGTAGAGAGCATGCTGACCGGTTGCATCGTGGCTTGGTTTGGCAACTTGAGTGCCCTGGAGAGGAAAAGACTACAAAAAGTAGTAAACACTGCCCAGTCCATCATTGGCTCTGACCTCCCTTCCATCGAGGGGATCTACCACAGTCGCTGCCTCAAAAAGGCTGGCAGCATCATCAAGGACCCACACCATCCTGGCCACACACTCATCTTCCTACTACCTTCAGGTAGAAGGTACAGGAGCCTGAAGACTGCAACGACCAGGTTCAGGAACAGCTACTTCCCCACAGCCATCAGGCTATTAAACCTGGCTCGGTCATAACACTGAACTTTACTATCCAATACTGTTATTTGCACTTTATCAGTATATTGACCATTGTGTATATATTTATAGAATGCCTTGTAGTAAATGCCTACTATGTTCTGTTGTGCTCAAGCAAAGCAAGAATTTCATTGTCCTACCAGGGACACATGACAATAAACTCACTTGACTTGACTTGACTTGATCCTTGTCCTTAAACCATGTGAACAGTTGCTGTAAGACATCCTTGACACTGCACAACAATGTGATCACTCAATGAGACACAGCCCTCGCTGTGGAACATTCTCAACACTGTACAAATGACCAAAACCCTTGATGAGACACAACTCTTGCTGTGTATCCTCCAAATCACTGTGAAAATAATCTGAAACCTGCAAGTCACACATCCCCGGCTGAGGAACATCCTCTGCACTGCATACGCACACTTAACCCCTTGCCTTAATCTATTGTATGAAAAGCCACTACTTCTGAAACTGAACATTGATGACTGAAACCTAACATGGAAATAGATTCATAGAGTTTCACAGCACAGAAACAGACACTTTCGCCCAACGAGCCCATGATGACCAAGTTGCCTAACTCAGCATTTGCCTGCATTTGCCATATAATCCTCTAAACCTTTCCTATCCATGAACCTGTCCAAATGTCTTTCAAATATTGTTCTTGCAACCGTCTCTGCTACTTCCTCTGGCATCTTGTTTCATTTGCCACCGACCTCTGAGTGAAAAGGTTGCCCCTCTGGACCCTTAAATCTTTCCCCTCTCACCTTAAACCCATGCCCTCTGGGTTTACATTCCCCAACACTGGGAAAAAGACTGTGACCAATCAACTTATCTATTCACCTAATCCAGTGCTCCCTCCCTGGAGTGGTCATTCTGTCCTAATGGAAAGTAGGAAAGAAAGAAAGAATACATACCTTGTTATCATGGAAACAAGTATCCTAGCAACCAGTGTTACAGATACAACGACAAAACCTGTGGTAACAGGACATACTCGGCTATACAAAGAACAATGTCAAAGCTAACGTAGCAAAGTTATAAACATGAATAAATTAAAACAGTTGTACACTAGATTCTGCTGCATACCTTCTGTATAAGATTCTGTAGACAGATGACAGAACCATAAGAACAAGAGATCATTGCTCAATCACTGACCTAACTTCACATGTTATTTGTAATCCCTGGAAATTCCATTAGTGCAATACTATTTGTTGCAATCTCTTAAAGGAGGTCTTAGTTTCCTGGACCAGTTGCTCCCTTTGTGCTCCACCTGGTACAGAATCTACCCAGTTAAAATTAGATGCATTAGTGAGGGAGTGAGCCGCACTGTGAGAAGGGCTAATTTCCATTGTGTTATTGGCATTAAAGTTTGTCTTCTCTCTCAGGGAATCATACAAAATGTCAGGGCATCTCCTTCAATGGTGATTCACCTTGGGAGTTCTCCCTGGTGCCTCGGCCAAGGTGATTGATGATCTCTTCTTGAATGAGTTTGAATCATAGTCATACAGCATGGAAACAGACGGGCCAATGATGACCAATATGCCCCATCTACACTAGTCCTACCAGCCCATGTTTGGCCCATATCTCTGGAAGGTGGTGACTTGTAGCAAAGGTCAGGGTGGATTTCAAGTAGGTCACTGATAATCAGGAAACTGTAAATGCTTGAAATCTGAGATAAAACTGATAGCTACAGTTTAGGATCTAGAAGAATGGAGGATGGGTAATGTTGTGTCTCTATTTAAGAAAATCTGCAAGGTAAAGCCTGGAAACTACAGACTTGTGAGGCAAACACCAGTGATGGGGATTTTGAGAAACTGGATCCACATGCATTTGGAAAGGCAAGGATGGATAGAGATGTTCTCAAGCAGGGATTGAGTTTTTTTGAGAGGTGACCAAAATATTGATGAGGGAAATGCAGGAACCTTTGTTTAACAGAGGTACCACATGGTTAGTCTGGAAGATTATAAACATGAATAATCTACATAACTGCTGTAGATTTGGGAGCAACAGCAGCAGGAGATTAGCAAGAGATACGACTGATTGGCTCTAGCCCGAGTGGGAGGAGAGAAGTGAGTCAGTGCTGGGAAAACAGTTGAAAACTGAGGAATTTTGTTTGTAAATTGGTGAATCAGGCAATTTATCCGTCAATTTAAGCAAGACGGCTCTTAGCGAGCGGCAGTGAGTGAGCGGCCTTGTGAGGGAAGTGCCCTGTGAGTAAAGTGTGAGTCTTTGGCTCGAGAGTCGTGCCCTGTGAGTAAAGTGTGAGTCTTTGGCTCGAGAGTCTTCGGCTGAGGAAAGGAGACCACGCAATACGCTTGAGAGGTAGAGACGAAAGAAGGAGATGTCAGGCAAGCTGATTCAGTGCGATGCTTGCAGTATGTGGGAGGTCAAGGACACCGCTGGTGCCTCTGGCTGCTACAAATGCGAGAAGTGCATCCAGGTAGAGCTCCTGAAGGGCCGTGTTGGGGAACTGGAGAAGCAAGTGGATGACCTCCGGTTCGTCCGAGAAACGGAGTCGTTCCTCGACAAGTCCTACAGTACGATTGTTACACCTAAGGTACTGGAAGAGAGAAGGTGGGAGACGGTGAGAAAGGGAGGGAAGCATGGAATGCCAACGTCCCCGGGTGTTGTACCTCTTGTGAACAGGTTCACCCACTTAGAAGCTGTTGGGACAGAAGACGTGTTTACACTGAGTGGCGGACTGGCTTGCGATGCGAATAGGGCTGTTGAGCCAAAACCAAAAAGGCCTAAGGCAGGCAACGCCATTGTAGTGGGAGACTCCATTGTGAGAGGTACGGACAGGGGTTTCTGTGGCAACAGACGGGATGCGAGGATGGTGTGCTGCCTTCCTGGTGCCAGGATCCAGGATGTCACGGACAGAGTGCAGAAAATCCTCAAGGGCGAAGGTGAACATCCGGAAGTGGTAGTGCATGTCGGCACAAACGATGTCGGAAAGAAGGGGATGAATATTCTGCAGCGTGACTTTAAAGAGCTCGGAAAAATGCTGAAAAGCAGGACCTCCAGGGTTGTTATCTCCGGTTTGCTTCCAGTTCCTCGTGCTGGCGAGAGCAGGAACAGGGAGATACGGGACCTGAACGTGTGGCTCAGGAACTGGTGCACGGGGCAGGGATTTAGATTCTTAGATCACTGGGATCTGTTTTGGGGTAAGGGGGAACTGTACAAAAGGGACGGATTGCATCTTAACAGGTGTGGGACCAGCATTCTGGCAGGCAGGTTTGCCACTGCTACACGGGTGGTTTTAAACTGAATAAGGGGGGTGGGGTGTTGAATGGGATAGTGGAGGATGGAGTTAAAGGGAAAGGGTTTCTTAAATGTGTGAGCGTAGAGACAGAGGAGTGTAAAATGAGGGTAGAAGCAATAGGTAGCAAGGTGAAAAGTAAAAGTGGAAGACAGACAAAACCAGGGCAAAAATCAAAAAGGGCCACTTTTCAACATAATTGTATAAGGGGTAAGAGTGTTGTAAAAACAAGCCTGAAGGCTTTGTGTCTCAATGCAAGGAGCATTCGTAATAAGGTGGATGAGTTGAATGTGCAGATAGCTATTAATGATTATGATATAGTTGGGATCACGGAGACATGGCTCCAGGGTGACCAAGGCTGGGAGCTGAACATCCAGGGATATTCAATATTCAGGAGGGATAGAGAGAAAGGAAAAGGAGGTGGGGTAGCGTTGCTGGTTAGAGAGGAGATTAACGCAGTGGAAAGGAAGGTCATTAGCTTGGAGGATGTGGAATCGGTATGGGTAGAGCTGCGAAACACTAAGGGGCAGAAAACGCTGGTGGGTGTTGTGTACAGGCCACCTAGCAGTAGTAGTGAAGTTGGGGATGGCATCAAACAGGAAATTAGAAATGCGTGCGACAAAGGCAAAACAGTTATAATGGGTGACTTCAATCTACATATAGATTGGGTGAATCAAATTGGCAGGGGTGCTGAGGAAGAGGATTTCTTGGAATGTCTGCGGGATAGTTATCTAAACCAACATGTAGAGGAACCAACGAGAGAGCAGGCTATTTTAGACTGGGTATTGAGTAATGAGGAAGGGTTAGTTAGCAGTCTTGTTGTACGTGCCCCCTTGGGCAAGAGTGACCATAATATGGTTGAGTTCTTCATTAGGATGGAGAGTGACATTGTTAATTCAGAAACAATGGTTCTGAACTTAAAGAAAGGTAATTTTGAGGGTATGAGACATGAATTGGCCATGATTGACTGGCAATTAATTCTAAAAGGGTTGACGGTGGACATGCAATGGAAGACATTTAAAGACTGCATGGATGAACTACAAAAATTGTTCATCCCAGTTTGGCAAAAGAATAAATCAGGGAAGGTAGTGCATCCGTGGATAACAAGGGAAATCAGGGATGGTATCAAAGCGAAAGATGATGCGTACAAATTAGCCAGAAAAAGCAGCATACCAGAGGACTGGGAGAAATTCAGAGACGAGCAGAGGAGGACAAAGGGCTTAATTAGGAAAGGAAAAATAGATTATGAAAGAAAACTGGCAGGGAACATAAAAACTGACTGCAAAAGTTTTTATAAATATGTAAAAAGAAAGAGATTAGTTAAAACAAATGTAGGTCCCTTGCAGTCAGAAACAGGTGAGTTGATCATGGGGAACAAGGATATGGCGGACCAATTGAATAACTACTTTGGTTCCGTCTTCACTAAGGAAGACATAAATAATCTGCCGGAAATAGCAGGGGACCGCGGGTCAAAGGAGTTGGAGGAATTGAGTGAAATCCAGGTTAGTCGGGAAGTGGTTTTGGGTAAATTGAATGGATTAAAGGCTGATAAATCCCCAGGGCCAGATAGGCTGCATCCCAGAGTACTTAAGGAAGTAGCTCCAGAAATAGTGGATGCATTAGTAATAATCTTTCAAAATTCTTTAGATTCTGGAGTAGTTCCTGAGGATTGGCGGGTAGCAAACGTAACCCCACTTTTTAAGAAGGGAGGGAGAGAGAAAACGGGGAATTACAGACCAGTTAGTCTAACATCGGTAGTGGGGAAACTGCTAGAGTCAGTTATTAAAGATGGGATAGCAGCACATTTGGAAAGTGGTGAAATCATTGGACAAAGTCAGCATGGATTTACGAAAGGTAAATCATGTCTGACGAATCTTATAGAATTTTTCGAGGATGTAACTAGTAGCGTGGATAGGGGAGAACCAGTGGATGTGGTGTATCTGGACTTCCAGAAGGCTTTCGACAAGGTCCCACATAAGAGATTAGTATACAAACTTAAAGCACATGGCATTGGGGGTTCAGTATTGATGTGGATAGAGAACTGGCTGGCAAACAGGAAGCAAAGAGTAGGAGTAAACGGGTCCTTTTCACAATGGCAGGCAGTGACTAGTGGGGTACCGCAAGGCTCAGTGCTGGGACCCCAGCTATTTACAATATATATTAATGACCTGGATGAGGGAATTGAAGGCAATATCTCCAAGTTTGCGGATGACACTAAGCTGGGGAGCAGTGTTAGCTGTGAGGAGGATGCTAGGAGACTGCAAGGTGACTTGGATAGGCTGGGTGAGTGGGCAAATGTTTGGCAGATGCAGTATAATGTGGATAAATGTGAGGTTATCCATTTTGGTGGCAAAAACAGGAAAGCAGACTATTTTCTAAATGGTGGCCGACTAGGAAAAGGGGAGATGCAGCGAGACCTGGGTGTCATGGTACACCAGTCATTGAAAGTAGGCATGCAGGTGCAGCAGGCAGTGAAGAAAGCGAATGGTATGTTAGCTTTCATAGCAAAAGGATTTGAGTATAGGAGCAGGGAGGTTCTACTGCAGTTGTACAGGGTCTTGGTGAGACCACACCTGGAGTATTGCGTACAGTTTTGGTCTCCAAATCTGAGGAAGGACATTATTGCCATAGAGGGAGTGCAGAGAAGGTTCACCAGACTGATTCCTGGGATGTCAGGACTGTCTTATGAAGAAAGACTGGATAGACTTGGTTTATACTCTCTAGAATTTAGGAGATTGAGAGGGGATCTTATAGAAACTTACAAAATTCTTAAGGGGTTGGACAGGCTAGATGCAGGAAGATTGCTCCCGATGTTGGGGAAGTCCAGGACAAGGGGTCACAGCTTAAGGATAAGGGGGAAATCCTTTAAAACCGAGATGAGAAGAACTTTTTTCACACAGAGAGTGGTGAATCTCTGGAACTCTCTGCCACAGAGGGTAGTCGAGGCCAGTTCATTGGCTATATTTAAGAGGGAGCTAGATGTGGCCCTTGTGGTTAAAGTGATCAGAGGGTATGGAGAGAAGGCAGGTACGGGATACTGAGTTGGATGATCAGCCATGATCATATTGAATGGCGGTGCAGGCTCGAAGGGCCGAATGGCCTACTCCTGCACCTAATTTCTATGTTTCTATGTTTCTATTAGATCATGTGAGGTCAAGGCAGGCCAATTGATACAAAATTGGCAAGAAGATATAGTACAGGAGATCTGAAATGAGTTGTTTGTCACAGAAATCAGTGCTGGTTCAACTGTTGTCTGTTAATTTTCTGGCTATTTACATTAATAATTTGGATGTGAATTTAGGTAGCATGGTTAGTACTTTTGCAGATGACACTAAAATTGGTGGTATAGCGGACAGCGAAGAAGGTTATCTAAGATTACAACTGGATTTTGACCAACTGTGCCAAAAGGCAAAGCAACCAAGGGGTACAGATACATAGTTCCAAACGTGGCAATGCTGGTAGATAGGGTGGTGAAAAATGCATCTGGCACTCTTGTCTTCATCAATCAATGTATTGAGTTCAGGATTTGGGACGTCATGTTACAGCTGTACAAGGAGTTGATTGTAAAGGTCACCATTGGAGTTCTGGTTGGCCTATTGGAAACAGGCGAGTAAACTGGAAAAGGTGTAAAAAAGATTAATGAGGATGATAATGGGACTAGAAGATTTGAGGCTGGATAGGCTGGGTCTTTTTTCCTCCTGAACCATAGGAGTTGAGATATATAAAATCATGAGGGGCATAGATAAAGTGAATATCCAATCTTTTCCCCAGGATAAGGGAGACTAAACCTTGAGCAAGGATTTAAGGTGAGAAAGGGAAGATTTAAAAGGGTGGTGTGTACATGTATCATGATCAGAGGAACTAGAGTACCAAAGGAAGCAGTAGAGACACATGCATTTTTGACATTCAAAATACACTTGCACAGGTAAATGGATTGGAAAGGATTGGAGGGATATGGTCCAGGCACAGGCAAGTGGGATGAGCTCAGTTAGCCAATTTGGTTGACTTGGATAATTTGTCCCAATAGACCTGTTTCCAAGCATAGCTTTGACTCTGATGAACAGTGGACGTAGGAAATACTCAGCAGGCCAAGTAGCACATGTGGAGAGAGAAACTTAATTATCTTTCAGGTCAAAGATCTTTCATCAGTACAGGGAAAGAGAGAAAATTGGTTAATTTATAGAGAAAGTTTGAGAGGGATGGACTCACCTATCCTGCGGAAAAGACTGTGCATTCATTTTATCTGTGCCCCTCATTATTTTCTATACCTCCTCAACCTCCTATGCTCGAGGGGTTAAAAAGACCTAGAAAAGGCCATTCAGCTCATCAGATGTATATCGGCTCCCAGCAGAGCAACTCCATCAACCTCCTTCTATATGAGGAAAACAAAATATCATTAAGTTGGAGAGGGTGCAGAAGAGGTTCAGCAGAATGTTACCTGGGCATGCGGGTTGACTTGTAGCGAGAAGCTGCATAGGTTAGGACTGTCTAGTGAATTCACAGTCTTTTCACAGTGTAAAGAATTCTAACACTGGAGGTCATAACTTTAAGGTAAGAGGAGAGAGATGCAAGAGAGACCTCGTGGCAACTTTTTCACCCAAAGGGAAATTTGTGGCTGTCAAAGGAAGCTATAAAAGTGGATACATTCAAGCTTTAAAATACATTTGGGCAGATATGTGGGTAGGAAGAGTTCAGAGGAATATGTGTCAGAGAAATACATTTTACTTGATTTTAGTTTGTTAGAGAAATCAATTGAGGATTCGGACTTATGGAGAGCGAGACTTAATTATGGAGAAACTGCCCCGGGAGACAATTCCTCAAGAGTACAGATGGCATGGGTTTATATACTGCCAAACAAACAAGTGTATGTGCAGACTAGCCCAGGCCTGAGTTCCTTAATCAGCTTAGTCGGGGAGTTGTAATTTGATTAAAACTGTCAAAATGACATCACTCAGACCCATACTTAAGCGACTTTGAGTCCTGAAAAGCGCTATATAAATAAAATCTATTATTATTATTATTATTATACTTAGGCATTGTTGGTTTTGTAGATGACAGACAACACCACGCACAAATAAATACATCTGTACACAATGCTCAATCATTTGGCCAAGGCTTTCCTAAATTCTCTCACAATAGGCTAAATGCAGGCAAATGGGACTAGCCCAGAATCCCAACTTGAACAGCATGGACAAGAAGGGCCAAAGGGCCTGTTTCCATGCTGTATAGCTCTGACTCATTGAAACATATAAGATTGTTAAGGGTTTGGACAGGCTAGAGGCAGGAAACATGTTCCCGATGTTGGGGGAGTCCAGAACCAGGAGCCACAGTTTAAGAATAAGGAGTAAGCCATTTAGAACGGAGACGAGGAAACACTTTTTCTCACAGAGAGTGGTGAGTCTGTGGAATTCTCTGCCTCAGAGGGCGATGGAGGCAGGTTCTCTGGATGCTTTCAAGAGAGAGCTAGATAGGGCTCTTAAAAATAGCGGAGTCAGGGGATATGGGGAGAAGGCAGGAACGGGGTACTGATTGGGGATGATCAGCCATGATCACATTGAATGGCGGTGCTGGCTCGAAGTGCCGAATGGCCTACTCCTGCACCTATTGTCTATTAACTATGTCTAAAACAAAAATAATGAAGATCAAAAGAAGAAAACTGCTGATGTTGGAAATCTGAAATAAAACAGAACATTTTAAAACTCTGCTTATCTCCACACAGATGCAATCTGGCCTGCTAGAAACATTCAGCAGGCCAGGCAGCATCTGTGTGGAGTTAAACAGAATTAATGTTTCACCTATTTTGTTTGGGCAGCTTACAACCCAGTAACCCTTGCATTGCCTCTCTCTGCATCCCTCGCCCAGCCTGGTCATTCTGCCAATTTCATTGTTCGTGTACCTTCGTTATCACCTCCTAGAGAGCCAACAATGGATCATTGTGGACTCCTTGACTATTGGTGCCGGCTCGGAATTGTTCTGTATCTTTTCACACCTCTAGTTTCACTCTCCACCTACTCTCAATCTGAAGAAGGATCTGGACCCAAAACGTCACCTATTCCTTTTGACCAGCTGAGTAACTCCAGCATTTTGTGTCTATTTTCAGGATGAAGACTCCTCATCAGAACCTTCGTCTTCAACTGGAAAGTTTAATTCTGTTGCTCTTTCCACAGATGCTGCCTGGCCTGCTGAGCGTTTCCAGCATTTACGGTGTTGATTTGGAAGAATTTGAACGGAAGGAAGGTGGGCAAATCATAGCTTGGGCTACAAACAATTGATATTGATTCAAGACACTTACTAAGGATAAATGTGAACCATGGATGCACACAATTTCCACATACTTTTCACTATTAAAGAGCTGCAGGTAACAGTGGTTAAATTGCTAAACTGGATTCTGCATCAAGAGTCGTGCATGACACACACTCAGAACAGCTGGGGATCTTAAATTCAAGTAATAAAATAAATCTGGTTTATAAAACCAGTTTTAGTGCTGGAAACCAGAGCACTGTGGGTGGTTGTAATAAAGTCAGTCTAGTTCAATAATATCCTCCAGATAAGGAAATATGTAGATCTTGCAAAGTCTGCCCTACTTGTGACCGCCAGCCCACCATTGTCATTACTATTATCCGCCCACCACAGCAGCCTAATAAGATATTAATTATCCAATTCAGCAGCCAATTAGTAGTGGACAATAACATTGGATATGCCTGCGATGTTCACATCCTGTGAATGGGTTTCTGAAGAAAGGGCACGGAAGGGGGATTTCCGTGGGTCTTGGAACATATCAAGGCATTTACAAGGTTCTCAAGACTGCCAAGTGAAGTTGCATTATAAACTCATAGAATCAAAGAGTTGCACGCTTCGGCCAATCAAATCCATGCCTACCTTTTTGCCTAACAATGCTCAACCCACTTACTGGGATTAGCTCCATATCCTTCTGTGCCTTGTGTAGGAAGGAACTGCAGATGCTAGTTTAAATCAAAGATAGACAGAGACTGGAGTAACTCAGTGTTCCTTATACGCCTTGCCTATATATTAAGTTATGTCTCTCTTAAATGTAGTGATTGTATCGAATTCTACTATCTCCCCCTGCAGCGAGTTTCAGATATCAACCACTCTGTGTAGAAAACATTCCCCTTAGATACCCGTTAAAACTCCTTCCTTTCACCAAAAACTTATCCTCTCTTATTTTTGATAACTCTACCATGGGGAAAAGACTCTGACTATCTATACTATCTATCCCTCTCATATACTTCTATCAGATTGCTCCACAGCCAGCCGCTCCAGGGAAAAGGCACAGTGAAAGTTTTAAGTTAGCACAGATTCAACAGTGAGGGGTCCTGAAGATTGCTCCACTAGTACAGCTCAGGAATGCAGGTAGATGCTTTGAAATTGTTGTTGCTACTCTGAGTGAGATACAATGAACTGGTGATCAGTTTAAAGAACAAGGCAGTGCCATCAGCCCAGTGCACCAGCTCAGTGCATCAGCCCGATGCACCAGTCCAGTGCACTAACTTACTGCATCATCCCAGTGCCACCACCCCAGTGCCACCAGCTATATTGCACCAGCCCATTACACCATCCCAGTGTATCAGTCCAGTGATCCGGCCCAGTACACCAACCTACGGGACCAGCCTGAAGAAGGTTCTCGACCCGAAACGTCACCTATTCCTTCGCTCCATGGATGCTGCATTGCTGCCTCACCCTCTGAGTTTCTCCAGCATTTTTGTCAACCTACTGCACCAGATCATTTCACCAGCCCAATGCACCAGCCCAGTGCATTCACCCTGTTCATTAGCTTAATCCATCCGCCCAGATCACCAGCCAGTGCACCAGCCCAGTTCACCACCCATTGCACCAGCCCCGTGCCACAAATCCACTGCACCCGTCCAGTGCACACCCCCAGAGCACCACCCCAGTGATTCACCCCAATGCATCCGCCCAGGGCACCACCCCAGTGAATCACCCCAATGCATCCGCCCAGGGCACCACCCCAGTGAATCACCCCAATGCATCCGCCCAGGGCACCAGCCAAGTGAATCAGCCCAGTTCACCAGCCCAGTGCATCAACGAAGTGCACCAGCCTAGTTCATCTGTCCCAAGCATGTGTCCAGAGCATCTGTCCAGTGATACCCGCCCAGCGCTGTCCGCCCTGGACTTTCCGCCCCCGCTCCCTTTCAGCACCGTGGCCAGCTCCGCCCACCCAACCACCCAACCACCGTCTCTGCCCCTTTTGCTCTGGCCAAATGCTGGCTCCTCCTCTCCCATCACACGGTGAGGGTGGGAGAAAAGTTGCCGAGGAAAGGGGGGGGGGGGGGGGGGGATCTGACGTCACGCCCTCCAATATAACAGCGAGCGGCATGCAGCGAGCGCGGAACGTGAGCTTGCCCAGGGTGGAGTGGAGTGGAGTAGAGTGGCGGCTGCAATGTCCGCGTCCTGCCCGGCTCCCTATCCCCGTGGCTCGCCGCTCCGCTAGCCGCTCGCCCACAGTTTACGGGATTGTAGGGGAGAGACTGCACCCAGCCGACTGCTGCCAGCAGCACCCCCTTTCCCCGACAAGCCGTGCACCCACCCACCTGCTACTGCCGTAACCCTGCTTGGGAGGAATTTGCAATGGATCTTGTCTTGCAAACCTGCCTGGGGCTGGATGCCAACACCTCCCCCTTGTGCCAGGGCGCGGTGCCCACCGATAACTCCAGCCTGGTCAACTCCTCCGCCCCGTGCATGGAGGGGGTGTCGCCGCGGTGCAACCACACAGACAACAGCCCCCTGAACAAGGGACCCTCCTCAATCATCAGCTCTATCATTATCACGGCTCTCTACTCCATCGTGTGCGTGCTGGGGCTGGTCGGCAATGTTCTCGTCATGTTTGTCATCGTCAGGTAAGATACCAGACAACCTGCCTCCCACATCCAATTCCAAACCCCCCCCCCGGATTCGCTCTTTAATAACTTTATTACACAATGCTCTCGTTTGCAGAATGTGCAGTTTTCTCTCCGCCTGCCGTTGCTCGGACATCCAGTTTGACCAGAGTATTTATTTAATGCGAAGTGCTTAATGCAAGCGTAATCTCCATACTGCCCGCTGCATCCGCTGAACGATTGTTAAACGGATTGCTCTCCGTGTTCAATGCGCCGCCGGGTACCACCGAGCTGGGATTGCTCGCCTCCCGCATTGGGCGCTGAAGCACCGCCATCTAGCCGTCCAATGCGGGACTGCAGTGCCAGAAATGACTCCAAACTCTTGGGGCACCGATCACGGTGCATCTTTATTATTCTCCAAACTTTTGGGGTCTTGTTGACTCAGGCCCTGGTCTCTCGTTCAATGTCCCGCGCGACCTCTTTACTCTAGACACAAGGAACAAAACTAAACAAAAGACACAATGTGCTGGAGTAACTCGGTGAGTCAGGCAGCATTTCTGGAGAACATCGTGGATGGGCGACGTTTCGGGGCGGGACCCGTAACATCGCCTATCCCACTTCTCCAGAGATGCTGCCTGTCCCACAGCCCGCTGAGTTACTCCAGCACTTTGTGACCGCTTTCCCCTGTTGGACAACCTCCGCCGTTAATTCTTATGAAGGGGTGGGAGTTGCTGCCACAGGTTTCAAGAATCATAGTACAGTGCTGTGTAGCACAGAAACGGACTGGTCGGCCCATCACATTCATACCCATCTGCAGTATCTAGTGCTTCTCTAGATCCTTATTATTCTCTTACAACACGCTCCCAATCACCTCGTGTCCGAACAGCTCCAGGCCTCGACCTGGGCAATGAATACGGTGAGGTCTTGAATTTATTTTACAGGAGGATGCAAAAGGAGCTCCACTCTCTGTCCTATTACTTTACCCTTTCCTTTTTCTATGTCCTTTCGTTTCATTATTGACTTTAAAATAGCTCTTTAATAGTCCTTGAACATGCTCCGGTGCCCGACCATCCAAGAAGGGCTCCAGAGCATTTTTCGTGGTCCCACTCCAGCCACCCCCAGACATGATGCAATTTGGAAGAAGATCAGACAACAGGCATTTGAGATCAAAATTGTCTGGTCCCTAACAGGCCCATTTCTGGATCTGTAAATGGCTAACGAGGAGGTCTCCAGGCCAGTTCACCTCATCCTTGCTGGGCACCCAAAGATCAGGAGACCAGGGCATTGTAGTGCAACCAGAACTTGAGGAGAAGCCCTTTTAATGGTCAAATGGGCACAGCAACCTCTTGCACTTCATGGGTACATGGAACAAAAATGTGTCCAGGCTACAAAAACCCATCTGAATAAATCTAAAGTATTGGGGGGTCTAGCACTACCCAATTTTATGTATTATTATTGGTCAGTAAATATTAAAAACATGATTCAACTGATGGATAACTCCGCCCAGCAAGTAGACTGGATTGTAATGGAGAAAGAGGATTGCTCCTCTAGAAACATTGGAGCGATCCTCCTCTCTCCAATGAAATTGAATAACATAAACTATAATAAGAACCCAATTATTCATAGTACAATCCGTATTTGGAAACAAATAAAACAAAATTTAAAATTAAGAAACTTATCACTTTTATTACCTATAGTCAATAACCCTTCGTTTAGTCCTTCTATTATAGATAAAGCTTATACACAATGGGATAGACTAGGAATTAAAACGCTTGGTGACTTGTATGAAACTGGAAAATTACTTTCATTTCAACAATTACAAATAAAATATAAACTCGGAAATAATCAATATTTTAAATACTTTCAAATATGCGACTATTTGAAAAAATATATAAAAGATCATCATAATAACCCAGCAGATGTACTGGACGAGGCAATGCAGACAAAAGCGGAATCAGCAAACTTAATATCATATTTGTACAATATTATCTTAAATGTACAAATACCATCTACGGAGGGTATCAGAAGAGACTGGGAACAAGAGTTAGCTATTAAAATTTCAAAGGAAAGTTGGAATGAATACTTATTAAAAGTACATAAATGCTCGATTAATGTAAGACACACTTTAATACAATTTAAAATTTTACATAGATTATATTATTCGAAAACTAAAATTCATAAAATTTTCCCAAACGTATCATCTATTTGTGATAAATGTCAATCCCAAGAAGCAACTATAGCGCACTCATTTGTCTTCTGTACAAAAATTCAAAAATTTTGGAATGAAATTTTTGAAATCTTTACAAAGTTATTTAAAACAAGACTGATACCCAAAGCAGAATGGATTATCTTCGGAATAACGGAAGATGATCCAGAACTAAATGTGTTTCAAAAGAAATTAATGGATTATGGGTTAATAACTGGAAAAAAGCTAATTCTAAAATTTTGGAAGAAGGCTCCAATACCAACTATAAATATGTGGATTTCAAATATGTTTGAAACACTACACCTTGAAGAGATAAGACTCCTCCTAGCAGGTAAACCAGATCACTTCCACCTGACGTGGTCTGCATTTATAGAATTATTACAAACATAGGGTGCAAAAGTACTTTAAAAAAATAAAAAATTGAGGTCGGGTAAGGGGGGATGATAGTTGAAGAGTTGGTATGTCCTATTTACGTGATGCTCAAAAAAAAAAACATTTGTTTTTCTTTTTTTCTCTCTCTCTTTTCTTTTCTTAGGGCCTATTTCTTAACTCTTTTTCTTTTTGTTTTTAATTTCGCTCTCATAGGGTCCTCGTCCTTTTTTTTTGTTGTTACATTTTCTACACTTTTCTACACTTGCACTTTTTCCTTCACTTTCTTCTCTCTTTCAATCTTTTCTTTCTTTAGTGTAAAAAAAATAAATAAAGGGAGTACATTAATTGTAAGAAGATATAAATGACGAGTATTAATGTATGTGGCTGTGATGTAATGTACTTCTAATAAATAAAAATTTAAAAAAAAAAAAAAGGCTACAGAAATTACAGGAGGCTGTGAACTAGTAGTTGGAACATTTGTTGGTAGTTCTCAGTGTAACGCTTCAAGCCCAGATCTCTGTTATACAGGGGAGGATTCCTGCATAGAGACATCTTCACTGGGGCTACCAGTTGGGGAGTATTGGCTACCAGATAGGGGGCACATGATAACATAAATTAGGGCTAAAGAGAAAATAAACAGAGTGCAGGAAAAAGCGTATACAAAGTGGAGATTAAAAAAGTGCACATGCCACAATGAGGTTGATTCAAGATCAGGATTTTCATCTTAAGGGTATGAAAGGTCCATTCAGGAATCTAATCACACCAGGGAAGAAGTTGTTCTTGAATCTGGTGGTTCAATGGTGGTTTATTGTCTGGTCCATACGTTCGATGTACTGGAGTAGCTCCTAATCCAAGTAAGCCCCAGGCTGCTGCAACTGACGCCCCTCTCCTAGCCCGACCACCTCTATGCCCCAAGGATGCCTCCTGCAGTTAACCGTGAAGGTGCAGGAAGCAATACTCCAGTCCCTCTCCCACCGGCCCACTCCTCACATCCGTCATTGCTAGCAGCTCCCTCCTTCTTGACTTTCTGGTCTTTGAGGCCGAGCTTGGTGGCTTCCGAGCTTCCCCCTGCGGCCGCGCCTTGCTTTACAGCGATGAGACAGGCCTGCTGCCAGGCATGGCCAATGGGTCCTGCCCGATCTTCCTTCATTCCTGGTGCATGCTTTCAAGCTTTTGTATCTTCTGCCCCATGGGGGATCAAAGAAGAAGGAATGACTGAGGTGTGAGTTATCCTTGAATTCGTTAGCTGCTTTCCTGAGGCCGTGTAAATTATAGATGGATTGATGGAGGGAAGTTGGTTTGCATAAGAGACTGAGCTGCATCCACAACTCTGTGATTTATTGTAGTCTTGGAAGGAGCAAAATACATTAAATCCTGTTACCAATACCCTACAGTGGGGAGGGAGAGAAGTTGCTCATCATTCTTCACTTGCTCAGCAGGTCAATGTGAAATGCTTTGAGTTGACACCATTCAGTTGAGGCCGAGTCTTCAGAAAATATCATCAGGCAGTGGTCAGCAGCATGCAGTGTACTGCAGGCTCTGCGGGAGAAGGACGTGATCGATCCCTTGCGAAAATTCCCTGAGCAGATTTCCCAAAACATTTGAAAGAATGCCTCGTCGCCAGAACTACCAACAAGCACCAAGACCTCATTTGGCTGGTGGTGAGAGGGACCCTCCTCATTAGGATCCTTCCTGTATAGTGGAGTCTCACTCCCAACACACTGCCCTCAGGACAGCTGTGATGATAAGGAGATGGTAACCCACCTCTTTGTGAACTATGTGTTTGCCAAGAAGGTAGCCAAAGGATGCAAAGATCATGTCTAAGTTCATCCCGAGCAACTGCATAATGAGTAATCTCTGATCTATGGGCTGTTCTGAGGAATACACGCTGAGAGTGGAAGATCATTAACAGTGAAAGACGCTCTTTGTTCTGTACGAAACCTGTTGGTCTTCCAGTATAATGAGATGAGAAAGGTTTAGAGGGATATGGGCCAAAAGGAGGCAGGTGGGACGAGTGTAAATGGGGCATTTTGGTCGCCATCTTGGGCCAAGGCTCTGTTTCCATGCAGTATGATTCCATGATACTGTCAAGTATTTACAAATCGACAAACTGCTAAAAACTGACCTATGACAAAACACCCAACACCTTAACATCTGACTGTCATACAGTGCCATCCTTAATGTTTGGGACAAAGACCCATCATTTATTTATTTGCCTCTGTACTTCACAATTTGAAATTTGTAATAGAAAATTCACAAGTGCACAGTCAGATTTTATTAAAGGGTATTTTTATATATTTTGGTTTCATCATGTAGAAATTACAGCTGCGTTTATACATAGTCCCCCCATTTCAGGGCACCATAATGTTTGGGACACAGCAATGTCATGTAAATAAAATTAGTCATTTTTAGTATTTTGTTGCATATCCTTTGCATGCAGTGACTGCTTGAAGTCTGCGATTCATGGACATCACCAGTTGCTGGGTGTCTTCTCTGGTAATGCTCTGCCAGGCCTGTATTGCAGCCATCTTTAGCTTATGCTTGTTTTGGGGGCCAGTGCCCTTCAGTTTTCTCTTCAGCATATAAAAGACATGCTCAATTGGGTTCAGATCAGGTGATTGACTTGGCCACTCAAGAATTGACCATTTATTAGCTTTGAAATTCTTTGTTGCTTTAGCAATATGTTTGGGATCATTGTCTTGCTGTAGAATGAATCACCAGCCAATGAGTTTTGAGGCATTTGGTCGAACTTGAGCAGATAGGATGTGTCTATACACTTCAGAATTCATTATGCTACTACCAAAGGCAGTTGTATCATCAATGAAGATAAGTGAGCTAATACCTTCAGCAGCCATACATGCCCAGGCCATAGCACACACACCATTGTGTTCCACAGATGAGGTGGTTTGCTTTAGATTTTGGGCAGTTCCTTCTCTCCTCCATACTTTGCTCTTGCCATCACTCTGACATAAGTTAATCTTCGTCTCATCTGTCCACAAGACCTTTTTCCAGAACTGTGGTTGCTTTTTTAAGTACTTCTTGGCAAACTGTAACCTGGCCATCCTATTTTTGCAGCTAACCAGTGGTTTGCATCTTGCAGTGTAGCCTCTGTATTTCTGTTCATGATCTTCTGCGGACAGTGGGCATTGACAAATCCATCTGACTCCTGAAGAGTGTTTCTGATCTGTCGGACAGGTATCTGGGGATTTTTCTTTATTGTAGAGAATTCTTCTGTCATCAGCTGTGGAGGTCTTCCTTGGCCTGCCAGTCCCTTTGTGATTAGAAGGCTCACCAGTGCTCTCTTTCTTCTTAATGATGTTCCAAACAGTTGCTTTTAGTAAGCCTAAGGTTTGGCTGATATCTCTAAGTTTTATTCTTGTTTCTCACTCATAATGACATTTGACTTTCATTGGCACAACTTTGGACCTCATGTTGATAAACAGCAATACAAGTTTCCAAAAGGTGATGGAAAGACTGGAGGAAAGACTAGGTGCTGAGAGCTCTCTTATACCTGCATTAAGGAGGCAATTAAACACACCTGAGCAATTACAAACGCCTGTGAAGCCATGTCAAGTCAAGTCAAGTTTATTCGTCACATACGCATACGAGATGTGCAGTGAAATGAAAAGTGGCAATGCTTGCGAATTGTGCAAAAAAACTACAAAACAGAATGGAACAGAATCAGAATTACATATTTGTGAGAGAAAAAAAAAGAAACAGCAATTTAAAAAGACACCACACAACAGTAAATTGGTACAATAAGTTAGTCCCTGGTGAGATAGGAGTTTACTGTCCTAATGTCCTCTGGGAAGAAACTCCTTATCATCCTCTCTGTTTTCACAGCATGGCAACGGAGGCGTTTGCCTGACCGCAGCAGCTGGAACAGTGCGTTGCTGGGGTGGAAGGGGTCTTCCATGATCTTGTTGGCTCTGAATTTGCACCTTCTGATATACAGTTCCTGCAGGGGGGCGAGTGTAGTTCCCATAGTGCGTTCGGCCGAACGCACTACTCTCTGCATGTGTCCCAAACATTGTGGTACCCTGAAATAGGGGGGGGCGGGGAACAATGTATAAACACAGCTGTAATTTCTACATGTGAAACCAAAATGTATAAAAATACCCTTTAATAAAATCTGACAATGTGCACTTTAACCACATGTGATTTTTTTCTATTACATATCTCAAAGTGTGGAATACAGAAACAAATAAATAAATGATGGGTCCGTGTCCCAAACATTATGGAGGGCACTGTAAATTTCAAACAACTAAACAACCAAGAATTACATTATTATGTCACTGATCCAGGATAGAGTCAACCCCGTGGTGCCCAACAGTTCCAAAATGCCACCATAGAACCAATGGACATCACATGCGCTTTTTCAAAGGTCACCCATATGGATGTAACTCTGAAAGAGGGGCAGGCAGTTGACTGAGGCGGAACCCTCATTTGCTTGTCACCATGTCACACCCATGTATGGACAGTGGAGGGGAGTCCCAGCCTGAAGCAACCATGTTCCAGACTCATAGTAAATTTGGGGGACGTCCCCTGCAGAGCGGGCCGCATGGCTGACGCCTGTCACCGGTAGTCACATAACTTCATGAAACAGCGACTTCATCGAAGCAAATACATCATCAGCATGCGCCACCTTTGAGGACGCTCAGCTTACAGGTATCTCTGCAGGCTCCTAAGGCCGAGAGCTTCTACCTGGGTGTAAACCCACACCAGCAACTGACCGCCCTCCTCGAGGAGTCTCATCACCACTGCAGAGATTCAGTGCTTCCTGTTGCCCCAGAAGAATTTTACCAGCTTTCTCTGGATCCTGAAACCAAGCGCAGCAGGTGGGGCTAAAGTGGCCTCCTGGTACCAGAGCAGAGGCCACCAGTTGGTTTATGATTAACACCCTGTCCTGGTAGAAAAGCACCCGAGACTTGACCAACATGCCAGCCTGGAAATAACTTTTATCTCTAGTTCCTGACAGCTTATTGGCTGGATATTCGCAGTGAAACATCGGTAGACCCTGGTCCCTGAGGAGGTTTGTGGTGCTCCATACAAATGCCTCATCTCTACTGGCAGGCAGTGCACTTGCCATTGATCCACCAAAAGTCTAGAACACTTCCCCTTGCTGATCCTGGGAGAGGAAGCTGTTGACTCAGAGGACATGTGGCATCTCCTTGCCTGGGTGTGTGTGATGGAATGGTGTGATGAAAGCTTTGTGTCTGATTCATGGTGTTCCTGCCCTAGGCGGGGGATAGTTTTGAGGGACGGTGTAGGAGTGGGTGCCATTGATATGACCCAGCCCATGCTGTGAATCTCTTAATTAAATCTTGAGGGTCCAGGGAGACCCTGGAGAACAATTATTCTGAGGCAAAGAGACTCTTCGCTTGTGCCTGCTTTACTGACTTCCTGGATGATCTGACCCTCTTAGACTGACCTATTCCCTCCTAGACTGACCCACCAGGACTGACCCAAGTCTCTTTAACTGACCCATCCATCATGGACTAACCCAATGCTCCTGAGCTGATTCACCCCTCTGGAGAGATCTATTCACTCTTGGACTGATGGACTCTCATAAACTGACTGGCCCCTCCTGGACTTATCTGGCTCTCCTGGACTAACCTAACCCTCCTAGACTGACCCATTATCTGCTGATTTTATGGATCTCTCCTACACTGATTGATGCCTGCTGCAATGGCCAGCTCCCTGCTGGATTCATGGATCTATTCCTGGACAGACCTGACCCTCCCGAACCGACCTTCCATCCTCCTGAACTGAACTGTTCCCTCCTGGATTGACCCAGTCCCTCCTAGACGACTAGTGCCTACTGGACTGACCAGTGTCTGCCTCCATTCATTTCCAGGTACACCAAAATGAAGACAGCCACCAACATCTACATCTTCAACCTGGCCCTGGCTGATGCCTTGGCCACAAGCACCCTCCCTTTCCAGAACATCAACTACCTGATGGGGTCGTGGCCCTTTGGCAAGCTGTTGTGCAAGGTTATCATGTCCATCGACTACTACAACATGTTCACCAGCATCTTCACCTTGACCACCATGAGCATGGACCGTTACATCGCCGTCTGCCACCCGGTCAAAGCCCTGGACTTCCGTACTGCGCACAACGCCAAGATCATCAATGTCTGTATCTGGATCCTGTCGTCTGCTATCGGCCTGCCTGTGATGATCATGGCCACCACAATGCTCAACCACGGTAAGTGACCTCCTAGAGGGAACCTTGGAAGTGAGGCTCCTTCTGGGCAAATTTGAGGTAATTGAGATATTCCTTGCCCACAAGATATTAAGAAATAAGTAGAAGTAGGCAACTCAGCCCCTTGAACCAGTTCCGTCATCCAGTATCAGTGTCTGCTCCTGCCCCTTTTTTTTCCTTTTCCATCCTTGACTCTCGTGGTGTCAATAAACCTCTCGTTCTCAGTTCCTGATGATCAAACATCTACAGTCCCCTTGTGGAGACAATGCCAGAAATTCACTGCCCTCAAAGTGATGAAGACTCTGGTACAGAAAAGATTCACCAGGATGTTGCGGGATTAGAGTGCTTGAGAAATAAGGAGACTGGATAGGCTGGGATTGTTTTCACTGCGACGGAAGCTGAGGTGTGACCTTGTAGAGATTTATAAAACCATGAGGGGTACAGACATAGTAGCGAGCCACAATCATTTTCCCAGAGCAGGGAATATTAGACGCCATTGGTTCAGTTTCCTACCATTGCCTACCTGTATAAATGCCCCTTAAACGTCCATATCATATCTGCTTCCACCACCACTCCTGGCAACGTGTTCCAGGCACCACTGTGTAAAAAACGTGTTTCAATATTCGGTTTTATCTTAATGCAATGCCTCTAGTATTTGGTATTGCCACCCAAAGAAAAATGTTCTGACTGTCTACCCTATTTATGCCTCATAATTTGATATACTTTTGTTAACCAGGGAAAGACCTAGTGACAGCCTGGAGAGACTGCTGACCGGAGGGAATAGACCCCACCTGGGCTGGCATGGGCTAGCTCCTCATGCCAGTAGGATCCATTGCTAATCAGCGTTTTGGATCCACCCTTATATTGCTATGGAAGGAATCGACTATGAATATTACAACTAGCACAGTAATTGACAGTGCAGCAGCCCCGACAGGACATAAGCTATGAAGCTGCATCTGTGGCTGGGAAAAGATAATATCAGAGAAGGGTCTCAAGATCCACCAGGGCAGGGAAACGTGCCTGGGAGAGCTTGGTGTGGGGCCTCGCATTGACCATTACCTGCTAAGAGGTAGGTCAAATCAGTCGAGTGAAGCCCAGTGGCAGGTTAACCACCACAGTCCACAGGGTATCAGCACCCCAGGCGAAGCTCAACCAAGTACTGTCCCACCAACGGACACGAGTCCAGAGCCCAACCAGCCAGTCAGCGGTAGAGAGGAAGATGGAAGGAAAAAAGCAGAATGGAGCAGTCACTGGCTGTGGCTGAAGATAAAAGATGCTGTCTGGGCTGCCACATGACCATCTAGCTAACCATAAGACACACACCCAGGGCTGATCACCCTGCGGTGGGCCTGCCTCGACTGAGGGTGTCTTGTGATAAAAGGCCGAAACACCCAGTGACGTTGAGGTCCACAACAGAAGATGTGTCTGATTGGTAGCAAATTCACCTAGTGGTCACCCCCAAGAATACCGGGTGTCAGTTGTGGTGAAGAACCATAGGGATTGTAACATCCAGTCCTACTAATCAAAACAATATGTCTCATAATTTGATATACTTCTGTTAGGTCATCCCTTGACCTCCAATGATCCATAAAAAACAATCCGTTTGTCCCCGACCTCTCCTTATAACCAATAGATTTGAATACAACTAAAGTTTTTCATAGTTTGCAACACGTTATTCAAACTAAATCAAACTCCTGTATTCAATGATTTGGCTTCATCTGCCTTCTGTGGACAATTCTACAGGTTCACCACTCTCTGAGTGAAGAAGTTTCTCCTGATCTCAGTATTAAATAGCCCATCCCCACATCCTTAGGCTATGATCCGTGGTACTGGATTTCCCACCATTGGGAATCTCCCTCCAGCATCTATCCAGCCGTCATGATTTTATACATTTTAATAGGTTTCTCCCTCATTGTTCTAAACTTTGGAAAATGTAATCCTACCCATCCAAAACTCCTGTCACACTAGTCAAGTGAGAGATTGGATGGTCCAGATAATGGGTCTCGATCCTGGTGATCTGAGAGCCCTAGGGCTAGGGAAGGTTTTTAAGGAGTCCACGACAAATGCCTTACTCTAAGCAGCATTTGTGGGCCCAGTTTTGGAACGGTGACTGTATCCCTGCAGTTCTTGCATCCCATCCATTTTCCCTTCTTGTTGGTCCAGGCCTCCAGACCTGCTCCTGACATGTTGCTCATCCAAGGTTTGCTCCTCATGGCTGAACCTCCTCCACTTGGAACAGGGTTCTTTGCAAGCCAGCCATGACCCCCATCCATCACCATCGAGTCCTTGAATTCTTCACATCTCCAGATTCAACAGGAAAAATGGGTGCTCCTGAGATCAGGGAACACAGACTGTGTTGAACTGGGATGTTGTCACGTCGGAACGGATTTAATACACAGGAAGGGTTGGGTTTTGGTTCCTTCCTGACAATACTCCCAGACTGGGTGGGCTCAATGGTCATTAGCAATGCTTTGTCGGATAGTTTACCAGTTTATGTGTGTGGAGTGAATATATTTGATCAACATTCTATAAGCTTCTCTGTTTTATTCTCGCATCCCTGCCCCATCCCCTTCTCTGTATTTAGGGGAGCTGGAATGCACGCTGAAATTCCCACATCCTTACTGGTACTGGGACAACCTCTTGAAGATCTGTGTCTTCATCTTTGCCTTCATCATGCCTGTCCTCATCATCACGGTTTGCTATGGCCTAATGATTCTGCGGCTGAAGAGCGTCCGGATATTGTCCGGCTCCAAGGGGAAGGACAGGAATCTCCGGCGGATCACCAGAATGGTGCTGGTGGTGGTAGTGGTCTTCATCATCTGTTGGACGCCCATCCACATCTATGTTATCCTGAGGGCTCTGGTGAAGATCCCGTCCACAGTCCTGGATATGGTGGCCTGGCACTTCTGCATTGCCCTGGGCTACACCAACAGCTGCCTCAACCCCGTGCTCTACGCCTACCTGGACGAGAACTTCAAGAGGTGCTTCCGAGAGTTTTGCCTGCCTACTGCCTCCTCGCTGCCCTTCCAGGGTTCCAACCGGGTGAGGAGCCAGGCTCGCGAGCACCCATCCACCCTCCACACAGCCGACAGGACTAACCAGCAGGTATGACTAGGAGTGCAGGTGGAGCCCCAGCCCGGAGATGACCTCAACTCGGAGCTCACCCAGGTCACCACGGGACTGTGACAAGGCGAGGAGGGCCACTTGGCTATATATTCGCCAGGAGCAGAAAGCCCTGGCTGATGCCCCTGCCTTCAAATGCTCAGTGAGCAAAGCAAGCCAAGGAGACCCCAGATAATGCCCCATGAGATTTCCACATGCCTTTGTCGAGCTGAACACCATGGCACCTCCCACCAATGTATAGGATGGTGCACAGATGGTCGCTGGGAAGTGATAGGTGGGTCGCTGTTGGTTTCTTTCTAACAAACAAGGCGTTTCTTTCTCTTGCTGTAGTAGGAGCTTGAGTCCCAGAATACCGGAGAGACCCCAGGGATTGGGTAGGGAGTTGGCTAAATTTTCTTTAAGACAATTAAGGAGAGAATGAAACAGAATGGAAATCCTTAAAATTAAGTAATTGGAAGACCTTGTTCAATGAGGGGCCTTCTGGCCAAGCACCTAACGCTAAGTTGGATGGGCAGCTCAACGTGTTACCCCTGGCCCCCAAGGTGATGGTTGGGCTGCGATCCCTGAAAAGTGGAGAAAATGGCCACTGATAGTAGCGCTAGTGTCACAAGAGTCACAAGATTTGTTTGGGGCTAAGGAACATGAGGGATGGATGAAGAAGGCAGTTCCTGATGAACGCGTTATAGTGGGACAGTATTTGACCAGTGTCCCTTCACCATGACCTGTTCCGCACTGGTGAGTTGATCTCCCAACATCGTCTGAACAGGACAACCCATGGACTGCAGCCCCCAGATGAGAAGGAGAGTGGTGAGGGCATGGGAGGCCATAAGGGCCAAATCCCAATTACAACTTCTATTTATGGTGTTATTGACAGGTAACATTTCCCAAAAGATATTTGGTTGGTTGATGTTAATTGCCTATATTGCCCCAAAATGTCGGTGATTGGTAGAATTTGACGGGGGGGGGGGGACAGGAATGTGGTTAGAACAGATTAGAAGGAAAATGAATGGGGGGATCTTTGGGCTGACATTGACTTGATGGATCGAATTACCTCCTTCTGTGTCGATATCAAATATGAAAACTTATCAAAAATAATTCTCACCACAAAAGGAGGTAGTGGGTGAAAGGCCAACAGTTGGGTGAAGGATAGACACAAAATGCTGGAGTAACTCAGCTCGACAGGCAGCATCTCTGGATGGAAGGAATGGGTGAAGTTTCCATTTATCTGGATGAGTCCAGCTCAACCACACTCAATATGCTCGATACCAGGCAGGACATAGCAGCCCACTTGATAGGCACCCCATCCACAACCATTCACTCACTCCGCCACCAATGTACAATAGCAGCAGTTGGTTCGTTTGCTCGTGTCAGACGACGTTCTGCCATCGCTTTGCCACAGCCAGTGCCACATCTGTGCCTCTGCGGAGATCCTCCACAGTGCATGCCTCTCCGCCGCAAGTCAATAGGGGGGCCATTGTTTGTACCTCTCCACAGTTGCACTTGTCAGAGTTCGAGAGGCCCCACTTCTTCAGGTTGAATCCGTAACGTCCCACTCCAGTGCGGAGGCGGTTTAGGGCTTTCCAGGTAGTAAAAGGCAGGTGCTGTCCTGGTGCCATCTGTTGTTTGGTTTTGGTGCCTGGTGCGGTTGGCTCTAGTTCCATAGTAAAAGGCAGGTGGTGTCCTGGTGCCATCTGTTGTTTGGTTTTGGTGCCTGGTGCGGTTGGCTCTAGTTCCATGAAACTGTTCCGACTCTTCAGGCGTTTATGGCATGTTGGTGATTGTGCAAGGGGTGCTGTGGCAGCAGTTGGTACCACACTCCAACAAGTACAGCAACTCACCAAGACTCCTTAGACAGCAACTCCTTAGACAACAACCAAACCCACCACCTCTACCTGCTGAAATAACAAGGGCAACAAAAGCATGGGAACAGTACTACATTGAAGTTGCCCTCCAAGCCACACGCCATCCTGACATGGAAAGAAATTGCTGTTCCTTCGGCGTCGCTGGATCAGAATACTGGAATTCTCTCCGTAACAGCGTTGTGGCCGTAGCCACATTTCAAGGACTAGCAGATCCTGAAGGCAGCTTACCACCACTTTCTCAAAGGCAATGAGGGATGGGCAATTAAATACTGGTTCAGCCTGCGAAGCCCACATCTTTTGAATGAATATTTTTTTTAAACAGCACTTTCTGGAAAGGAAAGAAAATTAGAAAACAGAGTTGCGGAGGTTTATTGCTACCTGTGAACTGACACAGCCCTCTAGTATTGTCTTAAACTTTAATGTGAAGGGATTTGACACTATGTCCGTGTGCGGGTTAAATAGTGAGCAAGTACTTTGTGCTTTCTTTGACATTATCTGAGATGTAAAATAAGCAACACCTGAAGGATTATTATTCAACCATTATTAATGTGGCTTTTTGTAGAATTGTAGACTTTGTTCTTGTCTATTAATGGGCTGCAATACTTTTTCCCAGTCGCAAAACCATCACGTCGGAAAGAAAGCATCAAAATGTTTTGTAGTTCTATTGTCTCTGGTTTCGTGTTTGTGTTCTTCTCATCGCTGCCATCTTCTCCTGGTGCAGCTGCTACTGTGTTTCCATCACCTGCCAAGCCTACCTCTGGTGTAATCCTCCCTCTCATTGTAACAGCTCTGTACCCTTGTTACAATTCACTCATAACATGGGCAAAGGTTGTTTTTTGTGCAGTGGAATTGTGCGACGGTGCCTTCATATCGCTCTCCAAGATCATCTGCTGAAATAAGGACCCTCCTCCAGGTTTGTCCTGTGATGACATCAGATGGGGCATTATGGCAAGAAATTAGCCCAGGTGTGGTAATGAATGATTATCAAGAATGAAAGTGTAAATTCTATAGGCACTGAATTGGAAATGAAAAGATGAGATGTTGAGCAAGGGGGAAAAGGTTCATGCCCAAGTCCTGAGCAGAGAACATATTCAGTTCAGTTCAGTTGACATTGAGAGACTGAGTCATAATCAGTCATAAAAACAGCCCTTCAGACAAACTCGCCCATGCCAATCAATTTGCGATGTTAACATGGCACATTACAGCACAGAAACAAGCCCTTCGCCCAACCATGTCTATGCCAACCATGATGCCCATCCAAACTAATTCTATCTTCCCGTGCCCCGTCAATATCCCACTATTCTCTTGGGTTTCGCTTGGGTAGTTTACACCCCCAGCGGTATGAACATTGATTTCTCTAACTTCAGATAGCACTTGCTTTCTCTCTCCTTCCCCTTCCCAGTTCTCCCACTAGCCTTACTGTCTTCGCCTAAATTGTATCTTTGTCCCACCCCCTTCCCTGACAGCAATCTGAAGAAGGGTCTCGACCCGAAACGTCTCTCCAGAGATGCTGCCTCCCCCGCTGAGTTACTCCAGCATTTTGTGACTACCCACTATTCTTTGCATGTTCATCTTCTTCGACCAACTCTCAATGTTCCAGGCACCTACCGCTCTCTATATAAAATACTATGTAAAATTACAAAATCGTGAGGAGCATAGATAAGCTGAGTTTTTTTCCACAGGATGGGTTAGTCTAAAATTTTAAGGATATGGGTTTCAAATGAGAGGGGAAAGATTTAAATGGGATCCAAGTGGCAACATAGAAACATAGAAAATAGGTGCAGGAGTAGGCCATTTGGCCCTTCGAGCCTGCACCGCCATTCAATATAATCATGGCTGATCATCCACCTCAGTATCCTGTACCTGCCTTCTCTCCATCCCCCTTGATTCCTTTAGCCACAAGGGCCACATCTAACTCCCTCTTAAATATAGCCAATGAACTGGCCTCAACTACCTTCTGTGGCAGAGAATTCCACAGATTCACCACTCTGGTGTAAAAAATGATTTTCTCATCTCGGTCCTAAAAGACTTCCCCCTTATCCTTAAACTATGACCCCTTGTTCTGGACTTCCCCAACATCGGGAATAATCTTCCTGCAACTAGCCTGTCCAGCCCCTTAAGAATTTTGTAAGTTTCTATAAGATCCCCCCTCAATCTTCTAAATTCTAGCGAGTAGAAGCCGAGTCTATCCAGTCTTTCTTCATATAAAAGTTCTGCCATCCCAGGAATCAGTCTGGTGAACCTTCTCTGTACTCCCTCTATGGCAGAATGTCTTTCCTCAGGATTAGGAGACCAAAACTGTACGCAATACTCCAGGTGTGGTCTCACCAAGACCCTGTACAACTGCAGTAAAAACCTCCCTGCTCTTATACTCAAATCTTTTGCTATGAATGCTAACATACCATTCACTTTCTTCACTGCCTGCTGCACCTGCGTGCCTACTTTCAATGACTGGTGTACCATGACACCGAGGTCTCGTTGCATCTCCCTTTTCCTAATCGGCCACCATTCAGATAATAGTCTACTTTCCTGTTTTTGCCACCAAAGTGGATAACCTCACATTTATCCACATTATACTGCATCTGCCATGCATTTGCCCATTCACCCAACCTATCCAAGTCACCTTGCAGCCTCCTAGCATCCTCCTCACAGCTAACACTGCCCCCCAGCTTCGTGTCATCCGCAAACTTGGAGATGTTGCATTCAATTCCCTCATCCAGCTCATTAATATATATTGTAAATAGCTGGGGTCCCAGCACTGAGCCTTGCGGGTACCCCACTAGTCACTGCCTGCCATTCTGAAAAGGACCCCGTTTACTCCTACCTCTTTGCTTCCTGTCTGCAAGCCAGTTCTCTATCCACATCAATACTGAACCCCAATACCATGTGCTTTAAGTTTGCATACTAATCTCTTATGTGGAACCTTGTCGAAAGCCTTCTGAAAGTCCAGATATAACAAATCCACTGGTTCTCCCTTATCCACTCTACTAGTTACATCCTCGAAAAATTCTATAAGATTCGTCAGACATGATTTACCTTTCATAAATCCATGCTGACTTCGTCCAATGAATTCATCACTTACCAAATGTGCTGCTATCCCATCTTTAATAAATGACTCTAGCATTTCCCCACTACCGATTAGACTAACTGGTCTGTAATTCCCCGTTATCTCTCTCCCTCCCTTTTTTAAAAGTGGGGTTACATTAGCTACCCTCCAATCCACAGGGAACTACTCCAGAATCTAAAGAGTTTTGAAAATGATCACTAATGCATCCACTATTTCTGGGGCTACTTCCTTAAGTACTCTGGGATGCAACCTATCTGGCCTGGGGATTTATCGGCCTTAATCCATTCAATTTACCTAACTCCACTTCCCGGCTAACCTGATTTCACTCAGTTCCTCCATCTCATTTGACCCCCCGATCCCCTGCTATTTCCAGCAGATTATTTATGTCTTCCTTAGTGAAGACAGAACCAAGTGGTTATTCAATTGGTCTGCCATGTCCTTGTTCCCCATGATCAATTCGCCTGTTTCTGACTGCAAGGGACCTACATTTGTTTTACTAATCTTTTTCTCTTCACATATCTATAAAAACTTTTGCAGTCAGTTTTTATGGTTCCCTGCCAGTTTTCTTTCATAATCTATTTTCCCTTTCCTAATTAAGCCCTTTGTCCTCCTCTGTAGGACTCTGAATTTCTCCCAGTCCCCTGGTAGGCTGCTTTTCTGGCTAATTTGTACACTTCATCTTTTGTTTTGAATACTATCCCTGATTTCCCTTGTTATCCCGGATGCACTACCTTCCCCGATTTATTCTTTTGCCAAACTGGGATGAACAATTGTTGTAGTTCATCCATGCAGTCTTAAATGCCTTCCATTGCATATCCACCGTCAACCCTTTAAGAATCAATTGCCAGTCTATCTTGGCCAATTCATGTCTCATACCCTCAAAGTTACCTTTCTTTAAGTTCAGGACCCTTGTTTCTGAATTAACAATGTCACTCTCCATCCTAATGAAGAACTCAACCATATTATGGTCACTCTTGCCCAAGGGGCCACGCACAACAAGACTGTTAACTAACCCTTCCTCGTTACTCAATACCCAGTCTAGAATAGCCTTCTCTCTCGTTGGTTCCTCTACATGTTGGTTTAGAAAACTATCCCGCATACATTCCAAGAAATCCTCTTCCTCAGCACCCCTGCCAATTTGATTCACCCAATCTATATGTAGATTGAAGTCACCCATTATAATTGTTTTACCTTTGTTGCACGTTTCTAATTTCCTGTTTGATGCCATCCCCAACTCCACTACTACTGTTAGGTGGCCTGTACACAACTCCCACTAGCGTTTTCTGCCCCTTAGTGTTTCGCAGCTCTACCCATATAGATTCCACATCCTCCAAGCTAATGTCCTTCCTTTCTATTGCGTTAATCTCCTCTCTAACCAGCAACGCTACCCCACCTCCTTTTCCTTTCTGTCTATCCCTCCTGAATATTGAATATTGAAAATCCAACGTTTGCACACAGTGGGTGGAGGATATACGGAACGAGCTGCCAGGGTGATGAATGTACGACCACGACCTTTAACTCAAACTTTGACAGATACATGGATAATGAAAGTTTGGAGAGATGGTCCAGGTGCAGGTAACTGGAACTAACATCGGTTAGTTCCAGTTACCTTGATTAGCATGGGTGAGTTGAGTTGAAGGGCTGTTTCCATGCTGTATAGCTATGAATGATTATGACTCAGTCAAAAGAGAAACATCCTGGTGAATCTCTTCAGCACAGTGCAATCACATCCTACATACAACTAGACACTGCACAATTTCCTCATAAATCTTCTTTAAACTTTCCCCCTTTAAAACTTAAGCTTCTATCTTCTAATATTTGACATTTCCACCCTGTTAAAAATACTCTGAATATCTGCCCTATCCATACCTCTCATAATGTTATATACTTTTTCAGGTTTAAACCTCGCCTCTTAATGCTCAAAAAGAAAGAAAAAACCCTCTTCTTATTATTGATACTTTCTCAACCAGGCAACATCATGGTAAAGGTACACAAAAAAAAATGCTGGAGAACTCAGCGGGTGCAGCAGCATCTATGGAGCGAAGGAATAGGTAACATTTCGGGCCGAAACCCTTCTTCAGACATCATGGTAAATCTCTACTGCATCCTTTCTGAAGCCTTAATATCCTTCCTGGAATAGGCAACCAGAACTGCACACAATATTCTAAATGTGATCACATTTTATATAGCTGCAGCATAACATCAATGTTATACTCAATGCAGAAGGCAAGCATGCCATATGCCTTCTTTATTACTCTATATCCACATGTTGAGACTTTCAGAGAGGTTTAGACATGCACCCCAAAATCTCTCTGTATATAAATGCTGTAAGGGTCCTGTCATTTACTATAAACTTTTGTCTTATATTTGACCTCTCAAGTGGTCACACTTGTCTGAAATAAACTCCATATGCCATTTCTCTGCCCGACTTTCCAAATGATTTATATTGTGCTGTATTCTTTGACTAACTTCCTCACTATCCCAATTCAATGTTCATGTCCCTTGCAATCTGACTTATCAGACCACCTACATTTTCATCTAAACATTAACATATCAACGATTCCAGCACTGATTCTTACAAAACACCACTGGTCACAGGCCTCCAGTCAGAGAACCGCCCCTCCGCCACTACTCCTTGTCTTATATGAATGAGCAAGCCAATTTTATATCCAATTTACCAACTCACAAAGGATCCTATGTGACTTAATATTCTGGGACACATTACCTTGTGGGACCTAGTCAAATGCTTTACTAAGGTCTATATAGAAGACATCCACTGCCCTCATCTCATCAATTACCTTCCTCACCATCAAAAAACTGAATCACGTTTGTGAGACAGGAACCTCCCCCTGCACAAAGCCTACTGATTATACTTGCGTTTTAAGTCACTGCTTTTCCAAATGTGAGAAACTCAGATTGGCAAGATGGTCTAACAGATTGTCAAGAGGAAGTCTGCGTCAATTGTAAAAGAAAAGATGTGGAGTTTCAAGCAAGGTATGGAATGCAACGAGAGAAAGGTGGCTGGCCTTAACGATGTAACTGAAATTGCGTCCGACTTGTAGGTTTCCTCAGGACAAACGTTGAGAGTGGAGAAATAGCAATCCGGTAGTGAATGGTGAGATACACTACAGGAACGCACCAAGACTTCTTTGAGGCTTCTACAGGCACCTGTCAACCCACCACCATGACCAGCTAGAAGGATGAGGACAGCAAAGGCATAGGAACACCACCACTGGGAAGTTGCCCTCCAAGCCACGCCATCCTGACTTGGAAATGACATCACTATTCACACTCACCACATGGATCAAAATCCTGCAATCTACACTCTTAACAGCATTGCGGGTGTACACACACCACAAGGACTGCAGTGGTTCAAGAAGGCAACACACCACCACCTCAAAAGCAATGAGGGATGTCCAATTAAATGTTGGCTCCAGCTGCAAAGTCCATATCCCTTGAATGAATATGAATACAAATGGAAAGACTGCACTAACCCACGACTGTATAAGAAAAATCCCCAAAAAATTGCAGATGCCGGAAATCTGAAACAAAAACAGAAATTCTGGGAACACTTAGCAAGTCAAGCCAGCATCTGTCGAGAGAGAAATTGTCAATGCTTGGGTTCTAACAAAGGATAACAGACCCATAAGATTGATTGTTTCTCTCTCCACAGATGATGTCTGACCTGCTGAGTCTTTCCAGCAGATTCTATTTTGACTCGATATCTTGCCTCCGATATCTGTCCCGACAATGTTGCTTAAACATGGAGATCGCTTTCTGTGAATGTATGCAGCTTCTGGTTTTACTTGCACACACACGCACATAAACAATGTAACACCCCCCCAGAGTTTTGACTGCAGCTTGGAGACTGAACACAACGAATTAATTTTCCTGTCTTTTGTGTGGCACACCCAATGCCCTTTCATAGAAACATAGAAAATAGGTGCAGGAGGAGGCCATTCGGCCTTCGAGCCAGCACCACCATTCATTGTGATCATGGCTGTATGATTCCTAAAACAGCAACAATCTCAGTTATGTGGTTTGAGGACAACATAGTCAGAGGTCTTTGTGTAACACGGAGCTGAGTCGATTTCAATCGGCGTTCCCCAGACCAACTTCTCACAACTGACAGGAACTGGCCTTGTTGCAACCTTTGCAGATGTTTTGTGCAGAGATATACTAACTACAATGTAGGTAGCACTCTCCCAGCACTCTCTTCAGCCACCGGAGAGTGAATGCTGCAATTTGAAGAGCGAGAGACATTAGATGCAGAGGGATGTTTCTGAAGATTATGATTCCACTTATTGACAAGTCTATTGGATTGGTTTATTATTGTCACATGCACCAAGATACGGTGAAAAGCTTTGTCTGCTTTTCCAATCAAATCTTACTATACCTGAGTACCATCGAGCCATAAACAAGTGTTACAGGAAATGCAAAGAGAAAAATACCAGAGTGCAGAATTTGTATTAAAGCATTATAGCATTACATTTAGAGAAAAAGTGCAAGGTTCACAATGAGATAGGTGGAAGATTGTGTCTGCACCTACTTATAGTTCAATGGTCTGATAACAGTAGAGAAGAAGCTGTTCATAAATCACTAAAGAGTCATTATTTAAAAAGAAAGGGATTGCCTAGTTAAAATGAAAGAGTTGTGAAATTATTTCTTTCAGCAGATTGTGAGTCTTTGTAACTCTAATATTTCTAATAATTCTCAAGATATAGAACGAGACCATTCAGGCCATCAAGCTAACGCCAATTCTTAAATCAATCCCATCCCTGGTTAACCCTTCCTCCCGCATTCACAGCAACTCAATCCAGATTCTACCAATCACCCACACATTAGGCACAATTTACAGCGAGCAATTAACCTATCAACCCACACACTTTGGGATAAGTAGGAAACCGGAGCACCTGGAGGAAACCCAATGGTCTCAGGGAGACCTGTGCAAACTCCACACAGGCAGCACCTGAGGTCAAGATCAATGTCAAGTCCTTAGAGCAGGTTCCGACCGAGAATGATAGATTCTTCAGAAACAGAGGGGCGTGTGAACCATTGGTGGGGTACATGGAAATTATGTTAAAAATTACATTCAGCACCATGATCCTCTTAAATAGGGCAGCATGTTCAAGGGCTGAGTTGCCCACTCCTGCCTACTACATGTGCTTGTAGGTAATCCTTTTTTGGTACTCAGTGCGCAATTAGAGTCTCTCCACAGTAGGCACACCCTTAAAATGTTATGTCATTGCGAGAGGATGAAATGTCTGCCTGACTGATTGGTCCATACCTTGCGCAGACCTCACAGTCAGAGACATACAGCATGCAAACAGGCCCATCGGCCCACTGGGTCTTTACTATTTTTAATCTGTTTTATCAATCCATTTCAGTCTCCACAAATTCGCAACCCTCCCCAAGATTCAACCACACACTGGGGACAATTTATAATGACCAATCAACCTACCAACCCGCATAATCCTTTATGTGGGAGGAAACTAAAGCACCCCGTGGAAACTCACCTGGTTACAGAGAGAAGGTGCAGACTCCACACCAGACAGGACCCGAGGTCAGGATCTACCTAGATCTGTAGTGCTGTGAGGCAGTGGCTCTGCTGGCTGCACCTCTGGCATGTTCGCTGTGCAGCAATAGTATGCAATGGTGATGCAGGTTATCGATCCAAACCGGGACAATTCCATTCTCCCCACAGATGCTGCTCGACCCAAGGAGTTCCTTCAGCAGATTGATTGTTGCTCCAGGCCTCAGTGTTGGCGGCTCGCATGTCTCCTGATTTTTCCTGCTCTTGCTTTCTCCAATTGAAAATAAACAATTTTCAATCCATGGCAATCAATCCAATATTACACCACCACACCGATCTCCCAAATCCTATGCGCTGTATCCATGTTGACCAATCTCCTGTGTGTGGCCTTATGAAAGGTTCAAAATATTGTAAATACAATCGATCCCCTGTGGGATTTTATCTCGACTGCTGTTTGCAGATTTAGTCTCTTTACCACACAAAGCTTATACTCACCATAGAACTGTGGCAATTGAAACTCTAACTGTAAAAGATCTTTGCTAAATTAAATTAAACATGCCTAGCCATTTGTAATCACTGTGATAACTAGGTAGTGCAATCACATCATGTGATAACTTAGGAGTGTAATCACATTATGTTATAACTAGGTAACCCCTGATATATGTTGCCTGACTCACTGCAGCCAAGTCATAAACAAGTATGGTATCAAAGGGCTGCTGCTAAAGTCAGAACAGTTGTAGCTTGACACGCTCTCCTGTTAACAAGTTTCTGAATAAAGAGGTTGGCTGTCACTCACATCCAGCTTTATGATTCCGACACCTCCTTATCCATTCTAACTCTAGCAAATGGGCCATATGCCTTCATTGCCACCATCGTCTATGGCAATTATCAAATCAATCTCATCAATTCCATTCCTCTACTTAATCCCTTTAAAACCCAGATTCTACCACTTTGGGGCATTTACAGGTGTCATGAACCCGTCAATTTGCATATCTGTGGTTTGTGGGAGAAACTGGAGTACCTGGAAGAAACCCATGCAGTCACAAAGTAGAGTGTGCTAATTCCACACAGGCAGCACCTGGGGTCAAGATCAAACCCAAGTGTTGCTGGAGCTCTGAGGCAGTGACTAGTAATTGCAGCAACTTCCGCTACCCAAAGGTTATTTTATATTTTTTCAGGCAGAGGTTCTTGATGGGTGGGGTGGGGTGGTTGTGAAATGCCATAGTGGGTAGAAGAACAATTATCTATTCGTGCTAGTAGGTTACAACCCTCACCCTGAAGAACTGGTGCACGGGGCAGGGATTTAGATTCTTAGATCACTGGGATCTGTTTTGGGGTTAGGGGGAACTGTACAAAAGGGACGGATTGCATCTTAACAGGTGTGGGACCAGCATTCTGGCAGGCAGGTTTGCCACTGCTACACGGGTGGTTTTAAACTGAATAAGGGGGGTGGGGTGTCGAATGGGATAGTGGAGGATGGAGTTAAAGGGAAAGGGTTTCTTAAATGTGTGAGCGTAGAGACAGAGGGGTGTAAAATGAGGGTAGAAGCAATAGGTAGCAAGGTGAAAAGTAAAAGTGGCAGGCAGACAAAACCAGGGCAAAAATCAAAAAGGGCCACTTTTCAACATAATTGTATAAGGGGTAAGAGTGTTGTAAAAACAAGCCTGAAGGCTTTGTGTCTCAATGCAAGGAGCATTCGTAATAAGGTGGATGATTTGAATGTGCAGATAGCTATTAATGACTATGATATAGTTGGGATCACGGAGACTTGGCTCCAGGGTAACCAAGGCTGGGAACTGAACATCCAGGGATATTCAATATTCAGGAGGGATAGAGAGAAAGGAAAAGGAGGTGGGGTAGTGTTGCTGATTAGAGAGGAGATTAACGCAATGGAAAGGAAGGACATTAGTTTGGAGGATGTGGAATCGGTATGGGTAGAGCTGCGAAACACTAAGGGGCAGAAAACGCTGGTGGGTGTTGTGTACAGGCCACCTAACAGTAGTAGTGAAGTTGGAGATGGTATCAAACAGGAAATTAGAAATGCGTGCGACAAAGGCAAAACAGTTATAATGGGTGACTTCAATCTACATATAGATTGGGTGAATCAAATTGGCAGGGGTGCTGAGGAAGAGGATTTCTTGGAATGTATGCGGGATAATTATCTAAATCAACATGTAGAGGAACCAACGAGACAGCAGGCTATTTTAGACTGGGTATTGAGTAATGAGGAAGGGTTAGTTAGCAGTCTTGTTGTACGTGCCCCCTTGGGCAAGAGTGACCATATATGGTGAGTTCTTCATTAGGATGGAGAGTGACATTGTTAATTCAGAAACAATGGTTCTGAACTTAAAGAAAGGTAACTTTGAGGGTTTGAGACGTGAATTGGCCAAGATTGACTGGCAATTAATTCTAAAAGGGTTGACGGTGGATATGCAATGGAAGACCATTTAAAGACTGCATGGATGAACTACAAAAATTGTTCATCCCAGTTTGGCAAAAGAATAAAGCGGGGAAGGTAGTGCATCCGTGGATAAACAAGGGAAATCAGGGATAGTATCAAAGCGAAGGATGATGCGTACAAATTAGCCAGAAAAAGCAGCCATACCGGAGGACCTGGGAGAAATTCAGAGACCAGCAGAGGAGGACAAAGGGCTTAATTTGGAAAGGAAAAATAGATTATGAAAGAAAACTGGCAGGGAACATAAAACTGGCTGCAAAAGTTTTTTATAGATATGTGAAAAGAAACAGATTAGTTAAAACAAATGTAGGTCCTTTGCAGTCAAAAAACAGGTGAGTAGATCATGGGGAACAAGGATATGGCGGACCAATTGAATAACTACTTTGGTTCCGTCTTCACTAAGGAAGACATAAATAATCTGCCGGAAATAGCAGGGGACCGTGGGTCATAGGAGTTGGAGGAATTGAGTGAAATCCAGGTTAGTCGGGAAGTGGTGTTGGGTAAATTGAATGGATTAAAGGCCGATAAATCCCCAGGGCCAGATGGCTGCATCCCAGAGTACTTAAGGAAGTAGCTCCAGAAATAGTGGATGCATTAGTAATAATCTTTCACATACTCTTTAGATTCTGGAGTAGTTCCTGAGGATTGGTGGGTAGCAAACGTAACCCTACTTTTTAAGAAGGGAGGGAGAGAGAAAACGGGGAATTACAGACCCAGTTAGTCTAACATCGGTAGTGTGGAAACTGTAGAGTCAGTTATTAAAGATGGATAGCAGCACATATGGAAAGTGGTGAAATCATTGGACAAAGTCAGCATGGATTTACGAAAGGAAATCATGTCTGACGAATCTTATAGAATTTTTCGAGGATGTAACTAGTAGCGTGGATAGGGGAGAACCAGTGGATGTGGTGTATCTGGACTTCCAGAAGGCTTTCGACAAGGTCCCACATAAGAGATTAGTATACAACTTAAAGCACATGGCATTGGGGGTTCAGTATTGAGTGGATAGAGAACTGGCTGGCAAACAGGAAGCAAAGAGTAGGAGCAAACGGGTCCTTTTCACAATGGCAGGCAGTGACTAGTGGGGTACCGCAAGGCTCAGTGCTGGGACCCCAGCTATTTACAATATATATTAATGATCTGATGAGGGAATTGAATGCAACATCTCCAAGTTTGCGGATGACACTAAGCTGGGGGCAGTGTTAGCTGTGAGGAGGATGCTAGGAGACTGGAAGGTGACTTGGACTAGGCTGGGTGAGTGGGCAAATGTTTGGCAGGATGCAGTATAACGTGGATAAATGTGAGGTTATCCATTATTGTGGGCCAAAACAGGGAAGCAGACTATTATCTAAATGGTGCTGACTAGGAAAAGGGAGAGATGCAGCGAGACCTGGGTGTCATGGTACACCAGTGAAAGTAGGCATGCAGGTGCAGCAGGCAGTGAAGAAAGCGAATGGTATGTTAGCTTTGATAGCAAAAGGATTTGAGTATAGGAGCAGGGAGGTTTTACTGCAGTTGTACAGGGTCTTGTTGAGACCACACCTGGAGTATTGCGTACAGTTTGGTCTCCAAATCTGAGGAAGGACATTATTGCCATAGAGGGAGTGCAGAGAAGGTTCACCAGACTGATTCCTGGGATGTCAGACTGTCTTATGAAGAAAGACTGGATAGACTTGGTTTATCGGCACGGACTTGAAGGGCCGAGATGGCCTGTTTCCGTGCTGTTATGGTTATATGGTTATATATGGTTATACTCTCTAGAATTTAGGAGATTGAGAGGGGATCTTATAGAAACTTACAAAATTCTTAAGGGGTTGGACAGGCTAGATGCAGGAAGATTGCTCCCGATGTTGGGGAAGTCCAGGACAAGGGGTCACAGCTTAAGGATAAGGGGGAAATCCTTAAAACCGAGAAGAACTTTTTTCACATCAGAGAGTGGTGAATCTCTGGAACTCTCTGCCACAGAGGGTAGTTTGAGGCCAGTTCATTGGCTATATTTAAGAGGAAGGTAGATGTGGCCCTTGTGGCTAAGGGGATCAGAGGGTATGGAGAGAAGGCAGGTACTGGATACTGAGTTGGATGATCAGCCATGATCATATTGAATGGCGGTGCAGGCTCGAAGGGCCGAATGGCTACTCCTGCACCTAATTTCTATGTTTCTATGTTTCTACCCTCTCCTCCTCGTCAATTTTATGTTGCCAAACATGTCGATCAACCTCCTATGTGGGGTCTTATGAATGGTCTCTGAAAATGCCAAATACATCCCAAACACTGGTCCCCCTGATCTATACATCGATTCCCCCTGATCTACAGATAGTGTTCCTGTCACACAGCTCCAAGAGCCCAGGTTCAATCCTAACCATGGATGCTGTCAGTGTGGAGTTTGCACCTCAGAACCTGCGCCGAGCAGCTGGCAGGAGTATTCAATGACATCTTCAAACATCTTCCGACACCAATCTATGTTTCCCACCTACTTTAAAGAAGACCACTATCATCTGGCTGCAAACAAAAACAACGTAGCATTCCCACAGTTCTTATCTCTGGCCTTTGTGGGTGGGGGAAACATGGGGGTGGGGGGTGGGAGAAACATGGTTTTAGTCTCTTCCTTCGGGGGGTTGCGGCTTTTCTTGTCATGTCCCCCGTCTCCGTCTGCGCTGAGGCCTAATGGCGGAGCTGGCGGCCTCGGGGCTGTGGCGGCGTTCCGGCGGCGGCCCGACTTCAGAGCTGTGGCGGCGTTCCAGCAGCGGATCCGACTTCGGAACTGTGACGGCGTTCCGGCAGCGGCGAGGCTTCGGAGCTGTGGCGGCGTACTGCGTTCCGGCGGCGGCGGCCCGACTGTGGAGGCTCGGCCGCGGGCCCAGTGGACGACAACATCGGAGGCCTGGATCGCCTCAGCGCAGAGGGAGAACAAGGAAGAGAACAAAGACTTTAGACTTTTGCCTTCCATCACAGTGAGGAGGTGCCTGGTGAACTCACTGCGGTGGATGTTAAATTTGTGTTTATTGTGTGTTTTGTTTTTTATATATATGTATGACTGCAAGGCAACGAAATTTCGTTCAGACTGAAAGGTCTGAATGACAATAAAGGATACTTGACTTTGACTTTGTTCCAACCTATCAAACCCCCTCACCTAAATCGACCTATTGCCTGCCACGCTTTGTCCTACCTCTCCTCTTTCTAGCTTTCTTCTCTCCCCAACAAACAGTCTAAAGAAAAATCTGAACTGTTACTTATCTGTTCGCCAGAGATGCTACCTGACCTGCTGAGTTACTTCAGCACTTTGTGCTCTTTCATGCCTTAATGACTGCTATCTGTTGGCTTTGACATCCACCATCTTAAAGTGCTTCGCGAGCTGGTCATGAGGAATAGGAGTAGAATTAGTCCATTGGGCCCATCAAGTCTACTCCGCCATTCAATCATGGCTGACCTATCTATCCCTTCTAACCCCATTCTCCTACTTCTCCCCATAACCTCTGACACCCGTACTAATCGAGAATATATCTTGACCAGCACCAATATGGTCATGACACATATTGTCATGCCTCCCAGACGATCTTGAACCGCTGTGATTAACCTACTGCCGCAAAAGGTCATTTCCCATTTTATCGAGAGATGCTACCCGACTCGCTGAGTTACTTTAGCACGTTGTGCCTTGTTGGTATTGAGAAAGATCCTTGCAGTCCCGCACCTCGCCGGTCTTCCAGCCGAGGGGGCACCCAAGAGCAAGTGAGCGCCGTCCGCTCCCAATACCCAATGCGGCTTAAAAATTAATCATTTAAAAAAAACTTATTTACTGATTTATTTATTTTACCGTTAAAGTGAATTGGATGCCGTTCTGTAATTGATGGGAACAGTTCCAGTGTGTTAGGTTTAAAAAAAAGCAGGCCGATGGTGGCCATGGTAACCGCGGCCATCTTGCTTTTTCCGGCCTGCGGCTTCAGGCCCACATCAAGGGGAAGCGCGGGGCGACAGTCGGCGCCCATGACGGACCGCTACAACATCCACAGCCAGTTGGAACATCTGCAGTCCAAGTACATCGGTACGGGCCACGCCGACACCACCAAGTGGGAGTGGCTGGTCAACCAGCACCGCGACTCGTACGCCTCCTACATGGGCCACTTCGACTTGCTCAACTACTTCGCCGTGGCTGAGAACGAGACCAAGGCCCGGGTCCGCTTCAACCTCATGGAGAAGATGCTGCAGCCGTGCGGGCCACCGCCCGACAAGCCCGAGGAGGCCTGAGACGAGGAGCGCCCCAGGTGAGAGGCCCAGGAGTGAGGGGAGGGTGAAAAGGTCTGGGGGTTGGGGGGAGAGGCAGAAACCGGTAGATGCCCGAGGGGTGAGAAAATCATTCGAGTGAGGGGTCAGGGGCAAAGGCTGGGAAATGTGGCTTCAAATTAAGGGGAGGGGAGCAGCCAGCTTCGTCACTGACCATCTATTCCCAGAAAATCCTGCAAAGTCCCTTCATATCGGCCGAAAGACCTCTGACACTGTAGCTCGATCACAGATGCCCACCCCACAACCAGCGATTTGAACCTCCTCCCCCAGGGCATTCCCCATCTATTTATTCCCACCACTGTTGACAATAATCTGCTTCTCACCTTCCCCCAATGACCAGAATCAAAAGATTTATTATTATGATTTTCCGCGTTATCAGTCATTCCCTGACCTAACCTAACAAGTAATTGGTCACAGCGAACCAATAGACTGATTCACCTACGTGTAGGAAAGAACTGCAGATGCTGGTTTAAAACGAAGGACCCAAAACGTCACCTATTTCCTTCTCCAGAGATGCTGCCTGTCCCGCTGAGTTTACTCCAGCATTTTGTGTCTACCTTAGACTGATTTACCTGCCACTTTCTTTCCCCCAGAACCACAACCAACCAACTCGCCTCTTACTGCCTGGGTCTCCTATTTCCTTACTGGCCCATCTCACAGAAGGGCTTGTCCTTGATTCAGTTTGTTGCAATATCGGAAATAGAAACATAGAAAATAGGTGCAGGAGTAGGCCATTCGGCCCTTCGAGCCTGCACCGCCATTCAATATGATCATGGCTGATCATCCAACTCAGTATCCTGTACCTGCCTTCTCTCCATACCCCCTGATCCCTTTAGCCACAAGGGCCACATCTAACTCCCTCTTAAATATAGCCAATGAACTGGCCTCAACTACCTTCTGTGGCAGAGAGTTCCAGAGATTCACCACTCTGTGAAAAATGTTTTTCTCATCTCGGTCCTAAAGGATTTCCCCTTAATCCTTAAACTGTGCCCCCTTGTCCTGGACTTCCCCAACATCGGGAACAATCTTCCTGCATCTAGCCTGTCCAACCCCTTAAGAATTTTGTACGTTTCTATAAGATCCCCCCTCAATACCACGATGCAGTCAGCAAATCAAATGGATTTTCTTTGCTGGACTTAGTAATTTTCACGAACACAGCTAACCCAGAGACCAAACCAGACAATCATCAAATTATAACAGGAGTGTTGCAAGGGGCATAATTGGAAGACTTGTTCAAGGATAAAGGCTGCCTGCTTTAAAATCTGATAAGATGTTCCACAGTGCTTCTTGTCCAGAGAATTGGAATCACTGCTGTAATTTCAGCAAGCTAACCCCACAGCTGCATCCAACAAAGACAATCTTGCATCTGCTGCTTGTAACGATAATGAAATGTTGCATCTGGATCTTTTAATAAGAAATTTTAATCTTCAGAAATAATCTTTTCCAGTATGGAAGATTACCCAATTGGATTATGTATCGATATCTAAACCTGATACTGGAGCGAAGATCTTGATAGAGACCACGATGAGAATCACTTGATGGCAAACTGGGAATTGACGATAAATGATTTCTGTGAGTAGATGAAACAGAGGGTGAATGCAAAACGCTGCAGAAGATCCCTTTTCAGCAAATAAACTCTACCAGACCCCCTTCAGCTTGATAAGCCTGATTTAAATATACAACTCCCAGTAAGATGCAGAAGGCAGCTACCTGGAGAAAAGAGACATGACATGTCACGTGGATTAATTGAGTGAAACGTGAGTGGAAAATAATTGAACTTTTGCAAATGGAAAACAATTTTTGGAATCAAATCCTCAAATATCCCTCAGTTCATCTGCAGAGAGGCCTCTTCTGGAGGAAGTTGTGTTTCATCAGAGATTCTGTCCATTCATTTACTGCAACACAGGAGGCCAGTCAGCACATTGCGTCAGTGTTGGCTTATTCAGCAGTAAGGATTCCGGGGCTACTTGTTGACTGCTTGCTAAATGATTAACCCATTGTTGATACGTTCAAGATTCAAGCATCAGCTCCAGTTAAATCTTTTTTAAATGCAGTTGTGGATTTCTTTTTAAGATGAAGCTGCAGAAACGTGAAATTGTAGTCTGCTCCAATGGTTTTCACTGACATAATAAATGGTTTACAATTATTTTGACAATCATTCAATGGTGGGAACATCTTTCAAAAGCAAAGTGGGTAAATACATGGGGGAAGAAGGCAGAGGTTGACTAGTTGGAAAGTTTAGATACTGATAGCAACCCCTAAATTTAAATGTGTCCTCTCTGACAAATATTTTGGGTTAAAAGAGAGAGTACCAAATAAGTACTTAACATCAACAGAAAAATTAAACTTTTATGCACACAATAGACAGGTGCAGGAGCGGGCCATTCGGCCCTTTGAGCCAGCACCGCCATTCAATGTGATCATGGCTGATCATCCCCAATCAGTACCCTATTCCTGCCTTCTCCCCATACCCCCTGCTATTTTTAAGAGCCCTATCTAGCTCTCTCTTGAAAGCATCCAGAGAACCTGCCTCCACCGCCCTCTGAGGCAGAGAATTCCACAGACTCACAACTGTGAGAAAAAGTGTTTCCTCGTCTCTGTTCTAAATGGCTTACTCCTTATTCTTAAACTGTGGCCCCTGGTTCTGGACTCCCCCAACATCGGGAACATGTTTCCTGCCTCTAGCGTTTCCAAGCCCTTAACAATCTTATATGTTTCAATGAGATTCCCTCTCATCCTTCTAAACTCCAGAATGTACAAGCCCAGCTGCTCCATTCTCTCAGCATATGACAGTCCCGCCATCCCGGGAATTAACCTTGTAAACCTACGCTGCACTCCCTCAATAGCAAGAATGTCCTTCCTCAAATTAGGGGGACCAAAACGCACAGGTGTGGTCTCACTAGGGCTCTGTACAACTGCAGAAGGACCTCTTTGCTCCTATATTCGATTCCTCTTATAAAGGCCAACATGCCATTTGCTTTCTTCACTGCCTGCTGTACCTGCATGCTTACTTTCATAGACTGATGAACAAGGATCCCCAGATCCCGTTGTACTTCCCCTTTACTCAACTTGACGCCATTTAGATAGTAATCTGCCTTCCTGTTTTTGCTACCAGTGGATAACCTCACATTTATCCACATTAAACTTCATCTGCCATGCATCTGCCCACTCCCCCAACCTGTCCAATTCACCCTGCATTCTCATAGCATCCTCCTCACAGTTCACACTGCCACCCAGCTTTGTGTCATCTGCAAATTTGCTAATGTTACTTTGAATCCCTTCATCCAAATCATTAATGTATATTGTAAATAGCTGCGGTCCCAGCACCGAGCCTTTCGGTACCCCACTAGTCACTGCTTGCCATTCTGAAAGGGACCCGTTAATTGCTACTCTTTGTTTCCTGTCTGCCAACCACTTCTCTATCCATGTCAGCACTACCCCCAATACCATGTGCCCTAATTTTGCCCACTAATCTCCTATGTGGGACCTTATCAAATGCTTTCTTTTTTTCTTCTTTTTTTTTTCCTTCTTTTTTTTAAAATTATTTTTATTAGAAGTACGGTAAATTACAGTAATACACAACACTTATATCTTAATACATTTTTTATACCGCTTCATTTTTTGAGCTTTAAGAGAAAGATAGAAGTAAGAAATGTAAAGAAAGTGCGCAAGAGTCGTGAGGTGCAAGAGAGTGTTGTGAAAAGAAAACCCCTTAGAAAAGAAGTTAGAGAAGGAAGTAAAGTAAGAAAGTAGATCCTAGAAAAGAAAGAAAAAGAAAGTAGGAACAATCGCAGAAAGGGAACCACCGACCAAGTCTGTTTTTATTGTTTTACCTCCCATTACCAGGTCCTGATACCATTTCTTTATTTATTTATTTTTTAAATTACTATTGCACCTCATGCTTGTAATAGGTCCAAAAACGTAGACCACGTCTTTTGGAATTGGTCTGCTTTCCCTGCTAAGAGGAATCTCATCTCTTCCAGATGTAATGTTTCCAACATATTTGATGTCCACATTTTTATTGTTGGTGTGGGCGCATTTTTCCAGAATTTAAGTATGAGCCTTTTTCCCATTATTAGCCCGTAATTGAATAAGTTCTTCTGATACACGTTTAATTCAGGGATACCTTCCGATATTCCAAAAATGATCCATTCTGGTTTTGGTACCAGTTTTATTTTAATTAATTTTGAGAAAATATCAAATATTTCATACCAGAATTTTTGGATTTTTGTACAAAAAACAAAAGAATGCGCTATGGTAGCTTCTTGACATAGACATTTATCACAGATTGGTGAAACATTAGGAAAGATTTTATTTAATTTAGTTTTTGAATAATATAGTCTATGTAATGTTTTGAATTGGATGAGCGTATGTCGTACGTTGATCGAACATTTATGCACCTGTAGTAAGTGGTTATCCCAGCTCTCTTTTGAAATTTTTATAGCTAATTCTTGTTCCCAGTCTCTTCTAATTCCTTCTGTTGTGGGTATTTCTATGTTTAAAATGATATTATATGTACGATATTAGATTAGCTGATTCCGCCTTTGTCTTCATTGCTTCATCTAGTAAGTCGGAAGGCATATTATGATAGTCTTTTGTGTATTTTTTCAGGTAATCAAATGCTTTCTGAAAGTCCAGGTACACTACACCCACTGGCTCTCCCTTGTCCATTTTCCTAGTTACGTCTTCAAAAAATTCCAGAAGTATAGTCAAGCATGATTTCCCCTTCGTAAATCCATGTTGACTCAGACCGATCCTGTTACTGCTATCCAAATGTTCGGTTAATTCATCTTTTATAATTGACTCCAGCATCTTCCCCACCACCGATGTCAGGCTAACTGGTCTATAATTCCCTGTTTTCTCTCTCCCGCCTGTCTTAAAAAGTGGGATAACATTAGCTACCCTCCAATCCACAGGAACTGATCCTGAGCCTATAGAACATTGAACACTGAGTCTATAGAAAATTTCTATCCTGCATTTTCGATCCTTTCTCTGTCAAATATGCAAATTCAGCTGTATGCGCTCCAAGAATATTTCTCATCACTTGATGCTCTATATCGATGTCCCTTTTAAAATGAAATGATTCCAACAAATGGTACAGATGCAAAATACAGTCCTGGAGGAACACAGCGGGTCAAGCAGCATCTCTGGAGGAAATGGATAGGCGACGTTTTGGGTTTGAAGAAGGATCCCAACCTAATATGTTGCTTATCTATTCCCTCCACAAGTTTAGTTTAGAGATACAGCATGGAAACAGGCCCTTCGGCCCACCGAGTCCACGTCAACCAGCGATCCCTGCACACTTGCACTATCCTACACACACACACACACACACACGAAGGACAATTTACAATTATACTAAGCCAATTGGCCTACAAACCTGTACGTCTTTGGAATGTGGGAGGAAACCGAACAAAACCCATGTAGGTCACGGGGAGAACTTACAAATTCTGTACAGACAAGCAACTGCAGTCAGGATCAAACCCGGGTCTCTGGCACTGTAAGGCAGCAACTCTACCGCTCGCCACCGGTTAGCCAGCAACTGTGCAGATGCTGGCTAACCTGCCGAGTTCCTCCAGCACTTTGTGCTGTGCCTGGGCTTGATGCATTTTTAAACAAGGGTAGGGAAGTTATTTTTTAAACCTAAACAAGAGGCTTTCTGGTGTTTATCTTGCTTCTTTGAAGGCAGGGAAAATTTTCCTCATTCCAAGAAGTCCTTGAAGCACAATGATCGTTGTGGTATTTATGCTCCTACAATGATAGGCGGAGAAAGATAGAACAGTGGTTGCTACTGGATACCTGCAGAAGTTGGATGGGTTGATACATATCTGAATCTCACCACGACAACTGGAGAATTTAAATTCAGGTGGTCAAATCTTGAATTAAAACTTTGTATCAATGAAGGTGAGTCTGAAGACCAACAATTTCACCTTTGGGGAGCGACTACACAATTTGGGTTCTGTGACTCGACCCACAGATGGGGTTTAATCTTAACTCCCTAGATCCTGACTACGGGTAATAAATACCAGCTGATATTGCCAAAACGAGCAACTATAAATAATTTATCAATTGCTTCACGTCTTCCTATCAGCAGTTAATTCCTATCAGCAGCTAATTATGTCTTCATTCTGTTCCCAAATGTTCCCTAAATCATGTCCTGATACTAATGTCTGATTCTCACCTACACCTCTTAAGGTGAGAAGGAAAATAAATAAGAGGCAACGTTTTTACACAGGGGGTAGTGGATATATGGAATGAGCTGTCAGAGGACGTAATTGAAGCAATCCAATAACGACATTTGAACAGGTACGTGGATAGGAAATGTTTAGAGGGATCCTCAATTCTCTTCATATCCATGTACCTTTCTTAAACCTTCTTAAATATCTCTAATCTGCTTGTATCACCACACCTGGCAGTTCCAGGCAACCAACTGTTAAAGAAACTTGCCCACACATCTTTATACTTTAACCCTCTCACCTTCAAGCTGTCTTCTAGTCTGACGTTTCCACCCTGGGGGAAAACGCTTCTGACTGTCTACCCTATCTATAACCTCATAATTTTGTATACTTCTTGCACAGCCGATACCTTTGGAGTATGGGACTCCAGCCCACACTCAAAGTAACTATCCCCTATCACTCAAATCTTATTAACATCTGTTAATTGGGATTTCTTGGCCTTTAATCCAAGAATCTATTCATAAAATTAGAGTGCAAGGGGGTAGACGCATGTTACCCTGAAATTTGGTTCGAATTAATTACATGACCTTGGTTGTTCTGACCATAAGGATTCATAATGCGCTGTGATATCCTGTGAAATTTGTGGGTATGCTATAGGTGTATGTGGCACCAATCCTCAAATGAACTTGAGGACTAAATCTGTTTTTTGGGAAGCTGCAACAAAGTGCTTAAACGACTGCATGCCTGGAAGCATCAGAGGTGGGAATTTGACAAGATATTTAAAGAATAGGTGGGTACAATAATTGCATTCCATAAATTGTGATTTCAGATTCAGCAACAGCTTAGATTTTTAATGTTCTTTTTATTGTTACTCATCAGTTATTAAGTAGCATGCTCTGTGCTAACTTAAAGGCCTGTCTCACGAGTCTGCGGTCTATGGCGGCGAAACGGGAGGAATCTGCCGCCATAGACCGCGCACTCGTGAGAAAGTACAATTCCCGGGCCGTGCGGCAGCGTTCCCAACACCGCGCGGTGCTAAAATAAAATCGACAATGTCGAAAACACTACTCACCGCACAACCTCCACCAGTGATGCACAAGTGCGGCACGGCCGCTCGCACGGGCTGCCGCCAGTGTGGGTCGAGCGCCGTGCGTCAAACCTCCTCTGCCACAGCCTCCGCCAGTGAGGCACGTGCCGCCGCCAGTGAGGCACGTGTGCTGCGCGGCCGCAGTCACAGCCACCGCTACAGCACCGCGATCAGGATGGCCGCCGCCACAGCCGCCGCTGGTGAGTCACGTGCGGCGGGCCGACGTCATCGCAGTCGGCCCGCCCTTTTTTTACTTACCGCAAGCACGTGGGACCCGCCGTGTTTGAATTAACTCGGCCCCCGCGCAACATCCGTGCGGCGCTCCGGTGGATAGGCTCGACGCTCTCGCTGTTGCCGCGCGGTCCTCGCTACCGGCGACGCCGCGCTTCACCGCCGATGATCGCAAACAGGTAAGACAGAGCCTTTAGGCATCACATACCAATCACCGTGACAGGAATTATTATTAATGACTCCTAGTCCTATGTGACAAGAGGCTACATGTTGCATAGCACATACAGTGCCTTCCATACTGTTTGGGACAAAGACCCATCATTTATTTATTTGCCTCTGTCCTTCACAATTTGAGATTTGTAATAGAAAAAATCACATGTGGTTAAAGTGCACTTTGTCAGATTTTAATAAAGGCCATTTTTATACATTTTGGTTTCGCCATGTAGAAATTACAGCAGTGCAGAAATCACAGTGTAGTTATTAGTCAGTGGAATGTTTTTTAAAATAAAATAAGACAATGCTGGAGTAACTCAGTAGGTCAGACAACATCCCTGGAGAACATGGATAGGTGAACATGTTTCTGTCAGGACCCTTCAGACTGTGGGGGTGAGGGGGAAGAAAGTTGTAAGAGATGAGGGGCAGGACAAAGCATGGCAGGCTTTGTGTGTGAACATAGGTGGGGGTTGGTTGACAGGCAGATGGTTTGACAAAGGCCAGAGATTAAAAAAAAGGTGTGAGACGAGGACAAAACTTGAAGAGGACAAAACGTAAACGAACAAAGAGTTACAAATCGTGAGGCCAAAGGAAGCAATGCATGGAGAAGGGAGAAATAGGTGCATGTCTGGTTGGGGGACAGGAAGGGTGGGATTTGTTCGAGGTTACTTCATATTAGAGAAATTGATGTTCAGACCATTAGGTTGTAAGCTACCCAAAAAGAATATGAGATGCTGTTCCTGAAAAGGTTAAATGCTTTTAAATATATAAAAGATATATAATGGAATCCTGGACTAGGTTATAGCTTATATTTCATCTCAAGCAGGTCTTTTTCAATGGATTGATAGAGAGAGACAAGCCCGGGCTTGCCTTGGGTTGCTGTGTATTGAGACAATGACCGATGCCGTTGAAATCCGTCTATTAATTGATGAGAGAGAGATGCCCAGACTTGTCTCACTGATGTATATTGAGACAATGACCGATGCCTTTGAGATGTCTTGTCTTGTCTTGAAAGTACCAACTGATGATGCCTTTGAAATGTGTCTACTAATTGACAAGAGACAAGCTCAGACGCATCCTGTGGTAACCTGTATTGACTATCTCTGACTGTGACTAAGTGACAAACACACAGTATAAAATATCATGCAATTCTTTATTCGTTGAAGTGACACGAGGAAAGTCAAGTGTCTGTGTTGCTTACTTGACTGGAGTATCCGCGTCACTTCCCGGCCGATGATCAGTAAAGCTTGAGTTGGTCTAACTAACCTTTTTGTGAGTTGTCTATTTATTAAAGTGAACCTTATCATTGGCGTATAGTCAGCGGGACCTCACTGGGACCGTCAACGGATGACTGTGCAAGAGGCTACAGAGTGACCGGGATCGGACAGGGAGAAAACTGAGCTCTAATCGGACCCTTTGTGACCGATTCCCGTAGAAACTCCCAGTAACATCTGTTGTCCTTCGTCAGAGGTTCATCTGGTTCCCCGCCGAGGTCCTTAATACAGACAACGGTAAGACCAATTGTGTATGTATTTTGCCAGCAAGAGTGTAGACGACAATTGGATAGAGCCAACTAAAAAGGTTTGTCATAAAATATGTATTTTGCTACTAAGAGAGTAGTCGGCGATTGGAAAGAGCAAACTAAAATGGTTTGTCGTAAATTAATATATTTTTGCTACTAGGAAAGTAGTTGGTAAGAGATTTTGCTACCAGGAAAGTAGTTGGCAAGGTGTTTTACTACTGGGAAAGTAGAAGTAGCCGGGCAGAGAGAAACCCGTGGCTAGGTTGAGAAGTTGCCGGGCAGAGAGAGACTCGCGGCTAGGTTGAGATGTTGCCGGGCAGAGAGAAACTAGGTTGAGAAGTAGCTGGGCTGAGAAGAGATCCGCTGCTATGGGGAATAATTTGGATTAAATTATTTATATGCCTGTCCAACATGTGTTATTTGAATCCTAAAAGTAACAAACACTAAAGAATATTAAGTTATAAGCTAACCAAACGTTTGGGAGATGAATCCTGGAACATGGAATGTAAAAACTGTTAAAAGGGCAGAAAAGATGAAAAAGGATGGTATACCTAAGGATTGGGATATGTTACAAGCAGAATTTAATTGGCATGATAAAACAACAGGAAAAGGCCGAAAAAGAAAAGGCCTGATTGAGACGCAAATTAAGCAATTGGTTAAAAAAAAAACGCTAATATGAAATAACCCCGGGGATCCCTTGTCTGGCATGGCGACACTGTTTATGGAAGATTGGGGGGATAAGGAACAAATTTGGGGGGAATGGGGAACAAATAGCGACTCGGAGTCTAAAAAGGAAGATGAGAAAAAAGAGGAGAAAGGGCTGATGCAGAAGAGGAAGGAAGAGCACTAATGAATCCAGCAGTGAGAGAGTTAAACGATGCAGAGCCAGAGTATCATTGAGACAGGATACTACTGTCGCCCATTGCCTCTGCCAAAGCACCGAGTTCTGCACATTGGTCCCCACAGAAGCAAAGATTCTAGTAAACAGAACAGCCTTGCCAAGACATGGGTGATGTAAAGTTAATACAGAGGGATGCCTCAGAGCGCAGCATGATTTTTGGAAACGAGAGGGCGGCGCCATTGACTCTTTGACGGGCCTCTGGCTAACCCCTTTCGCAAAAGTTTGTGTACTGATGTTTTTCTGTCCGTTCTTTTATATCATATACACTACCTTACGAATGCTGGTAAGGAGGGAAAACCATGGAGATACAATTTCAAAACCTAATTGTGGTGCCCATTTTCCTTTGTGAAAATTCCATGTTAATTCAGTACATCACGTGTGGAATGGTGGGCAAAGCTATGAGTGTATTTGGGTGTATACAAGTTTTAAGAGTTTGAATAATTTCCTTGAAGTTGTGTATAATTGTGTTACTTTTGAGTGAGAATTGTATTGTTTTAAAGTGTGTGAATATCTGTGAGTTTTAGTGTATTGAATGAGGTGTGGAAACTTGTGAGTGAATGTCACAGAAATAAAAATGTTTTAAGAGGTAGTGTCTCTAAGAAGTTGCAGTTGTGTGGGGGTAGAGGCACACAGTTATTTTCTTTTCCTTTGTTCTTTGGATATGCTTATCTATTTATATGGAAATTAACTGTTTATTCTTTGTTTTCTTATGACTTAAACAGAGGAGAGATGCAAAAATGCAGTTTGTTTTAAGTTTTTTTTTTCCCTTAATTGTAATCTTTTGAGCTGAGTTCAAAAAGAGACCTGGATGCTTTTGGCATCCTGATTAAAGTGGTAGATGATATTGGAAATGTAAATATCGCAGAGAAAAATAAAATGTTGAGTTGGGAAAATTGTGATGGGTATGAATTTATGCTAGGAATTTGAGGTGGTGAATTTGGGGAGATAGATTGGAACAATTGGGAATGATTTTTAAATTGTTTTTTCCTAATAATGATAGATCTATTTTTTAAAGGGTTTAAGGATATTGGCAAAGTTATGGATTACTGATTTTGAGTTTGAGTTCTTTTGGGAAAGCTTGTTTTGATGTGATAACAGTGTTTGTCTTTTAGAATGCAAATGAGCAGCCAGGTTTCCTGTCTCAATTGTTTTGATGTGATCATAGTGTTTGTCTTTTAGAATGCAAATGAACAGCCAGGTTCCTGTCTCCAGACAAACAAATGTGCGGAGGCTTGAAGCATGTGCTGTGTAAGGGACAAATGAAGGTCCATGCAGTATTGTGTTAGTTGATCACATCAGACCATAGCTTACAAAAGGCGGTTTGAGGGAACTCGCAATGAGGGGTAAAAAGTGAGAGATAAAGTAGATTGGGGAGGAGAAACGTATTTGGACAATTGAAGAGATAATATTTAAGTGGGGGTCCCTCTTCAGATAGACTCGGATCAAGGAACAAGTTCACAGGGAAGGTGATGAAGGAGGCTTCTAAAGACTGATTTCACATTTCCAAACCACACGCAGAGTTTTGGATTAGTGGACGGAATGAATAGGACACTAAAGAGTTTAAGTAGTCTTGACTGAGACTGGACAGGAATGGGTTAAGGTATTCTCAGTCATTCTGATGATTCAGAACAACCCCAGCTAGAGACAGGATTAACACCTTTTGAATTCATAACAGGACATGCTCTGCACCTACCAGAAGATGGCCGTCCTTGAAATGAGGGTGACCCCGGGCTACGTACGTGTGGAAGTTACACCTACAGGCCATCAGCGATTAACTAATTATGTATGCACAGCAATTAACCCATGCCTTGCCAGGTCTGCATTCCAAGGTACGAGAGGCACAGAAGCCACTACCAGTTGAACACAGGGACGAGTCCGTACTGTCAGACTGCATTCTGATAAGGTACTGGGACCGGAAGAAATTGAGACTGTGTTGAAAGGAACTGTACCAAGTGCTACTAACAACATCAACCGCCGTGAAGATTGAAGATCATCCCCATCGGATACATCTGATTGACTGTAAACAGTTCGGAGAACCAAGAAAGTAGAATGTGGCTATTGACCCTCCTTTTATTAAGAAGTGAACCTTATCTTTCCTCTAGTTTGCATGTGGCCTCACTCTGGCAAAGGAGGAGGCCCAGGACAGAATAGGCTGAACAGGAAGGGGAATTAAAATGGTTAGCAACTGGAAGATCCAATAGGCCTAGGCAGACCAAGCACTTGTTCAGAGAAATGGTCGCCCAGTCCATGCTGATCTCGCTGATTTACAGGAGGCCACATCGGGAACTGTAGATGAGGTTAGAGGGGACGCACGTGAACCTTTGTCTCATCTGGACGGACTGTTGGGGGTCTCTGGATGGAGACGCAGGTGTTACATCTCCTGCAATTGCAAGGGGGACTACATGGGGAGGGGGTGGTGTCTGCGGAAAGCAGAAAGGGGTGTAGATGGGAAGATGGGACTGTTGGGATCATTTTGGAGGTGACAGAAATGTCAACGAATGATGCGGAGGTTGGTGGAGTGAAAGGTGAGGACCAGGGAAACTCCATGCTTGTCTGTCTGGGGAGAGTGGGAACAAAAGCAAAACTACAGGACATAGAGGAGACGTGGGTGAAGTATTGATCAATTAGAACATGGGGGGGGGGGGGGGTGAAGCACATTTACTAAAGGAAGGACATCACAGATGCCCTAGAAAGGAAATCATGATCTTGGGAGCAGATGCGGCTGAGTCGGAGAAATTGAGGATAGTGTCTTTGCAAGTGATGGGGTGGGAGGAAGTGTAGTCCAGATAACTATGGGAGTTGGTAGGTTTGTAGTAGACGTCAGTCAATAGTCTGTCCCTGATGAATGAGACAGAGAAATCAGGAAAGGGAAGAGGGGCATCAGAGAAAGTGAAGGTGCATTTGAGGGCGTTGTGGAAGTCAGTGATGAAGATAATGAAATCAACAAGTTTTGCATGGGTGCAATAGGCAGCCTCTCGGAGTTATCAATTAACGGAGAAAGAGTTGGAGGAGGGTGCCAGTGTACGTTGGGAACACTGGATTGTTCGACAACTGACAAAAAGGCTGTGTAAGCTGTGTGTATGATGTGTGAGTACTCATAGCTACACGTTACACCTTTAACTTGGAAAAAGTGAGAAGAGTCAAAGAAAATTTGTTGACGGTGAAAGACAAGTGGAATGAAAGTTTTGATTTGTGTTCATGATCAATTTTACACAGAAGCCATATGTAATCTTGAACAAATGCCTATGACAGTTGTAACAGTCTGCACACATTCATCTGTTTTTGTGTGTGTGCACGTTTGTAAGTTTGTGCTTCTGTGTATGCTTGCATAGGTTACTGCACATTTACATCATTTATGTGTGTCTGTACATGTATGGACATGTACTGCGTGTAAATACCTTTGAGTATGTATGTGCGCAATTATATGAGAGAGTGTATGCAAGTGTGTGCATGTTGCACACCATCATTATTTTATTTATACTGTATCCAGAATTATGTTTTGGTGCAGTGAACTGAATTAGGGTAACAAGAGTAATGTGTGAACTCCTGCAGAGTGATCAGTCCAGTGAAATATACTGAAACAGCTGGGGCCGTAGACCTGGGTACTTTGACTCCAGGCAAGGCAAGGATGGAGGGCTTGGGATCAACAGCAGCCCATACTCCAGCTGACCCAGGGAATAAACACCCTCACACTCCAGCTCGCTGATACATGGTCACACATACGCACTGCACGCCTCTATTCTCTCATACAAACAATTATGGCTATGCAATAGAGTTGTGATTCCCCACCTACTGGCTCAACACATCCCCACCCCTCTCTGAAAGCACTCTCCTCCTCACTCCCTCTCCCCTCTCTTCAAATAACACGCAGGGAGTTGAATTGACTTTTACTACTGATTGTGGCAGTATGACGTAGAGAGCCGGGTGGAAGGTGAGGTACCGATGTAACCACTGAAGCTGGCCCTTCTGTGGAGCCTTAGACCCATCACTGGGAAGGGAGCACTGTTGCATCCTATGACTCCAGACGTTACAGCAGGTATTCCTACATCCGACCATACCGAGAGCTGGAAAAGATTGGAGAGAGGGAAAGATGGGGATTTACAGAATATAATCTTGGAGAGCGAGCCCTACTACCCATAACCAAGTCCCTTACCATCAACCACCGATAGTCACCTCTGACTAATAACTCAATTTGAGGAGCTATATAAATATTGTAGCTACAAGAGCAGGTCAGAAACTGGGGATCCTGTGATGACCGTCTCACCTGACACCCCAATAAGCCAATATTTTTCGCCACCCTCATCCCCCATCTCCTTCGAGTGGAGGTCCCCACTGTCCCCCCCATCTCTCTCTTCAATCTCACAGCTGAGATTGCACTTTTCTTGTGCCAGTGTTGCCCAGGGACTCCTGCCCAGCCTGAGTCCCTCAACGAGTTCACTCTGACATCAGTAGACTACCTCACCCTTCGCATACTCACGACTGCATTGGTGGTTGTCCCCTTGCATCAGCTTTCACGGGTGAATCGTCACAGTTTTCAACCAATGAAAAAGACGAGAAATGAAACTAGTTGAAGTACATGGTCCATACAACTACAAACCAAGTCATGAGTCCCCTGCTGACATTTCCATCCACACAACATCCTCCTGCCCTTCTCCATTACCCACGTCAACATCTCCATCTAATACTTGCTCCATCCTGGATATCCTATTTCCCGTTTCAGAGTCAGAGTCGTCCAGTACTGAAACAGGCCCTTTGGCCCACCATGACCATACCACCCATTGTACCCATCTACCTCCTCTTTTTTACCCACATGAGATCCATAGCTCTATATACCTTGGTAATGTAAGTGCTTATCTTGATGCTTCTTAAATGTTGAGAGTTTCTGCATCCTTCACCCCTGTAGACAATGCTCTGTTTGGAAAGAAATCTCCCTCAGATCCTCTTTTAACCTTCCCACTTTCATTTTAAAACGATGTGTCTTGTTTTTGTTACCCCCACCATGGGAAGGGCCTGTCTCTGTGCTGAATGGCTCTATGACTCAAACCATCCATCCCTTACCCCTCGTCCTCCTGCATTTTGAACAAAGACTACCCAACATTTGCCACAGGTGCTTCAGTATGCCCAGCACAATAGGCATCATAGAAACGTAGAGCACAGAAATGCCGACCATTATGCATATCTATATTAATCCCATGTGGCGCCACCCGGTGGTCAAGCCACTTACTGATTGAATCCTCGACACCAGAACTGGAACGGCGAGGCGACGTGACTGTGTTTGGCATTTGTCCTACAACAGCAGAACCTTAGCTTGAGATCGTGAGTCAACAACCTCGCTCAACAGCAGCAACAATTACTTTATGTTAGAGTGTGCCAAACTCGCATGTATGCCAGACCTGTAATGTCTTAAAAACAATGTTTGTACACGACGTTTTGACTCTACAGTGGTGACCTGACGTACCAAAATGATATTTTGGATTCTCGCCATGTCCGCAGCCACCAACCCAGCTCTACAGTGATTTTGCGCTATGGATACAGCCGTCTCTACACCCATTTAGACTTTATACTTGAGACAGCGCGGAAACAGGCCGTGAGGCCCACCGAGTCCACTCCGACCAGCTATCACCCCATTGTGTACATTAACCGACGCACAGACACAAAGGTCAATTAAAAAACTTATCAAAGCCAATTAACTCACAAATCTTTACGTCTTTGGAATGTGGGAGGAAACCGGACCACCGGGAGAAAACCCACGTGGTTACAGGTAAAACGTACAAACTTTGTACAGACAGCAACTGTAGTCAGCATCGAACCCGGGTCTCTGTAGCTGTGCGGCAGCAACTCTACTGCTGCACCAATGTGCTGCCCTGCATTCGGTCTGTATCCCTCTACTCCTTTCCTAAACAATTACGTGTCCAAATGGATTTTAAATGCTGTTTGCTTCTTCCACATCCTCTGGTAGCTCGTTCCAGATAACCATCTCCATTTGTGTGAAGAATTTACCTCTTGGATCTCCTTTAAATTTCTTCCCTTTCACCTTAAAATTGTTTCATCTTGTTTTAGACTCCCTTGCCTTGGGAAACACATTGTGATTATGTACCCCATGTATGCCTCTTATAATTTTGTAAACCTCTATAAAGTCACCCCTCAGCCTCCTAGTTCCAGTGCTTATCCAATCTCATAGGAAGTCAGCAAGTTGAATAGCATCTGGGGTGGAGGGGGAGGGATTGTCGACATTTCCTATCAAAACCCTACATCAGGTCCCGAAATGGCAACCGTTCCTTCTCTGCAAACATGAGGCTCGATCCACTGATCCTCTGGCAGATTGTTTGATTCTCCAGATTCCACCATCTGCAGTCTTCAGAGTCTCTATACAATCTAGTCTTATAACTACAGCCCTCTCTTCCATGTTAATCTCTCTATTACAACCACATTGTTTCTGTGTTGTGGCAACCAGTGGCACACCGTGGATGGCTTGCTAGTAATCATTTATTGTCTTCCCACTAACAGGTTAGTACGCAACAAAAGCTTTTCACTGTGCCTTGGTACACGTGACAAACTAAACTTAAACTCAGACCAATACACAATTCTCCAATGAGTCTAACCAATATTTGGCATAACTGCCAAATGGCATCCCAACTCTTATGCTCAATGCTGTGGCCTATGAAAACAAAAATCAAAATTACTTCACTACCTATCCACTTATGTCACCACTTACAGCAAGCTATGGACTTGCATACATCACCTCAAGGTCCTTCTGTACCTAAAATTTCCAAAGGTCCCTGCCATTTACTCTATATGTCCTACCAGCATTTAACCTCCTAAAGTGCACTACCTCACAGTTGTCCGGATTACATTCCATCTGTAACTCCACCCAACTTTCAAGCTGATCTACATACTGTGTCCTCATACAAATCATAAAGATCCACCAATCTTCATGTCATCTGCAAACTTACTACCGAGATGTCCAACATCTTCAAGAGTTTACTCACCTGGTTTGATGCCCATGACGGCTTGGGTTGCTGCAGTCAGCTTGCCCTTTGACGGAGACCCTGTTGGCTTTGGTGGGTGGAGTGTCGAAGTTGGTAAAGAAATGGATGAGCATTAATGTGTTGAGCACGAGCTTTGAAATTTGTACAAAAACAAGCAGCTTCAATTGATATAAAAGTAAGTTGACCCTACCCTCCTCCCATTAGTTCAGGCTTATCGCTGAAGCTCTTGCTCCGGCCTCAGAGTGCAGAGACTGGATTCGCCGGAGACTCCCTGGTGCACGGGGAGTTTTGGACTGCCTGATCTTAAACATTAAATGACACCCTGGCCTGTTCTCTCAGTTGGACAGAGAATCCCGTGAAAGGTGGAGGAGCTGGATATCTCCAAGGATATATATATATATATCAAGCCAATAGCATTCAAATACACCATCTGAGCGCACTATAATGACGGATTTGGCCATGGGGCTGCAGCAAAATAAGAACGCTTATTGGGCAGGATTCCTGTCCCAGGTGTTGTGTTTGTCCCAACTAGGGTCCCTGCACCAGATGAGTTCTGTACCGGTGTGTTCTGTACCAAATGTGCTCTGTACCTGTTGAGTTGACTTCATTGATTGTGGCGAGTAAACCGATGGCCCGGTGCGAGCAGGAGGTGCCGAGTGTACAGGAGGGGCCGAGTGTACAGGAGGTGCCCTTGGTGGTTCACGCGAGGTTGATGGCACAGCGGAAGATCTGCTGGGACCTGGCATCGGCTTAGAGGCCATCTGCACTTGCACCTTGGGAGACGGAGCTTTGGGCTGGGTGGATGGAGCCTGGATAGCCTGCTTGGCCACCACTTTACGATTGACGTTGGTCTTACAGAAATTGATGTGTCGCTCTGCAGCTGTGTCCTTGAAACGCCTGTTGCAATAGGGACATTCAATATAGTCTGTGGGATCAAAGATAGACGCAAGCCAAAATTAAATATTGCTTCAACCATTCACCAGCACCGTGTTACACTAGAGATCGTCCCGCCAATGACACTCCACATGAAAAGAGAAGGGCCAGGAATGGGGGCAAGCAGTTCAAGTACTGGACTGATAGTCCAGAAACATTGACCCACAGTCCAGAATTGGTCAAGTTAGTCCATTCATCTTGGTAATGAAGACCACAGAACTATCAAATATCAACCCCATGTGTTCACTAATATCCCTGAGTGAAGGAAATCTGCCATCCTCACCATTCTGATCTAAATGCCCCTGTGGTTGACTCTGAAATTACTCAGTTAGCTACTCACGTTAAGGGTATTAGGGCCATGTCAGAAATGCTGGTCTTGCCAGTGATGGCCAGATCCTGAAGAACTGAGCCTCTAAGCAAGGGGCTGGATGCAGAGATCATGTGTCCCATGTCTTTGGTGTCTGAACTGGGGATCAGAGTCCCATAGTAAGTGGTCACCCATTTAAGACAGAGACAAACGTGAGCTTTGGAATCCTCAACACAAGAGAACTGTGAAGGCTCCATCCAGATGGGCATCAATAGTTTTTTTGGTACTTTTATTTGGCGACGGGGTGGAAAATAGGTCTGAAGTAATGGTGGAACAAGTAAGAACATGTAAATGATCTCCTGCTTCTAGAAACATAGAAAATAGGTGCAGGAGTAGGTCATTCGGCCCTTCGAGCCAGCACCACCATTCAACATGATCATGGCTGATCATCCAAAATCAGTACCCCATTCCTGCTTTTTCCCCATATCCCTTGATTCTGTTGGCTCTAAGATCTAAATCTAACTCTCTTGAAAACATCCAGTGAATTGGCCTCCACTGTCTCCGTGGCAGAGATTTCTACAGGTTCACAAATCTCTGGGTGAAAAAGTTTTTCCTCATCTCAGTCCTAAATGGCCAACCCCTTATTCTTAAACTGTGACGCCTGGTTCAGGACTCGCTGAACACCAGGAACATTTTTCCTGCATCTAGCCTATCCAATCACTTAAGAATTTTATATGTTTCTATAAGATCCCCTATCATCCTTCTAAATTCGAGTGAATACAAGCCCAGTCGACCCATTCTTCCATCATGTCATTCTATTATGTTCTTTCAAGCAATGTGAATCAGTTTGTTGACCTTGAGCTTTCTCTGTGTGGAGTTTGCATGAACTCCCTGTGACGGCGTAGATTTCGCTCGGGTGCTCAGGTTGCCTCCTGCATACCAAAGACGGGCTAATTGCATGCTGTCTGTTCCACTAGTGTGTAGGTTGAGTGGAAGAAAAAAATATAAAAGGGGGGGAGGTTTATGAGTATGTGAGAGAAAAAATAAGTTGGGTGGGGGGAGACTGATGGGTTTGCTTCCCAGGGAGACGGCAGGAATCTGATGGGCAGAGATGGCCTGCTTTGTTTCGATGCAGATACAAGGAATGTCCACTAGGAGAGCCAAAGGAAAGCACCTGGGTTAATGCTGGGTGGTGGCGGTGGAGGAAGAGGAAGTCCCTTCTGCATGGCATCGGTAGTCATCCTGGCATTTCTGATAGTGTTGATGAAGTCCTCATGTTGTTGTCTCCAGTGTGAGACCGGGGGTGGGATGTTCTGCAAAGGCACAAGATAACTAGTCACCGCTGATAGAACCGTGCCAGCTCCTCTCAGAAGAGCAATCATCTGCACGCTGTGTCTCAAAGGTAACAGCCACTCGGCTACTCGTGGGACAGCAGAGTCAGAGGCTGCTCAGTGCGAGAACCACTCCAGCTCCACAAGGAACCATCCAGACAGGCATTCCCCTGCCTTGGACTTCCCTCCCAGTTCATTGCCGATCAAATGTTTATCCAACTCCCTTTCTGGCAACTGAATGTACACCCACCTACCTACCAATCGTTCTGCTCAGTCCAAATTTGAACTACTCACTGCCGAAGGAAGGTCTCTATCCATTAATGGTGCCTGATGTACTGAGCATTTCCAGCAATCTCTGCCACTGTTTCCCAGTTCCAGCACCTGCAATTTTTTTATTATTCTGTCTGATTGTGAGGATATAGAAATATTGAAAATAGGTGCAGGCCATTCAGCCCTTCGAGCCAGCCAGCACTGCCATTCAATATGACATGACTGATCACCCAAAATTAGTATCCCGTTCCTACTTTCTCCCCATATCCCTTGATTCCGTTAGCCCTAAGAGTTGTATCCAACTGCCTCTTGAATACATCCAGTGAATTGGCCTCCACTGCCTTCTGTGGCAGAGAATTCCACGGATTCACAACTCCCTGGGTGAGAAAGTGTTTCCTCAGTCCTAAATGGCCAACCCCTTATCCTTAAACTGTGACCCCGGTTCTTGACTCTCCCAACATCAGGAACATTTTTCCGACATCTAGCCTGTCCAATCCCTTAAGTATTTTATATGTTTCTATAAGATGCCCTCTCATCCTTCAAAATTCCAATGAATGTAAGCAGTCGATCCATTCTTCTATAACTAGAGAGTGGCCATCCCCAGCAATTTTGACCATGTCAGAAAATGCACAAAACAAAAAATCATTCAACATGATATTCACCATAATCCCACAGTAATTGGAATGAATGATATCAAGAGCACATAAGACTGTGAAGGAAGTGCAATTACTAAAAGTGAAAAGAAAGAAAACTAGTAAGGCTGTTCATGAATGTAGGCAAGTACATCAGACTTTTTAATTTGGAAAATTGTTCATATGCAAGTTGAGTGCTCGTAATCCAGAGATGGCCTGTAAATAGTTGATGTGACAAGGACTATACAAAATGGAAACAGGCCCTTCGGTCCATACCGACCAAGTTGGCAATCTGGATGGTCCCGTTTGCAAATATTTCATCCATATTCCTCCAACCCCTTTCTATCCCTACATCTATCCAAAGGTCTATTGAAAGTCGTAACTGTATCAGGTTCTATAACTTCCTCTGCAGCACGTTCCGAACACAGAATACCCTCCGAGTGTAAAGGTTGCCCTGATATCCCTTTAAAAATGTTTCCCTCTCATTTTAAGCCTAAGCCTTCTGTTAGAATCCTCTACTCTGGGGAAAAGACCGAGAGTTCACTTCACGCACCCCGTGAATTTGTATACTTAAATAAAGTCTCCCCTCCCCCTCTTCACCCTCCAACTCCAAAGTAAAAATTCCCAGCTTATTCAGCCTCTCCCTATAACTGAACCCACAAGTCCAAGGAACATCATGGTGAATCTCTTCTACACCATTTCCAACTTAATGACATATTTCCTTTTGTTGGGCGTCCAGAACTGCACACAGCACTTCAATGTTATTTGTGCATGTCGGCACAATGACGTCGGGAAGAAGAGGAAAGACATTTTGCAGCGTGACTTCAGAGAGCTCGGTAGAAGGCTGAAAAGCAGGACCTCCAGGGTGGTTATCTCCGGTTTGCTTCCAGTTCCTCGTTCTGGTGAAGGCAGGAACAGGGAGATAGGGGATCTGAATGTGTGGCTGAGGAGCTGGTGCAGGGGGCAGGGATTTGGATTCTAAGACTACTAGGATCAGTTTTGCGGTAAGGGTGAATTGTACAAAAGGGTGAGTTTAAAAAGGGATGGGTTGCACCTTAGCAGGTGGGAGACCAGCATTCTGGCAGGCGCAGGTTTGCCACTACTACACGGGTGAGTTTAATCTAAATAGTGGGGGGGAGGAGACAAATTGGAAATACAAGGATGGAGTTCAAGGGAAAGAGAGTATAGGAAATGTTAAGAAAGAAACCAGAATTAACGGGGCAGAAAGCTCACGAAGGGATAGGAGATATGGCCAAGTGAAATAGGAATCGATGTGAAAGGTGAGGTGAATAATGGATTAAAAATATCATATATGAATCCACGAAGTATAAGGAATAAAGTGGATGAGCTTGAGGCTCAGTTAGTAATTGTTGTTGTGGGAATTACAGAAACATGGCTGCAAGAGGACCAGGGCTGGGAAATTAATATTCAGGTGTATGTGTCCGATCGAAAAGACATACAGGTGGGCAGAGGGGGTGGGGTCGCTCTGTTGGTAAGGAATGAAATTCAGTCCCTTGCGAGGGGTGACATAGAATCAGGAGATGTAGAGTCAGTATGGATAGAACTGAGGAATTGTAAGGGTAAAAAGACCCCAGTGGGTAATCTACAGGCCCCCAAACAGTAGCCTGGATATAGGGTGTAAGTTGAACCAAGAGTTTAAATTGGCATGTCGCAAATGTAATGTTACGGTGGTTATGGGAGATTTCAACATACAGGTAGACTGGGAAAATCAGGTTGATACTGGACCCCAAGAAAGAGAGTTTGTGGAGTGCCTCCAAGATGGATTCTTAGAGCAGCTTGTACTGGAGCCTACCAGGGAGCTGGCAATTCTGGATTTAGTGTTGTGTAATGAACCGGATTTGATAAGGGAACTCGTGGTAAAGGAGACTAAAAAGCCATTAGGAGGTAGCAACCATAATATGATGTTTTAATCTACAATTTTGAGAGGGAGAAGGGAAAATCGGAAGTGTCAGTATTACAGTTGAGCAAAGGAGACTATGGAGACATGAGGGAGGAGCTGACCAAAGTTGACTGGAAAGAGACCCTAGCAGGGATGACAGTGGAACAACAATGGTGGGTATTTCTGGGACTACTACAGAAGGTACAGGATCAGTTCATTCCAAAGAGGAAGAAAGATGCTAAGGGGAGTAAGAGGCGACCGTGGCTAACAAGGGAGGTCAAGGACAGTATACAAATAAAGAGAAGAAATATAACATATAGCAAAGATAAGTGGGAAGCCAGGCGATTGGGTAACTTTTAAAGAGCAACAGAAGATGACTAAAAAGGCAATACAAGGAGAAAAGATGAGGTACGAAGGTAAGCTAGCCAAGAATATAAAGGAGGATAGTAAAAGGTTCTTTGGGTATGTGAAGAGGAAAAAATTAGTTGAGACCAAAGTTGGACCCTTGAAGACTGAAACAGGTGAATTTATTATGGGGAACAATGAAATGGCAGACGAGTTGAACAGGATCTGTCTTCACTAAGGAAGACACAAACAATCTCCCAGATGTACTAGTGGCCAGAGGACCTAGGGTGACGAAGGAACTGAGGGAAATTCACATTAGGCAGGAAATGGTGTTGGGTAGTCTGATGGGACTGAAGGCTGATAAATCCCCAGGGCCTGATGGTCTGCATCCCAGGGCACTAAAGGAATTGGTTCAAGAAATCTTGGACACATTGGTCATCATTTTCCAATGTTCTGTAGATTCAGGATCAGTTCCTGTGGATTGGAGGGTAGCTAATGTTATCCCACTTTTAAAGAAAGGAGGGAGAGAGAAAAGAAGGAATTGTAGACCAGTTTGCCTATCATCGATGGTAGGGAAGATGCTGGAGTCAATTATAAAAGATGAAATAGCGGCACATTTGGATAGCTGTGACACGGTTCGAGTCAGCATGGCTTTACGAAGAGGAAATCATGCTTGACTAATCTGGAATTTTTGAGGATGTAACTGGGAAAATGGACAAGGGAGAGCCAGTGGATGTAGTGTACCTGGACTTTCAGAAAGCCTTTGATAAGGTCCCACATAGGATATTAGTGGGCAAAATTAGAGCACATGGTATTGGGGGTAGGGTACTGACATGGATAGAAAATTAGTTGGCAGACAGGAAACAAAGAGTAGGGATTAACGGGTCCCTTTCAGAATGGTAGGCAGTGACTAGAGGTACTGCAATGCTCGGTGCTGGGACCACAGTTATTTACAATATAATGATTTAGATCACGGGATTAAAAGTAACATTAGCAAATTTGCAGATGACACAAAGCTGGGTGGCAGTGTGAACTGTGAGGAGGATGCCATGAGGCTGCAGGGTGACTTGGACAGGTTGGGTGAGTGGGCAGATGCATGGCAGATGCAGTTTATTGTGGATAAATGTGAGGTTATACACTTTGGTGGCAAGAACAGGAAGGCAGATTATTATCTGAATGGTCTCAATTTAGGAAAAGGGGAAGTACAACAAGATCTGGGTGTCCTTGTTCATCAGTCACTGAAAATAAGCATGCAGGTACATAAGGCAGTGAAGAAAGCTAATGGCATGTTGGCTTTCATGTTGGGGGAGTCCAGAACCAGGGGCCACAGTTTAAATATAAGGGGTAGGCCATTTAGAACGGAGATGAGGAAAAACTTTTTCACCCAGAGAGTTGTGAATCTGTGGAATTCTCTGCCTCAGAAGGCAGTGGAGGCCGATTCTTTGGATGCTTTCAAGAGAGAGTTGGATAGAGCTCTTAAAGATAGCGGAGTCAAGGGATATGGAGAGAAGGCATGAACGGGGTACTGCTTGTGGATGATCAGCCATGATCACAATGAATGACGGTGCTGACTCAAAGGGCCAAAAGGCCTACTCCTGCACCTATTGTCAAAAAAAGTGTGGTGTCACTAACGACTTGTATAGCTGTATTCCTGATTAAATTTGCTGTTTGTGTTCCTCGTGTCCCCTTCCCCATACCTAACAATGAACCTATCTACATTTCCTTGATCATCGTCAGCATTGACCTGTCATTTTCACACCTTGCGCTTCCACATATCTCTAGTCGCCCTCTCCACGGCTCCCAGTCTGAAGGGTCTCGACGTGAAACGTTACCCATTCCTTCTCTCCAGAGATGCTACCTGTCCTGCTGAATTACTCCAGCATTTTGTGTCTATCTTCGGTATAAACCAGCATCTAATGGTGCCTTTTAGATGGTGGAATGGCTTTAGGATGCCAAGAGGCAATTCAAAGAGAAATGTAGTTTCTAACCTGCTCTTGCTGTGACAATCTAAGTGTTATGCTCCGTTGAGCTTATGATCAATGATGATCCTTTGGACTTGATGGTGGGAAGACAGTGATGGTAATCCCATTAAATATCATGTGAAGCGACAGCCATTCTCTGGCACTACAGAAACACAAATGTTATTTGCCTGAAATTGTTGTCATGAGATGGCCTTTGCCGACTACCTGAAAGAAATGCATTATAGGCACATTACTGAATGGAAGAAAGCAGAAAACAAAGATTGATACTAAATGATGGAGTAACTCAGCAGGACAGGCAGCATCTCTGTAGAGTAGGAATGGGTGACGTTTTGGGTTGAGACCCTTCTTCAGACTGAAAGTCAAGAGAAAGCAGGTTTCACCTCGACCTGAAAAGTTACCCATTCCTTCTCTCCAGAGATGCTGCCTGTCCCACTGCAGCATTTTGTGCCTATCTTCGGTTTAAACCAGCATCTGCAGTTCCTTCCTAAACTAAGATTGAGGGCAGCTTTCATAAATGACTGAGAGCTTAGTGAAAGATTAACAAGTAGATGGGGCAGTGAGGTTTTGTTTTGCGTTACCAGTACACAAAGGGATGGGCTTGATCCATGTTTCCATGTGGGAATATATTTGGCAATGGACACTCCTCTTCCCAAGAGAAAGGGAAGCAACTCCCTACTGAAGTAGAGGCAATAGGGAACACATATCACCCATTAGGCATAGCCGGAGACCTTTGAACACCTCACTAGGAACATCAGCATGGGCTGATACCTCTTATCAGGAACAATTGGACAAATAGGTTACTTCTCAAGAGAAACACCAGGAAATAGATTATCTGTGCCCACTAGAACACCAAGGTGGGCATCACCATTTGTCAAAACCATCCTGGGATGGGTTCACAACTCCTGTCAGGAACAATCAGTGCTTATCTCCCAAAACATAATTCTTATCCAGCGGGACAGGCAGCATCTCTGGAGAAAAGGAATGGGTGACGTTTCGGGTTGAGAACGGAACGGAAGTCTGAAGAAGGGTCTCGACCCGAAAATGTTAATCTTGGCTAAATTGGACCAGTCAGGACTTCAAAATGGAGTTAAGTGTCAGAGCTTGCTGGGAGATTTGGTCAAATTGGGATTGCTCTCTGCAGAGATGGGACAGACTGCGAGAGGTGCCAGAGAGTCTGGAACTTAGATACAACTCATATGAAAAGAATAGGGAGCCTGGCAAGCCTTGTCAATCTGATACTAAATGCATTGAATGGATTGGGTGGCTGCAAACTAGATATACAATACACTTTGTAAACAGCTTGTAAATAATGTTGCAGAATCTGACTCTGCTGAATGTTTATTTTATGGGGTGTTAAGTCTTGTCTGAGAATCAGGGTAAATGATTCAAAGTTGACCATCTCAAAGTCAGTTATGAATACAATATATTGAACTGTTGTATCATTGGGTTAGGGAATGTCTCATGTATGGGGTTAATCGATATCTGTAATTGGGTGATTAAGAGACTACCCTCGTGTGGTTCGGCCTTCGAGTTCGCGGGACATATAAAAGGCCGTGATCACGAGGCTCAGGGTCGATCTTCTGGAGGAACCTCTGGAGTGTCTGTCTGCGTGAGGCCTAGAGGGCTTGAACAGATAGACATAGCGATCGAACCCGCGGTGGGGATAGGTACAGTGTTTGATCTGTGATGCACTTTTGGTAAACGAAAATGTAGTTGATTCAAGTGCTTGATTCAGTGTTTTTACTGAAACTAGACTGGGGGGGGGGGGGGGGAAGCTTAGAAACGAGCAATTATCAAAACGTCACCCAGTTCTTCTCTCCAGAGATTCTGCCTGTCCCGCTGAGCCACTCCAGCATCTTGTGTCTATCTTCAGTTCAAACCAGCATCTGCAGTTCCTTCCGACATGATTCTTATCCTACAGTCAATTCATACTTCATCTTTAGAGCATAATTAAAAACTAGGCAGAATATGAAAGCAGCTCTCACTCTGTTCACTCTGGTTCTTTCCCTAATCACCTTTTCTGTATAAACATTATCTCCGATAATATCAGCGAAGAACAAACGAAAATCAGGGCATTAAATACTTCCAACAATCTATTGTCCACATGTCTCAGGGATATTCCAGATATCCCTCTGCAAAAAACTCCTCCACAGCCCAGTTTTAATTGAGCGTCCCCATATCCTGAAACTATGTCCACTTGTTCAAGACTCTCCCACTGATGGAAACAGCATAACACCTATCCTGTCATGTCTGCTAAGGATCTTACCTGTTTCAATCAGTTCATCCTTCACTGTTCTAAATTCCAGGGAATACCGAACCAAACTGTCTGATTTCCCATGATAGGAGAGCCCTTTCATCCCAGGAATTTGCCCGGAAAATCTCCTTTCGACTGCCCCCAATATGATAATACCTTTTTTTAGGTAAAGAGACCAAATCTGGGCGCAATATTCCAGGTATGCCTCAGCAAAACACTGTACAAGTGCAAAACCTCCCTATTGTTCTCAATAAAACTCAGATAATAATCCTCCTTTTGATTCTGATTAATATAGTGCAATGCACTATCCCACCTTAAAATTCCATTTGCCAAGTCTTTGCTCAATCACTCCATCTATCTACATCCCATTGTAGATCACAAGATCTTCAACAAAATAAGCCCCTCGACCAATTTTAGTATCATCAACAAATTTGGAAACATCACTCGCCATCACTTCTAGGGCATCGTAATAATCGATACATATCTTACATAGTGTAAAGCAGTGTGTCTTCTGGTTTCTCGTTGGAGTCAGTACAGCTCAATGGACTGAGCAGCCTCTGACTCGGTTTTCTCAATCAGCCACTCAACCACTGGAATTTGTAGTTTGGTTTTGGATTATGGTCTTGAGCAGAGTTATAGTCAATAAATAAGAGTCTGACATTGGTGTCTTTGTTATCTAGAAGTTCCAGCGATGAGTATAATCTTGGAGTTTCTCACTATAATCATGACTCTCTGCATTAACTGATAGACATTAAATCTGATCGCAATGTAGAAAGTAGAACAGACGTGCCAAAGAATTGCACAGGCATAGAAGGCTGTGGACCAAGTGCTGAAAGATGGAATTAATACAGATGGGTATCCACTGCTCAGTATGGATGAATGCACTGTTTCCATGTTGTAAGACTATATGAAGATTAGGCAATTCAACCCTCCGAGTATTCTATGGCATTCAATGTGATCGGGTTAAGCTACCATCTCAATATCATCTTCCCACTCTCTCCTCATATTCTTTGATGCCCTTTGTGGCTGGAAATCACTCTCTCACACCTTCTTAAGTATATTCAGTGAATATCCTTCACAGCTCTCTGTGGCATAGAATTCCACAGGTTCACCATCCTCTAGGTGTAGATATTTCTCTTCTCAGTCCCAACTTACCCCATAACCTCTTAATGTAGGACAATCCCCAATCTCCCCAGCCAGGAGAAACATCTTCCCCACATCCTGCCCATCAAGCCCTTTTAGTATATTATATGTGTCCAGAAAATTCCCTTCCATTCTTCTAAATTCTAGTGTGTACAGGCATGTCAATCCAATTCTCCTCATACAGCAATACTACCATCTAAGGAATCAGTCAAGTGAACCTTCCTTTAATTTAGCTTAGTTTAGAGATAGAGCATGGAAACAGGCCTTTCAGCCCACCAAGTCCACGCTGACCACTGATGCCCGTACACGAGCACTATCCTACACACTAGGGACAATTTACCTTTTTTTTTACCGAAGCCAATTAACCTACAAACCTGTGCATCTTTGGGGTGTGGGAGGAGCACCCGGGGAAAACCCTAACGGTCATGGGGAAAACGTACAATCACCATACAGACAGCACCCGTAGTCAGGATTGAACTTGGGTCTTTGGTACCGTAAGGCAGCAACTCCACCGCCACACCACCGTGCCGCATTTTCTTAGCAAAGGTCTGATCTCAACAAAGCACTGATAGTGACGATTGTAATAAGATACTAGACTAAGTGGGACCCGTTGGGCTGAAGGGACTGGTTTCCAGAGGGCTAGTATGGAGATTGTGGGCCAAATGGATTCTTGGGGTGACGGCTCAGTCACTCAAGCCTGTTGTGCTGGCAGCTCACTCATGGCTGGTGGGCGAGCAGTTGACTCACGACTATTCCTTGAAATTCCATTTCAAGCAGGGTGCAAGACCACCAAATTCAAATGCAGTTTCTACCATTTCAAGCAGGGTGCAAGGCCACCAAATTCAAGTGCAGTTTCTTACCACTTCAAGCAGGGTGCAAGGCCACCAAATTCAGGTGCAGTTTCCTACCAATTCAAGCAGGGTGCAAGGCCACCGAATTCAAGTGCAGTTTCCTACCACTTCAAGCAGGGTGCAAGGCAACCGAATTCAAGTGCAGTTTCCGACCACTTCAAGCAGGGTGCAAGGCCACCGAATTCAAGTGCAGTTTAATACCACTTTAAGCAGGGTGCAGGGCCACCAAACTCAAGTGCAGTTTCCTACCACTTCAAGCAGGGTGCAGGGCCACCAAACTCAAGTGCAGTTTCCTACCACTTCAAGCAGGGTGCAGGGCCACCAAAGTCAAGTGCAGTTTCCTACCACTTCAAGCAGGGTGCAAGGCAACCGAATTCAAGTGCAGTTTCCGACCACTTCAAGCAGGGTGCAAGGCCACCGAATTCAAGTGCAGTTTAATACCACTTTAAGCAGGGTGCAGGGCCACCAAACTCAAGTGCAGTTTCCTACCACTTCAAGCAGGGTGCAGGGCCACCAAACTCAAGTGCAGTTTCCTACCACTTCAAGCAGGGTGCAGGGCCACCAAAGTCAAGTGCAGTTTCATGCCACTTCAAGCAGGGTGCAAGGCCACCAAACGCTAGAGCTGTTTAATGCCATTTCAAGCAGGGTGCAAGGCCACCAAATTCAAATGCAGTTTCATACCACTTCAAGCAGGGTGCAAGACAACCAAATTGAAGTGCAGTTTCATACCATTTCATGCAGGGTGCAGGGCCACCACATTCAAGTGCAGTTTCATACCATTTCATGCAGGGTGCAAGGCCACCACATTCAAATGCAGTTTCATACCATTTCAAGGTGAAACCACCATAAAACCACATTCACAGTTCAGTAAACATTCAGTGTGTTCAGTTGATTCACAGCTCAGACAGAGTCGTGACCTCTCCCTCCCCCATCTTGCAGAGACTGAGCCACACCCACACTTCCGGGTTTTATAATCCCTCCCCCATCCCACCAGATGGGGCCTGGCCTTCAAGGCATGATTGACAGGAGAGAGATTCTCAACAGTTTTGTAAACACTAATAACACTTTTATTTTTCATTGATGGGAAGAATCCACTGCAGCTGATGAGCGGAGGGGGACTGAGTAAGATGGCCAAAAATCACAGCCGTAAGTGGTAGCGTTTTATCTAAAATCAATATACAGTGCAAACAGGAAGTTACGCAGTTACCTCCACCAACAACCATTTGCAGTGCAGCATTTCAAAGCAGTTACCACCACCAACAACCATTTGCAGTGCAGCATTTCAAAGCAGTTACCACCACCAACATCCATTTGCAGTGCAGCATTTCAAAGCAGTTATCACCACCAACAACCATTTGCAGTGCAGCATTACAAAGCAGTTACCACCACCAACAACCATTTGCAGTGCAGCATTTCAAAGCTACTTCATTTTCATTTTCAAACCACATTAAGGGCACTCACAGTTGAGTAGACATGTGTTCAGTGTTATTCACAGCTCAGAGAGACGTGACCCTCTCGCTTCCTCCATCTTCCAGAGACTGAGTGAGGCACAACACTTCCGGGTTTTATAGTTCCTCCCCTCTCCTACTAGCAGGGGCCGCAGGGAGAATGTCAACATTTTTTAAACATTAATAACTCTTTTATTTTTCATCGATGGGAAAAATCCTCTTGTACTGCGCAGCGGAGGGGGACTCTGAGTAAGATGGCCAAAAATCACAGCCGTAAGTGGCAGCGTTTTTTCAAAAATCATGAAACAGAAAAACAGGAAGTGGTCAAGATCTTACTTTTAGTAATATACATTACTTAATAAATCAATTGGAGGTATTTTTGCGATTAATAGATTAGTTAAGGGAAAACATTATTTATTAGATATTAAGAAGGCTTTGATAAGATCCAAATAAGAGATTAGTGTGCAAAGTTAGAAATGCATGGGATTTTTTTTTGAGTCACTAAAGACTGCAGATACAGGAACCTTGAGCAAAAAATAAACTGCTGGGGGAACTCAGTGGGTCAGGCAGCATCTGTGGAGGGATATTACTTTTCAGGTTTGGAACCTTCTTCACACTGAAGGGGCTAGATAGACGTAGAAAATAGGTGCAGGAGCAGGCCATTCGGCCCTTTGAGACAGCAACACCATTCAATATTCTCATGACTGATCATCCAAAATCAGTACCCCGTTCCTGCTTTTTACCCATATCCCTTGATTCCCTTAGCTCTAAGAGCTAAATCTAAATTTCTCTGGAAAACATCCAGTGAATTAGGCTCCACTGCCTTCTGTGGCAGAGAATTCCACGGATTCACAAGTCTGGGTGAAAATGTTTTTCCTCATTTCAGTCCTAAATGGCCTATCCCTTATTCTTAAACTGTGACCTCTGGTTCTGGATTCCCCCAACATCGGGAACATTTTTCCTGCATCTACCCTGTCCAATCCTCTAAGAAGTTTATGTTTCTATAAGATCCACTTATCCTTCTAAATTCCAGCAAATACAAGCCCAGATGACCCATTCTTTCATCATATGTCAGTCACACCATCCCAGGAATTAACATGGTGAACCTACGCTGCACTCCCTCAATAGCAAGAATGTCCTTTCTCAATTAGGAGACCCAAATTGCACACAATACTCCAGCTGCGGTCTCACCAAGGCCCTGTACGACTGCAGTAGGACCTCATTGCTCCTAAACTCAAATCCTCTCGCAATGAAGGCCAACATGCCATTAGCTTTCTTCACTGCCTGCTGTACCTGCATGTTTACTTTCAGTGACTGATGTACAAGCACACCCAGGTCTCGTTGCACCTCCCCTTCTCCTAATCTGACACATTTCAGATAATAATCTGTCTTCCTGTTCTTGCCACCAAAGTAGATAACCTCACATTTATCCACATCACCCAACTTGTCCAAGTCACCCTGCAGCCTCATAGCATCCACCTCGCAGCTCACACTGCCGCCTAGCTTTGTGTCATCCGCAAACTGAGAGATGCTACATTTAAATTCCAAATCGTTAATATATATTGTAAACAACTGGGGTCCCAGCACCGAGCCTTGCGGCACTCCACTAGTCACTGCCTGACATTCTGAAAAGGACCCGTTAATTCCTACTCTTTGCTTCCTGCCTGCTGACCAGTTCTCTATCCATGTCAATAACCTACCCCCAATACCATGTGCTCTAATTTTGCACACTAATTTCTTGTGTGGGACCTTATCAGAGGTTTTTGAAAGTCCAGATACACCACATCCACTGGCTCCACACCCTCCAGTCCAGTCACTTCAAAGCATATAAGATTTACACACATCTTTAGTCAGCACATTAACTTAGCAGCATTACAGATCTAGGTGTTATCAGTTCATCCTGGCTGCTTCAACTAACGGTGCTGGGAATGGGCGTTAGTATAATTGTTATAATGGGGCGGAGTTAGTGATGCCAACTAAGTGTGATTGATTCACATGCATCATCAATCTACATCCTTTCCCCTAAAGATTAAAAGCATATTAAACATACTCGCCATACCTGTCTGGTGGTCTACTAACACGGCCCGAACGCGTGCGGACCCAACCATCCCCTCCCTCAACTGAAGGATGAGGCGGGGAGGTTGAAGGTGAAAACCGCACGGGAGAGGATTGTGGTGACCGAGGGGGAAACATGCGGTGGGTGAAACCCCGTGGTTATTGGAGACCGATAGACGTGGGGGAGTGGCAGGCATGCGGGAACGGGGGGAGACATCGCGGAAGGTGGCTGGAACTGGAGCGGCGGAGCATAGGGATCGGCAGGCGGCGGTCGGGCTCCTTCACAGCAAGCAGGTGTTGACGACTTCTCCGGTAAACCGCTCCCTCACAGTCCACAAGGTACGATCGCGGCTCATCAGTCGGGCGCACAACAACGCCCAGACGAGAATGTCCAGTTGGAGTTCGTAGACGGACGACCTGGCCCGGCAGTAGAGGCTGGAGTGGTCTGCTGGAACTGTCGTATGACCGTTTCTGGGTATCGTGCTTCTCTTGGAGACGTTGCTGGATAGTGGCGGGCTTCAACACCCGAGGAACCAGCTGCTGTTGTGCGATGGGGACCGGAGACCTCGTCACCCTCGATAGCAGCCGCTGTGCTGGTGACCCCAAGACTCCGTCTCTCGGAATGTTTCTGAGGTTCAGCAGATCGAGATAGACGTCAGAGTTTGAAATGCGCGCTCCCTCCAGCAAGTGCTTGGCGCTCCTGACAGCGCGTTCAGCGAGTCCATTACTCTGTGGATACTCGGGACTGCTTGTGATGTGCTGAAAGTTCCATCGGTCAGCGAAAAGCTTGAACGAGTGGCTGTTGAACTGTGGACCATTGTCGGTTCTCAGAATAGGAGGAATGCCATGGTCTGAGAAATGTCTTTTCAGAATCTTGATGACCATCACCGACGTGAGGGAGGTCAGTTGGTCAAGTTCGAACCAGTTGGAGTACGAGTCGACCAGAACGAGGTAAGTGCTTACCGCGCCATTCGAAAATGTCCGCAGCCATCGACAACCATGACAGGGCTGGTGAAGGTTGTTGCAGAAGGGGCTGCCGCTGCTGATGAGGTGCAAGATTGTTGCAAGTGGGGCAGGAGGCTACACGGTCTCGGATGTACGTGGCCATTCCAGGCCAGTAGAACAGATCCCGGGCGCGTGCCAGTGTGGAGTCGGCTCCTGGGTGACCGCCGTGTACCTCTTTGAAGTACTCGTCTTGTAGCGATGCAGGTACAACTACCTTGTGGCCCTTGACGACCACACCATCCTGAACCACCAGTTCATTGCGGACCAAGAAGTACGGCTGCACCTCAGTGGGCGTGTTGGATTGTTTGCCTGGCCAGCCTGTCTTGATGATGGACGAGAGGGCTTGAAGCGTAGCATCCTTGGCAGTGTGCGCGGCCAGGGAGCGCAGTTGCTTGCTGGAGATTAGACCGACACCGAGAACAGTGAAATCCTCCTGCTCGTGTGGGTGTTGTTCGCAAGATGTTCGAGGGGCACGAGAGAGTGTGTCAGCAACATGCATGTCCTTGCCCTTTTTGTAGGTAATAGAGAAGTCGTACCGCTGCAGCTGCATCATCATGCGCTGCAAACGAGCTGGGGCGGCGTGGATAGGCTTGTTCAAGATTGTCACCAGTGGCTGGTGATCCGTCTCAACCATGAACGTGTTGCCAAAGACGAAGTCGTGGAATTTGGAGCAGGCAAAGACGACCGCCAGCAGTTCCTTTTCGATTTGCGCGTAGTGCTGCTCCGTGTCGGTCATGGTGCGAGAGGCATACGCGACGGGTAGTAGGGTACCATCATCAGACGGTTGTAGGCAGGCTGCGCCGAGCCCGAATTTCGAGGCATCGCAGGTGATCACCACCGGACGTTTCAGGTCGAAAAAAGTCAGGGTCGGTGCACTAGTCAGTTTTGATTTCAGAACATCGAAGGCATCCTGATGTTGCTGGAACCATGACCATGCAGTGTCCTTTTTTGTCAGCTGCCGCAATGTGGAGCTTAATTCGCTGAGGTTAGGTATGAACTTTCCGAGATAGTTTACCATGCCCAGGAAACGCTGCAGGTCTTTCACGTCAGTAGGTGCAGGCATTTCTGTGATGGCAGAAGTCTTCTTCGGATCCGGTTTGAGGCCGTCAGGGGTGAAGATGTGGCCGACATAGGAGACCTCTGGAACCCTGAACTTGCACTTGTCAGGATTGAGTTTGAGGTTGATCTTGACAGCACGCTCCAAAATGAGCCTGAGATTGTGGTCATGTTCCGCCGCATCCTTGCCATAGACCAGAATATCATCGACAATAATGGCACAAGGCAGACCCTCGAACAATTGTTCCATAGTTCTTTGGAAGACTTCGCTGGCAGAGTTGATCCCGAATGGCATTCTCAAAAACTTAAATCTGCCGAATGGGGTAGCAAATGTGGTGAGGTTTGATGACCTCTTTTCCAGCGGTATCTGCCAGAATGAGTTCTTTGCATCTAGGACGGAAAATAGGGTGGCCGTTCCGATCTTTGCTGCAACATCCTCTACTGTCTTCATGGGATGGTGTGGGCGCTTAATGGCAGTGTTCAGGTCTTTTGGATTAATGCACAGGCGGATTTCATCCTTTCCCTTCTTGACTGTGGCAATCATGGTTGAGACCCAGTCGGTGGGGTCACTGACTGCTTCAATTACGCCTTTGGAGACCATGTCCTTCAGCATAGAGTGAACCCTGTCAGTCATGGCAAATGACAATCTGTGTGGGTTTCGGACAACGGGTGTCACGTCGGGGTCGATTGTAATCTTGTAGGACACAGGCAACTTGCCTAGGTTGTTGTCGAAAAGACCAGGGAAGTCACTCAGTGGATCAAAGGAAACTTGCAGTTTGTGGACAGTTTTGTCAAAGGAAATCAGCCCTAGTTCCTGACAGGCACGATTGCCAAGCAGGGTAACCGAATTCAAGTTCAGCACATGGAAAGTCAATTCCCTAGTTGTTTTCTTCAGTACACATTTCAAGTCGGCTTTGCCCAGAGGAAATAGCACCTCCCCGCCAAAAGCATGCAAAGTGGACGCGTCCTGGACAAGTGGCTCGTTAGCCCTGATCCTGTTAAAAAGGTTGATTGACATTGTATTGACTCTGGCCCCCGTGTCAAGTTTCGCGCCAAAAGCAACATTGTTTACAGATATCGTAACTGTAGGATCAGAGTTCTTGGCAGCAGCATTCTGTAACATGTAAACAGTAGGATCCTCTTGTGAGTCAAATGAAGTACATTCGGGGGCGGCGTCGAGCTGGAAATGGGGAGTCAATGTGTTACTGTCTCGTTGCAAAAAATTGAGATTAGACCTAGGACTGGGCACATTCCTTCCTCGGGCCCTGATAGCAGCCCGACAGGCTGAGGCAAAGTGATTTAGCTTTTTGCAGTAATTACAAGCCTTCCCGAGGGCGGGGCATGTGGATTGCCTGCTGTGTATATAGCCGCAGTTAGGACATTTCTGTGAAGGAACGCTGAGAGCTGCCTGGCTAGCTTGGATCTTAGATCGGCTGTTATCTCTGTGTGTCCGCTGCCTAGTGAGGCCCGTCAGATTGATGGTATTGCTTTCATGTGGAATGTCTATAGGATCAACAAGTTCAGCCGTTCTACACGCATGCGCTGCGTCGTTTAGCGACAACTCTGGCAGTCTCAATAGCTCTGATCTGAGCTTTTGATCGGTGATACCATTCACTAAAATATCCCTCGTTAACTGATCAGTCAACTGATCCGCAGGCATTTCCTGAAATCGACAACGTTGTGCTAGATACATTAAAGAGGAAATATATGCATCCGCTCGTTCCCCGGGAAGTTGACGACGAGAGAAAAACCTTGCCCTGTCCAAAATGTGATTTGAGGGCAGGTCACAGATCTGAGCCAATTTACGCAGCAAAACATTGGGGTCGGCGGGAGACTCCGCCGGTGTAATTACCTGGCCCTGGGCATCAAGGATAGCCGGAGCATAGCGGAATGTTCTGGATCGACGAAGGGCACCAGGTCCCGCAAGGTTGAGCAGAAGAGAAGCCTTAACAGCATCTGGTTCATTTCGGTATACAATGTTGATGTAGTGCTGGTAATCAATTTCAAACGTGGCCCAGCGTTCGCTGATATCGGCATCAAAGACAAGAGGCTCAGGCTTCCGACAAGAAGAAGCCATCGTGAAGTAAAGCAATACTCACAAAATAGAAAATAAAAACCGTTATACAAGAGGAGTGGGTATCCCACTTCTGACACCATGTAAATCACTTCAAAGCATATAAGATTTACACACATCTTTATTCAGCACATTAACTTAGCAGCATTACAGATCTAGGTGTTGTCAGTTCATCCTGGCTGCTTCAACTAACGGTGCTGGGAATGGGCGTTAGTATAATTGTTATAATGGGGCGGAGTTAGTGATGCCAACTAAGTGTGATTGATTCACATGCATCATCAATCTACAATCCAGAGTCGAGAGAACACTGGAAAATGATCACCAACGCATCCACGAATCTAGGGCCACCTCCTTGAGTACTCTGGGATGCAGACCATCAGGCCCTGGGGATTTATCTGCCTTCAGTCCCAACAGTTTCCCTAACACCATTTTCTGACTAATGTCGATTCCCTTCAGTTCCTTCCTCCCACTAGATCCTCTGTCCCCTAGTATTTCCAGGAGATTGTTTGTGTCTTCCTTAGTGAAGACAGAACCAAAGTACTTGTTTAAGTGTTCTGCCATTTCCTTCTTTCCCATTATAAATTCACTTCTCTGACTGTAAGGGACCTACATTCGTCTTCACTGATCGGTTCCTTTTTACATACTTAAAGAAACTTTTACAGTCAGTTTTTATATTCCCCGCAAGCTTTCTTTCATGCTCTTTCCCCCCCCCCCTCTTAATTAACCCCTTTGTCCTCCTCTGTTGAGTTGTAAATTTCTCCCAGTCCTCTGGTTTGCCGCTTCTTCATTTATATGCCTTGTCCTTGGATTTAACACTTCCCTCATCAGCCACGGTTGAGCCGCCTTCCCAGTTTTATTTTTTCGCCATACAGGAATGAACAATTTCTGGGGTTCATCTCTAAATTTCTGGAGTTCATCTTTAAATCTTTGCCATTGCATCTCAACTGTCAAACCTTTAAGTATAATTTGCCCGTCTATCCTAGCCAATTCCATCTCATACCTTCACGGGATGCCCAGTTTTGAGCTGTTGGATCTATTCTTAGTCTATCCCATTCTGTTCTGCCATACAACACGATGGAGGGTGTCCTTGGTGTGAAGATGGGATTTCATCTCAGCAAGACTGTATGGTGAGGATGCCAAAGATCTGATGGTATTATTTTGAAGAGGAGGTAAGTTTTTGGTGTTCACCAAGTCAATATTTACACCACGTTTGTGTGTGAGGTCATGCTGCGACGTTGCCAAGATTATAATAGTTACATCATTGGCTACGAAATGCTATTTGACGTGTCCTTGTCTACAGAAATTCAAGTCTTTCCAACACAGAGAAAACCAGAATGGATACTGGATGTGTTCAAGAGAGAGTTAGATTTAGCTCTTAGGGCTAAGGGAATCAAGAGATATGGGGAAAAAGCCTGAACGGGGTACTGATTTTGGATGATCAGCCATGATCATATTGAATGGCGATGCTGGCTCGAAGGGCTGAATGGCCTACTGTAGGTATGTTACAAAACTTACCTTCAGTCGCGCTGTAATTCTGCCACTGGCCGTGTGCGCGATTTTGGCGCCTTTAAGGGGGGGGCGGGGTTAAAACGCGGTTTCTCCTCCCTTGTCCTGGAAATATTTTGTTGGAGTACAAACCTTGGCTGACAAAATCGTTCCTACCGGCGTTTTGTGAATTTTTTATTTTTATTAAATCGTCAATGTCAGCGCTACAGTCGTTTTAAAAGCAGCTCCTGAAGCGTCAACGCCGATAACGGGGACGGATTTCACACAATGGACAGGTAAACGAAAGTGCTTTCTTTAAATGTATAAAAGTGCTTCTTAAGAAGCCTTTAATTCACATTTTGTCATGCGACACGGTGATTTTATTCCCCGAATTAACGGCAGTATTTTTCATGCCAATACGGGGTTAAATTCACCGCAAATCAACGTTCCAAAAGATCGCGTTCCAGTAATCCTCACTCGCAAGATGAATTAAATCCCCATTAATTTACAGGTATTAAACATTCAATTCCTTCCATTTGGCCTGTAAATTCATGAAAATTAGATTTAAAAATTATGTTATATTGTGAATTATTGTGTGAATGTTATTTGGACACTTAGGCTATTTAAAAATGTTAATCTATTCTTAAGAAATTGATAGATGTTTAGATCTAGTAATTGAATTTTGTAATTAGCTACAATTAGGTAACTAACTAATTATATGCTTTACTTTCATGTCTTCGAAGTAAGATTGTTTCATATTTGTTTCAGAATGCTTCAATCTATAATACCTGAAAATTTCTTTCAGTTACCATAATTTTTAAGAAAGTTATGGGCTTTTAACTGTCCTCGATCACAGCTTTTGTGTTAAGTCAATGGAAAAGCAATAGGGAACTAGATGCTAATTTCTGAGTATGATAATGGCCATAACGTTTTTAATACTGAAGATGTGAAAGTGAATTAAGTGTCAAATTAAACTTCTTTTTATGCTTAATCTGATGGGATAAATTGCAGACTTTATTTTTAAAATCTCAAAATTTTGTAACATTGCTACCTACTGCATAATTTTAAAAAAAAAACAGGAAGGAAATGCAAGGGCACCTCCTCCCATTCCCCCATTCTGTCTACCGTCTTGTCCCCTGCAACCTCCTCCACTCTTCTGGCCAACCTGTACCCTCAGGTCTTTTAACCCAACACTGGAGCTAGGAGGGAGCTGCAGGGGGTTACTGAGGCAACCTCAGGGTCTGTCCCCTGGTGATCAGAGGTCTGTACTACCTTCCCAACGGATGCTCCTCTCACTGGCCCAGCGTCAGTCCCCTCAGCTCTCTGCCTGTACGAATTGAACACTCGTTTCTTCTTCCTGTTGATTTTGGTACAGATAGGTTCATGTCTTGCCTGGAAATAAGGACAACCTGTGAGTTTTATAGCAGTTAACAACTATTCCCACTCCAAGTCCTCCCATTATAACGCCACTCTTGCACTGTTAGACTAAAGTCTAGAGATATAGCATGGAAACAGGTCATTCAGCCCACCAAATCCACACCAACCAGTGATCACGTAACACAATAGCACTATCCTAAGCACTAAGGTCATTTTTATAATATACAGAAGCCAATTAACCTATAAATCTGTATGTCTTCAGAGGGTGGGAAACCGGAGCACCCGGAGAAAACCGACACATTCACAGGATCGAACCTGAGTCTCTGGCGCTGTAAGGCAGCATCTCTACCGCTGCGCCACTGTGCCAGTTGCCAACTTTGCTTGCGTATGTTATGAAGCTTTGTTATGCGATTCAACCCTCTACCCCGTCACCACTGGTTACCTGACACTACCAGCCCCTTTTCCCCCATCTCTTCCCCAACATTATTTCCTGATTGAATGAGACTAAAGAATTAACTAACAACTTACTCTCCTATCGCCAATCCTTTTACAAATGATAAATGGAAGAGCTCAAAGACAATGAAAACAGCAACAAATATCTTGAGGTAGACAAAAATGCTGGAGAAACTCAGCGGGTGCAGCAGCATCTATGGAGCGAAGGAAATAGGCAACGTTTCGGGCCGAAACCCTTCTTCAGTATCTTGATATTGACACCACAACCACTCTGGAGCTTAATTTTAAATTCTTGGACTTTCCAGGACATCAGTGCTGACCAGGATGGTGTGATAACATGAAAGGCACCCATGCCACGAGGAATTTTTAATTAACCTTCTGAATTTTGCAGTGCCACTAAAAAACGGATCATCAGATCATTTTCACATTGCTGGGAGCTTGCTCGTTTCCCACATTACACATCTTCCAAAGTACTTCAATGAACATTAAAAAATGCAGCAGTGGGCCACACGGCCACTCAGCCCCTCTAGCCTGCCATGCCATCTGCCCCCAGCCCTCAGTACTTCTTGTATGCCAGTTCCCCAGACACCTCAATTCCCATATTTTCAAAAAATGTTCCACTTCCTTTTTAAGAAGCCTGCAGACTTCTCCAGAGTAGCTGATTCCAGAGATTCGCCATCCTCGAGAGAAATTCCTGTGCACAGTAGTTTTAAACGAACATTCTCTGACCCTATCAATGGCTGTAAAATACTTTGGCACAAAGATTAAATCAAGTGGGGAAGAAACACCTCTAGAGCCAGACAAGGAAGCCCGAAAGCTGAATCATTAGAATTACTAAAGTGTTGCGGCACAGTTGGAGGCCATTTGACCAATGAAGCCTGTATTGACTCTTGGTGGAGCAATCTTGTCTGATCCATTCTCTAGTCATCCCGCTCGGGTGGTTGGACAATTTCAATTTGAAGACAAAGATGAATTTGGTCACAAGATCATAACTACTTCCTAAGTGAAAAAAACTCTCGGCTCATCCCCCTTGTACCTTTTCCCCCATTAGTATCCCGGGGTTATGCTAAATTATAGGTTAATGGGAACATCTTCTCTCCATATAAACCAGTCCTGTTCGTGTCCAAATCTCTTTGCACTTTCTTTACTCCAAGGAAAATCCCAGCTTCTCGTCAAATCATGGAGCTGAAATTTATCGTCACTGGACCTTTGTTGCGCCCCGTGTAGAACCATCATATGGTGCTGTGATGACAAGAATTGGAAGCAATCATCCTATCAACTAAACCCTTAAATGGGTTCAAGAGACAGGTTCCAAGTTTAACAATTCCTTTATTTTCTATGAGATTGTTCGATTATTTAGAACCAGGAGAGGAAGAGACAACTGTTTGTTGCACTCTTTCAATATGGTATCACTGTCCAATCAGGTCACGGAAATAGCAGGGGCCTCCGAGCAACCCTGCCCTTCACATTGAGGAGGCTCTGATACCAAGAGTAAGAAGTTTGATTGTCGGTACCAAGTTTGATTGATTGAAAGGCAGCAGGGAAACAGGGCCTTAGGCCCACCAAGTCCAAGCCAACCATCGAGCACCCATTCAAATTAGTTCCATGTTATCCCAGTTTCTCATCCCGAAACACTAGGGCCAATTTGCAGAGGCCAATTAACCTACAAGCCAACGTCTTTGTAATGTGTGAGGAAATCGGAGCACCCAGATGAAACCCACGCGGTCACAGGGAGAACATGCAAACTCCGCACAAACAGCACCCCAGGTCAAGACCTGGGTCTCTGTCACAGCAGCAAGATACAGCATGGAAATGTGTGGTGGGAGTCCTCACACAAACACCCCTGCTAGCCTAGACACCAGCCCCCAGAGACACCGGCAATGAAAGGAGTGAGTAAATGAATCTTACAGGAGCTTACCAGACTGTCGGGCTCAAAGCTCCTTCCACAATTTCTGCACGCCACAAGGTTCGGATCTACACTCAAGGAAAGAAAGAACCGATTACATTTCATTCTACATGCGTCTTGTTGCAGCACTTGCAGAGGCGTGACTTGGAAAGATGGATTCAAATCTCAGTTTGGAAAGATTGCTATGAGGAAAATCAAGTTTCACCCTATCTCGTAACAATAAAAAAACAATGTCAACACCGTGTTTAGATTCCTGTGGAAAACCCATATTCAGTTTAGTTTCTAGAGTCTGGAAACAGGCTCTTTACCCCACTGTCCATGCTGATCAGCAATCACCTGTTCATACAAATTCTGTTATCCCTCTTTTACATTCACTCCCGACACACATGGGCAATTTACAGAGACCAATTGACCAATGAACCCACGTGACTTTGGGGTGTGGAGGAAACCAGAGCACCCAGAGGAAACCCATGCAGTCACAAGGAGAAAGTATAAACTCCACAGAGAGCATCTGATGTAAGCATCGAACCTGAGTCCCTGGTGCTGTGAGGCGGCAGCTCCACCAGACCTGCCACCAATCCACTCATTAATGGTCTTTGGAGAAGGAAGCCAGCGGTCCTTACGGCTGGGCCTCAATGTGACACCAGTCCCACAACAAAGGAGCAGTTCACCTGCCTTTGTAGAATCTTACTGCATGGAAACAGGCCCATTGGCCCACCATGTCCAAGCCGACCATCAAGTTCTCCCTGTATTTTACATTTTCCAGCATTTGGCCCATAACCATCTAAATAGTTCAGAGAGTCTCTGCCCCCAGCAACATTCCCCTTTCCTGAAGCTGTTCCAGATTCTAACCATGCTTTGTGTGAAAAGATTTTCTCTCCAACCACTCCTAAACTGTTTATGCCCCACGTTAAACCTATGCCTTTTTGTCATGGACTCGATTGCTAAGTTTCTCACTCGATCTAGGTCCCTCCCAATTTTGAATACCTCGATCAGATTCCCCCTTGCCCTGTTACAGTCCAAGTAAAATCCAGCCTCCGCAGTCTCTCTTCACATTTGAAACACTCTACTCCTGGCAACATCCCAGTGAATTTCCTCTACATCCTCCAGTGCAAATATGCCCTGTCTCTAGTGGAATGACCAGAACTGCACACAACACTACAATTATGGTATAGCCAATGTTCAATATAGTTACTAGACCAAGTGGGACCCGTTGGGCCCTGTTCCCCCAACGCTATATTCCACCTCTCACCCATAGCCCCCAACTGCGCAGGCACGGCTGACGGGTTCCCGTTGTGACTCCAGAGATCCCCGTTATGACGCGAGTTACGGCAACCCTCCCCAACTGCGCCTCGCCATCCATCTTCCTACCCCTATCCTCCTCCATTCACCCTCATCCCCCAGCACTCTCTCCCCTCCCTTTTCTTTCCCCTCTCCTCCTCCCTCCCTCTCCTTTCCCCTACCCTTAGTCCCTCCCTTCCTCCATAATTCCTCTCCCCTCCTTACCCCCGTCCTCTCCCTCTATCTCCCTGCTCCCCCTCTCCTCACCTCCCCCATCCCACTCCCCCACTAAACACAATGTTTAAATAACATTAAAGAACTATCCTCGCCCTCTCCTCCCCCACTCCCTCCCTCTCCTTACAACAATGTAACAAATCTCTCATTGCACTGGGGAGTCCTGTCATTTGTTGACATTGTAACGGGCAGGGCAAGTGGAAAATTGGTTTGAAAAGTGATTTTTGTAACGTTTAAATGTCAATAACTTGTAAACTATAACATCAAACTTGCTACAGCATCTCACAGGACAATGGTGAGTAAGGTGGGCCAAAAATTGTAGCGCTATCATGTACCGTTTTTGCAGTTTCGGGATCTCACGCACACGCAGGCACGCACGCATGCATGCATACAAACACGCATGCATGCATACAAACAAACAAGACGAGTTTTAGTAATATATAAATAGATACCATTAATGGTAAATAATGGTAACCTCCTGTGCCCTGTGCCACATTCTGTGCCCTGGTGTTAATTCCGGTTCTTCTACCCCAAGTCTGGGTCAGTAAAACATTGAGTCAAGCACTGGAATCCAAACCCTTTTATTCAACACCGGTGGGTCAACTTCTGCTCCACTCACTCAAGCCCAACAGTCTTGTGTAGACAGAACAGAAAGAGAGACAACATCCCAACGAACTGATCATCTTTTATAACCCTAAATGGAGGCGGGACACTAAATGCTCGAAAATGCAATGGTGGTGGCCATCCCTACATGCCAATCACTTCTTACAGATATTAGATCACATTAACAGGCACTTACTTTGCTTACTTACAAATGATGTATACAAAAAACCTTTTAACACACATACTATGTCTAAACACAAAATCCTCTACCCAATCACAGACCTGGGTTTAGCATCTGTTTAACAGAAACCTAGACTTAACGGCATCTAGGGAACAGGAACAGAAACAGTTGGGAGCTTCTTTAGAAATCCAGACTTGATGGCAACATTTAATTACATGGGCCTCCTGCACCTGGTGTCCCTTTGTCACCTCAGCAACGCTTGACCTTTTTCACAGAAGCCTGCCATCCCCAAAGTATCCAAACCCCTGCAATTCTACACTAGCTAATAAGGAAAGTATTCCAAATGCCTTCTTAACTACCTTATTTATCTGTGCCACTGTCTGTTTCTCTAAACCTGTTTCTACCATTCATTTGATATTTTTCATTCTTGTAATCATCCCAACACATATCTCGCCCTAACCAGGATTAAATTCTACCTGCCATAGCTCTGCCCATCTAACCAACTCATCTGTATCAGTATCATTCTGTAACCAATAATGACCCCCTGTCAGCAGCGCCACCAATATTCATGTAATCTGTGAACTTACTAATCATATCCACTAAATTGTGTATAATAAACAGCAAGGGTCCCAGCACTGATCCCTGCAGCACACCACTAGTTACAGACAATGCTTAATCATCACCCCTGCCTCCTATCACCAAACTAATTTGCCAGCTTTCCCTAGATCCCACAGGTTCTTTCAATGTGGGAATTAGTCAAAGGCCTTTCTGGTCCGTGGTTACATTAACCACGCTACACTGACCGATTGATTTCGATACCTCTTCAAAAACATCATCTAGGCAAATTAGTCACTTTCTCCCCTTAACAAAGCCACATTATAACCATATATAACCATATAACCATTACAGCACGGAAACAGGCCATCTCGGCCCTTCAAGTCCGTGCCGAACACTTTTTTTTCCTCTTTTCCCCCCCCCTTCTTTCTTCTTACTTCCCCCTAGTCCCATCTACCTGCACTCAGACCATAACCCTCCATTCCTTTCCCGTCCATATACCCATCCAATCTATTTTTAAAGGATAAAATCGAACCTGGCTCCACCACTTCCACTGGAAGCTCATTCCACACAGCTACCACTCTCTGAGTAAAGAAGTTCCCCCTAATGTTACCCCTAAACTTCTGTCCCTTAATTCTCAAGTCATGTCCCCTTGTTTGAATCTTCCCTACTCTCAATGGGAAAAGCTTATCCACGTCAACTCTGTCTAACCCGCTCATCATTTTAAAGACCTCTATCAAGTCCCCCCTTAACCTTCTGCGCTCCAAAGAATAAAGACCTAACTTGTTCAACCTTTCTCTGTAACTTAGTTGCTGAAACCCAGGCAACATTCTAGTAAATCTCCTCTGTATTCTCTCTATTTTGTTGACACCCTTCCTATAATTAGGCGACCAAAATTGTACTCCATACTCCAGATGTGGCCTCACCAATGCCTTGTACAATTTTAACATTACATCCCAACTTCTATATTCAATGCTCTGATTTATAAAGGCCAGCACACCAAAAGCTTTCTTTACCACCCTATCTACATGAGATTCCACCTTCAGGGAACTATGCACAGTTATTCCTAGATCCCTCTGTTCAACTGCATTCCTCAATTCGCTACCATTTACCATGTACATCCTATTTTGATTTGTCCTGCCGAGATGTAGCACCTCACATTTATCAGCATTAAACTCCATCTGCCATCTTTCAGCCCACTCTTCCAAATGGTCTAAATCTCTCTGTAGACTTTGAAAATCTACTTCATTATCCACAACACCACCTATCTTAGTATCATCTGCATACTTACTAATCCAATTTTCCACACCATCATCCAGATCATTGATGTACATGACAAACAACAGTGGACCCAACACAGACCCCTGAGGCACCCCACTAGTCACTGGCCTCCAACCTGACAAACAGCCATCCACTATTACTCTCTGGCATCTCCCATTCAGCCACTGTTGAATCCATCTTGCTACTCCACCATTAATACCCAACAATTGAATCTTCTTAACCAACCTTCCATGAGGAACCTTGTCAAAGGCCTTACTGAAGTCCATATAGACAACATCAACTGCTTTACCCTCATCAATTTCCCTAATAACCTCTTGAAAAATTCAAGATTAGTCAAACATGACCTTCCAGGCACAAATCCATGTTGACTGTTCCTAATCAGACCCTGCTTATCCAGATGCTTATATATATTATCTCTAAGTATCCTTTCCATTAATTTGCCCACCATTATCTCTCCATGTTCACTCTCCAAGTGCAGATGATCCTGTCCCGGAGAAGTTTTTCCAATAATTTCCCTGCCCACTTTGAGGACACTAAAGGCAGGATAGTAAACCATTGTCTTGCAATTAAAGCCATACACTAAGAATGAATGGAGGGAGACTAAACATAAAATATTATTCACCGAGCATTTAAAGGAAAATCTAATATTCACCCCCCTCAAATTATATTTCGGACGCAAGGGAGATTACTTAAGAGTGTGAGTGTGTGAGTGTGAGTGTGAGTGTGAGTGTGAGTGTGTGTATGTGTGTGTGTGTGTGTGTGTGTGTGTGTGTGTGTGTGTGTGTGTGTGTGCACGCGTGCGTGTGTTTTTATTTATTTGTTCGTGTGTAATCACATCTTCTCGAAAAAACGACGCGGTAACGGTAAACATTTTTACATATTCCGGTAGAGATTTTTCCCGAGTCCGAAATCTACTTTTCTGAAAATGTCAAGCTTTATTTCTCCACACTACTGAAAATGTTTTAAGATACTTTGAATTAAAAATGGTTTTTACTGTTAAAACTCATTCCTCACAGCTTCCAACACATTTTGATACAAAGTTGCAAGACAGGAACATTGGCAGCAACATTCAGAACTTTTCAGCTCAATGGCTTCTCACAGCAAGTGCACCCAATATTTGCAACAATGTTGCCAACATAGCTCCTGGCAGGACAGGAGGGGGAGGGTCAAATGGTATTGCAATTGGGGATTGGCATTTCATTTTTCAACTCCAGTGCTAGGGCGGCTCACGAGCTATGATCTTTGCTGAGCAGTGCTGGAATCTTAATGCCTGAAATTATTTAGGCTGTGGGAGGGGGGGGGGGGGGGGGGGTTGCAATTGGACTGTGGCAATTAGCATAGCCAAACATTCCCTTTTCTTCCCCCACTTCTCACCAGCCATTCCCAATTCCTCTCTGGATACAAGAACCCAAACATTCATTAAGTTCCTTGCAAAGGGGTTAGCATGCACGGAGGTGAGATGGACTCATTTCATTAGGATTCAAGAGGGTGACACAGTGAAACCTCAGAGTTCTGGTGTCCTGGCCTGCCCTCAGATCCTGTCTGTGCGGAGTTTGCACGTTCTCACTCTGACCATGCAGGTTTCCTCCCGGTATTGGTTTATTATTGCTACATGTGCTATTGAGAGGTCCCATAGGGACAAAGAAATCTTGGAAAATATCGTGATATAGTGAAATCATATTGTACGCGTAATGAAACTGTACACATTACAACAGGTAGCTCAAAGAGAAAAGCAAGCAGAGTGCAGAATAATGTTACAGCTACCGAAAAAGTGTATGAGACTTAGCTTAGCAGCAGTAGTATATTTTATTTTAAACATGTAAAACAAAGTTAAAAACAAAGCAAAATAACAATAAAATGAAATGAACAATAAACCTATACACAACTCATTGAATAACTTCTCATAAACATCACAAATTAAATCTTACATGTTCGAAAAGTAGGAAGTATGCACTTATTTATTCCTATCCCTTCTCCGCTACTCATCAATTAATTCACAAATGTTATCTCATCTACATATTTATATACTGTACATATATATATACACACACATACACCTGATGTCAATAAACTAAAACTTAACCGTTATTACAGCCCTTCCTCATTCTAATACCTCTGGAAAATATTGTTTTTGCACTTAAACTGACTAATGTTTGTGCTTTGCTTAAGTTCCACATCCAAATCATTCCACAATTTCACCCCACAGATTGAAATACACATACTCTTCATAGTTGTATGAATACAAAGTTTCTTTAAATTAAACTTTCCTCTCAAATTTATAAGCACCATCACTGTTAAATAACATTTTTTGTATATTACCTGGTAGTAAATTATTGCTTGCTTTATACATTATTTATGCTGTATTAAACTTCAAGGCATTTGACTTTAAAAACAGAGAATTAGTGTGTTCATGAAATCCTACATTATTAACTATCCTTATGGCCCTTTTTTGCAGAATGCATAATGGATGTTGTGTGCTTTTGTAAGTGTTATCCCATATCTCCATACAGTAATTTAGATATGGCAGTACAAGTGAACAATAAACAATGTACAGAGCTTTGTGATTCAGCCTTGTTCTTCCCAGGACTGCAATGCTCCTGGCCAGCTTTGCTCGCACATGTTTTATATGAGGTTTCCGGCAGATTTTGTGGTTTAATATCACACCTAGAAATTTATTTTCATATGCTTTTTCTATATCAACACCATCTATCCTCACTTGTACCCGAGTGCTTATTTTACAATTTCCAAACAACACAATCTTTGTTTTGTTCAAATTTAATAATAATTTGTCAAACCACCTTTTTAATTTTCTCATTTCGGATGTGATCTCCTCCAAAACCTGCAGTAAATTCTCCCCAGAACAAAAGATATTAGTATCGTCCGCAAATAAAACAAATTTCAATATTTTTGATACTCTACATATATCATTTATATACAGAATGAACAATTTCGGTCCTAATACTGACCCCTGAGGTACTCCACAAGTAATATCCAAGCATGTTGATTTATGCTCACCTATCTTCACAAACTGTTGCCCGTTATTTAAATAGCTTCTCAACCAATTCAACACCACCCCCGATACCGTACTTTTGCAATTCATCAAGTAATATATTGTGATATATTGGTATCAAAAGCTTTTTTTAGATCTATAAATACTCCCACTGCACACTTTTTTTTGTCTAATACAATTAGTAATTTCTTCTTTTAATTCGATTAGCTCAGATACACAGAAAATAGGTGCAGGAGTAGGCCATTCGGCCCTTCGAGCCTGCACCGCCATTCAATATGATCATGGCTGATCATCCAACTCAGTATCCCGTACCTGCCTTCTCTCCATACCCCCTGATAACTTTAGCCACAAGGGCCACATCTAACTCCCTCTTAAATATAGCCAATGAACTGGCCTCAACTACCCTGTGGCAGAGAGTTCCAGAGATTCACCACTCTCTGTGTGAAAAAGTTTTTTCTCATCTCGGTCTTAAAGGATTTCCCCCTTATCCTTAAGCTGTGACCCCTTGTCCTGGACTTCCCCAACATCAGGAACAATCTTCCTGCATCTAGCCTGTCCTACCCCATAAGAATTTTGTACGTTTCTATAAGATCCCCTCTCAATCTCCTAAATTCTAGCGAGTATAAGCCAAGTCTATCCAGTCTTTCTTCATATGAAATCCTGACATCCCAGGAATCAGTCTGGTGAACCTTCTCTGCACTCCCTCTATGGCTATAATGTCCTTCCTCAGATTTGGAGACCAAAACTGTACGCAATACTCCAGGTGTGGTCTCACCAAGACCCTGTACAACTGCAGTAGAACCTCCCTGCTCCTATACTCAAATCCTTTTGCTATGAAAGCTAACATACCATTCGCTTTCTTCACTGCCTGCTGCACCTGCATGCCTACTTTCAATGACTGGTGTACCATGGCACCCAGGTCTCGCTGCATCTCCCCTTTTCCTAATCGGCCACCATTTAGATAAGTCTGCTTTCCTGTTTTTGCCACCAAAGTGGATAACCTCACATTTATCCACATTATATTGCATCTTCCAAACATTTGCCCATTCACCCAGCCTATCCAAGTCACCTTGCGGTCTCCTAGCATCCTCCTCACAGCTAACACTGCCCCCCAGCTTAGTGTCATCCGCAAACTTGGAGATGTTGCCTTCAATTCCCTCATCCAGTTCATTAATATAAATTGTAAATAGCTGGGGTCCCAGCACTGAGACTTGCGGTACCCCACTAGTCACTGCCTGCCATTGTGAAAAGGACCCGTTTACTCCTACTCTTTGCTTCCTGTTTGCCAGCCAGTTCTCTATCCACATCAATACTGAACCCCCAATACCGTGTGCTTTAAGTTTGTATACTAATCTCTTATGTGGGACCTTGTCGAAAGCCTTCTGAAAGTCCAGATACAACACATCCACTGGTTCTCCCCTATCCACTCTACTAGTTACATCCTCGAAAAATTCTATAAGATTCGTCAGACATGATTTACCTTTCGTAAATCCATGCTGACTTTGTCCAATGATTTCACCACTTTCCAAATGTGCTGCTATCCCATCTTTAATAACTGATTCTAACAGTTTCCCCACTACCGATGGTAGACATACATGCTGATCTGTTTGCTCTGAATCAATACTATCAGTCAGCAATTTGTGCTTCTCAATGAATTTGTCTAGTCTTTCAGTAAAGAGTTTTTCCATTATCTTGGAGAATTGGGAAAGTAAGGAAACAGGCCTATACCGTATTTCCTGGCAATGAAGACGCTATTTTCTACACAAAAATAAGGCACGAAAATTTACCTGCGTCTTGGAGGCCGAAGGTTAGGTTGTTAGCCAAGAAAGATAGACTTGGCTATCCCTCAGTACAGCAACATGAAGAACGATGTTGCTGTACTGAGGGATAGCCAAGTCTAAGCGGGAAACGGCTGTAAAAGGACACCGCTGCTGGGGTGAGGAGAGTTCCTTTCACAGAGTGTGGGGAGTCTGGCCTGGGTCAGCACAGCCTGGGCTGTACAAATTGGCTGGGCCGCCAGGAGTAAAGCTGCAGGGAAGCAGGAGCGTTGAGAAGGAGGGGTTCGGGATCATGCCAGCAACTCACTCACTCACCGCTGCCGCGGCACTCCGGGCGCGGAGCAACCGCATTGTGGCCGGGGAGAGAAGTAGCTCGGGGGGGGGAGAGAAGTAGCTCGGGGGGCTGTAAGCGGCCGCCGGGACCGGACAGCCACATCAGCGCCTTCTGCCGGCCAGGCAGCCACGGTGACTTTCAGCACAGGGGCAACCAGTGGAGGTGGTGGTTGGCGGGTAGCTACTGGGCGGAAGGCTGGCTGTTCTGTCCCGGGCTCTCTCGCTCTCTCTCTCTCTCTCTACTAGTCCCGAGGCAGGCGAGCTGGGCGCTACAGCCAGTCCCGGGGCAGGCGACCTGGGAACTGCAGCTTGACCCGGGGCTCGCAGGCGACCTGTGAACAGCAGCTAGACTCGGGGCTCGCAGGCAACCAGGGCACTACAGCCAGTCCTGGGGCAGGTGACCTGGGCGCTGCAGCCAGTCCCGGGGCTCGCAGGCGACCTGGGAACTGCAGCTAATCCCGGGGACACGAGGGATCTAGGAACTGCAGCCAGTCCCGGGGCACGCGGGTGATGTTGCCGACCCCTGGACTAAACCAAACCCTTGATCCTGTCCCATCCTTTTTTCAAAATTTAGCAACTTAAATTGGGGATGCGTCTTCATTGCCGGGAAATAAGGTAATTTGTGAAGTAAGTAGTAAGTAAGTAAATTTAATTTATATAGCAGGTTAAATAAACTCGCGTTGAAACCAAAGTGCTTTACATAAAAGAAATAATAAATTAAATAATAAAGTTTCCGTACATCCATAGAAAAAATTAAAAATCAGAAAAATGACATAACACATTATAGAATTCAACAAGAACGCCCCCCACAACAAAATCAAAATTTTCCACTGTGGGGAAAGGCAACAAAAAGTTAAGTCCTCTTCCTCTGTGAAACACCCGAGGTCGGGGCATATTTGTGGCCTCTGCAGCCAGTCCGATGTTTTCAGGCCCTCTTTGCCAGAAAGCTGGAACTCCGGCGTCGGGTAAACACTCCTCAGCGGCTTGGAAAATGTCTGGAGCGGCTGCTCCCTCCCCGGAGACCGCGGCACCCGTAGTCCTCAGACCGCGTTGGCTGGAGCTCCGACTCTGGCGATCTCGGTGTTCCAAATCCAGCGCCGCCAGCGGCTGGACGCTCCGCAGCCACAGCTCCTCGATGTTGGAGTCGGCGGTCACCGCACTCTGGAGCTTACCGTACGGCGACCCGGTAAGGCATCGCCCGCTCCGTGATGGTGTCCCAGTGATGTGCCGCCGCTGAAGCTGTAGTCCCGGTCGGTCCGTCCCGACAGGAAACGGCGCTCCTGTCTCGATGGTAGGCCGCGAGGAAGGGGCGAAGAAACAGCTCGGAGGGAAGCCGCCTCTCCGACCACGTAGGGGACTAAGAAATAAAGTTTCCCCCTTCCCCTCCCCCACCCACCACATAAAAGACCTCCAAGTAACATTTGTTTTTTGACAGGACTAAAAATAAAAATAAAAAAGGGTGAAAGGACGGACTGCAGGGAGAGCAGCCATACACAACGGCGCCCCACTCCTGCAGTCCGCCATCTTTGTGGTGTCTATCCCCAGTTTTATATAAAAAGGTATAACTTTTGCAATTTTCATTCTGCTTGGGAATTTACCAGTTAGAAACGACAAGTTACAGATGTGCGTTAGTGGTTTTGCAATACCACCACTGACCTTATGAGAGGTCCGTTCAACAGTCTGATAACAGTGAAGCAGCTGTTCCTGACTCCAGTGGGATGTGCATTCAAGCTTTTCTTTCTGCCAAATGAGGGAGGGGAGAAGAGGAAATGGCAGGGGTGCATGTGGTCCTTGATTATGTTGGCTGCTTTCCCAAGGAAGCATGAAGTGCAGGCAGAGTAGATGGGGAGATTTCCTCCCGCATCTCAAAGACATACAGGTTGAGAGGTCCTGCAAGTTGGCACTTAGATGAGAAATAAAATCTGGGAAAAACTGAGGAAACGTGGCAAGAATAAAACGGGTCAGTGTAAATGGGTGTGTGATGGTTAGAATTGACCTGATTGGCTGAAGGGCCCGTTTCTATGGTGCACAGAACTCCAACTTAGAAAGTCATGGTTTCACCTGTACCAGGGACACTGACTCGAGTGTGGGACTGAGGGAGTGCTACCCTAACAGAAGCATTGCCTTTTGGTTGGCATGATACACAAATATCAGCTCTCAGGTGGTTTCTTAAATAAACCCATTGAGAGAGACCTCCTCCCTGCAGTCCTGGGGTAATATACATCTGCCACTAAACTGATGGAAAGTATTCTTTTGGGGAGTGACATGATGCAGAAATTACGACTGCCCTGCTTCCTACGACATTTCAGAGATATAGCAGAGATGACAAAACATTCTGGGACGTCCCGGGATGGTGAGGGCATTCATTGTGAGACTGAAGGTGGTGGTTGGATTGAGATGACAGCTTGACAGAAGCTAATTGCAATGCTGGGAAAGGCTTAATTTGAGCTTGAGAGGGTAAGTGCCATGGAAGAAACAGGCAAGATTTCCTGGACTCAGCACCACTGGGTTTGTGATAAGAACAGGCTCAACATAGAGGCTCATGTGGCAAAAATATTGAGAGGTCCCATAGGGACAAGGAGATCTTGGAAAACATTCAATGCATTAAAATTAACAAGCATATATAAATTACGACAGAGAAAGGAGATGCAAGAGACTGCAGACGTTAGATTCTTAAGCAAGAAACAAATTGTTGTTGGAACTTAATAGGACAGGCAACATCCGCGGAGGGAAATAGGCAGACAACATGCGGGTCAGGACATTTCTTCAGCACAAGGACAGATAATGATGTAAACACTCATCAGGTCAGCAGCAGAGATTGCTTGAAGAAATCAGGTAAGTTGGGGCAAGAATGTAAAGTGATTTGAAAAACAGGTTAACTATCTTCAGGTTGAATGTGATCCATCATAGAACAGGTCAGACAGGAACAGGCATTTCAGCCCATGATGTCTATACTAAATGTGGTTCCAAATTAAACTAATTCCTGCTGCCTATACAATGCAATCCATCTTCTTTCAGCCCTGCATATTCATGTGCCTATTTAAATTACTCTTAAATGCTATTATCTTATGTTTCCACCACCACCCTTTACGGCACATTCCAGGTATCTGCCACTCTGTGTAAAAACCTGCCTCACACATCTTTAACCTTTAAGCTATGCCTTCTAATTTTTGATATTTCCACCCTGGAGAAAAAAAAATTCTGACTGTCTACCCTGTCTTTCATAACTTTATAAACTTCTATCAAGTCTCCCCTCAGCCTCTGACGCACCAAATAAAACAATCCTAGATTATCAAACCTTTCCTTGCAGCTAACCCCCTCTAATCCAGGCAGCTTCCTGGTGAATCTATTCTATACCCCATTAGAGTGGGAATCAGTGGTCAGTGAGACAGCAATGATGACTGAACAAGACCTAGGATGTTAAGCTCTGGAATCCCCTCCACAAGCTAGCAGTTTAAACATCAGATTCCCTTCTACAAGGGGCCCTAAGAAAAAGGACTATTATCCTCAGAATTTCTGCATTCTAATCCCATTCTTCATTCTTCCCCCCACATCCTCGATTAATGTCCATGGGGGGGCCTATATAAACCCCTTTCACCCTTTCAAAAGTTCACCAAAGCTGCTAAAGCTTGCTAAGCCTTTGCAGAAGATATATGAAGAATGGCCATTGTGATGTTGATAATGCGATGACATCATCATACATCTGAGGCTGTTACAAGAACAATGAGCCCCAAGACCCAGTTTGCTCGTAACCTTTATTCCTGGCATGCGTGGCTGTCGTTTATTGTCCTCTCTCCCTCTCTCTCTCTCTCTCTCTGTAATCCTGCAGTTGCACCATTCCTTATCTATCATAGTCTTTTTGATGGTGCCGGCGGAAGGTTTGAAGGGTTATTGTTTGCCCAGCTACTTACTAGAAGCACTCATTTTCCACCTCCTGCTTGAAGCTTGGCCTCTAAACCAGGTATTACGGATCTGCTGGTAGATGAGCAACCAAACACCCTTCACCCCTCATATGTCAGACTGCACAGTCCTCTGTAGCAACTGTTGCTAGGGTTGACAAAGGAAGCCATTTCCCTCCCCTTTTCCTCCATTGTTTCTTTTCACGGCCTTCAGTGAACTTTGTTGCATATTTATTTGAAACCATTTTTTGTGAATCCCACACCTGGGAGAAAAGGGGCAAATGAGGAAGATTTACTTGTTACCATCTTGAACAAGACAATGCTTAACATAACACCAAATAATCAAAAACCGGTGATAGACACAAAGTGCTGGAGTAACTCAGCGGGTCAGGCAGCTTCTCTGGCGAAAAAAGGATGGATGATGCTTCAGGTTGGGACCCTTCTTCAGACCAGTCAAAGACTGGTTAGAGAGGACAATATTGTCAAGAGCACATCACTGACAGCTTGGAAGTTGTCTAAGATAAAGAAACTCCCTGCTTAAATCCTATCACCAGTTCTCAAAAACAATGGAACTGGCAGCAAAGAGGAATTTTGGCTAGCACAGATCAGCCATGTATTTCCTAAACCAGGGGTCGGCAAGCTACGGTCCCCGAAATCATCCGGCTCGCAGGCGTTTTTTTCTTTCCCCGTAGTCATCCGGCCCGCAGACTACCTTCATCTCTGCGGCCACCAGCGCAAGGACGCATGCGCTGGTGGCCGCAATTGCCGAGTGCCCGAGCGCCGAGCTCTGGCTGTACCGCGTCCTGCGCAAAGCCGCCGGCACGGCCGCGCACCTTCTGTGTCTGGGCTTCACTGTCGGGATCGGGGTTGTCAATAGGCCGGGGACGAGTGAGTGTGAGTATTTGACCCACCGCCTTCAGGACAGAGCCAAGGCAATGGACTGTAGGTACGCCGTGTTCGTGAGGACCCGTAACTAGGGGCCAGTGCTCCGGGTGGAGTCCTCGAAGGGGCGGGATCCATGTGGACACGTGATTTGATGCCTGACATCCGGGGTGGGATCCATGTGAACACTTGGTATAGGTGGCCTCCCATCTGCTCACAGACATGCGTCCTGGCCCAATGCAGAACAAGGTTGCCGACTCCTGTCCTAAACATTCCTGTTCGGAGGAATGTTTGCTAAAGTCCCTGTCTCCCTCAAACAAGATACCAAGAGATGCCAGAAGCCTTAAAAAGTGAGACATCACCCCAAGCAGTGTTGTACTCCCTCAATGCTGCAGTGAAGCACAAGACTGGACCATGCGCACAAAGATTCACCAACCAGCAAACTCTGGGCAAGGATCTTCTATTCAAATGTTCCACTTCCAAAAGATCAACCACATCTGACATCCTGACTTCGCAATGTAACACAAATAACAGCAGTGTCCCACAACTCATTTTACAAAATACATTTTATAACATACAAAAGTAATCTCTTTTCAATTTTTATTCTTCAAAGTTTCTGACATCGATGCTGATGCCGTGTATTGCAGAATAAACCCCCCTGCCTCACCCCCCTCCCTTCTCAAAGCTTCATCCTTTGATGTTCTCAGAGAAAGGTCTGGGCTCACTGTTGCTCCCAGGGGTTTAAGATTACCAGAGCAGGCAGTGTCATTGGTTTCCCTCTTCAGGGCGATTGCTTGCCAAGTTCGCAGTGAGTTGCAAGTCTTTGTCATAACATTCTTCCTCAGTCCAACTGCTAGGTGGAGCAGGACATGACATCCTCATCACCAACCCTCAGAGTTTGATGCCTTGCAAGTTCTGTTTCAGGTTCAGTAGCACTTGCTCCTGTCGAACCTTCTCCATCTTGAAAGCGGCTGTGTTAGTTTTTCTCTCAATTCTTCGCTCCTGAGATCAGCAAGAGATAAATGATCAAAAGAGGCAAAACATTTCTCAACATAGATTTAAACTGCCGAGGTTTGGGACTTCTTCGCTAGAGAGGTAAGGAGAGAGATTCAAAGAAAGTCCCTGGTTTTGTTAAAGGCAAGTGTTTCTAGAGACACAAGAATGGGGGACCAGAAGTAATAAATGAATGACAAAAGAACCCAAAGGAGACACAATTTGCAAATACACTGTGTGGAAGATGCCGTCGAAAGGGTGGTGGGAACAGATTCAATAGTAACTTTCAAGTACAATTAAAGGCATTTTCAAGGTCACATGGAAAGAATAATGAATGGTCCCCAATAGAGACTTTCTTCAAAAGAGCAGACAATCACAATGGGCAGCACAGACACCTTTTATGCTGTGCCTGGCAGGATTCCAATGAACTGGTCAAGAGGCCAAAGGGTAGGGGTGAAGGGGAGCAGATGTCATGGCCTGGGATTTGTTAACCAACTCAGAATACAGGTTTCCACTGAGACAACTGCCCATATGGTTTAAAAGGAATTTGCCAATTAGCCAAGAGCAACAAACAAATGCAAACTCCAATTACATCCTGCTTTTATAAATTTGTGAAATTTCACTTTCAAAAGTGAAACTTTTACTTTAAAAACAAAAGCAGCCAATTTTGAATGGAAACACACAACTGTAGAATTATTCCACCATCTCTCCATACTACAGCATTTTCCAATACATAATACACTTCTTGCAAGGTGTTACCAATCATTCACCATAAACTAAAAGAATGCTCCTGCATTTCGACAACACAGAATCATAGTTATACATCACAGAAACAGGCTCTTGAGCCCAACTCATCCATACTGACCAAGTTGCCCAATCACTTGCCTGCTCCTGCCCCATATCTCCCCAAATCTTTCCTATCCATGTATCTGTTGAAATGTCTTTTAAAGATCATAATTGTACCCATGTCTACTATTTCTGTTGGCAACTCATTCCGTGTATGCATCACCCTCTGTGGGAAAAGTTGCCTCTTAGGTCCCTTTTAAATCTTTCCCCTTTACTTTCAAACTGCTCTCTACTTTAAGATTTCCTTGCTCTAGGGAAAATATTTTCTGACTATTCACATTATAGAGTAGTACAGCACAGGAACAGACCCTGCAGCCACAATATCTATACCCATCACGATTTTATAAACTTCTATAAAGCCTCAGCCTCTTACACGCCAGGAAAAAAAGACCTAGCCCATCTCAGAGTCAGAGTGATACAGCTTAGAAACAGGCCCTTCAGCCCAACTTGCCCACAGCAGCCAATATGTCCCAGCTACACAAGTCCCACCTGCTAACATCTGGTCGATGTCCTTCCAAACGGGTCCTATCCATGTACCCGTCCAACTGTTTCTTAAATGTTGGGATAGTCCCTCCTCTGGCAGCTTGTTCCATACATCCACCACCCTTTGTGTACAAAGTTACCCCCTCAGATTCCTTTTAAATCTTTTCCCCTTCACCTTAAACCCATGTCCTCGATTCACCTACTCTGGGCAAGAAGAGTGTGCATCTACCCAATCTATTCCTCTCATGATTTTGTACACCTCTATAAGATCACACCTGATCCTCCTGCGCTCCAAGTAATAGAGTCCCAGCCTACTCAACCTCTCCCTATACCTCAGACCCTCTAGTCCTGGCAACATCCTCGTAAATCTTCTCTGTACCCTTTCCAGGTTGACAAGATTTCTAGCTTTCCAACTCAAACTTACCAGACCCACCGTTCACATTTTTGCAGGACTTCATGGCCAAATAAGAAACCTTTGAGGTGTATTCACCTTCATAATACAGGAACCATTCCACTCTGCTCCACAAATAGCAACATTTTGAAACCAGTTAATGTATTAGTGTTCAAATAAGGGATAGTGGCCTCATGGAAATCTTTTATCTGTAGTTGAGAGCAGACTCTAAGTTACCAGCCTTGACCACATGGCACTCTCTCAGTAGTGTGCTTATAGGTCAGGCTGGATCATTACATCTCTGATGTTGACAGTACCTAAAACCACACGGACACCCTTCCTCACCCACGGTTCTCACTTCATGTCAGCTGCTTTGTGTTGTTACAGAGCAGAACAGGCCAGGGGTAAATTAAAAAATATATATAATAAAAAATCAAAAAAAAATCACACCTTTCGTTCCACCTTAATTGCCTGCTTCCTGAGCCTTTTTTCTTCCTTGTTCTCACCAGGTTGACGAATTTGTGTGGACGCTCTTGGAACGTCACCGACGTTGATCATTTCCAGTCGTTCCAGCTGTTTAGCTGTGAGATTTGGTTTGGGTAAGACACCCAAAGGGATCCCCGTTTTAATGGAAACTTTGATTGTACTGGGCTGAAAAGAATATTAAAAAATAACATAATGAATAATTTAGTGAAGTGTCAGCGTGCTTCATAAAAGATAGATAAATCTGATATATGAACTCCATAATGAGCAACTGACATTCTCAAACGCTTAGTCAAGGAGGAACAAGAATAAGGGAGGTAATTTAGACGCAGCAACTGAAAGCACAACTGCCAATGGAGAAGCAATTAAACCAGACAAAGGGAGAAAAACTCAAATTATATGGTAAGCAATAAACATTTTATGTACTTTCCTCGAAGACACAAAAATATATTCTTGATATGCTGGAGAATGTCTAAAGTGATTGGATAGGAAAAACCAAGACAGTCTGAGCTATAGAGCACAGCCACAAGCCCAACTCATCCATGCCAACCAAGCGACCTAACTGACCCCACTTGCCCAGAATGCCAGTTCCTGTCCAAGTGGCCATGCTGTCATTTCACTCCTGCCATCAGGAAAGTGATTATAGGAGTCTGAAAACAATGAAAACAGTTCAGGAACAGCTTCTTCCCAGCAACCTTCATGCTCTTGAACAGTACAAACACCAACTAAACTACAAACAGTCGTGGTTTTACTCGGGACTTTGGGCTTCCATTTAGAACTAATAGTTTTTTTTAATTTATTTAACTTTTTTGCTTATTATATTATTTATGATCATTGTATTTAAAGACCTGTTCTAAGTTTATGTTCATAAGTGATAGGAGCAGAATTAGGCCATTCGGCCCTTCAAGTCTACTGCGCCATTTAATCATGGCTGATCTATCTTTCCCTCATAAACCCATTCTCCTGCCTTCCCCCCATAACTCCTGACACCTGTTATAATCAAAAATCTATATCTCTGCCTTAAAAAATATCCATTGACTTGGCCTCCACAGCCTTCTGTGGCAGTGAATTCCACAGATTCACCACCCTCTGACTAAAGAAATTCCTCCGCATCTTCCTAAAGGAATGTCCTTTAATTCTGAGGCTATGGCCTTTGGTCCTAGACTCTCCCACTAGTGGAAACATCCTCTCCACATCCACTCTATCCAGGCCTGCTGCAAGTAAGAATTTCATTGTTCCTTTACGGGTACAAAGGACAATTAACCACTCTCGACCTAAATGTCATAATTGCACCCACTCCTTCTGGCAGTGCATTTTATACATGCATCACGCTGTGTGTGTGTGAAAAAACTGCAGTTCAGGCTCCTTTTAAATCTTTCTTCACTCGCTTTAAGTTTAAACTCCTCTCTGCTGGGGAAAAGACAGCTATTTACCTTATCTATGCCCCTCATGCTTTCATAAACATTAACATCGCCCCTCAACCTACCAGGGAGAAAAGAACCAGTCTATTTATACTTATTTTATTATACCTTAAACCCATGAGATCTGTAAAATCATAAAATACTGGCATAAGAAATTGTAGCAAAATAAAAAATGTACTGACATCTCTTATTTTGCTAACATCCTCGTAAATCCGTTGGAAAATAAATTTGTACCAGCTGCCCTTCTTTCTTCCAACATCCTTGCAAGTCTTTTTTGCATTCTTTCCAGGCTCAAATTAACATTAGCATGAAGGAAGTAATGGGTCAGAAAGGCTAGGATTCCCTAGGACCTGATATTGTGGGGCTGACTGTGGGTCCCTGTACACCATGAAGGGCAAAGTTGCAATCTTTGCATGGAGCCAATAGACAGAGTCAAGGTCACAAATAAACACTTGTCATCTGTATTCAATAAGGTTACTGTAGTGGTGCAATTTTAGAACACGCTATTGTCAAAAAGGTATCGAAAATGTTAGAAAGCTCAAAGATGGAAAAATCCCCAGGGCCTGATGAGATGTACCCCATGCTGCTGTGGAAGGTCAATTGCCAAAGATCTACTCAGACCACAGGCGAGGTACCAGATAACCAGAAGACAGCACATAGGGCCCCTTCACATTCCAGAAGTACAGTGCGACTAAACCACATAATTACAAGCTAGTGCATCTAAATGTAGTGTGCGGGAAATTAGAAAATATCTGAGGGATAGGATTAATTGTTTGGAGAGGTAGGGTTTAATCATTGACACTTAGTTAATGGTTTGAAAAATGTATTCAAATTAGTCAGCATGATTTTAAGGTTGATCATATCTGACCATTTGAACAAATGTTTGGAACCAGAAACTAAGATGGTGGTGGTGCCGTTAATATAGTTAATATACATTTCCAAAAGGACTTTAACATGGCCTCATGAGAGACTGGACGAAAAGGTAAGAGCCATGAGATTCGGGGTAAGATAAACCTTTCAGACCTAAGATTTGGCTGCTGATAGAAGAGACAGATGGTGATCCCAGAGGCTGAATTGTGATTTTAACCCTATGACCAGTGCTGCATCACAGATATTGGTGCTTGGCTCTTTCATTGATGTTCATCAAATATTATTAATCTGCAAGTTTGTAGTTGATACAAAACAATTGTGTTGATAATGATTTAGGTAAGTTTTGGCTACAGAATATTATTGATAATTTGGTTAGCTTGGCAGAAGTATGGTTGATGTAATTTAATCCTGCTAAATGTGAGGTGGTACATTTCGGGAGAATTAATACATTTGAGATATACCCAACATTACGAAATGCAATACTAAGGAACAGATGGACTATGACCTACATGTGGAAGAATTCCTCTAAGCAGGAACATGGATAGTTAAGGCAGTAAGAACAGCATACAGGATACTGGCATTTCAAGATTCAAGAGTTTATTGTCATGTGTCCCAGATAGGCCAATGAAATTCTTGCTTGCTGCAGCACAACAGAATATTGTAGGCATAAATACAGATCAGAATATATATATACAGTGGCTTGCAAAAGTTTTCATACCCCTTGAACTTTTCAACATTTTGTCACGTTACAACCACAAACGTAAATGTATTTTATTGGGATTTTATGAGATAGACCAACACAAAGTGGTGCATAATTGTGAAGTGGAAGGAAAATGATACATGGTTTTCAAATTTTTTTACAAATAAAAAACTGAAAAGTGTCGCATGCAAAAGTATTCAGCCCCCCTGAGTCAATACTTTGTAGAACCATCTTTCGCTGCAATTACAGCTGCAAGTCTTTTGGGGTATGTCTCTACCAGCTTTGCACATCTAGAGACTGAAATTTTTGCCCATTCTTCTTTGCAAAATAGCTCAAGCTCAGTCAGATTGGATGGAGAGCGTCTGTGAACAGCAATTTTCAAGTCTTGCCAGAGATTCTCAATTGGATTTAGGTCTGGACTTTGACTGGGCCATTCTAACACATGAATATGCTTTGATCTAAACCATTCCATTGTAGCTCTGGCTGTATGTTTAGGGTCGTTGTCCTGCTGGAAGGTGAACCTCCGCCCCAGTCTCAAGTCTTTTGCAGACTCTAACAGGTTTTCTTCCAAGATTGCCCTGTATTTGGCTCCATCCATGTTCCCATCAACTCTGACCAGCTTCCCTGTCCCTGCTGAAGAAAAGCATCCCCACAGGATGATGCTGACACCACCATGTTTCACAGTGGGGATGGTGTGTTCAGGGTGATGTGCAGTGTTAGGTTTCCGCCACACATAGCGTTTTGTATTTAGGCCAAAAACTTCAATTTTGGTCTCATGGCACCTTTCTCCACATGTTTGCTGTGTCCCCCACATGGCTTGTGGCAAACTGCAAACGGGACTTCTTATGGCTTTTTTTCAACAATGGCTTTCTTCTTGCCACTCTTCCATAAAGGCCCGATTTGTGGAGTGCACGACTAATAGTTGTCCTATGGACAGATTCTCCCACCTGAGCTGTGGATCTCTGCAGCTCCTCCAGAGTTACCATGGGCCTCTTGGCTGCTTCTCTGATCAATGCTCTCCTTGCCCGGCCTGTCAGTTTAGGTGGACGGCCATGTCTTGGTAGGTTTGCAGTTGTGCCATACTATTTCCATTTTCGGATGATGGATTGAACAGTGCTCCGTGAGATGTTCAAAGCTTGGGATATTTTTTTATAACCTAACCCTGCTTTAAACTTCTCCACAACTTTATCCCTGACCTGTCTGGTGTGTTCCTTGGGCTTCATGATGCTGTTTGTTCACTAATGTTCTCCAACAAACCTCTGAGGCCTACACAGAACAGCTGTATTTATACTGAGATTAGATTACACACAAGTGGACTCTATGTACTAATTAGGTGACTTCTGAAGGCAATTGGTTGCACTGGATTTTATCAGAGTAAAGGGGGCTGAATACTTTTGCACGCAACACTTTTCAGTTTTTTATTTGTAAAAAAATTTGAAAACCATGTATCATTTTCCTTCCACTTCACAATTATGCGCCACTTTGTGTTGTCTATCACATAAAATCCCAATAAAATACATTTACGTTTGTGGTTGTAACGTGACAAAATGTGGAAAAGTTCAAGGGGTATGAATACTTTTGCAAGCCATTATGTATATATATATATATATATATATATATAATGGCTTGCAAAAGTATATATACACACACACCTACATATATATATATATATACTAGACCGTGCAGACCCGTTATGTCTGTTCCCGCAACGCGCGGTTGCAAGGGGGGGCTGCCTGACGACATCGCGCAACGCCACGCGCTAGGCGTACGCCGTCAAGAGGCTGTGTACGATGCCAAGACGCTGCGTACGACGTCAATAAGCTGCGTACGCCCGTGGAGACGCTGAGTATGCCCTCAATGCGCCTGCTGGCCGACAGGTCGTTGACGCGCGGGATTTTCGGACAGTGCAAGCGTGCGGGCCGGCAACG
>CM075978.1:103317257-103384757 GCA_038087875.1 Malacoraja senta
AGAGAGACAATGTTATACAATCCAACTGTATACATCTTGAGCATTGATATGATAAATTTACCAGGATGTATAATGGGCATTCTTTTAGGAAGGAGATGAGCAATTCCTTTAGTCAGAGGGTAGTGAATCTGTGGAAATCTTTGCCACAGAAGGCTGTGGGGGTTGGCAGTGGAGATAGATAGATTCTTGATTAGTACGGGTGCCAGAGTTTATGGAGAGAAGCAGGAGAATAGGGTTAGGAGGGAGAGATAGATCTGCCGATTGAATGGCAGAGTAACTTGATGGGCCAAATGGCCTAATTCTACTCCTATCACTTATGATCTTATGACATCTCATTGGATCAGGTCGCCAGGCTGAAATAGATTAACTAGAATTATGTTACAATGAAACAAATGTCTGGTTAACTAACAGCATGTCTTTAAGCAAATGCATTGCATCATGATTCTCCAATGCAATGTTAATCTAAAGCAAATTCACTCAATGTAGTTGGCCTCCACAAAATAAATTAAAAAACTCCTTAGCTACAATGACTTCAGAAGAAGCAAGCTGGTGGTGGAAAACATTGCAAAAAAATTATTTCAATGAAATTCCAATGTGATCAGCCTATGGTGAAGTGGGCAGCTTGTGATTAATTTTCAAATGTCAACTCATTTATATGAACTCACCTACCTTAATTATTTGATCATGCTACAGCTCATTCTGAAGGTACTGAACATTTCTGCATTCATAGCAAAGAGCTGCAGTCTGGAGCACAGGTCACCAAGTGACATTGTATCCCTAAGTTATGACCTATGACCTAAATGATTAAAATGGCAGCAATACAACATTGTTATTGTTGGAATAGTTTCATTCCAATGTGTGGGTGTTGCAAGGAAGGCCACAGATTAGTACCTGTCCCCAATGGCCCTTCATTGCTTTCTCTTGGAACTGATTGTTTGATATAACTAATAGCCTTTGGGTAAAAGTTTCACCCTCTGTCTTGGAATTACGGGTAAAAGTGGATGGTTCACAGACAACATGACTCTTCCCCAAAATACTTAAATTATGAGCTATTTAAACAATATGACATTGATTCAATCATAATTCAGGTGTAATGAGTTTATTCTAACCCAAGCATCATGCACAGTATTACTATGACGACTGTCGAAGATTAAGTATTTGGAAAATATAAATCACTAATCTATAATAGCCTATTTTCCGTAATATTTCTGCAACCAACATTCTCTATATTACCCTCACTACAACAACTTTAAATTACTAATCTTATTTACAAATATGCAAAAATGATACATTTAGCCTTTTTTAAGGCATCACATACACAGTGCCTGGAAGAGGTTTCACTCACCAAAGATGGAAGGTGATTCTAAAGGTCATCAGCCATTGCACTTAGTCCTCACCAAATGGCCAAGTATCATCTGGCTCTTGATCGCTGTTGAGAGATTAGAATCAATGGGAAAAATAGCCTGATTGATCTTCATCATCTCAACTACCTTGATTAATTGTTTATTACCAACTCTTCTGTACATTCACAATATGTGATGAGTGGTGGCTGAGCCAGTGACTTTGCCCATCTTAGTTGTCCTTGAATGAATGCTGAGATACTTTGGACTTACGGAAGCAGAATCCCTCCTCTAAAGTACAGGAGTGAATCAAATAGGATACTCCAACAATGCATTCATTTCTTTATCTCATATTAATAACTTAATTCCAGAATCACTTGGTTGAATCTATCAAGCCACAGATGCCAAAGCCGTGTTAGATTGTTGATGCAAATCTTGGATTTTTACAGCAGCAACATCAACTGCATGCCATACACCCACCAAGGCATGAACGCTGGATGCAGTATTACATAAGACTTCAAAAGTGATAGAGAAACGAGAATATGAACATTTGACTAGAACAATACTGAGAGTGATTTGATCAACGATGGTTTTGCATTAATCAAAGTATTATTTTCTAATTACCGTTCCATGAGTTAGCCAATGGCGACATGTATTATGTTAGACAGGATCGTGACAAGATCCAATATTCTAAGTGTCACGTGTTATGTACATAGTCCTAAAACTTATTTCTGGGATGTGGGCATTGCTGACAAGACTAACATTATTACCCATTCCAAATATTAAAGGGCCGAGGACATTGGTCTGATGAAGTTCTGCATCTGGAATATTTGACTGCCAACAACCACAACCCTTTCCTTGAAGTTGTTCTTCAGGAAGAGCCTTTCGGTATCTGAGGTGGTGAGCAGCCTTTGTAAACTGCAGCAATTGTTCTGGTGAAGATGCTTCCGCAATGTAACTGGGAGTAAACTGCAGTATCTTGACCTACTGAAAATGAGGAATATGTAATATAGTCCAAAATCTGATTGACATTGCATGATTTGTAGTTCCTGCAAGAGATGGAGATTGTGTGCACTTGTTGCCCTTGCCTTTCATCGTCATATGCGTTAGTGCTTTGGGAGATGCTACTGGAAGATTCATGTGATCACCTGCAGTGTGTGTACATAGACCTAGTGAAAATAAGGAAAGTGTATTATAGTCTGTGTGATGTATGAGTGAGCAGACAAGACACCAAACCTTTTGTACTCATATTGGTGTGGGAGTTAGTGACTCGGCCAACATTTAAAGCCTTGAATTGAAATAGCTTGTGAGACTTCTTAGCTGGTTGTTCTGGCCAATTACAGTTCAAAGCTCTGAAGTCATGTGTGGGCCATACCAGGAAACTTCAGTAATAAAGTTGGACTTTATATTTTGTCCATTAGTTGGATGCTCAGTCGTTCTTTTATTAATTTTGAATTCCTTAATTTCATGAACTGAATTTGGCTTCTGTGCATTGGGGATTGGAATTTGAACATTTCTAAATCACTGCTTGCTGATTATTCATCCAGTAATTTAGCCATTATGTTACCACACCTCTTATCATTCAAAACAGATCACCACAACAGACTTACATGACCAGAAGCAGCTTGGATGACTAACAGAGGGACAGAGGGTCTGAAATATATTATCGAATACGTGGACGCATTGGTGATCATTTTTCAATGTTCTATAGATTCAGGATCAGTTCCTGTGGATTTTAAGAAAGGCGGGAGAGAGAAAATAGGGAATTATAAACCAGTTAGCCTGACATCGGTGGTGGGGAAGATGCTGGAGTCAATTATAAAAGGTGAAATAGCGGCAGATTTGGATAGCAGAAACAGGATCGGTCCGAGTCAGCATGGATTTACGAAGGGTAAATCATGCTTGAATAATCTTCAGAAATTTTTTGATAATGTAACTGGGAAAATGGACACGGGAGAGCCAGTAGATGTAGTGTACCTGGACTTTCAGAAATCCTTTGATAAGGTCCCACATAGGAGATTAGTTGGCAAAATTAGAGCACATTGTATTTGGGGTAAGGTACTGACATGGGTAGAAATTTGGTTGGCAAACAGGAAACTAAGAGTAGGGATTAACGGGTCCCTTTCAGAATGGCAGGCAGTGACTGGTGGAGTACCGCAAGGCTCGGAGCTGGGCCCGCAGCTATTTGCAATATACATTAATGATTTAGAGGAAGGGATTCAAAGAAACAATAGCAAATTTGCGGAGGACACAAAGCTGGGTGGCAGTGTGAACTGTGAGGAGGATGCTATGAGGATGCAGGGTGACTTGGACATGTTGGGTGACTGGGCAGATGCAGTTTAATATGGATAAATGTGAGGTTATTGACTTTGGTGGCAAAAACAGGAAGGCAGATTATTATCTGAATGGTGTCAAGTTAGGAAAATGGGAAGTACATCAATATCTGGGGGGTTCTTGCTCCTCAATCACCGAAAGTAAGCATGCATGTACAGCAGGCAGTGAAGAAAGCTAATGGCATGTTGGCATCTTGAATAACAAGAGGAGTTGAGTATAGGAGAAAAGAGGTCCTTCTGCAGTTGTTCAGGGCCCTAGTGAGACCACACCTGGAGTTTTGTGTGCAGTTTTGGTCTCCTAATTGATTCAAAATCATGACATTCTGCATCCAGAAAAAACAAACAATCTGTGTCACCAGCATATTCTATTACATTACAATACAAAGTGTTCACTTGGACACTGTGATACATGTAATATAATTAGCATATGTTATGTCTTGTGCAAGGGGTCGCATGAGCTGAGGAAGTCTCAAGGTGGCGTCCTAGAATACAGAAGCTTGTCAGTTTACCCCTGTATCTGAGAGTTCTTTTGGGTCAGTTCCAAGCACCCAAATACACTACAATTGGTGACGAGGATGGGATAGAGTCCCGCAGGCCTGTTTTGCAACACGCAGGATTGTTTAACAGTTTAAACAGTAGATACGGAGTTGTGTCGCAGTTGTTTGTGAGCTGGACATGAGAGGCCTGCAGATCCCTCTATGGCGGGGACTGTAATTTAAAACATCAGCTGTACAAGTCGGCTAGTTTTGTAAGGCTATCTCTATGTTGTGTCTACGTGGCAAGATGTCGTCCTTCGGATTGTTACACATTTTGGACTGAGTTTTTTTGTTGAATTCCTCAAGCTGAATAATCTTTGTACAGCAAAGATTTAGGTGAATTGTTACAGCAGAACACACAAGGATAACGAGGCAACGAGGATAAAAGAACAGAAAAGAACAAAGAAGGGCTGTCAAGAAAAGAAAAAAAGAAGAGTTGTGTTTGGAAACAAAGTGGAACGGCACCAAGCCAAAGAAAAGAAAGGTCAGAACAGGAAGCAAGGAAAACAAGTGGGGCAGTAAGTAAGTGTCACCGAAGAACGCAGCCGAAAGCTGGAAGCCTAACCAGCAGGACAGCAACGGTGTCAACTTACCTGGAACGCTTTCCATGGCCGGGCAGCCATGGCAAAGGGGCAGAAGAGGCCCAACTGCTGCCACCGACCTCGGGTGAGTTCCAGGGCCATGTACCGTGTAGGCCATGGACTGGTCTGGTGACCGCCACCGACTTAGGACGATTTCCAGGGCTGTGTAGCCCATAGCCAGGCCCAGGAGCCACCACCGACGTCGAGTGAGGGCCTAGTACCGGGTAGGTCACGGACAGGTCCAGAGAAGCACCGACAGAAACTGAGTCTACAGCCCGGCCGGGGAGACGAGTCAGCCTGGTCGAGGGAGAAAGTCGGCCGCGAGAGAAGCGGACCGGCCGAGAAAAACAGCCCCGCCGGGAGAAGAGTCAGCCCGGTCGAGGGAGAAAGCCGGCCGCGTGAGAAGCGGACCGGCAGAGTTAGAAAAAATACGACCGCGCGAGAACAGCGGACCGGTCGTGAGTGAAAGCCCGGTCGCAGGAGACGACCGCGAGCAGAGAAAGCCCGGTCGGGAGTAGAGTCAGCCCGACCGTGAGCAGAAAAGCGGACAGGCCCGCGAGAGAAGCGGAGAGAAGCCGAGAACCGTGAAAGCCCGGTGGCAAGGGACGGCCGAGAGCGGGGAAAGCCCGGACGTGAAAGGAAGTCCGGCCCCGAGCGAAGAGTGGGTCCGCGCGAGAGAACCGGGATACAGCACTCAAGCACTTCAGCTGGTCGGGAGCACAGTCAGCCCGGTCGGGGGAGAAATCGGAGAAAGCCCGGTCGCGGGAGACGGCCGAAAGCAGAGAAAGCCCAGTCGCGGGAGATGGCCGAGAGTGGAGAAAGCCTGCCAAGAGAGAGGCACAGTCCCGACGCTTGGAGCAGCGGGGACCAGCAGCAGAAACCAGCAGTGACTCACCTTCCGCAGGGTGTCCAATGGGGACAGCGGCGAGCCGAGCAGCGGGTCCAGTAGCAGCCGGGAGGGCTGTGGAGCCAGCGGGCAGGCAAGTCAGCGGAGCAGCGGGAGTCGACTTGGCAGCGAGCCAGCGGCAGCAAAAGTAACGGTGAAGCCCGGGGGAGCCAGCAAAAGCAGCAAAAGTGGAGGTCCGCTGAGGCCATCAGCAAAATTACCAGTGGGTACACAAAAATGCTGGAGAAACTCAGCGGGTGCAGCAGCATCTATGGAGCGAAGGAAACAGGTAACGTTTCGGGCCGAAACCCTTCTTCAGACTGATAGGGGGTGGGGAGAAGAAAGGAAAAAAAGGTAAAAGGCGGAGGAGGAGCCCGAGGGCTGGGGGAGGGGAGGAGACAACCAGATGGCTGATGAAGGGGAGGGGACAGCAAGGGCTAGCAGAATTGGGAGAATTCAATGTTCAAACCCCCAGGATGTAGACTGCCCAAGCGGAATATGAGGTGCATTTCCTCCAATTTACGGTGTTGCTCGCTGTGGCCATGGAGGAGACCCAGGACAGAGAGGTCAGATACGGAATGGGAGGGGGAGTTGAAGTGGTGAGCCACCGGGAGTTCAGGTTGGTTATTGCGGACCGACCGGAGGTGTTCGGCGAAACGATCGCCAAGCCTCCGCTTGGTCTCACCGATGTAGATCAGCTGGCATCTAGAGCAGCGAATACAATAGATGAGGTTGGAGGAGATGCAGGTGAACCTCTGTCGCACCTGGAACGACTGCTTGGGTCCTTGAATGGAGTGGAGGGGGGAGGTGAAGGGACAAGTGTTGCATCTCTTGCGGTTGCAAGGGAAAGTACCAGGGGAGGGGGTGGTATGGGAGGGAAGGGAAGAATTGACAAGGGAGTTACGGAGGGAGCGGTCTTTGCGGAAGGCAGACATGGGGGAGATGGGAAGATGTGGCGAGTGGTGGGGTCACGTTGGAGCTTGCGAAACTGACGGAGGATCACTTGTTGTATGTGACGGCTGGTGGGGTGAAAGTTGAGGACTAGGGGGACTCTGCCCTTGTTGTGAGTGGGGGGGTGGGGAGAGAGAGCAGTGTTGCGGGGTATGGCAGAGACCCTGGTGCGAGCCTCATCTATGGTGGAGGAGGGGAACCCCCGTTCCCTGAAGAATGAGGACATTTCAGATGCCCTGGTGTGGAACGCCTCATCCTGGGAGCAGATGCGGCGTAGACAGAGGAATTGGGAGTGGGGGATGGAGTCCTTACAGGAAGCAGGGTGGGAAGAAGTGTAGTCCAGATAGCCATGGGAGTCAGTGGGGACAGCTCGAGAGGTCGAGGATGCACCAAAGTCCACAGGCCACAAGCTGGAGCTGTGAAATCCTTCATAATAAAAGCTCTCTGTGAATGTAATGCATGGGCACAGTAAAAGCAGGACTGTTTAAATGTAATGCATTGGTCACTGTTATTAATAGTAAATCTGTGTGCATAGAAGGAATATGGTTTAAAATGTTCTAAATGGCTATTAACATGAAATGTTGGTTAATAGTATAAATCTATTATTATAAGAATTAGTAATAGTCAGTGGGCTGGATCACTTCTTAGTGTGTAAAAGGATCAAGTCTAGTGCAGAAAACACAGTGAGAGAACAGAATATAGTGCACCTGAATAGCAACAGGTAGCATGGCTTTTCAAATTGTAGGAAACGTGCCCCAGTTAGATTCTGGGTGTAATTTTGAGAAATGGACCAAAGTCTTGGAGGCTTGTTTCATTTCCAATGATATCGCTGCAGAGGAGAAGAAGATAGCATGGTTCATATTAGGCTTAGGAAGAGAGGGTTATCAGACCTCACGTATGTTACTGCAGCCAGCAAAGCCCACAGATAAAATGTACGAGGAGTGTAAGGAGGCATTAATGGCTCATTTCTCGCCAAAACCTCCAAGGGCATCCAGAGGCAAGGAGCCTGAACTAAAGAGGGCAGAGAGTCCCTCAAAGGACAAAAGTCAAGTGCAAAAGGACAAAGGTCAAGTGCAAAAGGACACAGGTCAAGTGCAAAAGGACACAGGTCAAGTGCAAAAGGACACAGGTCAAGTGTAAAAGGACCAAGGTCAAGTGCAAAAGGACAAAGGTCTAGTGGAAAGGGACAAAGGTCTAGTGCAAAGTGAGAGAAGTCAAAGGCAAAGGGAAATTGCCATCCAAAGGGCAACCCTAGCGATTCAAGCTGCATTCAGGGGTATGAAGGTACGGAGAGAGATCTGGTACAAACAGAAGGCAGCAACGGTAATACAAGCAGCATTTAGAAGGCACAGAGTATACCGTCAATACAAGGCAATGAGATTGGCAGCTATAATAGTACAAACCCATTATAGGGCACGCGTTCAAATGGAAAGTGATCGCAAGACTTACATGAAGGCACGCAGAAGCGTTGTGCTGCTTCAGGCTGCCTACCGAGGAATGGTAGTTCGAAAGCAATTGCGGTGCATGCACAAGTCTGCCAAGGTCATACAGACTTATTATCAGATGAATAAACAGCGTCAGTATTTCAAGAAACTACGCTGGTCTGCCATTGCGGTACAGCAACGATACAGAGCTTGCCAGATAAGAAATGTCCAAGTGAGACAGTATAATAGTTTGAGAAAAGCAGTGGTGTGTATTCAGGCTTTATACCGCGGGATTAAAGCCAGAGAATTGGTTGAGAAAATCATGGCAGCATGCCACATTAAGTCATTCATATGGATTTGCATTACAAGAAAGCATTTCTTGATGCAAAAGGCGGCTGTAGTCACTCTGCAAGCAGCATACCGTGGTTACCGATTAAGGGTACGCTACAAAGCTGTGCGTGAAGCAGTGAAGCGTGAAGCAGTCATTTCGATCCAGAGATGGTACAAAGCATGCAAAATAGGGCATTCCCAGTTTGTGCAATATCAGTCAATGAGGTATGCAACTATTACCATTCAGGCTGCCTACAAGAGTATGGTGGTTAGGCAGTGGGTTAAGCAAAAGAGACCTACTGTAAAAGTGCTCTCTATGAGTTGGTATAGGAAAGACCGAAGGAGACAAATAGATGCACAACAGAAAAGGCTTAAACAATACAAAAGGCTTAAACGATATAGGAAAGACTTGCTCAAACTGATTTATACAGCAGTTGTAGTGCAGTCTCACTACCGTGCTTATGTAGTAAGAAAAATATACAGAGCGCAAATCAAAGCCACTGTTGTATTGCAAAGACAATATAGATCCTACTTCTTGATGAATAACCAGAAAGGTGATTTAAGAAGACAAATACCCCCTCCACATACACCTGGATATCCTGCCATCAGGCAAGAGATATCGCAGCATCAAAGCCCGGACTACAAGACTGCTAAACAGCTTCCTGCCATATGCTGTGAGGCTGCTAAACAGCCACTCTGTACTCACAGTCACCTGATTCTGCGGCTTGGCACGGACACTATAATAACTGGCACTGGCCACTTCAATAACTGGCACTGGCCACTCAAATCAGCTGCCCCGGACATGTTTATGATTGGTCTTACTGTTTTTATCTATTTTAACTTTATACTGTTCCATCAGGGACTGGATTGTTTTTAGTGTTATTATGTGTGAAATGTTTTAAACTTCATGTGCGATGCTCCGGTATTACCTGGGAAACGTCTTTTCGTTTTGCACTGCACAACTGTTGCTTGCAAGATGACAATAAAGGAATTGAATTGAATTGAAATAGATGAACAACAGAAAAGGCTTAAACGATACAAAGAACGGTTAAATAAATGTGTGACGATGAGCAAAAAGCTGTTGATAGAAAAGTCTAAAGAAGAGAGGCTTGTCGGTCGAGACAAAAGTATGCAGGACCGATTGTGATTAGGACACTTCACTATAGTCCAGCGTGGAGCTTCCTTCACTGAGCAATGGACAAATGGTTATGCATTGCAGAATGTTATTATACAACAAGAGCAGATAAATACGCAGCGCCAGGAAATTGAGCGACAGAGGAAGCTGCTGAAAAACGAAAACCTGCAGTCATGTGTCAGATCCCACCTACTAATAAGGAACAGAAACAGAGGAATTGTTAACTTTAGCAGAATATCAAGAACAGGAAGAAATCTGCAAATTAGATTAGGATATTTAAAAAGGGAAGAGGCAGAGATACAGGTAGAGCTAGAGTGATTAGAAAGAGTGTGCAATTTACACAGAAGCGAACGGAAAAGGATAACACATAAAGCAAGGGGTAATGTATTTGGTTTAAGGAAGATGAGTGGAATGAACCATTATAAGTGCTAAGTTTAGATACGATTATTACAGCTACGAGGATGTAATGTAAGATGACTGTAATAATATAATTTTGCAACAGTGTGTTAATCAATTATATTTAATGTAATAGAAATGGTGTTATTCGCCTCCAAGTTAAAGGGGGAGCAGTGTGATGTATGTAATATAATTAGCATATGTTATGTCTTGTGCAAGGGGACGCATGCGCTGAGGAAGACTCAAGGTGGCGTCCTAGAATAAAGAAGCTTGTCAGTTTACTCCTGTATCTGATAGTTCTTTTGTGTCAGTTCCAAGTACCTAAATACACTACAGACACCCTATGAAATTATCCTTTCATTTCAAAGGCTCAATTATTTATAAAGTCCCAAGAGACACCAAATGCTGAAATCTGGAGTAAATATTAAACTGTTGGAAGAACTTAGCAGGTCAAGCAGCATCTAAGGATAAATCAGTTATTTATACATTACCTCTTGAAATGGTACATTTATACATTACCATGTATAAAACACATCGAGCCAATTCATTAGAAATAGATTAAATAGTTGACAACAATTCCTATGTTCATATCATATTGTAATATTCACCCATATCTCTCAGTATATTTGCAGAAAATATGCAAAATTTACCAGAAATGATTCAGCATTATTTAGGATTCCCCAAAACTAGATTGGGAATCCAAGACTACATATGCATTCCAAAATAAGGCAGTTCACAACCTACATCAAAGGATAAATTCCCTGTAGGATATATTGCAGGTTGAAATTCATAACTGTGAAATATTTCATCTGAACTTATTATGCCAATATAAATGCTCATCTGTCCTAATGGGTGAATTATTCAACTTTTTTTTGAATTGTTTACAATTGGACATTTCATTTCAAACTTTGCATGGCCACGAGGTTTGATGCTCTTGCTGTTTCATCCCTACCTGTCGTCCACCATTACATTTCAAATAGATGCTATCGCACATGATCACTCCTATTCACACCCCTCCCCAAACCCCTGGCATATATCCCGGTGCCTTCATACCTTGGTGAGCTCCCGAAAAGGGAGTTTAATAATTCCAAGGCAGACAACTGGTTCAGCATCTTATTCTCCGCGCTCGTGAAGAGAGCATCAATGGTTTGCCATGTACTAGTGGGAGAAACAAAATATGTAAATGAATGGAAATTGGTGGTTCATAGATATATCGGAAACCAGGATACTGGGAGCACATAGCTTCATGCTTCCAGTTAATTGCATAATACACTAGCTAAATGCTTCCAATATTAACACTGACACATACACGCGCACACACATTTGCACACCATAGCAGAACAGGCCCTTCTCCCCACATAAATTTCCCGATTTTATTCTCCCCACATTCCCATTCACGCCAACATATATGTGTGTGCGTGTCTATGTGCATGTCTGTTACATTTTTATATTTATAGAAAATAGATGGTATCGACCAATGCAAACCGCTGCTCCAGGTGTCCAATTTTCAGATGTTCCTAACCTTGTTGGACCTTTGGGGTTAGTGACCTATTGGAAATTCACATCAGTCAGGAAATGGTGTTGGGTAGACTGATGGGACTGAAGGCTGATAAATCCCCATGGCCTGATGGTCTGCATCCCACAGTACTCAAGGAGGTGGCTCTAGAAATGTTAGACACATTGGTGATCATTTTCCAAATGTTCTAAAAATTCTGGATCAGTTCCTGTGGATTGGAGTGTAGCTAATGTTATCCATCTTTTTAAGAAAGGAGGGAGTGAGAAAGCAGGGAATTTTAGACCAGGTAGCCAGATATCGGTGGTGGGAAAGATGCTGGAGTCGATTATTAAAGATGTAATAGTGGCGCATTTGGATTACAGTAACAGGATCGGTCCAAGTCAGCATGGATTTACGAAGGGGAAATCATGCTTGATAAATCTTCTGGAATTTTTGGAGGATGTAACAAGTAAAATGGACAAAGGAGAGCCAGTGGATGTAGTGTACCTGTAACTGTAGCCTCCTTGTCTAAGACTCTCGAGCCAAAGACTCACACTTTACTCAACAAGGTCGCTCCGCTACAGCTGCACTTCTTTATCTGTTACCTAATCAACTACTTTAGGGCTAATTTGTAAATTACTCGAACCTGGGTGATTGGAGTACTTTTTAAATCTTCCTTCCCTCTGACACACCTACTTCCAGCCAATACTCACTCTCCCTGCTTCTGGCTACTGCTTCTCTCCGACCTTTATGGTCTAACTATGTATCTATCTATGAGACCATCAGATTCCTTCTTCCCCCAATATTAAACATTGCACCATATCAATAGACAATTGACTATAGACAATAGGTGCAGGAGTAGGCCATTCGGCCCTTCGAGCCAACACCACCATTAAATGTGATCATGGCTGATCATCCCCAATCAGTACCCCGTTCCTGCCTTCTCCCCGTTCCTGATTTCTTACCATTCCCCCTGAATCTGCTATCTTTAAGAGCCCTATTTAGCTCTCTCTTGAAAGTATCCACCACCCTCTGAGGCAGAGAATTCCACAGACTCACAACTCTCTGTGTGAATTTTATTTTCCTCATCTCCGTTCTAAATGGCTTACCCCTTATTATTAAACTGTGGCCCCTGGTTCTGGACTCCCCCAACATCGGATACATGTTTCCCGCCTCTTAAGGGCCAGTCCCACTTGGGCGACCTAATCGGCGAGTTCTGGCGAGTTTGCCCTCGACATACTCGCAGCATGGTCGACATGAGGTCGTAGGAGGTCTTCGTAACTCTCCTTCATGCTCGAGAGTGGTCTCCGCATACTCGAGGCCTCAGCTAGGTCGCGGCGTTTTTTTCAATATTTAAAAAAATGCCCAGGAGTAAAGAAAGTTGCCATGGGAACAATCAATACTGTTTTTACTCGTAGGTTTGGTCGTAGTACGTCGTAGTAGGTCGTAGTAGGTCGGCATGTTAGTCATAGGTAATCGAGGGTAGTTGAAGATAGTCGTAGATAGTCTTCATCATAGTCGAAGGAGATCGAAGGAGGTCGAAGGAGGTCGTCTTCACTCTCCACTATTCGATGTCCAATTTTCCCGTTGTTAGTTGTATCTAGTCGAGCTGGTCTTCAACATTGTCGAAAGAGATCAAAGGAGGTCTACATATTCGAAGGAGGTCTTCAACATGTCATTTTTTCAAGCTCTTCTAAACTCGCCAATTAGGTTGCACGTGGGACAGCCCCTTAACGTGTCCAATCCCTTAATAATCTTATATGTTTCAATAAGACACCCTTTCATCCTTCTAAATTCCAGAGTATACAAGCCCAGCTGCTCCATTCTCTCACCATATGACAGTCCCTCCATCCTGGGAATTAAGCTTGTAAACCTATGCTGCACTCCCTCAATAGCAAGAATGTCCTTCCTCAAATTAGGGGACCAAAACTGCACACAATACTCCAGGTGTGGTCTCACTAGGGCCCTGTACAACTGCAGAAGGACCTCTTTGATCCCATACTCAACTTCTCTTGTTACGAAGGCCAACATGCCATTCATTTTCTTCATTGCCTGCTATACGTGCATGCTTACTTTAATTTACTGATGAACAAGGACCCCCCAGATCCCGTTATACTTCCCCTTTTCCCATCTTGACAGCATTTAGATATTAATCTGCCTTCCTGTTTATGCTACCAAAGTGGATAACCTCGCATTTATCCACATTAAACTGCATCTGCTATGCATCTGCCCACTCACCCAACCTGTCCAAATCACCCTGCATCCTCGTAGCATCCTCCTCACAGTTCATACTGCCACCCAGTTTTGTGTCATCTGCAAATTTGCTAATGTTACTTTGAATTCCTTCATCTAAATTATTGATGTATCTTGTAAATAGGAAGACCTATTCATGAAATATTTGTAAATAGGAAGACCTATTCATGAAATATTTTATTTGAGCTTATTATGCCAATATAAACGCCTGTCTGTCCTTATGGTTGAGTTATTCAACTATTGTTTGAATTGTTTACAATTGGACAATCTAACCCCTGATCATTTCAAACTTTTCATGGCCACGGGGTTTGATGCTCTCGCTTTTTCGTCCCCACCTGTCGTCCACCAATACATTTCAAATAGATACCTAGGTACACAAAAATGCTGGAGAAACTCAGCGGGTGCAGCAGCATCTATGGAGCGAAGGAAATAGGTAACGTTTCGGGCCGAAACCCTTCTTCAGACCGTTCCTTCGCTCCATAGATGCTGCTGCACCCGCTGAGTTTCTCCAGCATTTTTGTGTACCTTCGATTTTCCAGCATCTGCAGTTCCTTCTTTAACATCAAATAGATACCTAGTTGGGGTACTGATCAGGGCTTCCAGGAATTCACCGGCGGTCAACTGGCCAAGCATCTCGTTGAGCTCACTCGTGGGGAAACCATCAGAGTCTCGCCGTGCTCTAGTGAGAGAAACAAAATATGTAAATGAATGGAAATTGGCGGTTCATAGAAATATCGGAAACCAAGATACTGGGAACACACGGCTTCATGCTTTCACTTAATTGCATAATACACTGGCTAAATGCTTCCAATATTAACACTGACACAAACAGGCACACACCCATATGCACGCCATAACGTGAACATTTGCAATGCAGTTAGCACTCAATTCTGGTCCTTGCAATCTAACAGGGTTGCCGACGTTGGCTTGTTGTCGGGTCAAACATTTTGGGAAACGGACAGAGATTGGTCAAAGCCAAGGGGACAGTTGTGTGGAGAAAGACAAGCGCTCTCATCGCACAGAATTTTGCCGGGCGCCGAGATTGTAAATTTTATCCTACCAGTTTTTCTCCACTTGAATTATGATGTGGATGTGAAGAACCCTTCGCTGTTTCTGCTTCCCACCCAGGCATTATCGTTTCACCCCACCCCCACCTGCACTTGTTTTTTCTCCCTCAACACGTCGCTTGGATCCATGGCTACAGACCTCAACCACTTCCAGCTTTTCAACCTGCCGTCGTTCTTCAACAAAAACTATCAACATTGTATAAAATAAAGTGCCGTCAGTGATCAGAAACTGTACCAGTGGTTAATATTACCGCGGGATAACAAGGCATTGGCCGTGAGGCAGTGACCGGCCCTGAACTAAGGAAATCCATGGAACCTATTCCTCATCACACCCTGATCCGTGCTCTCCAGCCCCTCTCTCCTACTGTTTTCTTCCTTCATGTCCACAGACAACAGTCACAAGGGGATAACCCTGGAAGACGTGATTTATTTTTGATTTCCTGAACTGGGTCAGCATCTGCTATGGAGAGACAGACCCTCCATGATCTGATAAAGTAAACCGTGGGACGTTTACCTTGAACTAGGGTCGCTGTCCACCGCTGGGAAGCCTGATCCCTGAGACCAGAGGACGCTGAAGAGCGCACAAAGCGTCACCAAACGTGAGTCGAAGCTGATCACCATTTCGAACTATTCTGTAAACCAAATAACATGTTACTATATAAAACCATTTGCACCGACCTCCCCCACCCCATCCTCTCCCTCCTCTGAATCCCACTTCACGGATCGCTTCAATTTTGAACGGTTTGTGAATATCATGAAATCAATTCAAACAGTAAGAAGCTATCATTTTCACAGAAGTTGGATGCGGGAAGACTCCCATGATGAATGATACGCGATGTTGCATGTTTCGAGTCAGGATGGAGTTCGTTTGGAAAACGTACCAAAAAGAGCTCTCGCTGCCTTGGCGTCGATCGCTGTCCTTGATGCTGAAGACTTCGCCTGTGAAGCAACGAAAGTCTTCTCGACGTCGCTGTGCTTGTTGGACGCTCTTGCGGTGTCTTTTGAGTTCTGCCTTCTGCCTTCTGCCCACTGCCCTCTGCCCTATGCAGAGCGAGATGCGATACTCTCGTTTCCTATGAAATCTGACTGTTAACAGCCTGAAAGTTGCAGGTTTTATACTATAGGTGCGTCTCCATCCACAAAGGTCGGTCACGTTTTCGCTCAAGAGAGAGGAAATAGATGCACGGCCAAAGACGCCGCTGGCATTCCCAATGGGATGGGAGCATGTTAGCATTGAGCACAGATAGTTAGTTGAGCAAACTTGCTCGCAATGGAAAATTAACATCAAAACCAGACACTCCTGCCACTGCTAGACTTCCCCATGATATTTAAATCATCCAGTACTCGACTAATTCTTGCGGCCAAGAAACAGACATTTCGGTCCATCATGCAGCTGTTGTAGCTTGCAACATATAACCATATAACCATATAACAATTACAGCACGGAAACAGGCCATCTCGACCCTTCTAGTCCGTGCCGAACACGTATTCTCCCCTAGTCCCATATACCTGCGCTCAGACCATAACCCTCCATTCCTTTCCCGTCCATATAACTATCCAATTTATTTTTAAATGATAAAAACGAACCTGCCTCCACCACCTTCACTGGAAGCTCATTCCACACAGCCACCACTCTCTGAGTAAAGAAGTTCCCCCTCATGTTACCCCTAAACTTCTGTCCCTTAATTCTCAAGTCATGTCCCCTTGTTTGAATCTTCCCTACTCTCAGTGGGAAAAGTTTATCCGCGTCAACTCTGTCTATCCCTCTCATCATTTTAAAGACCTCTATCAAGTCCCCCCTTAACCTTCTGCGCTCCAAAGAATAAAGCCCTAACTTGTTCAACCTTTCTCTGTAACTTAGTTGCTGAAACTCAGGCAACATTCTAGTAAATCTCCTCTGTACTCTCTCTATTTTGTTGACATCCTTCCTATAATTAGGCGACCAAAATTGTACACCATACTCCAGAATTGGCCTCACCAATGCCTTGTACAATTTTAACATTACATCCCAACTTCTATACTCAATGCTCTGATTTATAAAAGCCAGCACACCAAAAGCTTTCTTTACCACCCTATCTACATGAGATTCCACTTTCAGGGAACTGTGCACAGTTATTCCAAGATCCCTCTGTTCACCTGCATTCTTCAATTCCCTACCATTTACCATGTACGTCCTATTTTGATTTGTCTTGCCAAGATGTAGCACCTCACACTTATCAGCATTAAACTCCATCTGCCATCTTTCAGCCCACTCTTCCAACCAGCATAAATCTCTCTGTAGACTTTGAAAATCTACTTCATTATCCACAGCCCCACCTATCTTAGTATCATCTGCATACTTACTAATCCAATTTACCACACCATCATCCAGATCGTTGATGTACATGACAAACAACAGTGGACCCAACACAGATCCCTGTGGCACCCCACTAGTCACTAGCCTCCAACCTGACAAACAACCATCCACCATTACTCTCTGGCATCTCCCATTCTGCCACTGTTGAATCCATCTTGCTACTCCACCATTAATACCCAACCATTGAACCTTCTTAACCAACCTTCCATGAGGAAGCTTGTCAAAGGCCTTACTGAAGTCCATATATACAACATCCACGGCTTTACCCTCATCAATTTCCCGATTAACCTCTTCAAAAAATTCAAGAAGATTAGTCAAACATGACCTTCCAGGCACAAATCCATGTTGACTGTTCCTAATCAGCCCCTGTTTATCCAGATGCTTATATATATTATCTCTAAGTATCCTTTTCATTAATTTGCCCACCACTGACGTCAAACTAACAGGTCTATAATTGCTAGGTTTACTCTTAGACCCCTTTTTAAACAATGGAACAACATGCGCAGTACGCCAATCCTCCGGCACTATTGCCGTTTCCAATGACATTTGAAATATTTCTGTCATAGCCCCTGCTATTTCTACACTAACTTCCCTCAATGTCCTAGGGAATATCCTGTCCGGACCTGGAGACTTATCCACTTTTATATTTCTCAAAAGTGTCAGTACTTCCTCTTCTTTGAATCTCATAGTTTCCATAGCTACTCTACTTGCTTCCCTTACCTCACATAATTCAATATCCTTCTCCTTGGTGAATACCGAAGAAAAGAAATTGTTCAATATCTCCCCCATCTCTTTTGGCTCTGCAGATAGCTGTCCACTCTGACTCTCTAATGGACCAATTTTATCCCTCGTTATCCTTTTGCTATTAATATAGCTGTAGAAACCCTTTGGATTTACTGTCCATGCTGTCCAATTCATTCCACACCCATGTTCTCGCCAAGTACTGCACCCATCTCTCTTTCAGAGTTTGTATGTAACCTACCGCTCTCCACACTTTCAGTAATCTCACTCTATGCAACTTGCGATGAAGCCAAACATGGTTTTGCCTGAGATTTGTACCGTCGCATTGTCAATGTATTGTCACTCTATTCCTCCCCACGAAGTCGCCCCAGCTTCTCGTTCTCACCTAGCAAACAACTAACAGTGGCCTGTTTCCTTTATCATCGTTACTTTTTTGCATACAATTTCATTCATTGTTCTATATCTCTCTGCATCATCGTCCATATCTCTCCTTTCCTTTTCCTGTGACTTTTAGCCTGAAGAAATGTCTTGACCCAAAACATTTCCTTTCCAGAGATGCTCTCTGTCCTGCTGTATACACTAGAGAACACTCCCATTGTTTCAATCTCTCCACATAAACTTTGTCGACCATCTCATACAAGAGTACGGTGATTGTCGATGCAACTGATTTTAGTTTGGATTCACGTGAGTGACTACGTAAGAAGCCCGCCAGCCCGCATGCGCATCAATACATCTAACGCATTGCGCACGACTGGCTGGCAGGCGCGTCGCTCCTCCAGCGGTAAGTTTCAAACCCTGCAGGTAAGTTTTTGAACTTATTCCAGGTTGTGTTTTTTGCTTGCAGGAATCTCTTTTATAGAGTTTCCTGCGGGATATGGAATCCGGGGCAAAACCCAGATGGGCCGCGGGGAAGCCGGCTACGGACCGCGGGGAATCCGGCTATGGACCGCGGAAGTGCCGGTAGCCGGCGGCCGTCGGGTTCGCTACCTGAGTCGCTGACAGTGCGGTCGGCGACTTCCGACTTCGGCAGCCCAAAAAGGTGTGCAGCCAAATGGAGTCAGAGCAAATCTGGGCTGGGATGAGTCAGGCCAGGAGGGTTCCCCTCCGACATACATGGGTACGTCCTCGGGCGTTTAACCCAGATGGAGCATGGATAGCGTCCTTGGGCGTTCATCCCACAACGGTGATGCTCCATCCTGATATGGTCCGTGGAACGGGGCTATATCAGCGCAGGTATCCTCGGGGGCCTGCGGCAGCACCTGTTTCAAGGCTGCTTACAAATCTCCCTCTCTGTGGAGGGGAGTGCGAGGGGTCAGTGTGAGACTGACTCCAAACTCGGAAGTATGTCCGTGGAACATACTGGAGTACATGCGTGAGGTTCAAGATTTGTCTGTCATGCGATATCCTTGCAAACGAAGAAGCCGCTGCAGGAAGAGTTGGCTTCCAGCCATTGGCAGTAAACCCGGAGGGGGCCAGGGTTCCCCTCATGTTACAAGCTTTGTAAGCATCAGCTACCTCACGTCACATCATTACAGGAACAGGTGACGGATGTAAGATACCATACACCTGTAAATTTTTCATTCCTGAAGTGCCGGCAGTGAACAGCGCTATCTGGGGTGACATTGGAGGGGGCATCAAAACCCAGTAAAGAAACTCCAACAAGTTTTAAAGATTACTGGCCTCAGGCATCACGACATTTGCCAAATGTGTGGGTGGCGGGCTATCGGACGTCCAGCTGGATGCCCTGGCGTTGATGTGCAAAGCACACTTCGAAATGAACTGCTTTCAGAAGAACGCCATCAGACCTGCCTTAAATCCCAGATTTGCAGGCTTATGTAAGGCCAGCAATGTCCAGCCATCGAATCTTCTTTTCGGGGAAGACCTATCCAAACAGGTAAGACCTGGATGAGGAAGCAAAAGCTGTCAGACTAATCAAAGTACCAACGATGAGCAAAGCTTCATCATTTCGGCGACAACACCCCCATGCCTCCATCGGCAGCAAGCGGTTCACTGAAGCTGGTGGCAGCTTGAAAGCTGGGCAGAGGTCTTTCAGGCCAAGGCCAAAGCCGGCCCTCAGGAAAAATATGCAAATCATGCACCCCAGCCGTCCAACTCTCCAAATCAAGGACGGAAATAGAACCTGCATCAGGGGCCTTTGGGCTTACCATAGGACCACCGGTAACCATGGAGGTAGGAAGGTCTGGTTCTTTCCGAAACATGGGGTATGTGGACCATTTACAAGTTGGTAATAGTTTACACTTGTTTTTTGTACGAATGACAATGGATAAAAATGATAACATGAGATCAGTTTATACTGCACAGTATACAAGGGTTCCAAGCAGGCTTGGAATTGTGGCCAGAGTTGTCTTTCAAGGCAGGCTCAGAATTATGGGCAGAATTGCCTTTCGAGGCAGGCTCGGAATTATGGCCAGAGTTGTCTTTCGAGGCAGGCTCAGAATTATGGCTGGTGTTGCTTTACAAGGCAGGCTCAGTATTATGGCAGGCGTGGCCTGTTCATTGTGAAAGATGGAGGATGTCGGATCATCTGATTTAACTAACATGTGCAGTATAGACATTTGAGAATGGGAAACTTCGTTACTGTCTAACAACTGATTTCCATATGATGCTTTATGGCATGCATCGATCTTAAGTGCTTTGAGAGGCTTATTAAGCAGCACATGGTCTCTAAACTCCCCTCCAGTTTTGACCCGTTCCAGTTTGCTTATCGCCCGAACCGCTCCACAGAGGATGCAATCTCCTCTGCAGTCCACCTGAGCCTACAACACCTGGAGGAGAAGAATACCCAAGTGCGGATGCTGTTTGTTGATTTCAGCTCAGCATTTAACACGATAATCCCCCAGCATCTGGTGAGCAAACTGGCACCCCTAGGTTTCAATACCATACTATGCAACTGGATCCTGGATTTCCTTTCCGAAAGACCCCAGTCTGTGCGGGTTGGGAAGAACACCTCCTCTGTCATCAAACTGAGCACAGGCTCCCCTCAGGGCTGTGTCCTGAGTCCGCTGCTCTTTACATTGATGACACATGACTGTGTCGCCAGGTCCACCACTAACCATATCATCAAATACGCGGATGACACAACAGTGGTGGGCCTCATCCGCAATAACGACGACCAGGCATATAGAGAGGTGGAACAGCTGGTGAGCTGGTGCAGCAGGAACAACCTTCTCCTAAATGGCAACAAAACCAAGGAGATTGTAGTCGATTTCAGAAGGAAAATTCAGCCCAGTCACACTCCACTTTGCATCAACAACTCAACAGTGGAGCAGGTGAAAAGCATCAAGTTCCTGGGGGTGCATATAACGGACACCTTAAACTGGTCCATAAACATTACATCTCTGGCAAAACGGGCACATCAGCGGTTGTACTTCCTCCGCAGGTTGAGAAGTTTACACCTCCACCCTCCCATCCTCGCCACTTTCTACAGAAGCACAATTGAGTCGGTCATGACCGGCTGTATCTCTACGTGGTGCGGCAGCTGTACAGCTGCAGACTGGAAGTGCCTTCAGAGAGTGGTGAGGACAGCGGAAAAAATCATTGGGCCTTCTCTTCCTTCCATCATGGACATGGGGTACAAGCGCTGTCTGAGTAGAGCTAAGGGCATTACCAAAGCCCCCACACACCCACAATTTGGACTGTTTATACTGCTTAACTCTGGGAGGAGGTACCGCAGCATGAAGAGCGGGACAACCAGGTTCTGCAACAGCTTCATCCCCCAGGCCATAAGATTATTGAACAATCAATTAAACCGAGGCTAGAATTTTTTAAATATCGACACTTCTAAAAAATAACTGGAGAGTCAAATGCAACGAAATTTCGTTCTAGGTGCACTGTGTATAGGTGTATATCTGAAGGACAATAAAGTTTTCATTCATTCATTCATTCATTCATTCATTCATTCATTCATTAAAGATGCATACTATTCAGTTCCCATTCACAGGGATCACCGGAGATATTTGAAATTTAGCTGGATGGGGCAACGACAGCAGTTAAAGCATTGCAAAGTGGGCTAACTTCAGCTCCCAGGTTATTTACCAAAATTACTAAAGCCAGTGCTTGGGCTGCTCAGAGCTCAAAAACACTTGTCATGGCCTACCTGGATGATATTCTAAACGCTGTATTTTGCTAAATTAGCTGGTTCAGCCGCAAAACTATATTTGAGAAATAGTAAGATTAAACGAGAACTTACCAGTTTGAAGTTTGATCTTTAATTTATGAGGAGTTACGATGAGCGATTATGTGAAGAAGGCCGTCAGCCCGCATGCGCGTGAATCTTCAAAGCAGCGGTGTGAAATCACAGATAACAGTTGTTGAACTAACATAGTAAGATTAGAGATGACTAGAACTGCCAGATGATCTTTATGATACGAGGGTTGGGAGCGGAGGGCACGTAATCGCTCATCGTAACTCCTCATAAAATAAAGATCAAACTTCAAACTGGTAAGTTCTCATTTAATCTTACTATTTTACTTCGGAGTCACGAGAGTGACTACGTGAAGATTTCAAAGCTCTGTGATTTCTTGCCGTGGAAAAACGAGTCCACACAAGCACGACTGCATCAGTTGACCACAGATAAGGGAAACATTCATAATGCATACAGACATGACATGGATTTATAACATGCTGATGCTGATAAATGAACAAATAATAATAATAGTAACCCCTCTCAACCGGGGGGAAACTATAAAATAGAACCTAAAATAGAGTTGGCAAATACCCCTGGTCTGGCAATGGGTTATTATAAAATGTTTGGAAAACTCGTTCATTAGACCATCCTGCAGTCGGCAGGATGTGGTCCAGAGGACCGTACATAACCCTTGCTACTGATGTTGTAGCAGCCCCGGTGGAGTGATATTAGAAATTAGTATCTACTCCTGCATAAGCCAAAACCCCGTTTTAACCACCTGGAGATGGTCTGAACCTTCTTATGAGTTTTTTTGTAACTAACAAACATAGCTAATATCAGAGCCTCTAAGGCTCTAGGTGACCTTGACGTAATGTTGTAAATGTGTGACCACACATAACCAAAGGTGCATGGAGTATGCCATGAGAACTAGTTTGAGACCTGACACCCCTGGGCTGCCCTGTTAAAATAAATCGTAAACATGAAATATTATATTATAAGCAGATGTAACCTTCCTGTCCAGTCGCAATGACTGGACCCGTTGCGCTGAGGACAGTGCCAAGGGGATAACTGCCTTATGAGAGCCAAGCCAAAGATAAGGATATAGCTGGAGCCCCCTGGTGAAGTATATATCATACTTCCGTGTACTTCGGTCTGGGAGAACTTGTGTTAAAGATATCCTTAATAAACTGGATATCAGAGGGTGAGACCCGACAGAGCGGTCCCCCTCGCTGCAGCAAATATGATGAGAAAGCACGTTGGGCACAGTTAATGGGACTATAACTTAATTTATTGTCAAGGACCCATTTGAAAATGAACTCTAAGACGTCAGTATCCATGCCGTATTATATGTAACATAGCATTTAAGCAATACGCTTCCCATCTCCTGAAGAGGAAATGTACTGCTTTTTTGGTGCTATCCCTGCACTCTGCAGTGAGCACATACATGGATCGGTCTGACAATCCGAGCCACAGGAGCAGTCTTCTCAGATCCTGTAAGGCAATGAATTGATTAATCATGCAGAGGCTGGTTCCCCGAGTCCCAGGCTGAACCAGCAAAGTTTTATGTTTAGAAAACCCATATAAGGTTCTATTATTATTCCGAACATTTGCGGGAAATCATTTCAGTCAGTCAGCGGGAACCATGGCTGCATAGGCCAGTCAGACAGTATGAAAACCCTGAAGCGGGATCTTGCTGAATTTATTGCAAGACCCGACTGATGAGGCAAAATGGAGAAAAGACATTAAAGAACATTCCTCCCCCATGTAGTGAGAATGTATCTCTCGCCACTGTGATGCCACATGTTTTTGCAACCGGTGAATGAGCCTGGATGCAAACATATCGATATTCAGTGTTCCATCGAGCCATAATGTCATAAAATACTTTGTGATACAACATCCATTCAGTGTTGTCATTGATTTTACGTGGTGATACACCAGCGCCAAATGAGGTTGGGTATATTATGACAGGATACTTTGACTTGATTGCACCCATGTGACTAACATATGCCACCACCACAGTGTATCCACTTGGAACTGAGCATGCAGATTATGCATATTCGCACAATAACCCTTAACCCACAGTATGCACCTAGTGTCTATAGGTAGTTGATACCAATAACTGAAGAATTGGTAATTCATGCAAATCCCATCCGCCTCCATAACTAGAGATGGCATTCGTAATTTTCCATCTTTGAGCACTAGCATCAGTTTGTAAAATAACTGAAGATTTATTGACCAAAACTACTGGAGCAATGCTGAATATTGTTCGTCCACCATTGTCGACTTTGGTAGCTTCAGCTGCTAATAGCATAGGTCTGTTAACAATGACCTGTATGGCACTTGAGAGGTTACTACTTTGCACGTAGTAATTTATGATAATGCAAAGGCCCAATGGCACAGCTGAAACACAGCTGCTATATTGCCAATTACACTTGATGAATAGAAGACTGCTTGATAACAAGGTTGTTACAGGCTTCTATTGATTCCAATCTCTTGCCCCAGGGCGGAGTCACAGATAAATTAATAGTTAAAGGTGAATCCGAACAATCAATAACTCTAGTTGGTATCAACTTAAATTTAACTGGATGGATGAGGAACCTCAATTTCTCAAATATAGTTGCGGCTGAAACAGTTGATTTTAGCAAAACACAGCGTTTAGAATATCATCCAGTTAAGCCATAACAAGTGTTTTTGAGCTCTGAGCAGTTCAAGCACTGGTTTAGTAATTTGGTAGATGACCTAGGAGCTGAAGTTAGCCCATTTGCAACGCATTAACTGTTAACATTGCCCCATCCAGATAAATTTCAAATGTCTCCGGTGATCCCTGTGAATGGGACCTGAATAGTATGAATCTTTGAGATCGAATCATTGCATAAAGATCCTAAGGAAATCAGTCATTAGACAGTAACGAAGTTCCATATACTGAAAAGTCTATGTTGCACATGCGAGTTAAATCAATTATGAACCGACATCCTCCATCTTTCATAATGAACAGGCCATGCCTGCCATAATTCCGTGCCTGCCTTGAACGACAACTCTGGCCAGGTTCCCGAGCCTGTCTCGAAAGGTAATCCTGGCCATAATTCTGAGTCTGCCTCGAAAGACAACTCTGGCCCCAATTCCAAGCCATGCTTGGTACCCTTGTATACTGCGCAATAATAACCCAATCACATGTTATCATTTTAGTATTTAACGGATCTGAATCTCATGTTATTATTGTCCTTTGTACAAAAACAAGTGTAAATATTACCAACTTGTAAATGGTCCACTTACCCCATGTTTCGGAAGAACCAGATCCACCTACCTCCATGGTTACCGGTGGTCTCATGGTAAGCCCAAAGGCCCCTGATGTGGGTTCTATTCCCATCCTTGACTGGAGAGTAGGAATGGTAGTGTATGTGGATTCCATATTTCCTGAGACCGGCTTGGACCTTGGCCTGAAAGACCTCTGCCCAGCTTTCAAGCTGCCAACAGCTTCAGTGAACTGCTTACTGCCGATGAGGCGTGGGGTGTGTCGTCGCCGATACGATGAAGCTTTGTTCGTCGTCGGTACCTTGATCAGTCCGACAGCTTTTGAATCATCATCCAGGTATACCTGTTGGATAAGTCTTACCTGAAGAGAAGATTCGGCGGCTGGTTTCATTTCCTGGATTTCATGCCCCCTCCAATGTCACACCTGATAGCGCTGTTCACTGCCGGCACTTGTAGCGTGAGGGGAACTCTGGCCCCTTCCGGGTTTTCTGCCAACGGCAGGAACCAATTCTTCCGGCAGTAACCCCTTCGCTTGCGAGTATTTCCTCGCACTCACCTCCACAGAGAGGGAGGTTCGTAGGCAGCCCTGAAAACAGGTGCTGCCGTAGGCCCCTGAGGATACCTGCGCTGACATAGCCCCTCCTATGGACCTATTTCAGGATTTTTGCTCTGAGTCGGACTGAAACTGACCCTGAATGCTCCCCTCCTCAGAGAGGGAGACATTGTGCAGCCCTGAAACAGGTGCCGCTGCCGCAGGCCCCGAGGAGACCCGCGCTGATAACTCCCTCCTTTGGAGTATATCATAGTGGAGCAACCTCTCCATCAGGTGCTCCATGTGGGTTTAGGCATCTGCAGACGCACCCATTGAAGGAGGGGAACCCTTCTGGCCCATCTCGCCCGAGTCCCAAGGCCTGACCGACTTACTCGTGGTTTGACCCCCTTTCAGGGGCACCATAGGAGCCGCTGACTGCACTGTCAGCGACTCGGGTGGCGAGACCGGCTTACTGCTGGTTTTACCCCCTTTCTGGGGAACCATAGCGGTCTGGGAGCCGCTGACCCCATTGTCAGCGACTTAGGTAGCGAACCCGACGGCCACCGGCTACCCGCGCTTCCGCGGTCCAGACCAGGATCTCCCCACGGTCCATAACCAGTTTCCCCGCGGCCCGTCCGACTTCGCCCCGAATCCAGCAGGCAAACTCTGTAAAGAGCTTCCTGCAACACAAAAACAGAACCTAGAAATAAGTTTTAAAACTTACCTGCAGGTTTAAACTTATCGCTGGAAGGAGTATAGAAGTTATATAGAAGAACACTTAATGAAAACATTTATCATAGCCAGCAGAGATGTTAGCTATTTTATGTAATCAGACATCAGCTTATTGCACTCAGACTCACGTGATTGTTAGTTTTGCAGCATTTAACATTTATCTAGTAATTAATTAAAACATTTATCTAGTAATCAAGGCACTAAACAAGTTACCTATTTTTACTTTTGTATCTGTATTCTTAACAAATACATTTGTATCCTTTGTGTGTAAAACATATAAACCAATATGTAACAGTACAAAATGGTGTCGTCAAACCTTGGCTTTAACTGAAACATAATGGTGGCGAGACAGTGAATGCTAGAATCAAAGACAGATTGCCGCAAAGGAGTTATATAGAAGACTATATAGAAGTAATATAGAAGATTAAAAAGGTTACTTCTTACTTTTACTTTCTGCACCATTTGTATCTTTGTGTGTAGACATATAACCAATATGCTTAAAACATTTATTAAAGCTCGCAGATGTCAGCTATTTTTATGTGATCAGACATCAAGGCACAAAAACAAGTTGCTTCTTATTTTTTATTTTGCTTTAGCTAGAACACCATGGTAGGCTCAGAGATTTGAAGTTAAAGGGCAAGGACATAGTGAGAGATTAAAGTTACAGAAGCATGCATGCCAAGTAGCCAAAGATAAGGCTGAAACTGTAATAAAAGCTGTCTGATTTTATGAATCGGAGAGCAATTAGAGAGCGGACAGGTGGTGTCATCTCTGAATGTTCCAGCCGAATATATTTGCAAATAAAGGCTTTTCGTCTTCTTGAAGAATTCTCAGTGTCTGTGTCATCTTATCCAAACTTTGAGTCTTAAAACCATGACAGGAGCAGCGCGCCTGCCAGTCAGTCGTTGCGCAATGCGGTAGACGTGATGACGCGCATGCGGGCTGACGGCCTTCTTCACATAAATGAAAGATTTCTCCAATACTATCATAACCTTTATTCAACTAAAGCTGTAACACAAACGGAAGGAATAGCAGATTTTTTACTAAAATGTAATTTAAAAGGTTTAGATTCAAATGATAGAGAATTATTAGAAAGGGAGATTACGATAAAGGATATTGAGGAGTCTATTGGCTCTTTAAAAAATGGTAAAGCAGTAGGACCAGATGGTTTAGGCTCTGAATTTTATTAAAAAAATTCTGACTTGCTATGCCCACGTTTACAAAGACTGTATGAGCATATATATACTCAACAGAAACTCCCAGATACTTTAAATGAATCTATAATAACACTTATTCCTAAAGCTGATAAAGATCCGGAAGATCCGGGATCAATAGAGCAATTGCACTTTTAAATACAGATCAGAAAATATTAACTAAAATACTAGCGCATAGATTAAGTACAGTGATGAATAAAATAATACACCCTGACCAAACAGGCTTTATTCAGAAACGGTACTCATATTATAATCTAAGAAGATTATTTAATATTATTTATTCTAAGAGAATGATTAATGAAGATTTAGCAATAATCTCACTCGATGCTGAAAAAGCATTTGATCAGGTTGAATGGTCTTATTTATTCTCAGTGATGGAAAATATGCAACTAGGGGAGAAATTCTGTACATGGATAAAACTGTTATATACAAATCCTACGGCTAGAATATTAACAAATCAAAGGTTGTCACCAAAATTCAGCCTATCTAGAGGTTGTAGACAAGGATGCCCGTTATCTCCATTATTATTTGCTTTAGCTATTGAACCACTTGCAGAAAGAGTTAGGGGTCATCCGGAAATATATGGGTATATCACAAAGGACACAGTGAATAAAATTTCTCTATACGCAGATGATGTACTAATTTACATTACAAAACCAGAAATTAGTATTCCAAACTTATTAGAGCTAATAACCCAATTTGGGTCACTCTCAGGATACAGAATAAATTGGAATAAAAGTGAAATTATGCCAATAAGGGAACATAACAAACACATAATACAACAATTTCCATTTAAAATAGTAAACGAAAAATTTAAATACCTAGGTATCTATGTAACTAAGATATACACATTATTATTTAAAGCAAACTTTCCCCCACTACTGAATAAACTACATAAGAATATTCAACACTGGAAAACACTCCCTATTTCAATGATTGGCAAAATGAATGCCATAAAAATGATTTTTTTACCGCAAATATTATACCTTTTTCAGACAATTCCGATATATTTGTCAAAAAACTTTTTTTTTTAATTGGACTCTATTGTTAATGATTTTATCTGGGATTATAAGAACCATAGGATAAACAAAAGACATTTGTGTAAATCAAAAATAAATGGAGGTTTGGTTTTACCCAACTTTCTGTTTTATTTTTGGGCAGTTAATATTAAAAATATGAATTTCTGGTTGGAAGAAATAGAACAACAACCAGATTGGTTAAAAATGGAAAAGGAAGACTGTTTGCCTTTTGATATCGGGTCGATATTATTTGCTACATCTAAATTAAACAAAAAAAATTATAGGGAAAACCCTATAATATTTAGTACCATACGAATTTGGAAACAATTAAAAAAGACATTAAAATTAGATAATTTATCACTATTTCTCCCGATTGTGAATAACCCTTTGTTTAAACCCTCATGGTTGGACAGGGGTTTTACACAATGGAAGAATTATGGAATTAAAAATATGGGACAACTTTATAAGGAAGGCACTTTTCTGACATTTCAGGAGTTGCAACAGACTTACGGACTTCGATGAAATGATTATTTCAGATATCTTCAACTCAGAGATTATGTAAAATCGAATACTCAAAACTTTCGAATTAGAAATTCAGAAATTCTTGACGAATGTTGGAATAAACATCCTAATACAGAAAAATTAATATCTTATATATATAATATCTTATTAGACAGTGACATTCCATCGACGGACTTACACAGACAAACATGGGAAAAAGAATTAAATGAAATAATAACGAAAGATACTTGGGAAGAAAGTTTACAACAGATACATCAATGTTCATTAAATGCCAGACATTCTTTAATACAATTTAAAGTAATACATAGATTACATTATTCAAAAACAAAATTACATAAAATCTTTCAACATATCTCACCTATATGTGATAAATGCCAACATTTAGAAGCTACCTTATCTCATATGTTTGCAAACTGTACAAAAATTAAAAAATTCTGGGTAAATATTTTTAGTATAATATCTAAAGTGACCAGCACACAAGTGGACCCGGATTCAAAATTTATAATACTCGGAACATCAGAATTAAATCAAACATTTACAACAACACAAAGAAACTTTATTGATTATAGTATAATAACAGGAAAAAAATTAATTCTAAAATTTTGGAAAGGCCCTACGGCCCCCACAATCAAAATGTGGATTATAGAAATGACGGAGACCTTAAACGTGGAAAGAATCAGATTTTCCCTGTTGGATAAACAGGAAGTATTCGTTGGAACATGGTCTCCCTTTATTGATTATTTAAAGGGTCAGAATGGTTCAGCACGGGAACCTGACTAATGCTCGGGCTAAAAAATGGATGAAATGCTATATTCTGAAATGTACGAATATATCTCGAATGAAGTTTTTTATTCTAATACATTTTTCCACTCTTCTTTAACTATCTTTCTCTTTTGTTTTGTTTTTTTGTTTTGTGTTTCTTGTTTTTTGTTTCTCTCTTTTTCTTCTCTTTCTTTTCTTTCTTTACTTCATCTATCTTTTTAGTTCTATCTAGTTTAAAATTTAAAAAAAATAAAAAGGTAAAAGGTATTGGAGACAATGTAATAATAATTGATAATATTATCAATTTAAAAATGTAAGACTGTAATGATGTTAATAGGTTATGTACTTATCTCCAATAAAAAATATTTTCAAAAAAAAATAAAAAAAATCCATGACTAAATTGGCGCAGCGAGCAGGGTCGGTAAGAGACCGTTAATTAAAAGACAAACAGCCCGGGGCACTTCCCAGCCCCTCTTGGCTCCTAGGGACAACAGGAAAAGGGTGGCCACCTATAAAATTATGCGGTTTTCCACTTCATTTGGACTAATAACCTGTTGAACATGGGAAGCCATTGGGGCACAGAAGTGCGTAGGTAGTTAGAAGGTCTCTCCGACGCAAGAATCTGGCACTAAATTGTTCTAAAAAGGAGACCCGGAGGATTGTCCGAGAAGGCTGCACTGTGTGGTGAGTAATAATATTTGTGATAAGAAAGTACAGCATTGCATTATGTGATATTATTAAGGGTGTATTAAAACCTCATGGATACCACCCTGAGAGGTCAGGGGTTGCACGGACGAGGCAAGTATTCTGTGGATACCACCCTGAGATCAGGGGTTTGTACGGGCAGAATAAGACATTCTGTGGATACCATCCTGAGAGGTCAGGGGTTTGTACGGGCAGAATAAGACATTCTGTGGATACATAGATACATTGATACATAGAAAATAGGTGCAGGAGTAGGCCATTCGGCCCTTCGACCCTGCACCGCCATTCAATATGATCATGGCTGATCATCCAACTCAGTATCCCGTACCTGCCTTCTCTCCATACCCCCTGATCCCTTTAGCCACAAGGGCCACATCTAACTCCCTCTTAAATATAGCCAATGAACTGGCCTCAACTACCCTCTGTGGCAGAGAGTTCCAGAGATTCACCACTCTCTGTGTGAAAAAGTTTTTCCTCATCTCGGTCTTAAAGGATTTCCCCCTTATCCTTAAGCTGTGACCCCTTGTCCTGGACTTCCCCAACATCGGGAACAATCTTCCTGCATCTAGCCTGTCCAACCCCATAAGAATTTTGTACGTTTCTATAAGATCCCCTCTCAATCTCCTAAATTCTAGCGAGTATAAGCCAAGTCTATCCAGTCTTTCTTCATATGAAAGTCCTGACATCCCAGGAATCAGTCTGGTGAACCTTCTCTGCACTCCCTCTATGGCTATAATGTCCTTCCTCAGATTTGGAGACCAAAACTGTACGCAATACTCCAGGTGTGGTCTCACCAAGACCCTGTACAACTGCAGTAGAACCTCCCTGCTCCTATACTCATATCCTCTTGCTATGAAGGCCAACATACCATTCGCTTTTTTCACTGCCTGCTGCACCTGCATGCCTACTTTCAATGACTGGTGTACCATGACACCCAGGTCTCGCTGCATCTCCCCATTTCCTAATCGGCCACCATTTAGATAATAGTCTGCCTTCCCGTTTTTGCCACCAAAGTGGATAACCTCACATTTATCCACATTATACTGCATCTGCCAAACATTTGCCCACTCACCCAGCCTATCCAAGTCACCTTGCAGTCTCCTAGCATCCTCCTCACAGCTAACACTGCCCCCCAGCTTCGTGTCATCCGCAAACTTGGAGATGTTGCTTTCAATTCCCTCGTCCAGATCATTAATATAAATTGTAAATAGCTGGGGTCCCAGCACTGAGCCTTGCGGTACCCCACTAGTCACTGCCTGCCATTGTGAAAAGGACCCGTTTACTCCTACTCTTTGCTTCCTGTTTGCCAGCCAGTTCTCTATCCACATCAATACTGAACCCCCAATACCGTGTGATTTAAGTTTGTATCCTAATCTCTTATGTGGTACCTTGTCGAAAGCCTTCTGAAACCAGATACCACCCTGAGAGGTCAGGGGTTTGTACGGGCAGAATAAGACATTCTGTGGATACCACCCTGGGAGGTCAGGGGTTTGTACTGGCAGAATAAGGCATTCTGTGGATACCACCCTGAGAGGTCAGGGGTTTGTACGGGGAGAAGAAAGTATTTTGTGGATACCACCTTAGGTGACTAAGGGTTTGTAAGGGCAAAATATGAATTTAAGGTAAGTGAGTAACAGAAAGTGTACACAGTGAAAAAATGTTGTAGAATAGCAGTAAGTAGAATAGCAATAAGTATAGTGTAAGGTTATATAGTGACTTCGAGGATGGAGGAGGTGCAAGGACTGAGTTTCTTAACTGTTTGTGGAGATAAAATTGCTGCATTCTCTCCACTGAGAGATCAAGACAAAATCTGCTTCCTTTGTCTGGAAATTAATGGGAGTGGCGTGTGGTCAGATGTTGAGTGACTAGGATTTTGATTGGTTGTGATCTTAGTGGGGTGTGGTTAGAATTTGAGAGATGGTGAGTCTGACTAATCATGATCTGAATCAATGTCCAATCACAGCACTCAGGTACCTGACTGATAGGGGATTAGACCATCCTACTTTAACTTAAAAGGGAGATAAGAATTATATAAATGTTAATCTGTTTATATAAATTTTAATCTGTGTTGAAAATTGCATAATTTCTTTGAAGTAAGAATGGAACGAATGTGATTTGTGTGTAAAAACCAGTTTTGAATGAATGAGGAAGTTCATATATGTGATAAGTCTTTTGTTTGTTGTAGTCCATATGCTGTAAGGGTATGTGTGTGTGTTCCTTTAAGAGATTGTAAGCAATGGGGAAGGTTACGAACTGCTGTAAGGTAACATTTAACACTTTGTATCCTCGTAACTTAAAAGGGGAAAGTTGGAAAATGTAGGTTGCTTGGTATTTCTGATGTTTCTTTTATATTTCTTTACAGTAAAGTTAATTTGGAAAATTGTTACTAGTCCTAGGAATTGGAAATTTAAAATAGTGGTGAGAATGGATTGAAATAATTGGAAATAAGCTAATTGCTGAAACATGACCAGCTTTTATGGTTTGTTGTTTTATGGTAAACATTATGGTTGGAGAAGGGTAATGATTGTTTGCTGAGATTTTAAGAAAAAGTTGTGAGGAATTGGCCCAAGGAAGGCACTTTCAAGATAAATGTGTGACAAGATGGAAGTGTTAATTATGAATTATATGCCCACAGATAAGTTGGAAAGGTGGGAAAAGCGGAAAGGAAAGGAATTAGATGCACATAGGCAGTTCAGAAAGAAAGGAGAGAGAGACAGTGAGGAGGCAACAGAAGTAGGACACGACAGGTGTGAAAGTAAAAATCAGGAGGAGTCAGCGGAAGATTTTAAAAGAAATTTGCAAAGGAGGCTAGACTATCTGAGAAGTAAGAAATTGAGTTTAGAATAAGAAAGAAGGCATACCAGAAAGGATTAAAGTGGAAAGCAGAGGGATAAATTGATGAGACTGCTTTAAAAAGAAAAGAGCAGGACAGACACAGAATATCCTTTGAGGCGCCCATAAACTGAGAGGGCTAAATAATACCTTACCTAATATTCCTGAAGGGGCAGGAAATGGATTAGGGCTTTGGAGGAGGAGAATGTGGGATGCTTATTGGCTATGGAGATTTGAAGGCACTGTTGGTGAAAGTGATAGGAACCACTAAACTGACAGAACTCCTGAAGATGGCTGGTATAAAAATGCTGTGAACAATGTAATAAACAATGGCATGCTGTTTGACACAGTCAGGCAGAGGGTATGGCAGGCCCTCAGACAATGTTACCCACTTAAGGTGTACCCCAAGGAATAAAGGGGAGATCCACTGGGAGAGGCAAATAATCCAGCAGCCTACCTGGAGAACCAGCTGAAAAGGTGGAGACTTGAAAATGAACAAGAAATAGAAGGCAACCAGTTAATGAACACTATATTCTGAATCACTGTGGTGAATGTCATTGCTCCTAAAGTCAAGTCTAGATTGGAGGAGGTGGTGGGATTGTCATCTATTTCCCACCCCTGATTCAGCGATCATTTGGTCAATGAGGTCGAGAAATATCGCAATGATATGAAAAAGACTTGCAGACCAGCAGGAAGAGGTGCAGAGAAAAGTGATGCAAATGTAACTTGAAGAGCTCAAAAAGAAAGAGCGTGAAAAAAGGAAAGACAATGTTGTCAATAACAACAGACCTGGTTAAAAAGAGTGAAATAAGTGATGCACCGACACACAGTGAGTCCTATGACAGGGCCAAACAGGGGCCAGAGAATTCCATGCCAATAATAAATGTCTTTGGAGGAGTGTTTCCTCAAATGCCCTATCAGGAGTGAAATAAATCTGGATATAAGCCCAGACAGGACTGGGGTCCCCAAGGGAGGGAGGGATCTCAAGGAGGAGGTCAAGAAAGGCTAGTAAGGAGACAGGTAATGGATAAGGTGTGTTGGGGATGTGAGCAGGTATGGTAATCAGGAAATAATAATAATTATATTAAGATAGTGGTGAACATAGCTATGGTAAGAACATTAAGAAGAGGTATTAAATACACATAGGCTAGGATGCGGCAGGGTTTTAAATACTAGCCCCATGTTTTTAATTAGATGTTAAAGGAAGATTTGAAAGGTGTACCCTTAGAAAGTATTTGATACAGTATGTGGATGATTTGTTGGTTTGTTCCACAAGTGAGAAGCAATGTGAGAGAGACATTTTAATTCTCTTGGAAAATATGGCATAGGAGGTCATAAAGTATCCAGGAAGAAGTTGCTGTTTTGTCAGCAGCAGGTAGAATATTTAAGGACGAGTAATTTCTAGAGAAGTAAAAGCTATAGCGCAGGATCAAATTGAAGTTTCCAAACCTCAGACAGTAGGACAGATGATGATGATATTGGGAATGGCAGGATATAGTTCAGACTAGATTGGAAAGTATGTTGAAATTGTGATGTCATTAAGGAAAATAATGAAGGAAGAAGGACACACAAGTCGGAGAAATGTTTTACAGTCAGAGCCTTTGAATGAAGGGGGCAAAAAGGTTTTGTTGGGAATGTTTCTTGTTAAAGGGATCATAATAGCAAGTATACAGGGTTTGAAGAGTTGCATCAGGATGAATTAGACTTTAAGGTAATACAATTGAAAGCTTGCAATCTTGCTTAGCTCAGTTGGCAGAAATTAAGGCTTTAAGAGCAGCATGTGACATGAGGGAAGGTGAGAGAAAGCTGAAGTTTATACCGACTAAGCATATGTTCATGGGGTCTGTCACATGTTTGGAGCAGTAGGGAAACAGAAAGGCTTTGAGAAAAGCAACAGAGACCCCATAAAAAGTTAGCAGTAAAGTACAGACCTGATAAGGGCAATAATGAAGCCAGGGGCACTAGCTGTCATTAAATGCCAAGCACATAAGAAGGGAAATCAAAGTGCAGATGAAGCAGTCAGAACAGCATCTGGAAGATGATCAGCTGTTATTACGTCTAGGATCGCTTGGATCGATTTAGGTGCAGGGACTGTAGTGAAGTTTCTGATGAATGAGGTAATCGAGAGGTTTGGTAGACCTACTGAAATCAGCTTTGACAACGGATTGTTTTCATTCAGAGAGTAGTCAAGCTGGTGCTACAGGCCCTTAGAGTAAAACACAGATTTGGGTGTGTAACACCTGCAGTCACAGGGCATGGTGGAAAGAATAAATGGAACATTGAAGGTTAATATAAATAAGATTTGTGTAACTACAAAGTTGAATTGGATCAATGCCCTGCCATTGGCACTGAAGAGATGTTGCATGCAAACTAACCGAATAACCCACATAACACCACATGAGATGCTTACTGGCCGACCTATGTAGGTGGCACAATGGAGAGGTCCCTACAAGGGACCGAGTTTGGAACAATTACAGGTAGAAGTTAAGAAGTATATGCAACAGTTAATTATGATATACAAGTCTATTTATGCACAGGCAAAGTAAAAGCAGTTGGAGGTGGACCAGGAGGAAGGACCCTTTAAACCTGGAGACAAGGTGTATGTATGAGCTTTCCGAACCACCCACCGCTGTTCAGGTAGAAGGTTGATCTACCTAGTACCATTTCAAGCCTTACATGAGGGCTGACCCGCAGGTACGACTAGATAATAGCCCTGAGGTAAGTGAACAGGAGGACAAAGAAGTGAGAGAAGAGCAGAGTTCTAACAAGAGTGTTGTTTGACGTCAGTGGTGAGCAAATTAATGGAAAGGATACTTAAAGATAATATATATAAGCATCTGGATAAACAGGGTCTGATTAGGAACATTCAACATGGATTTGTGCCTGGAAGGTCATGTTTGACTAATCTTCTTGAATTTTTTGAAGAGGTTACTAGGGAAATTGATAAGGGTAAAGTGGTGGATGTTGTCTATATGGACTTCAGTAAGGCTTTTGACAAGGTTCCACATGGAAGGTTGGTTAAGAACGTTCAATTGTTGGGTATTAATGGTGGAGTAGCAAGATGGATTGAACAGTGGCTGAATGGGAGATGCCAGAGAGTAATGGTGGATGTCTGTTTGTCAGGTTGGAGGCCGGTGACTAGTGCGGTGCCTCAGGGATCTGTGTTGGGCCCACTGTTGTTTGTCATATACATCAATGATTTCGATGATGGTGTGGTAAATTGGATTAGTAAGTATGCAGATGATACTAAGATAGGTGGTGTTGTGGATAATGAAATAGATTTTCAAAGTCTACAGAGAGATTTAGGCCATTTGGAAGAGTGGGCTGAAAGATGGCAGATGGAGATTAATGTTGATAAGTGTGAGGTGCTACATAAAACCATATAACCATATAACCATAACAGCAAGGAAACAGGCCATCTCGGCCCTTCAAGTCCATGCCGAACACTTAAAAAAATTTTTTTTTTTAACTTCCCCCTAGTCCCATCTACCTGCACTCAGACCATAACCCTCCATTCCTTTCCCGTCCATATACCCATCCAATCTATTTTTAAAGGATAAAATCGAATCTGCCTCCACCACTTCCACTGGAAGCTCATTCCACACAGCTACCACTCTCTGAGTAAAGAAGTTCCCCCTAATGTTACCCCTAAACTTCTGTCCCTTAATTCTCAAGTCATGTCCCCTTGTTTGAATCTTCCCTACTCTCAATGGGAAAAGCTTATCCACGTCCACTCTGTCTAACCCGCTCATAATTTTAAAGACCTCTATCAAGTCCCCTCTTAAGCTTCTGCGCTCCAAAGAATAAAGACCTAACTTGTTCAACCTTTCTATGTAACTTAGTTGCTTAAACCCAGGCAACATTCTAGTAAATCTCTTCTGTACTCTCTCTATTTTGTTGACATCCTTCCTATAATTAGGCGACCAAAATTGTACTCCATACTCCAGAATTGGCCTCACCAATGCCATGTACAATTTTAACATTACATCCCAACTTCTATATTCAATGCTCTGATTTATAAAGGCCAGCACACCAAAAGCTTTCTTTACCACCCTATCTACATGAGATTCTACCTTCAGGGAACTATGCACAGTTATTCCTAGATCCCTCTGTTCAACTGCATTCCTCAATTCGCTACCATTTACCATGTACGTCCTATTTTGATATGTCCTGCCGAGATGTAGCACCTCACATTTATCAGCATTAAACTCCATCTGCCATCTTTCAGCCCACTCTTCCAAATGGCCTAAATCTCTCTGTAGACTTTGAAAATCTACTTCATTATCCACAACACCACCTATCTTAGTATCATCTGCATACTTACTAATCCAATTTTCCACACCATCATCCAGATCATTGATGTACATGACAAACAACAGTGGACCCAACACAGACCCCTGAGGCACCCCACTAGTCACCGGCCTCCAACCTGACAAACAGCCATCCACCATTACTCTCTGGCATCTCCCATTCAGCCACTGTTGAATCCATCTTGCTACTCCACCATTAATACCCAACAATTGAATCTTCTTAACCAACCTTCCATGAGGAACCTTGTCAAAGGCCTTACTGAAGTCCATATAGACAACATCCACTGCTTTCCCTCATCAATTTCCCTTCGAAAAATTCAAGAAGATTAGTCAAACATGACCTTCCAGGCACAAATCCATGTTGACTGTTCCTAATCAGACCCTGCTTATCCAGATGGTTATATATATTATCTTTAAGTATCCTTTCCATTAATTTGCCCACCACTGACGTCAAACTAACAGGTCTATAATTGCTAGGTTTACTCTTAGAACCCTTTTTAAACCACGGAACAACATGCGCAGTACGCCAATCCTCCGGCACTATTCCCATTTCTAATGACATTTGAAATATTTCTGTCATAGCCCCTGCTATTTCTACACTAACTTCCCTCAATGTCCTAGGGAATATCCTGTCAGGACCTGGAGACTTATCCGTTTTCATATTTTTCAAAAGTGTCCGCACCTCCTCTTCTTTGAATCTCGTAGTTTCCATTGCTACTCTGCTTGTTTCCCTTACCTCACATAATTCCATATCCTTCTCCTTGGTGAATACCGAAGAAAAGAAATTGTTCAATATCTCCCCCATCTCTTTTGGCTCTGCAGATAGCTGTCCACTCTGACTCTCTAATGGACCAATTTTATTCCTTGTTATCATTTTGCTTTTAATATAGCTGTAGAAACCCTTTGGATTTACTTTCACCTTACTTGCCAAAGCAACCTCATATCTTCTTTTAGCTTTTCTAATTTCTTTCTTAATATTCTTTTTACATTCTTTATACTTCTCAAGCACCTCATTTACTCCATGCTGCCTATAATTATTGTAGATCTCTCTCTTTTTCCGAACTAAGTGTCCAATTTCCCTTGAAAACCATGGCTCTTTCCACTTTTTACTATTTCCTTTCAACCGAACAGGGACATAAAGATTCTGTACTCTTAAAATGTCACCCTTAAATGTCCTCCATTTCTCTTCTACATCCTTCCCATAAAACAACATGTCCCAATTCACTCCTTTTAAATCCTTTCGCATCTCCTCAAAGTTAGCCTTTCTCCAATCAAAAATCTCAACCCTAGGTCCAGTTCTGATCCTTTCCATAATTATATTGAAACTAATGGTATTGTGATCACTGGACCCGAAGTGCTCCCCGACGCATACCTCTGCCACCTGCCCTGTCTCATTTCCTAACAGGAGGTCCAGCACTGCCCCATCTCTAGTAGGTACCTCTATGTATTGCTGCAAAAAACTATCCTGCACACATTTTACAAACTCCAAACCATCCAGCCCTTTTACAGAATGTGTTTCCCAGTCTATGTGTGGAAAATTGAAATCTCCCACAATCACTACCTTGTGCTTACTAATAATATCTGCTATCTCCTTACATATTTGCTCTTCCAATTCTCGCTCCCCATTTGGCGGTCTATAATACACCCCTATAAGTGTTGCTACACCTTTCCCATTTCTCAGTTCCACCCAAATAGCCTCCCTAGATGAGCCCTCTAATCTATCCTGCCAAAGCACTGCTGTAATATCTTCCTTGACAAACAATGCAACATCCCCCACCTCTTGCCCCTCCAATTCTATCACTCCTGAAGCAACAAAATCCTGGAATATTTAGTTTCCAATCACAACCCTCCTGCAACCATGTTTCACTGATCGCCACAACATCATACTTCCAGGTGTCAATCCAGGCTCTAAGCTCATCCACCTTTCTTACAATGCTCCTAGCATTAAAATATACATATTTGGGTCCGAGTGCTTCCCTTCTCTGCCTCCTGCCTCCCACATTTTCTACTAGCTTTCTCTATTTGAGTCCCTCCCCCCAACCGTTCTAGTTTAAAGTCTCCCCAGTAGCCTTTGCAAATCTACCCGCCAGGATATTGGTCCCCCTCGGGTTCAAGTGCAACCCTTCCTTTCTGTACAGGTCACACCTTCCCCAAAAGAGGTCCCAATGATCCAGAATTTTGAATCCCTGCCCGCTGCACCAGTTCCTCAGCCACACATTTATCCTCCACCTCATTCCATTTCTACTCTCACTGTCGCGTGGCACAGGTAGTAATCCTGAGATTGTTACCTTTGCAGTTCTTCTCCTTAACTCTCCTCCCAACTCCCTAAATTCTCCTTTCAGGACCTCTTTTCTTTTTCTGCCTATGTCATTGGTACCTATATGTACCACAACGTCAGGCTCCTCTCCCTCCGATTTCAGGATATCTTGGACGCGTTCAGACACATCCCTGACCCTGGCACCAGGGAGGCAAACTACCATCCGGGTCTCCTGACTGCGTCCACAGAATTGCCTATCCGACCCCCTAACCATAGAGTCCCCTATTACTATTGCCCTCCTCTTCTTTCCCCTACCCTTCTGAGCAACAGGGCCGGTCTCTGTGCCGGAGGTCTGGCCACTGTCGCTACCCCCTAGAAGGCTGTCCCCCCCAAACAGCACTCAAACAGGAGTACTTATTTTCAAGGTGTACAGCCACCAGGGTACTCACTAGTCCCTGCCTCTGCCCCTTGCCCTTCCTAACCGTGACCCACTTGTCTGCCTCCTGTGGTCTTGGAGTGGCCACCTCCCTATAACTCCTTTCTATGACCTCCTCACTCTCCCTGATCAGACAGAGGTAATTGAGCTGCTGCTCCAGGTTCCTAACACCGTCCCTTAGGAACCCCATCTCGACGCACCTGGCACAGATGTTGACGTCTGGAGGGGTATCAGACTCCATGACCTCCCACATCTGACATCCAGAACAGTAAACTGCCCTGGCCCTTATTCTCCCCCCCTTACCCTGGATACAATACAAAGCCTTACCCTGGATACAATACAAAGCCTTACCCTGGATACAATACAAACTGGTGGAGGAAATCAGCAGGGATCTGACTCCCAATCAGCTGCTTCCTCTTAGTCCTCTTCCACCAATCAGCTGCTTCCTCTTAGTCCTTTTCCACCAATCAGCGGCTTCCTCACTTATAGGAAACTTGAATGGAACATTGCAGTTTTTGGTCCTCCTCCTTCAAAGGTCCCTTGGCCTCTGGAAAGTAAAGCCCCGCGCCGTTTATGTTCTCACCACCCGGACGCCGCTCCTCCTCCTGCAATGGTCCCTGGGCCTCTTGGCAGGACAAATCAAATAGGGCGTACATGGTAAATGGTAGCGAATTGAGGAATGCAGTTGAACAGAGGGATCTAGGAATAACTGTGCATAGTTCCCTGAAGGTGGAATCTCATGTAGATAGGATGGTAAAGAAAGCTTTTGGTGTGCTGGCCTTTATAAATCAGAGCATTGAGTATAGAAGTTGGGATGTAATGTTAAAATTGTACAAGGCATTGGTGAAGCCAATTATGGAGTATGGTGTACAATTTTGGTCGCCAAATTATAGGAAAGATGTCAACAAAATAGAGAAAGTACAGAGGAGATTTACCAGAATTTGCCTGGGTTTCAGCAACTAAGTTACAGAGAAAGGTTGAACAAGTTAGGTCTTTATTGTTTGGAGCGTAGAAGGTTATGATGAGAGGGATAGACAGAGTTGACGTGGATAAGCTTTTTCAATTGAGAGTAGGGAAGATTCAAACAAGAGGATATGATTTGAGAATTAAGGGACAGAAGTTTAGGGGTAACATGAGGGGGAACTTCTTTACTCAGAGAGTGGTAGCTGTGTGGAATGAGCATCCAGTGGAAGTGGTGGAGGCAGGTTTGATTTTATCATTTAAAAATAAATTGGATAGGTATATGGACGGGAAAGGAATGTAGGGTTATGGTCTGAGTACAGGTAGATGGAACTAGGTGAGTGTAAGTGTTTGGCACGGACTAGAAGGGCAGAGTTGGCCTGTTTCATTGCTGTCATTGTTATATGGTTAAGATAATGTGAGTTTTTTGGAGACATTAGTGACTATGAGACTGGTGTAAATGAGGTCAGAATAAGGGGTGTATGTGTCTTGTTTGGGGAATAATGCTTCACCTTCATACATAATAATACTAGCCCGGAGGGGTCTTTCACTAAAGCCATGGATAAGCTAAAAAACTAAGGAGTAAGGTTAAAAGAAATGTAGGGTTCAGACATCAATTGTTTGGATGGCTGGAGAGCATGGTGGGGGGTTTGGGGAGCATGGCTGATTAAAATTGGTTTGACCATTGGGGGCGCACTACTTGCAGAGGCAACCATGTTGTGCTGTGTTTTCCCCTGTATTAAGTCTCTCCTGGTGAAAGCTACTGTGAAGCAACTGCCAATGATAATGGGTGAAGACGAATCTGGCCCTCAAGGAAAATGGACCTCGGTGAAAGAATACTATTACAATGGAGAAGAAGTGTTAGGAAAATGTTAAACGAAGTCTGTATGAATCGGAGAGCAATTAGAGAGCGGACAGGTGGTGTCATCTCTGAATGTTCCAGCCGAATATTTGCAAATAAAGGCTTTTCGTCTTCTTGAAGAATTCTCCATGTCTGTGTCATCTTATCCAAACTTTGAGTCTTAAAACCACGACAGGAGCAGCGCGCCTGCCAGTCAGTCGTTGCGCAATGCGGTAGACGTGATGACGCGCATGCGGACTGACGGCCTTCTTCATGTAGTCACTCACGTGACTCCGAAGTAGAATAGGGGTTTCTCATCCATCCAGTTAAATTTAAGTTGATACCAACTAGAGTTATTGATTATTGGAATGTACCTTTAACTCTTTTAATTTGTTTGTGACTCCACCCTGGGGCAAGAGATTAGAATTAGTAGAATCAGCCTTCTATACATCAAGTAAGCCAGTGTAATTGGCACTATAGTGGCTGTGTTTTTCAGCTGCGCAATTTGGGCCTTTGCATTATCTGAACTTACAACGTGCAAAGGAGCAAGCTCTCAATTACCATTTAGGTCATTGTTAACAGACCTATGCTATTACCAGCTGAAGCAATCAAAGTCACAATGGTGGACGAACAGTATTCAGCATTGCTCCAGTAACTTTTGCTAGTGCTCAAAGATGGAAAATTACTAATACCATCTCTAGTTACGGAGGCGGATGGGATTTGCATGAGTTACCAATTCTTCAGTTATATGGTATCAACTACCTATAGACACTAGGTACATTCTATGGGTTAAAGGTTATTGTGCCCTTGGCAAACAGCCAGGAGTCTGACTCTGGTTAACCCCTTCCAACCAGCAGTTGATTAGTACTGAAGGGGAAGCAAATGTAAAAATTGTTAGCATAGGTAAATGGTAGATAAGTTGAAGATTTGATTAGATAAGACTTAATTAGATATATATATATATATGGTAATGGTGATATATATATAACTCGGCTTTGAATTGGCCCCAGCTCCCTTTTGCAAGATTATTCAAGGGGGCGGAGCTAAATGTAGATTAACAACAACGGAAGTCAATAAATGTGTTACTACCACCATTAGGTGGATAATTGGTTACAGTGTCGTCATTTTTAGACACTGTAATTTCACTTTTTAAGTTTTTGTTTGTCACAATAATGCACATTTTTTTGTTTTTTTGTTCAAGGACAATTTTAAAAGGGATGTCCCAACAGAATTTAATAGTGCAAATGCTCCCCCAACATCCAGAGTCCTGCGGTATTGGTTGCACCATGACTCAAAGGTATTAAAATAATTAAAAATGCAAGACGATAAACAAAAGAAATTTGGAGGAATCACGTTCTGCAGTTGGAACATTAAGGCTCTGTCTCACGGTGTTGCGGTCATTGGCGGTGAAGCGCGGCGTTGCCGGAAGAGGGGACCGCACATCAACCGTGAGAGCGCCACACAGATGCTGCGCGGGGGCCGAGTGATCTCCGTACGGCCGGTTCCACGAGCTTGCGGCGTCGAGTGATTACGTCATCGCGCAAAGCGACGCGCTACGCGATGACGTTTTTCAGATCACGGGGCTGTGGCGGCGGCCGTGCCGCACACCTGCCTCACTGGCGGCGGCTGTGGCGGCGGCCGTGCCGCACACGTGCCTCACTGGCGGTGGCTGTGGCGGTGAGAGTTTGACTCACGGTGCTCGTGCCTCACTGGCGGCGGCTGTGGCGGTGACCGTGCCGCACTCGTGCCTCACTGGCGGCAAGAAATTATTTTTGGACAGTGCTGACTTTTTTTTAGCACCGTGCGGTGTTGGGACAAACGCTGCACGGCCCCGGCGGTGGTCGTTTGACCGAACCCGTGGTCTCTGGCGGTCCACGAGTGGTAGATACTTCCTGTATCACCGCCAATGACCGCAGACTCGTGAGACAGGCCTTTAAGGGGTGCTAATGAGCTTATTAAAAAGGGTAAGATTTTCACACAATTGAAGTCGCTCAATTCGGACATAATCTTTTTACAAGAAACTCATTTGAAATTGCAAGCTGAGACTAGATTGAAGGCAAATTGGATAGGCCAAACATATCAATCTTCATATATTTCTAAATCTAGAGGCACGGCAATTATTATTCGCAATGGTATACCATTTAAATCAAAGAATATCATAATAGATAATGAAGGGAGATATCTTATAGTTACCGGAGAGATTCATGCTACTCCAATCACCTTGGTAAATATTTATGCGCCTAATTTTGATAATCCCCAATTCTTTAATAAAATCCTGAATATAATTTCAGAGTTCAATTATCAAAACGTGATAATTGGGGGAGACTTTAACTGCGTTTTAGATCCATACCTGGATAAATCTTCACAACAGAACAGGGGTAACACAAAATCTAAAACTAGGGAAATCCTAAATACATACATACAAATTACAAATACAACAGATGTCTGGAGGATCGCTAACCCTGCTGGAAGGGAATACTCATTTTATTCAATGGTACACAAAACCTATTCACGTATCGACTATTTTCTAGTGGACACAAAATTAATTCCCTATACATTGAACCCAAAATATCACAACAGCACAATTTCTGATCACTCCCCATTAACGTTTTTTTAAAGACTCGAAGGAATGCCTAACAATAAATCGTTTTGGTGGTTTAATCCTCAAATCCTAAATGATCCACAAGGTGGTATATATTTAAAACAACAGATGGAACTTTTTTTCAAGACTAATGATACCCCAGAGATTTCACCAACCTTACTATGGGAATCTTTTAAAGCATTTATCAGAGGATTTATAATCTCATATCAAGCTTTTCTAAATAAAAAGAATAAGAATGAACAAAGGCAGTTAGAAGAACGAATTAGACAACTGGATTTAGACAACGCTAAAGAGCCAACTATAGATAAACATAATAAAATAACAATATTGAAATTTAAATTCAATAAAATATTATCAGCAAATGTTATAAGATTATTTCAAATTACAAAACAGGAAAATTTTGAATTTGGGGATAAACCGCACAAACTTTTGGCACGTCAATTGAAAAAACGGGAAAAAGATCATACGATTTTAAAGATTAAATCAGATAAAGGGGAATTGTTAACACTACCTAAGGATATTAACAAAAGATTTGCTCAATTTTATCAACATTTATATACATCTAAAGTGTTAGCAGATAGTACTAAAGTTATAGAGTTCTTGGATAATTGTAATCTCCCAAAACTTAATTGATCGAACAAGAGGAATTAGGAGCACAAATCTCAACTAAGGAAATAGAAGTAACAATAAATTCATTAAAGAATGGAAAAACACTAGGACCAGATGGATTTAGTAATGAATTTTATAAAAGAGTCTACGAGATAATTACACCACGGTTACATAAAATGTATACATATGCTTTTAAAGAACAAACACTTCCAGAAACATTAGCGGAATCAACAATTACACTTATACCTAAAAAAGATAAAGATTTAGAAGACCAGGGTTCTTACAGAGCTATTGCGCTGTTAAATACAGATAAAAAAATATTATCGAAAACATTAGGTAAATTAAGTAAATATGTTAGTAAATTAATAAATGCGGATCAAACGGGGTTTATACCCAAGAGATACTCATGCAATAATCTGAGACGTCTGTTTAATATAATGCATTCATATAAAACCGAAGAACAAGACTTATCAATTATTTCATTGGATGCAGAAAAAGCATTCGATCAAGTGGAATGGGACTACCTTGTTAAAGTATTGCAAAAATTTCAAATGGGAGAGAATTTTATCTCATGGGTAAAACTATTATATGACAGGCCTACTGCCAGAATATTAACTAATAATATGTTGTCCCCGAAATTTCAATTATCAAGGGGAAATAGACAGGGATGTTCACTATCACCTCTGCTATTTGCTCTTGTAATAGAACCTTTAGCGGAAATCATTAGAATGCATCCGAATATCCATGGTTATAATACAAAATACTCAAATAATAAAATATCATTATATGCAGATGATGTACTACTATATATCACAAAATCACAAATCAGTATACCAAATATATTAAATCTAATAGAGGAATTTGAATCCTTTTCAGGATATAGAATAAATTGGAATAAAAGTGAAATTATGACGATAAAACCTCAAGACTCAACACACCTGTTAAAATTCCCTTTTAAAATTGATTCCGCTAATGTTTCAGGGGGAGATCAATAATATGCCAATTACGCTGGTAAACATATATGCGCCCAACTTTGATAACCCTCAATTTTTTAATAAAATTCTGAATATAATTGCAGAATCTAATTATCAAAATGTTATAATCGGAGGAGATTTTAATTGTGTTTTAGATCCTTATTTAGATAAATCGATGCAAAAACAAAAAGGTCAGACGAAATCTAAAACCAGTGAACTCTTACACACATATATGGAAAACACAAATATAACAGATGTATGGAGGATTGCAAACCCGACGGGAAGGGATTACTCGTTTTATTCAATGGTGCATAAAACATATTCACGGATAGACTATTTTCTTGTGGATACAAAATTAATTTCGCAATCTCTGAATCCTAAATATCATATTAATGCGATCTCAGATCATTCTCCGTTAACTTTTGTTCTAAAACTAGAAGGAATGTCTATGAATAAACCGTTCTGGAGGTTTAACTCACAAATTTTAAAAGACCCTCAAGGGAGTATCTATCTAAAAAAACAGATGGATCTATTTTTTGAGTTAAATGATACACCAGAGATATCCCCCACGTTATTATGGGAATCCTTCAAAGCATTTATAAGAGGAGTCATTATTTCATTTCAAGCTTATCAAAATAAAAAGAATAAGAATGAACAAAGACACTTAGAAGATCAAATAAAACAGTTAGATATAGATAATGCTAAAGACCCAACTATGGATAAACATAATAAAATACTACTACTGAAATTTCAGTTAAATAAATTACTGTCAGAGAAAGTTATAACATTATTTCAAATCACAAAACAAGAACACTTCGAATTCGGGGACAAACCCCACAAACTTCTAGCACGACAACTTAAAAAACGGGAAAAAGAGAATGCAATATTAAAGATTAAATCAGATAGAGGGGAAGTATTAACACTACCCAAGGATATTAATAAAAGATTTGCTCAATTTTACCAGAATCTATACACATCTAAAACGTCAATAGACAATAATAAAATCTCAGAATTTTTAGATAATTGTAATCTACCACAATTAGAACGCAGGGAACAAGAGGAACTGGGAGCACAAATTACTTCTAAGGAGATAGAAGACACAATAAAAACACTAAAAAATGGAAAAACACCAGGACCAGACGGATTCAGTAATGAATTTTATAAATCTTTTTATGATATAGTTACTCCACGATTACAAAAAATGTATACATATGCTTATAAAGAGCAAAACCTACCTGAAACACTAGCGGAATCAACGATCATATTAATACTTAAAAAAGATAAAAATATAGAAGAACCAGGATCATATAGAGCTATTGCTTTGTTAAATACGGATCAGAAAATAATAGCAAAAACATTAGCCAATAGATTAAGCAAGTATGTTAGTAGACTAATACATGAGGATCAAACAGGATTTATACCTAAGAGACACTCATTTAATAATTTGAGACGTTTGCTTAACATAATGCATTCACATAAATCTGATGACCAAGAGTTAGCTATCATCTCACTGGACGCAGAAAAAGCGTTTGATCAAGTAGAATGGGACTATATGATCAAAGTATTGCAAAAATTCCAATTGGGAGAAAACTTTATTGCATGGATAAAACTACTATATAACAAACCTACGGCTAGAATACTAACTAATAATATATTATCTTCAAAATTCGAATTATCTAGGGGCAACAGACAAGGATGTTCACTATCACCGCTGTTATTTGCTTTGGTAATTGAACCCCTTGCTGAAAAAATAAGAACACACTCGAATATTCACGGTTATAACACAAAATATTCAAACAACAAACTATCCCTATATGCTGATGATGTACTACTGTACATCACAAAACCACAAATTAGTATACCAAATATATTAAACTTAATTGAGGACTTTGGATCCTTTTCAGGATATAGAATAAATTGGAACAAAAGTGAAATTATGTCGATTAAACCAAAAGACTCAACACATCTCAGGAAATTCCCTTTTAAAATAGCTATGGAAAAATTCAAATATTTAGGAATTGAGATTACTAGAAATTACCATGATATGTTTAAAGCTAATTATAATCCCCTACTTAAGAAATTAAATAATCTGATTAAATTTTGGAAAACACTTCCGATGTCCTTAATAGGTAGGATAAATGCTATAAAAATGATTTTCTTACCACAAATCCTTTACCTATTTCAATCAATACCTATATATCTCCCAAAAAAGTTTTTCAAAAAACTGGACTCAGACATTACAAATTTTATATGGGATTACAAATCCCACAGAATACAAAGAACACACCTTAACAAACGAAAAGAGTTGGGGGGTCTAGCGCTCCCTAACTTTATGTATTATAACTGGGCAGTAAATATTAAAAATATGATTCACCTGCTGGACAATTCTGCCCAGCAGGTGGACTGGATTATAATGGAAAAAGGGGATTGCTCCCCGAATAATATAGGAGCGATTATTCTCTCTCCAATAAATTTGAATAATAAAAATTATAATAAAAATCCAATTATATATAGCACTATTAGAACATGGAAGCAAATAAAACAGAATCTAAAATTAAGAAACCTATCTCTCTTAATACCAATAGTCAATAACCCATCGTTTAAACCTTCAATCATAGATAAAGCATTTATACAATGGGAAAGAATGGGAATTAAAACGCTCGAAGATCTGTATGAATTAGAAAAATTACTATCATTCCAACAACTACAACTGAAATATAATTTGAAAAATAATCAATATTTTAAATATCTACAAATCTGTGACTATTTGAAAACACACACAAAAGATTATTATAATATGCCTTCCGACTTACTAGATGAAGCAATGAAGACAAAGGCGGAATCAGTTAATTTAATATCATACTTATATAATATCATCTTAAATATAGAAATACCCACAACAGATGGAATTAGAAGAGATTGGGAACAAGATCTAGGTATAAAAATTTCAAAAGAGAGTTGGGATAATCATTTATTACAGGTGCATAAATGCTCGATCAACGTACGACATACGCTTATCCAATTTAAAACATTACATAGATTATATTATTCAAAAACCAAACTAAATAAAATCTTTCCTAACGTCTCACCAATCTGTGATAAATGTATATGTCAAGAAGCTACCATAGCACATTCTTTTGTTTTTTGTACAAAAATCCAAAAATTCTGGTTTGAAATATTTGATATTTTTTCAAAATTAATCAAAATAAAACTGGTACCAAAACCAGAATGGATTATTTTTGGAATATCGGAAGGTATTCCTGAATTAAACGTGTATCAGAAGAATTTACTCAATTATGGGCTAATAATGGGAAAAAAGCTTATACTTAAATTCTGGAAAAATGCGCCCACACCAACAATAAAAATGTGGACATCAAATATGTTGGAAACATTACATCTGGAAGAGATGAGATTCCTCCTAGTAGGCAAAGTAGATCAATTTCAAAAGACGTGGTCTACGTTTTTGGACCTATTACAAGCATGAGGTGCAATAGTAATTTAGAAAAACAAATAAATAAATAAAAGGTATCTGGACCTGGTAATGGGAGGTAAAAAAAAACAGACTTGGTTGGTAGTTCCTTCTCTATGAAGTATGGTATAAGAGTTATAATAGAGCGATTGTTCCTTCTTTCTTTCTCTTTTTTTTTCTAGGGTCTATTTTCTAACTTTACTTCCTTCTCTAACTTCTTTTCTAAGGGGCTTTCTTTTCCCAACACTCTTTTGCACTTCACAACCTTTGTGCACTTTCTCCACTTTTCTTACTTCTTTCTTTTTCTTTCTTAAAGTTTAAAAAAGTGAAGCGGTACAAAAAATGTATTAATATATACGTGTTGTACATTACTGTAATCTACCGTACTTCTAAAAAAATAAATAAAAAAAAAATAAAAAAAAATAAAAAAAATAAAAATAAAAAAATAAAATAAAATTGATTCAGAAAAATTCAAATATTTGGGAATAGAAATTACTAGAAAATATAAATCTTTATTTAATGCAAACTATATGCCTTTACTCAATAAACTAAACACACTGATTAAATTTTGGAAAACTCTTCCGATGTCTCTAATAGGCCGAATAAATGCTATAAAAATGATCTTTCTACCACCAATTTTATATCTATTCCAATCAATATAATTACCCAAATTTTTTTTTTTTAAACTGGATGACGATATCACAAATTTTATATGGGGCTATAAATCCCATAGAATTCAAAGAAGACATTTGGGCAAACCTAAAGAATTTGGTGGATTAACACTCCCTAATTTGTTGTATTATTATTGGGCAGCAAATGTCAAAAATATGATTCACCTGTTGGACAACTCGGCCCAGCAGGTGGATTGGATAGTAATGGAGAGAGAGGATTGTTCCCCTTTTAATATAGGAGCGATCCTTCTCTCACTAACAAAATTGAATAATACAATATATATAGTAAAAATCCAATTATTCATAGTACAATTAGAATTTCGAAACAAATAAAATTAACTTTAAAATTAAGAAACCTATCGCTTCTCTCACCTATAGTTAATAATCCGTCGTTTAAACCATCTATTATAGATAAATCATTTACATACTGGGACAGAATAGGAATTAAAAAGTTTGGAGACATGTATGATAATGGAAATTTTTTATCATTTCACCAACTACAACTTAAATACAATTTGAGAAGTAATCAATATTTTAAATATTTTCAAATCCGTGACTATTTGAAAAAATATACACAAGAATATCAAAATATATTTCCAGACCTATTACACGATGCTATGAATATAAAGGCGGAATCAACTAACTTAATATCATATTTGTATAATATCATCCTAAATATAGAAATACCATCATCTGATAGAATTAGCAGAGATTGGGAACAAGAACTAGCTATAAAAACCTCGAAAGAGAGTTGGGATAAACACTTGCTATATGTGCACAAATGCTCGATTAATGTAAGATACATTCTAATTCAATTTAAAACTTTACATAGACTATACTACTCAAAAGCTAAAATAAGTAAATTTTATCCAAATGCCTCTTCCATCTGTGATAAATGTCTAACCCAAGAAGCAACTATAGCACATTCTTTTGTTTTTTGTATAAAAATTCAAAATTTTGGAATGAAATCTTTGAAATGTTTACGAAATTATTTAAACTAAAACTGAAACCGAATGCAGAACTGATTATTTTTGGAACAATGGAAGCCAGCTTTGAGCTGACCATTTCAAAAGAGCTTCCTTAATTACGGCTTAATAATGGCAAAAAAACTTATACTGAAATTCTGGAAAAACGCTCCCACACCAACGATAAAAATGTGGATTTCTAATATGTCCGAACTTACACCTGGAAGATATGAGATTCCTCTTAGCAGGCAAATCAGACCATTTCCAAAAGATTTGTTCTCCATTTATCGACTTATTACAAACACAGGGTGCAACAAAACATTGAAAATAAATGGTTTCAGGACCTGGTGAGGGGTGTGTAAAGATACGAAGTAGGTACATCCCTTTTATCTTGTCTTATCTTATCTTACTTTTTTTTACTTTCTTTTGCTTTTGTTTTCTGTTTAACTCTTTCTTGTGGTTTAGGTCCCTATGGGTTTCCCTGGACCACTCTTTCACTCACTCACTATCTTTGCTAAAGGCTCTGTTGGCGGTGAAGCGCGGCGTCGCCGGAAGAGGGGACCGCACGGCAACCACGAGAGCGCCGCACGGATGCTGCGCGGGGGCCAAGTACGGCTGGTTCCACGAGCTTGCGGTTTCGGCTGATGACGTCTTTCGGATCGCGGGGCTGTGGCGGCAGCCATGCCGCACATGTACCTCACTGTCGGCGGCTGTGGCGGCGGCCGTGCCGCACACGTACCTCACTGTCGGCGGCTGTGGCGGCGGCCGTGCCGCACACGTGCCTCACTGGCGGAGGCTCTGGCGGTGCAGGTTCGACTCACGGCGCTCGTACCGCAAGGCGGCGGCTGTGGCGGCGGCCGTGCCGCACTCGTGCCTCACTGGCGGCGGCTGTGCGGTAGGAACATATTTTTGGACAGTGTTGGTTTTTTTTTAGCACCATGCGGTGTTGGGAACAACGCCGCACGGCCCCGGCACTGTGCGTTTGACCGAGCCCGCGGTCTCTGGTGGCCCAGGAGCGGTAATTAGTTCCTGTTTCGCCGCCAATGACCGCAGACTCGTGAGACAGGCCTTTAACTCTCTCTATCTTTTTTCTCTTTAAAGTTTAAAATAAGAAGTGGTACAAGAAATGTATAATTTTATTTTTGCTTGATATCACTGCAATGTACAATACTTCTAATAAAAAAATAAAAAATAAATTAAAAAAAGGTTATTGTGCGAATATGCATAATCTGCATGCTCAACTCCAAGTTGATACACTATGGTGGTGGCATATGTTAATCACATGGGTGCAATTAAGTCAGTATCCTGTGATAGTTTACCTAACCTAATTTGGCGCTGATGTATTATCACGTAAATTGATGATAACACACAATCGATGTTGGATCACAAAGTATTTAATGACATTGTGCCTCGATGGACACCGAAGATCGATGTATTGGCATCCAGGCTCAATCACCAGTTGCAAAAATATGTGGCATGGCGGTGGCGATAGATGCATTCTCGCTACACTGGGGAGGAATGTTCTTTTATGTCTTTCCTCCATTTTGCCTCATCAGTCGGGTCTTGCAAAAATTTCAGCAAGATCCCGCTTCAGGCATTTTCGTAGTGCCTGACTGGCCTATGCAGCCATGGTTCCCGCTGATGTTGGAATGATAAAAGAACCTTATATGGGTATTTCTAAACACCAAAATTGCTGGTTCAGCCCGTGACTCGGGAAACCATCCTCGGCACGATAAAATTAATTCATTGACTTGCAGACTCTGAGAAGGCCGTTCCTGCGGCTCGGGTTGTCAGACCGAACCATGGACGTGCTCACTGCAGATTGCAGGGATAGCACCAAAAAAGCAGTACGTTTCCTCATCAGGAGATGGGAAGTGTTTTGTTTAAATGCTAATATTATATATAAAATGGCATGGATAACTGACGTCTTGGAGTTCATTTCAAATGGGTCTCTGACAATAAATTAAGTTACAGTGCCATTAACTGTGCCAAACGTGCCTTCTCATCATATTTGCTGCAGGGAGCGGGACACACTCTGTCGGGTCACACCCTCTGATATCCAGATTTATGAAGGATATCTTTTACACAATCTCTCCCAGGCCCAGGTACACGGAAGTATGGGGTATTAACATTGTGTTAACTCTACTTCGCCAGTGGGCTCCAGCTACATCCTTATCTTTGGCCCGGCTCTCGTATAAGGTAGTTATGCTCATAGCGCTGGTTCAGCGCAACGCGTCCAGTCTTTGCATAAGCTACGACTGAACAAAATGGTTATATCTACCAATAAATAACGTTCTATGTAAGTGAGTTATTAAACTAAGCAGACCGGGGGCGTTGGGTCTAAAGCTGGAATTCTGGCATAACCTGTAGACCATAGATTGTGTATTGTCACACATTTTCATCAACATTTTAAGGCTACTAAGAACCTTAGAGGCACTGAGCTGGCAATGTTCGATAGCCACAAAAAACCACACAAGGGTTTCAGTGCAGACCATCTCCAGATGGTTTAGATTTGTATTGGCTTGTGCAGGAGTAAGCTCTGACGTTTTAAATCTCACTCCACCAGGGCTGCGATAACATCAGAAGCAAGGTTCATGGAGGTTCTGCTGGACCACACCCTAGCGACAGTAGGATGGTCAAATGAGCGGACTTTCCAAACCATTTATAATAAACCGATTGCCAGGCCGGGTTCGTTTGCCAACACAAGTTTAAGTTCTATTCAATAATTTGCTTTGCAATTAACATCAGCATGTTTTAAATCTATGTCATGTCTGAATGCATTATTAATGTTCACTCATCTGTGGTCAACTGATGCAGTTGTGTTGTGTGGATTCGTGTTCATGGCATGAAACCACAGAGCTTTGAAATCTTCACGTAGTCACTCATGTGACTCCGAAGTAAAATAGTAAGATTAAACGAGAACTTACCAGTTTGAAGTTTGATCTTTATTTTATGAAGAGTTACGATGAAGGATTACGTGCCCTCCGCTCCCAACCCTCTTCTCATAAAGGTCATCTGGTAGTTCTAGTTCTCTCGAATCTTACTATATTCAGTTCAACAACTGTTATCTGTGATTTCACACCGCTGCTTTGAAGGTTGATGCGCATGCGGGCTGGCGGGCTTCTTCACGTAATCCCTCATCGTAACTCCTCATAAAATAAAGATCAAACTTCAAACTGGTACGTTCTCGTTTAATCTTACTATTAATGTGATAAGATAACTCGGACAAAGTAAACTAACACAATGTGAACCAACACCGTGGGATTTAGGAAAATTCACTTTTGATTCTAGGTGTTTCTCATTCCCTGTCCCACCACCACCGATTTACATAATATTGAACAGAATAAATAGAAAGTTGCAGCCATCATCAGTTTGGAAAGTTTAAGATGTTGCCTGTAACAGAATTATATTTGAAAGTATGATTCTGTTACCAACAAAAAGGTAAATTGATCAGAAGCAGAATTAATCTCTAATTAAACCTTTCCCTTGTGTCTCACGTGGGATACTATTGCATGATCAGTTACTGGTCTCATTGTTTTGTATCCAGTAAAAACAGATCAATACCACATGTAAGGTTTGGAATTGCAATCTAGAGATTAGAGAGATTAGAGATTCCTTTATTTGTCATTCAGACCTTTCGGTCTGAACGAAATTTCGTTGCCTGCAGTCATACATATAATAATAAATAACAAAACACACAATAAACACAAATTAACATCCACCACAGTGAGTTCACCAGGCACCTCCTCACTGTGATGGAGGCAAAAGTCTTAAAATCTCTGTCTCTTCCCGCTTTGTTCTCCCTCTGCGCTGAGGCGATCCAGGCTTCTGACACTCTGACCCCGCCGGGTGATGGTAAGTCAGTCCCGCGGCTGAATCCGTGCTCCATCCGCGACGGGCCGGTACAAACTCCGCGGCCCGGGGTGGTCGAAGCTGCCGAAGCTGCCGCCCTCCAGTCCAGCGGACGCAGCTGTAGTTGCGGGAGCCCCAGAAAAACAGGTCACCAACCTGTGACCTGCGCGCTCCCGAAGATGTCGTCCACTGGGCCAGCTGTGGCCGAGCCTCCGGGTTCAGGTCGCCACCAGTGTCCTCGGTCGCCACCGCCGGAACGCCACCGCAGCCCCGAAGCAGGCCAGCCCCGCGCTGGTAAGTCCTGGCTCTGCCTCCGGATCCTCGAGGTCGGTCGGTCAGTCGCAGTTGGAGTTGAAGGCCGCCAGCTCCGCCATTAGGCCTCGGCGGAGACGGAGGCAGAGAACGGGTATACGACAAGAAAAAGTCGCATTCCCCCGAAGGAAGAGACAAAAATCATGTTTCACCCCCCCACCCCACACATACACAACACAATAAACTAAAATTTAACTAAAACAGGACAAAAGAAAACAACAACAAAAAAGTAAAAACAGACGGACTGCAGGCGAGCCGCTGCTGTTCGACAGCGCCGCCACTTTCGAATAGATACACAACATCTATAAGCGGAAGAATATACATGGAGACTGGAATCTAATCAAACTGACACAGGCGAATGTACATGAAACAATTAACGCGGAAGAAGAAGCAAGAAGTTTGGGCTGAATGAATGCAAAGGACTGCGGCTGCTCTGCATGAAGAAAACCAACAATATAGGTGTAACAAAGTCATGATCAACAATCATGCTCGCACCAGTAGAATCATTTTATTGGTTGCTGTGTCAATTGGGGTGGGGGGATTCAACACCAAAGTGGAATCAAAGTATCTGCTTGTAGGTTATTGGAAAATTCAGGAACTAGTGATATTAGAGAGTTTTTTTTTTTAACAGAGAATTGATATTTTTTATAGACAATAATGGATACCCAGAAGAGTAACAGACTGGTAACCACGATGTAGATGGTTTACGCGTAAAATAATGGATACTGCTCCATAGATGCTGCTGCACCCACTGAGTTTCTCCAGCTCGTTTGTCTACCTTAGAAAAATGGATATCTGTGATTAAATTATGGGCTGGAATTTAATCCAGAGCGAAGTGGACTAAGTGTAGAATGCAGGGAAAATATAGATTATATCACATACTAGAAATTAATGGGAGAGATGCCGGGTATCTATTTGTAGCATAAAGGATAATTTGGATAATTAATTTGGACATATTTGTCCAATCGAACATAGGTGTCCGACAGTGTGTTACAGCTTCTCATCTCACCAACTGTTCTCGCGACTATTCTGGTTTTACCTCTCTGATTGCTTCAATCTTTGGAAAGGAAAACGATACTGCTGAGAGCAGATGTATGGATCAGATATCCCACCTTCTCTAGAAATAGAACTCCAAATAATCAGCCAAATATTCGGGAATAATACAAGTAGATTCATCAATTATTGCGGAAAATATAATCTCAATGTTAAAGTATCATTCATCAGTCAGATGAGGTTCTGTTTTGCAAATATTTTTTTGCTTAAAGTTAACCAGCAGATACAATTAGGTATGTTACAAAACTTACCTTCAGCGGCGCTGCAGTTCTGTTACTGCCCGTGTGTGCGACTTTGGTGCCTTTGTGAGGGGGGCGGGTTTAAAATGCGATTTTTCGGCAGGCTATTCAAATCGATGTCTATCAGGTAAATTAGCTGCTAAAGAAAAATCGCTTCGACTGCCGTTTTATTAAGTTTATTAAAATTAGTGCTGGATAATTAAATTGTTGGAGTAAAATTAAAATCATCTTCAAATGCCATCAACGCTGACAACGGGACGGATTTCACGCAAGGGAAGGGACAAGGCAAGGTACACTGTTTATTTTTTCATATAAACTTGCTTGTTAGGATGCCTTTAATAAAAATTTCTCCTTGCGAAAATGTGATTATTTAAATATACCAACCAGCAGTATTTTTCCTGCCGATATTGGGGTTTAATTCAGTGCAACCGCAGCGTTCCAAATCAGCGCATTCCACAAAAACCCACTCACAAGATGATTTAAATGGCCATTAATTTACAGGAATTATACACTAAATTCCTTCCATTTGGCCTATAAATTAATGACAATGAGATTTAAAAATAATGTTATATTGTGAATTCTTGTGTGAATGTTATTTGGACAATTTGGCTTTTAAAAAATGTTAACTTTTTCTTAAGAAATGGATAGATATTTAGATCTAGTAATTGAATTTTGTAATTAGCTACAATTGGGTAACTAACTGATTATATATTTTAATTTCAGGTCATCCAAGTAAGATTGTTCCATATTTGTTTCAGAATGCTTCAATCTATAATAACTGAAAATGTCATTAAGTTCTCTTAATTTTTAAGAAAATTATGGGCTTTTGACTCTCCTTGATCACAGCTTTTGTGTTAAGTCAATGGAAAAGCAATAGGGAACAAGATGCTAATTTCCGAGTATGAAAATGGCCATAACCTTTTTAATACTGAAGATATGAAAGTGAATTAGGTGTCAAATTAAACTTCTTTTTATGCTTTATCTGATGGGATAATTACAGACTTGATTTTTAAAATCTCAAAATTTTGTAACATTGCTAATACAATAAATGAATTTGAACCGAGTTCAAAATCATTTGGGAAAAAACTTAAAGCTTACTGTCTCATTTCATACAGAACCTTGTTGCCAATTTTGCATGCTAGATTGAAATTCTAGAATTCAACCATCAATGGGAAGTCCATTAAACTGAATTAAAATGTACACTTTGATATAATTTTTCATTTCCGTTTGCGTTTTGCACGTTTTTGGAGCGCCAAATTGACGTGTTTGGAATGAATCAATTCTGAAAGATATTTGCAAATCCTTAGTGTTGTGACGTCGGTGTTATGTTATAATGGTGTTATGTTAAAGGTTTGGTGGAAAATTGTGACAGGCTCAAGTAATGGCCCTTTATGCAATTCTGACATTCAGTTTCAATTGTAGAAAAACATCTGATGCTGTTTATTAGGTCTCAGAACTGTGATAATGGGTTTTATTATTGATATGTGGTCATTATTATTGTACATATCATTCACATTGTACTATTGTTCTTTGCACCATAGTTCTTTGTACAAGACAGTTGAAAATCCCCTTCCGGACCCGCTTAACTATCTGACTAAATACTCGTAATGATCTGAGGGAAGAGTGTTGAATATTTGGGAGCAAGAAAAGACCAGATGTTGAGAGAAATTCTATAATTCCTTTATAGAATGTTGCATTATCTTGAGCTATTGACATTGAAATCTCAGGCTATTGACATTTCTCAGTTTACTGGAGAGAATCCTGGGGGAAATTGTTATCTTTGTCTGGAATTATTTGTTTGGCAGTTGTTGAGTACTGGATTCAATGGAGTTACTTACTTACTTACTTTTTATTACAGACTGAAGGTCCAGATAAAAGACAAGACTTTACATAGAATAAATTGCATACAAAAGCACAATATATTACATACAAAAGGTTTACGATCAAGAATTTAAAAAATCAGTGTCGTACAATGAGACAACTATACCAATGTCTCCACAGCTGGGATTGGTAGCGTGTAGTGCTAAACCTTATGTTTGATAAGGCCAAGATGATTTCATTTTCAGTGTCATTAATCCTGCAAATAACCGGAAGTGGCGGCAGCTCCCTAGCTCATGACCTGAACTCTTTCTACGCACGTTTCGAAATGGGCAACATCACCCCTAACTTGGCAGCAAACGACAACACCGCAAATGTGCTGGCTAGCGAGGCTGGAGGGAGGTCCTCCGCTGGGGATGGATACATATTCTCGTTGTTCGAGCACGATGTGAGGAGGGCTCTGACGTGTGAACACGAGGTAAGCTGTAGGCCCAGATGGCAAATATGCGTGAGTACTTAAGTCTTGTGCTACTCAGCTAGCTCCGGTTCTCATTACAATATTTAACCTCTCCCTGGCCAAGTCCGTGGTCCCTGCCTGCTTAAAAAAAGATCCATCATTGTACCTGTACCAAAGAATGCCTCCTCAGCTTGCTTGAATGACTACCGACCAGTGGCCCTCACCTCTGTAGTCATGAATTGCTTTGAGAGGCTGATCAAGAACCACATCTGCGCCTTCATCCCTCGCAACATGGACCTGCTACAGTTCGCATACTGTCAGAACAGATCCACGGATGATGCCGTCTCCCAGGTTCTGCACACAGCTCTCACTCACCTTGACAGCCAAAAAGGGGGCTATGTGATGATGCTGTTCATTGACTACAGTTCAGCCTTCAACACGATAGTCCCCACCAGACTGGCTGAGAAGCTGCTGGAACTGGGACTTAACACTTCCCTGTGTGCCTGGGTCCTGGACTTTCTCACCGCCAGGCCCCAGGTTGTCATGATGGGAGGAAATACATCACAAACCGTCACCCTGAGCACAGGATCCCCCCAGGGTTGTGTCCTTAGCCCCCTACTGTACTCCCTGTACACACATGACTGTGTGGCTAGGTTCAGTTCCAACTCTATAATCAAGTTTGCTGATGACACTGTGGTGGTGGGCCTGATCACCGAAGATAAAGGCTGATCTGGCACTCTGGTGTCAGGACAACAGCCTCCTCTTGAATGTCAAAAACACTAAGGAGCTGATCATGGACTTCAGGAAGTCACAACATCCGAGGACGTACACGCCACTGAAGATAAATGGGGATACTGTGGATAGGGTGAGCTGCTTTAAGTACCTGGGAGTCCACATCACTGAGGATCTGACATGGACATCACATGCTGCTGCACTGGGGAGTAAGGCAAGGCAGAGCCTTTACCACCTCAGGCAGCTGAGGAAATTCAGAGTCTCTCTGAGGATCCTCCAGTGCTTCTACTCAGCGGCTGTGGAAAGCAATATGTCCGGAAACATCACAATCTGGTTGGGGACAAGACAGGAAAAGAAGGCTCTGCAGAGAGTATTGCGTTTGGCCGAATGCACTATGGGAACTACACTCGCCCCTCTGCAGGAACTATACATCAGAAGGTGCAGATCCAGAGCCAACTACATTAAGGGGGCCCCCTTCCACCCCAGCAATGTATTGTTCCAGCTGCTACGGTCAGGCAAACGCCTCCGCTGTCATGCTGTGAAAACAGAGAGGATGAGACGGAGTTGCTTCCCACAGGCCATTCGGACTGTAAACTCTTATCTCACCAGGGACTAACTTACTGCACCAAACTACTGTTGTGTTGTGTCTTTTTAAAATAGCTGTTTTTCTCTCACCAATATGTAATTACTTTCTGTTCTATTCTGTTTATAGTTTTTTGCACATTCCGCAGGCATTGCCACTTTTCATTTCACTGCACATCTCGTATGCGTATGTGACAAATAAACTTGACTTGACTTGACTTGACTTGAAATTAATACATAAGATTTTTTAAGACAGTTTGTAAAGTGTTAACTCCTGCAGCCACAAACATTTCACTTGCACTACACCATCTCTTGGCATCATGATAAGCTACTTTTTGTCTCTGTACGCATGCTTTTCCGTAGTTCCACCACAGGTGTGCAGTGTAGAGTAGTGTACAAAATGCTGTGAACATAGACAACTTCACACCATCTGCACATGCACTAAACTTGCACAAGAGAATCTTTGCTTGTGCATATATCATACGGCATTGCCTATAAATAACTTATCACCTGTCATTTGTTCTGTAATAAAATGTCCATGATTTTTTACCTTATTACAGACCCTAAGATTATTATCAGACAATTTAAAATCAGGACATTTTAGACATTTATCCTCTTTGGTTCTACAGATCATAACAGCACTCTTACCAGCATTATATTTGATATCATGTTCCACATCTCACACAGAACATATAGTAAGGAGCTGCTGGAGACCAGCGCTAGACTAAAGACCACAAGATCATCTTCATACATAATATGGGTCATTAAAATATTACCAATCATGCACCCAGTATTACAGGCTTTCAATTGCTTGGACAGATCATCAATATAGAGATTAAAAAGCACTGGGGACAAAATTCCCCCTTGTCTGACACCATTGCTAACCCCAAATGGGGCTGAGACCCTATTGCCCCAGTTTACTTGCAGAGTCTGGTGGGCATACCAGTAAGCCAGAATTCTCACAAAGTATTTAGGCACCCCTCTTTAACTCAATTTAACAAACAACTTTATATGTTTAATACGATCAAAGGTTTTGGAAGCATCAATAACGCACAGAAGAATTTATGTTTTACATCGATATTTGTTTACATTTTCCTTTAAGGCATATATACGTAAGTCAGTGCCATGTTCAGCTCTAAAACCAAACTGGTTATCTGTGAAGTTAACAAACTAATTTAATCTATCCAGCAGAATTATTTCTAGAACTTTTGACAGTATGCTGGCTAAAGCTATTGGCCTGTAATTATTTAGGCTGCCTACTTTACCAGCTTTGTCCTTTATGACTGTCACTAACAGAACAGACAACATTGAGTCTGGTAACAAGCCATGAATCATAAAGCCAGTAAAACAAATAGCAAGGAGAGGAGCTATCCTCTTACTGGCATATTTAAGATATATGATCTAAGCCACTTGCTTTGTTGTCGGGCAGCTTCTTCATAGCTTGATACACCTCATGTGACATAATCACCATTGATTGAATAATTACTCTGAATATTGTCCACCTTGTACACATCACTTTGGACACAGCTGAATAGAGTACTATAATGCTGTTGCCATAACTCCGCGATATTAGCTGTTCTGGAGATTCCATCTACAGTGCATGGTAGAGATGTTTTGCAGTCGTTAAGAACTCACTTTTTTCTAAAAATCAGTAGCATTGTTACCTAGCAGCTTCTTAGCATTGGAATCAGCTCTCACGGCTTATTAATTTTTACAGATGAAACAAACAACATACTTATATCTTGCATTAGTGAGCTTCTTGTACTCAAGCACAGGCCCTTGTCTGGGTCTACCTGCCATAGCCCGTGAGTTAGTGGATTCACGGGCTTCAGATTGATAGTCAGGTACATACATATTACAGCCAGGCCTGATGTTATATGTCTTATTTTTATGCTTGCAGTAGGGCGTACTGCCTACATATAAAGGGCTTACTATATCATTATACATGGAGCAGGGGGAGTCCACAACTGACATTGGCATGGGAATAGTCAGAGGTAGGATATCAGGGGGTGTGTCTATTCTATGGAACAAGAAGCTTGACTCATCAATAAATGTTGTTGGACTTAATGCTGACTAGTGTATTGCAATACAGTTTGCTCACAACGACAATAAATTTGTTATCCTAAATGTGTATAAACCCTATGAATGCCATCAGAATGCGGATGCATACTGTATTTGAATCGGCTTGCTTTCATCTATTCCTACATTCAAAACAATAATTATTCTAGTGTATATGTCATTGGGGGTATGAATGCAGATATCTCAGACAGGAACTCATTTTTTACCAATCATATGGCTCAGTTCTGTCAAGGTAATAATTTTATATTGTCAAGCAAAGTGCTTTTACCTACAGATAGTTATACTTGTATTAGTGAGGCCTGGCACACTACATCATGACTGGACCATTGTATTAGTACTGACCTCCTCATCATTGAAGTGATTGTTTGGAGGTATTGCCTCAAAAAGGAAGACAGCATCATCAGGGACCGCCACCACACTAGCCATGCTCTCATGCCACTCCTACCATTGTGAGGAAGGTAGGCCTGAAAAATGTAATGTTAGGTTCAGGAGCAGCTTCTTCCCAACAACCAACAGGATGTTGAACAGCATGAACTCCATCCTAATTCTGAATTACAAACAACCTTGATTACATTAGGGACATGGGGATTTGTTTTCATCTTTGAACCATATGGTTTGTTTTTATATATTGAGATTCTTTTTGTTGTTCCTTATGGTATATGCTGAGTACTATGTTTAAATATCTGACAGCCTATGGTTTTGGAGGCAAGATATTAGCAAGGATGAAAGGTTGGCTGAATGGCAGAAGACAAAGAGTAGGAATAAAGAGGGCTTTTTCTGGTTGGCTGCCGGTGACTAGCGGTGTTCCCCAGGGGTCAGTGTTGGATCCACTACACTTTGTATATTAATGATTTGGATGATGGAATTAATAGCTTTGCATCCAAGTTTGCAGATGATATGGAGATATGTGGAGGGCCAGCTGGTGTAGATGAAACAGGGAGTCTGCAGAAGGACTTGGACAGGTTGGGAGAGGGTTGGAAGAAGTGGCAGATGGAATATACTTTATCAAAATGTGCGATCATGCAGTTTGTTAGTCGGAATAAAGGCATAGACTATTTTCCTAGTGGGGAGAAGATTCAGAAATCAGAAATGCAAAGAGACTTGGGATTGCTGGTGCAGGATATCCAGAAAGCTGATTTGTAGGTGCATTATTGAGGTCAAATTGAGTTGAAGAATTCAGCATTGTTCTATTCAGTATGGTGATGAATCACTGGAATCCTATACCCTGGCAGCATGTGGAGACGAGGTATTTAAAGAGGAGGTAGATCATTTTTTTTGAAAGTCTGCAGAATTTTCTGTTGTTAACTGGCATAGATCGAGGCCTGGTGCAGATTATCTACAATCACACTGAATGGTGGGACAAGCCTGAAGGGCCGAGAAGCTTCTACTGCTCCTGTTTTCTTGTTCTTGGTAATCCAAAAGTTACTTACTGTAATATGGAAGGAGGCCATGCAGCCCATATGTTTCTTGTCAGCTACCCGGTGAGCAGTCCAACCTGTCTCATCTCCCTATCTTTAGTTCCCTCTGGTCCTGCAACGTGGCTGTCTCACGTCCTTTGATTCTCTGCCACCCATGTGCACTAAGGGATCATTTACAACAGTCAATTGACTATCAACGTATCTTTGGAATGTTGCCGGGATTCAAAGTGCACGAGAAACCCACAGGGTTACAGTGAGAACGTGCAGACTCCACAAAAACATTACCGCCGGTTAGAATGGAACTAAGGTTCTTGGGGCCTTGAAGCAGCACTATCTGTTGTGTTACTGTTTCATCTCATCAATGAAGACTGGAAAAAAAAAATTGTTAGGAAAACAATCAAGCTGGGAAATAAGTTGATCATTTCCATAATATTATTTGTTGGATTGTATTTTGAAAACCCAATTGGAATACTAGTATTCTTCATGAATTGAAATTTCCTGTTTGTTTTACATATAAATGCTTTCTACAAAAATGTAGATGGGCTGATGATTTGCAGATGGCACAAACATTGTTGGAGTTGTGAATTCGTGAGGAAGGTTGTCAAGAGATAAGTGGGAAGTAGGGAAATGGCAGATTGAGTTTTTACCATAAAAATGCACTCTGGGAGGTCAACTGTCATGGGGAAAGTATCACGTAAATGACAGGCTCCTGAAGAGCATTGTTGTAAAGAATAGTCTTGGGGTTGATGTCCATAGTTCCCAGAAAATGGCAACACATGTAGAGAGAGTGACATACAGAAGTCACACAGCATAAGTTCATAAGTGATAGAAACAGAATCAGGCTATTCAGCTCGTCAAGTCTACTCCGCCATTCAATCATGGCTGATCTATCTTACCCTCTCAACCCCATTCTCCTGCCTTCTCCCCATAACCCGTAACACCCGGTACTAATCAAGAATCTATCTATCTCTGCATTGGAAATATCTATTGACGACCTCCACAGTCTTCTGTTGCAATGAATTCCACAGATTCACCACCCTCTGGCTAAAGAAATTCTTCCTCATCTCCTTCCTGAACGAACGTCCTTTTATTCTGAGGCTGTAACCACTGGTCTTAGACTCTCCCACTAGTGGAAACATCCTCTCCACATCCACTCTATCAGCCCTTTCACTATTCAGTACATTTCAATGATGTTCATCCTCATCCTTCTTGTGGCTAAAGGGATCAGAGGGTATGGAGAGAAGGCAGGTACGGGATACTGAGTTGGATGATCAGCCATGATCATATTGAATGGCGGTGCAGGCTCGAAGGGCCGAATGGCCTACTCCTGCACCTAATTTCTATGTTTCTATGTTTCTATGTTTCTAAACAGTAGAGGCCCAGAGCCTTTAAACCCTCATCATATGTTAACCCATTCATTGTATAAATATATACACACATGAATAAATAAACTGATAAAGTGTAAATAAACAGATTATGGGCTATTAATGTTCAGTGTTTTGTCCAAGCCGAGTTTAATAGCCTGATGGCTGTGGGGAAGTAGCTATTCCTGGACCTGGTCGTTGCAGTCTTCAGGCTCCTGGACCTTCTACCTGAAGGTAGTGGGGAGATGAGTGTATGGCCTGGATGGTGTGGGTCCTTGATGATGCTGCCAGCCTTTTTGAGGCAGCGACTGTGATAGATCCCCTCGATGGAAGGGAGGTCAGAGCCGATGATGGACTGGGCAGTGATTAATACTCTTTGTAGTCTATTCCGCTCCAGGGCACTCAAGTTGCCGAACCAAGCCACGATGCAACCGGTCAGCATGCTCTCTACTGTGCACCTGTAGAAGTTAGAGAGAGTCCTCCTTGACATACCGACTCTCCGTAATCTTCTCAGGAAGTAGAGGCGCTGATGTGCTTTCTTTATGATTGCATCAGTGTTCTCGGACCAGGAAAGATCTTCAGAGATATGCACGCCCAGGAATTTGAAGCTCTTGACCTTTTCCACCATCGACCCCTTGATATAAACAGGACTGTGGGTCCCCATCCTAACCCTTCCAAAGTCCACAATCAGTTCCTTGGTTTTACTGGTGTTGAGGGCCAGGTTATTGTGCTGGCACCATTTGGTCAATCGGTCGATATCACTTCTGTACTCTGACTCGTCCCCATCAGTGATACGTCACACAACAGTGGTATCGTCAGCGAACTTGATGACGGAGTTCGCACTAAGACCGGCTACGCAGTCATGAGTAGAGTGCGAGTACAGCAGGGGGGCCAAGCACGCAGCCTTGAGGTGCTTCCGTGCTGATTGTTATCGAGGCTGACACATTTCCAACAATACGAACTGACTGTGGTCTGTGAATGAGGAAGTCGAGGATCCAATTGCAGAGGGATGCGCAGAGACCCAGTTCTGCGAGCTTGGTAACCAGCTTGGAGGTTGAGAAGGAAAATAGCCTGTAGTATAAATAACAAACATTCTTTTAAACTTACAATATTTGTACAGTATGGCTTACTTCCAAGAAGCAGAAGGAATCTGGCTAGTTCTCTGCTAAAGCGGTGTCTCAACAACATACAGCAAGCAGTTGATGACATGTTAAAATACTTAAAGTGTTACCAATCAAAGTTGCATGGATTACATCCATCTTTTAATAATCAGCAGAGACATAATAAGAGAATGGATTGTGCATAAATATATACCCCCCCCCCCCCCCCCCCTCCAAGCACCTTACCACAAAGTCTGCCAGCTGGTTCTACACCTGTTTCTCTGATATATGACAATCTCCTCAATCTTGTCTGATCTGGGGTAGGGTGTGTGCCAGTCACCATATCTTCTACCACACCTGACATTGGTCTGGTGTGAGCTTCATCTTTGCTGCATCTCTGAGCTGGAGCACAGCGGGTCTCCGGCCTCCCTGTGGCTTATCAAATTTTGGCCATTTCCATTTGCTTTCCTGGACATTTTATCACTTTAAATCCAATTCCATGGACCACACCCATGAGCTATCTGACTGAAGTGATTGTTGGCATTGGACCAATCTTCATCATTCCATTATTACCAATATTATGCTACACCTTCACCTCTCGTACTCGCTGAACTGCACTACTTCCAGGAATGGCTAATATGTTATACCATCATGGTGAATTTCATACAATAGCCCTGCTTTTGGGTTCTCCAACTTCAAAGAGCATAACCCACATCTCCAGTGGAGTTGTGTGTCTATAAATAAAGCACATTTTTTGGTCGTAACTGCATGGCCTTGTGACTGTTGCCATGTTTGGGGTTGACACTGTACCTTGCTCCAGCGTCATATTGAAATATTATAGACGCTCCTTGCATAACCA
>CM075978.1:103389757-103485473 GCA_038087875.1 Malacoraja senta
AGGACATTAGCTTGGAGGATGTGGAATTGGTATGGGTAGAGCTGCGAAACACTAAGGGGCAGAAAACGCTGGTGGGTGTTGTGTACAGGCCATCTAGCAGTAGTAGTGAAGATGGGGATGGCATCAAACAGGAAATTAGAAATGCGTGCAACAAAGGCAAAACAGTTATAATGGGTGACTTCAATCTACATATAGATTGGGTGAATCAAATTGGCAGGGGTGCTGAGGAAGAGGATTTCTTGGAATGTATGCGGGATAGTTATCTAAACCAACATGTAGAGGAACCAACGAGAGAGCAGGCTATTCTAGACTGGGTATTGAGTAATGAGGAAGAGTTAGTTAGCAGTCTTGTTGTGCGTGCCACCTTGGGCAAGAGTGACCATAATATGGTTGAGTTCTTCATTAGGATGGAGAGTGACATTGTTAATTCAGAAACAACGGTTCTGAACTTAAAGAAAGGTAACTTTGAGGGTATGAGACGTGAATTGGCCAAGATTGACTGGCAATTAGTTCTAAAAGGGTTGACGGTGGATATGCAATGGAAGGCATTTAAAGACTGCATGGATAAACCACAAAAATTGTTCATCCCAGTTTGGCAAAAGAATAAATCAGGGAAGGTAGTGCATCCGTGGATAACAAGGGATATCAGGGATAGTATCAAAGCAAAAGATGATGCGTACAAATTAGCCAGAAAAAGCAGCATACCAGAGGACTGGGAGTAATTCAGAGACCAGCAGAGGAGGACAAAGGGCTTAATTAGGAAAGGGAAAATAGATTATGAAAGAAAACTGGCAGGGAACATGAAAACTGACTGCAAAGGTTTTTATAGATATGTGAAGAGAAAGTGATTAGTTAAAACAAATGTAGGTCCCTTGCAGTCAGAAACAGGTGAATTGATCATGGGGAACAAGGATATGGCGGACCAATTGAATAACTACTTTGGTTCCGTCTTCACTAAGGAAGACATAAATAATCTGCCGGAAATAGCAGGGGACCGGGGGTCAAAGGAGATGGAGGAACTGAGTGAAATCCAGGTTAGTCGGGAAGTGGTGTTGGGTAAATTGAATGGATTAAAGGCCGATAAATCACCAGGGCCAGATAGGCTGCATCCCAGAGCACTTAAGGAAGTAGCTCCAGAAATAGTGGATGCATTAGTGATAATTTTTCAAAACTCTTTAGATTCTGGAGTAGTTCCTGAGGATTGGAGGGTAGCAAACGTAACCCCACTTTTTAAGAAGGGAGGGAGAGAGAAAACGGGGAATTACAGACCAGTTAGTCTGACATCGGTAGTGGGGAAACTGCTAGAGTCAGTTATTAAAGATGGGATAGCAGCACATTTGGAAAGTGGTGAAATCATTGGACAAAGTCAGCATGGATTTACGAAAGGTAAATCGTGTCTGACGAATCTTATGGAATTTTTCGAGGATGTAACTAGTAGAGTGGTTAGGGGAGAACCAGTGGATGTGTTGTATCTGGACTTTCAGAAGGCTTTCGACAAGGTACCACAAACTTAAAGCACACGGTATTGGGGGTTCAGTATTGATGTGGATAGAGAACTGGCTGGCAAACAGGAAGCAAAGAGTAGGAGTAAACGGGTCCTTTTCACAATGGCAGGCAGTGACTAGTGGGGTACCGCAAGGCAGTGCTGGGACCCCAGCTATTTACAATTTATATTAATGAACTGGATGAGGGAATTGAAGGCAACATCTCCAAGTTTGCGGATGACACTAAGCTGGGGGGCAGTGTTAGCTGTGAGGAGGATGCTAGGAGACTGCAAGGTGACTTGGATAGGCTGGGTGAGTGGGCAAATGTTTGGCAGATGCAGTATAATGTGGATAAATGTGAGGTTATCCACTTTGGTGGCAAAAACAGGAAAGCAGACTATTATCTAAATGGTGGCCGATTAGGAAATGTGGAGATGCAGCGAGACCTGGGTGTCATGTTACACCAGTCATTGAAAGTAGGCATGCAGGTGCAGCAGGCAGTGAAGAAAGCGAAAGGTATGTTAGCTTTCATAGCAAAAGGATTTGAGTATAGGAGCAGGGAGATTCTACTGCAGTTGTACAGGGCCTTGGTGAGACCACACCTGGAGTATTGCATACAGTTTTGGTCTCCAAATCTGAGGAAGGATATTATAGCCATAGAGGAGTGCAGAGAGGTTCACCAGACTGATTCGATTCCTGGGATGTCAGGACTTTCATATGAAGAAAGACTGGATAGACTTGGCTTATACTCGCTAGAATTAGGAGATTGAGAGGGGATCTTATAGAAACGTACAATATTCTTATGGGGTTGGACAGGCTAGATGCAGGAAGATTGTTCCCGATGTTGGGGAAGTCCAGGACAAGGGGGTCACAGCTTAAAGATAAGGGGAAATCCTTTAAGACCCGAGATGAGGAAAAACTTTTTCACACAGAGAGTGGTGAATCTCTGGAACTCTCTGCCACAGAGGGTAGTTGAGGCCAGTTCATTGGCTATATTTAAGAGGGAGTTAGATGTGGCCCTTGTGGCTAAAGGGATCAGGGGGTATGGAGAGAAGGCAGGTACGGGATACTGAGTTGGATGATCAGCCATGATCATATTGAATGGCGGTGCAGGCTCGAAGGGCCAAATGGCCTACTCCTGCACCTATTTTCTATGTATCTATGTACCCCACCCTCCCCCCTCACCCACTCTCCCTCACCCACCCTCCCTCTTCTCCCCTCCACCCCTCTCCCTCTGTCTCTTGCCCTTCTGTCTCTGCCCCTTTCTCTTTGTCTCTCTCCATTCTCTCTCTGCTCTCACTCTCTACCCCCTCTCTCTCTCTCCCCCCTCTCTCTCTCTCTCTCCCCCTCTCTCTCTCTCTCCCCCTCTCTCTCTCTCTCTCCCCCTCTCACTCCCCCTCTCTCTCCCCTCCTCTCTCTTCCCCCTCTCCCTCCCCCTCTCTCTCTCCCACCCTCTCTCTCTCCCCCCTCTCTCTCCCTCCCCCCTCTCTCTTACTCTCTCTCCCCCTCTCTCTCTCCCCCTCCCCCTCTCTCCCCCCTCACCCACCCTCTCTCTCTTCTCTCTCTCTCCCCTCCCCCCTCTCCCCCCCTCCCTCTCTCTCTCTCCCCTCTCTCTCTGCTTCCTCTCCCCTACCCCCCTGCCCTCCCCTAAACCCCCTTCCCCCTCCCCTCCACCCCTTCCCCTACCCCCTTCCCTCCATTCCTCTCCCCTCCACCTCCCTTCCCCCCACCTCACCCCCTCCCTTCCCCCCACCTCTCCCCCTCCCTCCCCCCACCTCTCCCCCTCCCTTCTCCCCCCATATCCCCCTTTGCCCCCCGCCTCTCAGCCCCCCTCTCTCTCCTCCCATCTCCCTCTCCCCTCCGCCCCCACCCTCCTCCCCCGCCCTCCCTCTCCTCCTCCTCTCCTCCACCCCCTCCCCCTGTCTCTTGCTCTTCTGTCACTGCTTCTCTCACTGTCTCTCCCCATTCTCTCTGCCCTCACTCTGTACCCCCCTCTCCCTCTCTAGACGTGCCTGCGAGTTGGGGGCTATGCATCAGTGGCTAGGGTGTTTATGGGGTAAAAGGATCTAATTAATAATATTAATCTAATATCAAGGGGGTAGTTAGTGTGGGGGTGGTTAGTGTGTGTGACGCCGCATGCCGCCCTGCACCCCCCCCCCCCCGCAAACGCGCATTGGGGGAACAGACCCAACGGGTCTGCACTTGGTCTAGTATACTATTAAAACTCTGTGTGTGTGTGTGTGTGTGTGTGTGTGTGTGTGTGTGTGTGTGTGTGTGTGTGTGTGTGTGTGTGTGTGTGTGTGTGTGTGTGTGTGCGTGTGTGTGTGTGTGTGTGTGTGTCATTTTGCCTCTGAAATGTATCTCCTCGAAAAGCAGACGCAAAAACGCGGAGATATTTACATATTTCGGTAGGGATTTAAGGTATGATTTCAGAATTCCACTCGTTTCTAAATTTGGTCAATTATTTCCCCAGATTTTGAATAATATTATTCACAAAACACTTTAAGTAAATTTGCCAGCTGCTGACGTCACAATGCCCACATGCCGACTTCCGGTAGCGCCATGGAACACTAAGGGCACTGCATTGAGCTCCTCTCCCATAAAATCGTTAAAAAGCCATTTTAAAGTCGGGACTGAATCTAAAAATAACTCACCGGAGCTGCTTGGCGTTGCAGAAGGGTGACATCATCAGAAAACGACGCTAAAATCGCAGTAAAATTGCGGTAAAAATCGGGACTTTTAAATGAGAAAAGAGAAAAGCACACGAGCACCCAAGAAAACTACTATAAGTCTTCAGTATGGAGACTAAGATGCAGAATATGGAGACTAAGATGCAGAATATGGAGACTAATATGGAGACTAATATGGAGATATTCTCTCATAAAATTGATGGTGCTTGTGCTGAGTTAAAGGAGCTGAAGAAACAACACAATGAGTTTGATAAAAAAACTTAAATCGGAAGTTGTTAGAATCGAAAAGGATTAAAATCAGAAATTTGCTGGTGAAAATGCTAAGATGGACAACATGGATGAGAGAATGGAAGAGATGGAAAATTATATGAAAGAGATGATTATGGAAATAAACAGTTTGAAAAAGTTAAAGAAAGATGAAGCAGAAAAACTTGCAAGAATGACTGACAAATGTTTGGACTTGGAAGCGAGAGTGAGAAGGCAGAATTTGAGAATTGTTGGAGTAAGAGAAGGACGAGAAGGACATGTATCTCAAACACGTACTTTCGTTGCTAACTTACTCAAAGATGTTTTTAAACTGCCGGAAGAATTAAGAATAGATACTGTTCACCGAGCTGGACGTGTCCCAAGAGGCATAAATGCTGTTCCAAATAGATAATTGTGAAATTTCTTGATATCTCTTCAGTGGAATTTATACTGAATAAGATTGTTCATGGGGTAAATTTGATATATGGTGGGGATAATATTCGATTTTTCCGTGATTATCCTCCGGAGATTGTCCAGAGAATGAACTTGTTTACACAGACAAGAAATATATTGAGGGGTATACCGAAGGTCAGATATGGGGTAGTTTTCCCAGCAAAAATGAAAATTACTTTTAACGGAACCGAGCGCTCATTTATGGATCCTGAAAAAGCATTTAAATATGCAGAAGATATCGTGAGAAAAGCATCGAAAACATCTGAAGAAGAGGTCGAAGAGGAGGAACAGTGAATTTTTTAACTTTTAAGATAGAGCTGGAACTGGTTAAGATGGTGGTTTTTCCAGACAGCTACCGAGCTTATCTGTCTGGAATGTGTATTTGAGAACATTGTCCATGTTTCACCTTGAATGAAAAGCTCAAATATAAACTAAAGGATGTTGAAGACACTGTATAAGGGACATGGATGAGATAATATTAATATTTAACTTTCTAACTATTATATTCTAATTATAATTAACCAACTAATTTAACAAAATTAATTATACTAATGATTAGTGATTGTATGTAGTAAATAATAATAAATCATGAATAAACCATTGCTTATAAATTGTAATTAACCAAAATGTCTATAACATTACTAACTTATTTTTTTTGTGTGGGAACGCAACATAAACTTGGAAAAGATCCAGGAATGAGGTTAACCCCTCGGTACCTGCTTGTATGGTAGTTGGTTAGATATATCGGAAAGGTATAAATACTTATAGAACTGAGAATATGTTGTGTTTTATATTTGTTTGTTTATTACCTTATTTTTTACTTTTTAATATTTTCTCTCTGAGTGTTTTTTTGTGCTTTTTACTAGTGCTAGTTTGATAAATTTAAATAAGAATAAACAAGATATGAGACGGTCTGTAGTTTTTTACGAGGTGTTAATAAGGGATTGGGGTTCAATGTAAAACAACATCAAAGGAAGTCTATAAATTTTTCGCCACCTTAGTTGGCTATTCGTCTTTAAGGTATCTTTTCTTAGATACCTTAATTTCACTTTAAAAAAAAAATCACTATATAAATTTTTATCTGCTTAATTTTTGTGTAATTTATTTTAAATCACAATTTTTCTTGCTTTAAGGTACTTTTGGAGAAGGAGATGTAATATGGAATGAAATTTGGAATGACCAGCCAACACCCAGAATTCTGAGGTATTTGTTTGCACCATATGATTCAAGAATACTACTTTGATATACAATGCAAGACGATAGACAAATAAAGAATGGAGGAATCACATTCTGTAGTTGGAATATAAGGGGTGCCAATGAACCAATAAAGAGGGGTAACATTTTTGCTCACCTAAAATCTTTGAAAAGTGACATAATTTACTTGCAAGAAACTCACATGAAACAACAAACACAAATGAGATTAAAGGCGAAGTGGATAGGCCAAACATATTATTCGTCATTTACTTCTAAATCTAGAGGTACGGCTATTCTTATTCGAAAAGGTATACCTTTCAAATTAAAGAATACTATATCAGATAAAGAGGGAAGGTATATCATAGTCTCGGGAGAAATTTATGCTACCCCAATAACTATGGTAAATATTTACGCTCCGAATTTTGATAACCCTCAATTTTTTGATAAAATTATAGATATAATATTAGTTTAATTATCAAAATGTGATAATAGGGGGGATTTCAACTGTGTTTTAGATCCATACTTAGACAAATCAGTAAAACAAAGAAGGAGTAATTTAAAATCTAAGACTAGTGAACTTCTAAATACTTATATAAAAAATACTAATATAACAGATGTATGGAGATCTGCTAATCCAGCAGGAAGGGAATATTCGTTTTATGCTTCGGTACATAAAACATATTCAAGAATTGATTATTTTTTAGTGGATATGAAATTAATGCCATATACAATTAATCCAACATACCACATTAGTAGTATTTCTGATCACTCTCCGTTGAATTTTTCAGTAAAATTTGAGGGAATGCTGGGTAAAAATTTTTTTGGGAGATTTAATACATATATATTAAATGACTTACAGGGTTATGAATACTTAAAACAACAAATGAAATTATTTTTTGAGATAAATGATACACCAGGTACCTCACCTTCTTTACTATGGGAAACTTTTAAAGCATTTATTAGATTGTAATCTACCAAACTTGAACTTTTGGAACAAGAAGAACTCGGAGCGCAAATTACAATCGAAGAAATAGGTGAAACAATAAAATCGTTGAAAAATGGTAAGACACCGGGACCAGATGGTTTTAGTAATGAATTAAAAAAAAAATGTCATGAGATAACGACCCCCTATTTATTTAATTTATATACTCATGCTTTTAAAGAAAATAAATTACCTGAAACATTAGCAGAATCAACTATCACGCTTATTCCAAAGAAAGATAAAGATCTAGAGGAACCGGGCTCATATAGAGCTATATCACTTTTAAATACAGATCAGAAAATTTTAGCAAAAACCTTAGCCAGAAGATTAAGCAAATATATTAGTAAATTGATAAATCCTGATCAAACGGGGTTTATACCCAAAAGATATTCATTTAATAATTTGAGACGCCTGTTTAATATAATGTACTCACATAAAATGGAGGAAGAAGACATATCAATTATTTCTTTGGACGCAGAGAAAGAGGATTGTTATCCTTGTAATATAGGAATGATCTTCTTCTCCCCGAAAAAAATGAACAATACAATATATAAGAAGAACGCAATTATACAAGATACAAGTGGAGGAAGGACTTCCGGTGGCGTCATGTTAGACTAACAGACGTGCACCTAGCTCCTCTCCCGAAAAACTCCACGATTTATCGTGTAAAACGGGTCCAGAAATCGGGATTGTTTTTAAAAACCTTACCGGAGCTTCTGGTCATCGCGCTGATGACGTCATCGTTAAACGCGATGTTTTAAACGGTGGTTTGAAGCCCTTTAAATGAGTAAACTGTCTCCAGCTGTGAGCCCTCAGAGAGCAGTGAAAAAGCTGCTGAAAGACCAGAATAAGTCTGAAGCAGAAGTTACTTCTGAAGTTACCTCTGAAGTCTCTGAAGTGGCTGCAGAAATGGATACAAGATCTAAGAAAGACTTTGATGACTTGAAGAAATCAATGAAAAATTTGAAAGATGAGATTTTGGATAATATGAAGGAAGATAAGAAGGAAATGAAGGAAAATAGGATGGAAGATAAGAAGGAAATGAGGGAAAATACGGCAAAAATGATGGAAGGAATGGAGAAGATGATGAAGGATTTAAACGCTGGTAACCAGAAGAATATGATGGATTTACTGGACATTATGAATAAACGAATTGATGAGGTGAAAGATGGACTATCAGAGAAAATGGATAAGATGGATGTAACTACTACGGATAAGTTCACGGTTGTGCTTGAAACAGTAGCTGCAAGTATGCACACAATTACGGAATTGGAGAAAAACACGGCTCGAGTGGTTGAAGACATGGCGAAATTGAGGCAAGAATATGAGCAAATGAGGCGAGAAAACGAACAAGCTTCACTACAGATGGTGACTCAACTGGAGAAAGTCTCAGCCAAATGCCTGGACCTGGAAGCTCGCTCTAGACGCCAGAATTTGAGAATTCTTGGTGTTTCAGAGGGGGCAGAAGGGGAGCAGGTACGTGAATTTGCCATGGGCTTGTTGAAACAACTGTTGAATCTTTCCAAGGAACCGAAAATCGAAGTGGCTCATCGTGTCCCAAGATTTAAACAAAGATCTGGTGCGGGAAAAGCTTATCCACGACATATTATTGTGAAATTTCGGGATACTGTAGAACTGGAATATGTTATGAGCAAAATCAAATACGGTGTACAACTGCGGATGGACAAGGACACTATTAAGATATTCAGGGACTACCCGTATGAAATTGTGCAAAAAAGAAACAAATTTGATAAGGTTAAAGATCTTTTAAGAGGGAGAGAAGGGATCAGATTTGGGTTTTTTTACCCCGCGAAAATGCGTATTTCCTTTAATGGTCTTGAAAAGTCATTTGTTAAGCCTGAAGACGCATTCAAATATGCCCAAACTATCGTTGAAAAACAGAAATGAAAGGGAGTTTTGGCAGATCTGTACCAGTCTAAGCAATGCTTTGTCTGGGGATAGTTACACTGTTATCTTTGGAATGTTGAATCAAGGACATTTTCTGTTCAAAACGTGTAAACAACTGAACAGTTGGAATATAAACCAGAAAATAATTGCTTATTGATTAAAATATTATAACCAATTGTAAGAAATTATCCTATTAACAACTTAACAAGTTATGTAGGTTAGATTAGAATACTAACAAAAACAAAAAGAAAAAATAATGAACTAACATACTAATATGAATTTTTAATAAATTGTAACCTTATCTATAAGTGGGAGGAGGGGATGAGAAACGAGCACCTGGCTTATGTCCAGGGGCACGTCTCGTTAACCCCTTCAACCAACAGTTGATTCTTATTGAAGTCAAAAATATTGGTTTAATAATTAAACTCCGATATATATATATGTTATAAGGAAATATCAGGGTAAAATTGTATTATATATCTGAATGTGAGGCCTCGTTTTAATATTTTAATATGTTATGATTAACTAAGAGAGCGGAGCTATTTGTCTAACAACGCAATGGAAGTCAAAACAAGGTTTTTTCCCACCTACAGGTGGGACACTCGCTACAGTGCCGACTATATTAGACACTGTAGCCTCACTTTTTTAGTTTTTTTTTTACCACATAAAACCACTTGTTTGTGTTTTGTGTTTAGTGATAAGCGTAAAATGGACATACCAGCAAAATTTAATAATTCAAAAACTCCCCCAATACCTAAAGACCTGGGATATGGACGCACCACAAGATTCAAAGGTACTATAATTATTCAAAATGCATGACACCACACAAAAGAACCTAGGAGGAATCTCATTTTGTAGTTGGAATATAAGAGGTATTAACGAACCTATTAAAAGGGGTAAGATACTAGCTCAGCTGAAACTGTACAACTCTGACATTACCTTCCTACAAGAAACACACCTAAAACCTCAGGACCAAGTTAGACTGAGGGCGAAATGGATAGGTCAAACATACCATTCTTCATTTACTTCAAAATCTAGAGGCACGTCAATCATCATAAGAAAAGGTATACCATTTAAAGCAAAGAATATTATAACAGATATAGAAGGGAGATACCTAATAGTTAATGGAGAAATCCATGACACTCCACTTACTTTGGTAAATATATATGCCCCTAACTTTGATAACCCCCACTTTTTCAATAAAATTTTCAACATAATTGCAGAGTCAAACTATCAAAATGTTATAATAGGAGGAGACTTTAACTGTGTTTTAGACCCGTACTTAGATAAATCAAGTCAAAAACAGAGAGGGAATATGAAATCGAAAACTGGGGAACTCCTCAATACCTATATAAATAACACTAATATAGCAGATGTTTGGAGAATTGTTAATCCAACTGGCAGGGAATATTCGTTTTACTCAATGGTACATAAGACATACTCACGTATAGACTACTTTCTGCTGGATACAAAATTAATCCCCCAAACATCTAATGCAATATACCATACAAATTCAATTTCAGACCATTCCCCACTAACTTTCTTTTTAAAACTGGAAGGATTGTCTAAGAATAAATCGTTCTGGAGATTTAATTCTCAAATTTTAAAAGATCCACAAGCGAGTATATATTTAAAAGAACAAATGGAGGTCTTTTTTCAAACAAATGATACTTCAGATATATCGCCTACTTTATTTTGGGAATCTTTTAAAGCATACATTAGGGGTATTATAATTTCATATCAAGCTTTTCAAAATAAAAAGAATAAGAATGAACAAAGACAGTTAGAAGAACTTATTAGACAAATGGATATAGATAATGCTAAAGATCCATCAATAGATAAACATAATAAAATAATAATTTTAAAATTTAAATTAAATAAATTATTATCTGCCAAACTTATAAGACTTTTTCAAATTACAAAACAAGAGCACTTTGAATTTGGGGATAAACCGCATAAACTTTTGGCTCGCCAGCTAAAAAAACGAGAAAAGGAACATACTATACCAAAGATCAAATCAGATAAATGGGAATTATTAACAACACCGAAGGATATTAATAAAAGATTTGCGCAATTTTACGAGAATTTGTATACATCTAAAACGATAATTGATTCCGATAATATCACAAAGTTCTTGGATACCTGTAATCTTCCAAAGTTAGAGCTGAAGCAACAAGAGGAACTAGGTGCACAAATCTCAATTAAGGAATTAGAAGATACAATAAACTCATTAAAGAATGGAAAAACACCAGGCCCTGATGGATTTACTAATGAATTTTATAAAAGCTTTTATGATAAACTAATACCAAGATTACAAAAAATGTACCAATACGCTTTTAAAAAACGAATACTACCTGATACATTAGCGGAATCAATGATTACATTAATACCTAAGAAAAATAAAGATTTAGAAGAACCTGGTTCATATAGAGCTATAGCATTGTTAAACACAGATCAAAAAATATTAGCGAAAACATTAGCTAGAAGATTAAGTAAATACATTAGTAAATTAATAAACCCAGATCAGACAGGGTTTATCCCTAAGAGATACTCTTCTAATAATATGAGACGTCTACTCAACATAATGCACTCACACAAATCTGAAGATCAAGAATTATCAATTATTTCGCTGGATGCTGAAAAAGCATTTGATCAAGTAGAATGGAATTATATGGATAAAGTATTACAAAAATTTCAACTGGGAGAGAATTTTATTTTATGGATTAAGTTACTATATAACAAACCTACAGCTAGAATACTAACTAATAACATATTATCCTCGAAATTTCAACTATCAAGGGGAAATAGACAAGGATGCTCATTATCACCACAGCTGTTTGCTCTCATTATTGAACCGCTAGCAGAAAAAATTAGAATACACCCTGATATTCATGGATAAAATACTAAAGACTCATATAATAAAATATCTTTATACGCGGATGATATATTACTGTATATAACAAAACCTCAAATCACTATACCAAATATATTAAATTTAATTGAAGACTTTGGATCTTTTTCTGGATATAGAATAAATTGGAATAAAAGTGAAATTATGTCAATAAAACCGAAAGATTCAACACATCTTTTAAAATTCCCTTTTAAAATAGCTACAGAAAAATTTAAATAATTGGGAGTCGAAATTACCAGAACATATCAAGGTATGTTCAGGGCAAATTTTGACCCCCTACTTAATAAATTAAATACACTAATTAAATTCTGGAAAACGCTCCCGATGTCTTTAATAGGCCGAATAAACGCAATAAAAATGATCTTTTTACCACAAATTTTATACCTATTTCAATCAATTCCTATAAGAAGTTTTTTAAAAAACTCGACTCAGATATCACTAATTTTATATGGGACTATAAATCACATAGAATACAAAAAACTCATCTGAATAAACCTAAAGTATTGGGGGGTTTAGCACTACCTAATTTTATGTATTATTATTGGTCAGTAAATATTAAAAACATGATTCAACTGATGGATAACTCCGCCCAGCAAGTAGACTGGATTGTAATGGAGAAAGAGGATTGCTCCTCTAGAAACATTGGAGCGATCCTCCTCTCTCCAATGAAACTGAATAACATAAATTATAATAAGAACCCAATTATTCATAGTACAATCCGTATTTGGAAACAAATAAAACAAAATTTAAAATTAAGAAATTTATCACTTTTATTACCTATAGTCAATAACCCTTCGTTTAGTCCTTCTATTATAGATAAAGCTTATACACAATGGGATAGACTAGGAATTAAAACGCTTGGTGACTTGTATGAAACTGGAAAATGACTTTCATTTCAACAATTACAAATAAAATATAAACTCGGAAATAATCAATATTTTAAATATTTTCAAATATGCGACTATTTGAAAAAATATACAAAAGATCATTATAATAACCCAGTAGATGTATTGGACGAGGCAATGCAGATAAAAGCGGAATCAGCAAACTTAATATCATATTTGTATAATATTATTTTAAATGTACAAATACCACCTACGGAGGGTATCAGAAGAGACTGGGAACAAGAGTTAGCTATTAAAATTTCAAAGGAAAGTTGGAATGAATACTTATTAAACGTGCATAAATGCTCGATTAATGTAAGACACACTTTAATACAATTTAAAATTTTACATAGATTATATTATTCGAAAACTAAAATTCATAAAATTTTCCCAAACGTATCATCTATTTGTGATAAATGTCAATCCCAAGAAGCTACTATAGCGCACTCATTCGTCTTCTGTACAAAAATTCAAAAATTTTGGAATGAAATTTTTGAAATCTTTACAAAGTTATTTAAAACAAGACTGATACCCAAAGCAGAATGGATTATCTTCGGAATAAAGGAAGATGATCCAGAACTAAATGTGTTTCAAAAGAAATTAATGGACTATGGGTTAATAACTGGAAAAAAGCTAATTCTAAAATTTTGGAAGAAGGCTCCAATACCAACTATAAATATGTGGATTTCAAATATGTTTGAAACACTACACCTAGAAGAGATAAGACTCCTCCTAGCAGGTAAACCAGATCACTTCCACCTGACGTGGTCTGCATTTATAGAATTATTACAAACATAGGGTGCAAAAGTACTTAAAAAAAAATAAAAAAATTGAGGTCGGGTAAGGGGGGATGATAGTTGAAGAGTTGGTATGTCCTATTTACGTAATGCTCAAAAAAATATATTTTTTTCTTTTTTTTTTCCTCTCTCTTTTTCTCTTTTTTTTCCTAGGGCCTATTTCTTAACTCTTTTTCTTTTGTTTTTAATTTCGCTCTTATAGGGTCTTCGTCCTTTTTTGTTGTTACATTTTCTACACTTTTCTACACTTTCACTTTTTCCTTCACTTTCTTCTCTCTTTCAATCTTTTCCTTTTCTAGTGTAAAAAAAAATAATAATAAAGGGAGTACATTAATTGTAAGAAGATACAAATGACGAGTATTAATGTATGTGGTTGTAATGTAATGTACTTCTAATAAATACAAATTTAAAAAAAATAAAAAAAATAAAAAATAAATAAAGTGGAGGAAGAAGACATATCAATTATTTCTTTGGACGCAGAGAAAGCATTTGATCAGGTAGAATGGCAGTATTTATACAAAGTATTACAAAAATTTAATATGGGAGAGAATTTTATTACATGGGTGAAATTATTATATGATAAACCGATGGCAAGAATATTAACTAATAGTATGTTATCTCAAAAATTTCAATGATCGAGGGGTAATAGGCAGGGATGTGCTTTATCACCCCTGCTATTTGCCCTTATGATAGAACCTTTGGCCGAAAGTATAAGAAGTCATCCGAATATTCAGGGTTATAATACTAGGGACTCAAATAATAAAATTTCATTATATGCAGACGATATTCTGTTATATATAACAAACTCACAAACGAGCACACCAAATTTATTAAACTTAATAGAGGAATTTGGGTCCTTTTCTGGATATAGAATGAATTGGAACAAAAGTGAAATCATGACGTTAAAACCTCAAGAATCCACACACTTACTGAAGTTCCCCTTTAAAATAGCAACAGAAAATTTTAAATATCTGGGTATACAGATTACTAGAAAACATAAAGCTTTATTTAATGTCAATTTTATACCTTTAATAAATTAACTTAAGATAATGATTAAGTTATGGAAAACACTTCCTTTATCACTAATAGGTAGAATAAACGCTATAAAAATGATCTTTCTACCACAGTTATTATACCTATTTCCGTCTATACCAGTATATGTACCAAAATATATTTTTTCTAAATTAAACTCTAATATTACTAATTTTGTTTGGGACTATAAATCACATAGAATTAAAAAAGAACACTTATGTAAACTAAAAGATGTCGGGGGACTTTCACTCCCGAATTTTCTGTATTACTATTGGGCAATACATTTTAAGAATATAATTTGCTGGTTGGATAGTTCAACCCAACAGACAGAATGGATAAAAATGGAGAAAGAGGATTGTTATCCTTGTAATATAGGAATGATCTTCTTCTCCTCGAAAAAAATGAACAATACAATATATAAGAAGAACCCAATTATACAAGATACAATAAGAATATGGAAACAAATAAAATTATCCTTAAAATTAAGAAACCTATCATTGTTAACACCGATAGCGAATAATCCTTTATTTAAACTATCTATGATGGACAAAATATATAATCAATGGGAAAGTTTAGGAATTAAAAGGATCGGGGACATGTATGAAATGGGAGATTTACTATCATTTCAACAATTACGATTAAAATTTAAACTGAAAAACAATCATTATTTTAAATATTTTCAGATTTGCAATTTCTTGAAGAAATACATACAGGGATATCAAAAAATAATTCCTGATTTATTGGAAGAAGTAATGAATATTAAAGCTGATACACAAAAATTAATAACATATTTATATAATAGTATTTTAAATATAGATTTACCTGCGACTGAGGTAATTAGAGAAGAGTGGGAACGGGAATTAATGCTTAAAAATTACGAAGGTTACATGGGAAAAGTATTTGACATATATTCACAAATGTTCGATTAATGCAAGACATAATCTAATTCAATTAAAAATTTTACATAGATTGTATTACTCAAAAACAAGATTAAATAAATTTTACCCAAATATATCCCCCACTTGCGATAAATGTTTAATCCAAGATGCAACTATAACACACTCTTTTGTTTCCTGTATAAAACTTTATAGATTTTGGAGTGATATTTTCGAAATATTCACAAAATTATTTAAGATAAAAATGGAACCTAATAATGAATTAATTGTATTTGGGGTAATGGAAGATGGGAATAAATTGAATCCATCTCAAAAAATATTTTTAAATTATGGTTTAAGAATAGCAAAAAATTGAATACTTAAATTTTGAAAAAATACACCAATACCAATGCTCAAAATGTGGATTGCAAGTATGTTGGACACCGCACATCTTGAGGAAATGCGATTCCTCCTAATAGATAAATTTGACCAATTCACAACGAGTTGGTCTCCATTTGTCATCTTTTTGGAATCATATGGTGCAACACAATTGTAAAAGCTAACTTGTGACTGGGCGAGGGATGGTCAAGATTATAAATAAGATCTCCTTACTTCTTTTTTCTTTTTCTTCCTTTTTTTCTTTTATTCTCTTTTTCCTATTTTCTATTCTTTAACTTTACTCTTTCATTCTCTATTTTTCTTCTCCACACACTATATATCTCATATTTTTCTATACTTCATCATCTAATTTCTTTTTCTTTTCTTCTTTATTATAATAAAAAAATAAGAAGCTGTACATAAAATGTATTATGAAAATATGATTGTATACAATTGTACTTACTTCTAATAAAATAAAAATATAAAAAAAACAATGCCTACATGCCCACCAATCGAGGCCCACCTGCCTCCTGGACCCGCCCCCCGCCGCTGTGGGATAATGCAGCTGCTGTCTACGCGCATGTGGATTTTTCCACGAGGTAGGTTACTCCACACCCCCCCCCCCGTTCTTCAAAAGGGGCAGAAGGATCGAGAAAGTTCTGCAGCAATGATCCTATAGCTCCGCTCCGCTATAGGATCTTTTGGTCCTCAGATCGCTCCCCCCTCTCTCTCTCTCCCTCTCTCTCTCTCTTCCCCTCTCTCTCTCTCTCTCTCCCCCTCCTCTCTCTCTCTCTCTCTCTCTTCTCTCTCTCTCTCTCTCTCTCTCTCTCTCTCTCTCTCTCTCTCTCTCTCTCTCTCTCTCTCTCTCTCTCTCTCTCTCTCTCTCCTCTCTCTCTCTCTCTCTCTCTCTCTCTCTCCCCCTCTTTCTCTCTCTCCCCCTCTCTCTCTCCCCCTCTCTCACCCCCTCTCTCTCTCCCCCTCTCTCTCCCCCTCTCTCTCTCCACCCTCCCTCTCTCTCTCTCCCCCTCTCTCTCTCCCCCTCCTCTCTCACTCCCCCTTCCTCTGCCCCACCCCTCCCCTCCCCACCCTCCCTCCCCTAACTCCCTCACACCCTTCCCTACCGCCTTCCCTCCACCCCATCCACTCCCCCTCCCTTCCCCCTCTCCCCCTCTCCCCCTCCACCTCTCTCTCCGCCCCTCTCTCTCCCATCTCAATCCCCTCCTCCCCCTCACCCACCCTCCCTCTCCTCCCCTCTGCCCTCTGCCCTCCCCTCCATCTCCCTCGCCCACCCCTCTACCCACTCCCTCTCCACTCTTCCCCCTCTCTCCCCCCTACACCTCTCCACCCCCCTCCCCACTATTCCCCTCTCTCCCAACCCCCTCACCTCTCCCTCCACTCCATCCTCTCCTCCTCCCCTCCCCTCTCCCTCCTCCGCTACCTCCTCCCCTCCCCTTCCTCCCCTCCCCTCTCCCTCCTCCGCGCCCTCCTCCCCTCCTCTCTCTCTTCTCCTCTCCCTCCTCCCCTCCCCTCCACCCCTTCCCTTTCCCCTCCCCACTCTCACCTCCCACTCTCTCCTCCCATTCTCCTCCCCTCCCCCCTCTACTCTCCCATCTCCATTTCCCCTCTACATTTTCCCCTCTCCTCCCCCTCGCCCTCCACCCCTCCCTCCTCCCTCTCCCTCCCCTGCCCCTCTTCCTACCCCTCTTCCCACTCCCTCTGCACTCTACCCCTTTCTTCCCTACTCCTCACCCCTCCCTCCCCTCTATTCCCCCTCTCCCCACCCCCTCCCCTCTCCCTCCTCCCCTTCCGCCTCCCCTCTACCTCATCCAACCAGTCCTCCCCTCCCCTCCTCCCTTCCCCCCTCTTACCCCCCTCCTCCTCAGTCCTCCTCCTTCCCCCTCTCTCCGCCCCTCCCCCTCCCGCTCTCCTCCCCCTCCCCATCCCCCCTCTCTCCCTCCCCCTCTCTCCCTCCCCTTCCCCGCTTTCACCCCTCTCCTTCTCCTTCCCCCTTCCCCTCCCCACTCTCTCCCCCATCTCCCCCTCCACTCTCCACTCTCTCCCCATCCCCCTCTCCCCTCCGCCCCCTGTCCCTCTCCACCCCCCCTCTCCATTTCCCCCTTCCTCTCCACACTCTCACCCCCATCTCCTCCTCCCCTCTCCACTCTCTCCCCATCGCCCCCCCCTACCCTTCCTCTCCATCCCCTCTCTCCTTCCATCCCATCCCTACCCCATTACTCCACCCCTACTCTCTCCATCTCCCTCCCCCTCCCCTCATGGTGGTTAGTAGTGTGTGTTTGGGGGAGAGGTTAGTGTGTGTGTGTCCCATCCCCCTTTCCCCTCCTCCCACTACTCCCTCCTGTCCATCTCCCCCTCTCCACCCCCGTCTCCATTTCCCACTCTCCATTTCCCCCTCTCACCACCTCCCCTGCCTCTCTACCCCCTCTCCATCCCATCTCCCCCTCCCTCCACCCCCACTTTCTCCCCCATTTCCCACCCCCTCTCTCCCCTCATCTCCCCCCCTCTCCGTCTCTCTCTTTCTCTGCCCCAACCCTCTTTGCCCCTCGAGACAGGGTGGGGATGGGGTAAAAGGAGCCAATGAATAAAAGTAATGTAATATCAAGGGGGTGGTTAGTGTTTGTGTGTGGGGAGGGAGTGGTTAGTGTGCGTGTGTGTGTGTGGGGGTGGTTAGTCTGTGTGGGGGGTGGGTTAGGTTGTGTGTGTGTAGGGGGGAGTGGTCTGTGTGTGTGTGGGGGGGAGTGATTAGTGTGTGTGTATGTGGGAGGGTGGTTAGTGTGTGTCTGTGTGGGGGTGGTTAGTGTGGGGGTGGTTAGTGTGTGTGTGTGGGTGGGGGTTAGTGTGTGTGTGTGGGGGGGGTGGTTAGTGTGTGTGTGTGGGGGGGTGGTTAGTGTATGTGTGTGGGGGGGGGGGGTTAGTGTGTGTGTGTGTGGGGGGGTGGTTAGTGTGGGGGGTGGTTAGTGTGTGTGTGTGGGGGGGTGGTGGTTAATGTGTGTGTGTGGGGAGGGTTAGTGTGTGTGTGTGGGGTGGTAAGTCTGTGTGTGAGGGGGTGGTTAGTGTGTGTGTGTGTGGGGGGTGGTTAATGTGTTTGTGTGTGTGGGGGGGTGGTTAATGTGCTTGTGTGTGTGTGGGGGGGTGGTTAGTGTGGGGGGGCTGGTTAGCGTGTGTGTGGGGGGGGGGGTTAGAATGTGTGTGTGAGGAGGGGTGATTAGTCTGTGTTTGGGGTGGTGGTTAGTGTGTGTGTTTGTGGGCGGGTGGTTAGTGTGTGTGTGTGGGGGGGAGTGGGTAGTGTGTGTGGGTGTGTGGTTAGTGTGTGTCTCATGCCGCAACCTCCCCCCCCCCACAACTGTGCATTGAATGGATGGGACTCTCTCACCCTCTCCCCTCCCCCCTCCTCCTCTCACCACTCTCTCCCCTTTCCCATCTCCCCCTCTCTCTCCACCTTTCCTCCTCTGCCCCCTTTTCCCTCCACCAACCCCCCTCTTACCTCCTCCAACCCCATCTCCCCTCCTCCGATCCCCCTCTACCCTCCTCCAACCCCCCTCTCCCCTCCTCCAACCCCCTTTCCCCTCCTCCAACCCCCTCTCCCCTCCCCCCACCACCTCCCGTCCCCCCACTCCCCCCTCCTCTCTCTCCCCTCCCCTCTCTCCCCCTCCCCTCTCTCCCTCTCCCCTCTCTCCCCCTTCCCTCTCTCCCTCTCCCCTCTCTCCCCCTTCCCTCTCTCCCCCTCCTCTGTCTCCCCCCCTCCCCTCTCTCCCCCCCCTCCACTCTCTCTCGACCCCCCCTCTCCCTCTCCCCCTCTCCCTCTCCCCTTCCCTTCCCCCCTCTTCCCTCCCCACTCTCTTCCCCCTCCTCTCTCTTCCCCCCTCCTCTCTCTCCCCCTCCTCTCTCCCACTCCTCTCTCTCCCCCTCTGCTTCCCCTCCCCCTCACCCCACTCTCACTCCTTCCCCTCCTTCCCCTCCACTCCCCCCTTCTTACCCCCCTCTAACCCCTCCCGCCCTGTGTGTGTGGGGTGGGGTGGGGGTTAGTGTGCGTGTGAAGCCACAGCAAACGCGCGATGGGGGAACAGACCCAGCGGGTCTGTACTTGCTCTAGTGATTTTTAAATCTCACTTTGTCATGAATTTATATGCCAAATGGAAGGAATTTAATGTTTAATTCCCATAAATTAATCCAGAAACATCCACTCTCAAGATAATTAAATCGACTTCCGGTGGCGCCATGTTGGATTAACAGACGTGCACCTAGCTCTGCTCCCGAAAAATTTCACGATTTATCATGTAAAACGGGTCCATAAATCGGGACTGGATTTAAAAACCTTACCGGAGCTTCTGGTCGCCGTGCTGATGACGTCATCAGTAAGCGCGATGTTTTAAACGGTGGTTTAAAGCTTTTTAAATGAGTAAAATGTCTCCAGCCAAGAGCCCTCAGAAATCAGTGAAAAAGCTGCTGAGAAACCAGATGAAGTCTGAAGGAGAAGTTACCTCTGAAGTTTCTGAAGTGGCTGCAGAAATGGATACAAGATCTAACACAGAGTCTGGTAAGGACAAGGAGTTTGATGATTTGAAGAAATCTGTGAAAGATATGAAAGATGAGATTTTGGATGAAAATAAAACTCTGATGGAAAAGTTGGGAAATATGATGGAAAAAATGGAAAAGATGATGTAGGATTCAAATGCTGGTAATCAGAAGGCTATTGATGCTGGTAATCAGAAGGTGATTGATTCACTGGATACTATAAATAAACAAATTGATGATGTGAAAGATGGACTATCGGAGAGAATGGACAAGATGGATGAAACTACTACGGACAGGTTCACGGGTGTGCTTGAAACAGTAGCTGCAAGTATGCGCACAATTACGGAATTGGAGAAAAATACGGCTCGAGTGGTTGAAGACATGTCGAAAATGAGGCAAGAATATGAGCAAATGAAGCAAGAAAATGAACAAACTTCACTACAGATGATGATTCAACTGGGGAAAGTCTCAGACAAATGCCTGGACCTGGAAGCTCGTTCTAGATGCCAGAATTTGAGAATTCTTGGAGTCTCAGAGGGAGTCGAGGGGAAGGACATTCGTGAGTTTGCCATGGGCTTACTTAAACAACTGCTTAATCTTTCCAAAGAACCAAAAATTGAAGTGGCTCATCATGTTCCAAGATTTGAACAGAGATCTGATGATGGAAAAACTCATCCACGACATATTATTGTGAAATTTCGGATATTTTAGAACTGGAAGATGTTATGAGCAAAATCAAATACGGAGTGCAGCTGCGGTTGGACAATGACATTATCAAGATATTGAGGGACTATACGTATGAAATTGTGCAAAAGAGAAACCAATTCGGGAAGGTTAAAGATCTTTTAAGAGGGAAACAAGGGATCAGATACGGGGTTTTTATCCAGCTAAAATGCGTATTTCTTTCAAGGGTTCTGAAAAGTAATTTGCAAAACCTGAAGATGCGTTCAAATATGCCCAGAGCATCATTGAAAAATAGAAATCAAATGGAGGTTTGGCAGATCTGAACCATTCCAAGCAATGTTTTGTCTTGGGACGATTAGACTGTTATCTATGGAATTTTGAATCAAGGACACTTCTGTTCAAAATGAGTAAACAGCTGAACAGAAGTGAATGGTATATACCAGAAGCATTATCTGTTTAATAGACTACAATATTAAATCCAATTGTAAGAACTTATCCTATTACCAACTTAATAAGTTATCCATGTTAGATTAGAATGCTAACAAAAATAAAAAAAATTAAAATAAAAAATAATGAACTAACATAATAATACGAATTTTTAATAAATTTAAACCTGATCTATAATTGGGAGGAGGGGATGAGAAACGAGCACCTGGCTTAGGTCCAGGGGCACGTCTCGTTAACCCCTTCAACCAACAGTTGACCATTATTGAAGTCAAAAGTATCTGTTTAATAATTAGTAGCTAAAATTGCGATATATACATGATATGTTATAATGAAATATATAGGGTAAAATTGTATTATATATCTGAATGTGAGGCCCTGTTTTAATATTTTAATATGTTATGATTAACCAAGAGAGCGGAGCTATTTGTTTAACATCACAATGGAAGTCGAAACAAGGTTTTTTCCCACCTACAGGTGGGCCACTTGCTACAGTGCCGACTATATTAGACACTGTATTTTCACTTTTTTCATTTTTTTTAAATTATCACATATACTCACATGTTTGTGTTTTGTGTCTAGTGATAAGCGCAAAAGGGATATACCAACAAAACTTAGAAATTCAAAAGTTCCCCCAATACCCAAAGACCTGGGATATGGATGCACCACAAGATTTAAAGGTACTATAATTATTCAAAATGCAAGATGCTAAGCAAAAGAACCTAGGAGGAATCTTATTCTGTAGTTGGAATATAAGAGGTATTAACAAACCTATTAAAAGGGTAAGATACTAACTCAGCTGAAACTGTACAACTCTGACATTATTTTCTCACAAGAAACTCATTTAAAATCTCAGGATCAAGCTAGGTTGAGGGCGAAATGGATAGGTCAAACATACCATTCTTCATTTACTTCGAAATCTAGAGGTACGTCAATCATTATAAGAAAAGGTATACCATTTAAAGCAAAGAATATCATAACAGACATCGAAGGGAGATATTTAATAGTTAATGGAGAAATTCATGATACTCCAATTACCTTGGTAAATATATATGCGCCTAACTTTGACAACCCTCTTTTTTAAAATAAAATTTTGAACATAATTGCAGAGTCTAACTATCAAAATGTTATAATAGGAGGAGACTTTAACTGTGTTTTAGATCCGTATTTAGATAAATCAAGCCAAAAACAGAGAGGGAATATGAAATCTAAAACCGGTGAACTTCTCAATACTTACATAAACAATACTAATATAGGAGACGTTTGGAGAATTGTTAATCCAACTGGCAGGGAATACTCGTTTTATTCAATGGTACACAAAACATACTCACGTATAGATTACTTCCTGGTGGATACAAAATTAATCCCTCATACTTTTAACCCAACATACCATACAAATTCGATTTCAGACCATTCACCACTAACTTTCTTTTTAAAACTGGAAGGAATGTCTAAGAATAAATCGTTTTGGAGATTTAATCCTCAAATTCTAAAAGATCCACAAGCGAGTATATATTTAAAAGAACAAATGGATGCCTTTTTTCAAATAAATGACACTCCGGATATATCGCCTACTGTATTATGGGAATATTTTAAAGCATACATTAGGGGTATTATAATTTCATATCAAGCTTTTCAAAATAAAAAAAGAATAAGAATGAACAAAGACAGTTAGAGGAACTTATTAGACAAATGGATATAGATAATGCTAAAGATCCATCAATAGATAAACATAATAAAATAATAATTTTGAAATTTAAATTAAATAAACTATTATCAGCCAAACTGATAAGACTTTTTCAAATTACAAAACAAGAGCACTTTGAATTTGGGGATAAACTGCATAAATTTTGGCTCGCCAGCTAAAAAAATGAGAAAAAGAACATACGATCCCAAAGATTAAATCAGATAGAGGGGAATTATTAACCATACCGAAGGATATTAATAAAAGATTTGTGCAATTTTATGAGAATTTGTATACATCTAAAACGATAACTGACTCCAATAAAATTACAGAGTTTTTGGATAATTGTAATCTTCCAAAGTTAGAGTTGAAGGAACAAGAGGAATTGGGAGCACAAATCCCAATTAAGGAATTAGAAGATACAATAAACTCACTCAAGAATGGAAAAACACCAGGTCCTGATGGATTTATTAATGAATTTTATAAAAGCTTCTATGACAAAATTATACCAAGATTACAAAAAATGTACCAATATGCTTTTAAAAAACAAATACTACCTGATACATTAGCGGAATCAACAATTACACTAATACTTAAGAAAGACAAAGATATAGAAGAATCGGGTTCATATAGAGCTATAGCATTGTTAAACACAGATCAAAAAATATTAGCGAAAACATTAGCTAGAAGATTAAATATATTAGTAAACTAATAAACCCAGATCAGACGGGGTTTATCCCTAAGAGATACTCATCTAACAATATGAGACGTTTACTCAACATAATGCACTCACACAAATCTGAAGAACAAGAATTATCAATTATTTCGCTGGATGCTGAAAAAGCATTTGACCAAGTAGAATGGAATTATATGGATAAAGTATTACAAAAATTCCAACTGGGAGAGAATTTTATTCTATGGATTAAATTATTATATAATAAACTTACAGCTAGAATATTAACTAATAACATATTATCCTCGAAATTTCAACTATCAAGGGGAAATAGACAAGGATGCTCATTATCACCACAGTTGTTTGCTCTTATTATTGAACCGCTAGCAGAAAAAATTAGAATACACCTTGGTATCCATGGGTATAATACTAAAGATTCAAATAATAAAATATCCTTATACGCGGATGATATATTACTGTACATTACAAAACCTCAAATCACTATACCAAATATATTAAATTTAATTGAAGACTTTGGATCTTTTTCTGGATACAGAATAAATTGGAATAAAAGTGAAATTATGTCAATAAAACCGAAAGATTCAACACATCTTTTAAAATTCCCTTTTAAAATAGCTACAGAAAAATTTAAATACTTGGGAATCGAAATTACTAGAACATATCAAGGTATGTTTAAAGCAAATTTTGACCCCTACTTAATAAATTAAACACACTAATTAAATTTTGGAAAATGCTCCCGATGTCTTTAATAGGCCGAATAAATGCAATAAAAATGATCTTTCTACCACAAATTTTATACCTACTTCAATCGATTCCTATATACTTACCAAAGAAGTTTTTTTTTAAACTGGACTCAGATATCACTCATTTTATATGGGACTATAAATCACATAGAATACAAAAAACTCACTTGAATAAACCTAAAGTATTAGGGGGTTTAGCACTACCTAATTTCATGTATTATTATTGGTCAGTAAATATCAAAAATATGATTCAACTGATGGATAACTCTGCCCAGCAAGTGGATTGGATTGTAATGGAGAGAGAGGATTGCTCCCCTGGAAACATTGGAGCGATCCTCCTCTCACCAATGAAACTGAATAACATAAATTATAATAAGAACCCAATTATACATAGCACAATCTGAATTTGGAAACAAATAAAACAAAATTTAAAATTAAGAAATGTATCACTTTTATCTCCCATAGTTAATAACCCTTCGTTTAATCGCTCTATTATAGATAAATCTTTCACACATTGGGATAGACTAGGAATTAAAATGTTCGGTGACTTGTATGAAACTGGAAAATTACTTTCATTTCAACAATTACAAATACAATATAAACTCGGAAATAATCAATGTTTTAAATATTTTCAAATATGTGACTATTTGAAAAAATATACAAAAGATCATTATAATAGCCCAGCAGATGTATTGGATGATGCAATGCAGATAAAAGCTGAATCAGCAAACTTAATATCATATTTGTATAATATTATCTTAAATGTAGAAATACCATCTACAGAGGGTATCAGAAGAGACTGGGAACAAGAATTAGCTATTAAAATTTCAAAGGAAAGGTGGAATGAACACTTATTAAACGTGCATAAATGTTCGATTAATGTAAGACACATTTTAATACAATTTAAAATTTTACATAGATTATATTATTCCAAAACTAAAATCCATAAAATTTTCCCCAATGTATCACCCATTTGTGATAAATGTCAATCCCAAGAAGCTACTATAGCGCACTCATTTGTTTTTTGTACAAAAATTCAAAAATGTTGGATTGAAATTTTTGAAATCTTTACAAAATTATTTAAAATAAAACTGATACCCAAAGCAGAATGGATTATCTTCGGAAGAACGGAAGATGGTCCAGAACTAAATGTGCTCCAAAAGAAACTAATAGACTATGGGTTAATAATTGGAAAAAAGCTAATCCTAAAATTTTGGAAAAAGGCTCCAATACCAACTATAAACATGTGGATTTCAAATATGTTCGAAACATTACACCTAGAAGAGATAAGACTCCTCCTGGCAGGTAAACCAATTCACTTCCACCTGACGTGGTCTGTATTTATAGAATTATTAAAAATATAGGGTGCAAAAGTACCTTAAAAAAAAACTGAGATCAGGTAAGGTGGGATGAAAGTTGGAGAGTTGGTATGTCCCATTTGCGTGATGCTTACAAAAACTATTTGTTTTTCTCTTTTCCCTTTTTCTCTTTCTTCTTCTTTTCTAGGGTCTATTTCTTAACTCTTTTTCTTTTGTTTTTAATTTTGTTCTTATAGGGTCTTTGTTCTTTCTTGTTGTCACGTTTTCTACACTTTCACCTTTTACTGCACTTTCTTCTTTCTCTCAATCTCATCCTTTCCCTTTACTTGAGTAAAAAACAAACGGAGTACATTAATTGTAAGAAGATATATGTGACAAGTACTAATGTATGTGGTTGTAATGTAATGCACTTCTAATAAAACAAAAATTTTAAAAAATTTAAAAAAAAGATAATTAAATCATTATTTTTTGTTTGTGATATAAATTTGTATTAGAAGCAAACATATTACAATGTAGAGTAACATATTATAATAGAAGAAAAAACTTTTCATATACATCAATCACTCATACATTATTAAATTTGTCAATCGTCAGTTAATTCTGCTTCTAGTGTTTTTTTTTATATAGATAGAAAAAGAAAAATAGAGAGAAAGAAGAAAGAAGAGAGAGAAAGAGGAATTACAATATCAAAAAAGAAAAAGAGGTGGAATGAATAACTTATAATACGTCATAGGAGATAAGTTCGTAGGTTATGAAATATAATTACATCTAATCCTGAGTTCAAGCTTCAGTCGGGCTTTTGCGCTGGGCCACTCTATCGCTTCAAATAGGCCATGAATGGAGCCCATATTTTAACAAAAAGTTCTTGCTTGTCCATTAAGACAAGTCTAATTCTTTCTAGATGTAGGGTCTCCGACATTTCCACAATCCACATTTTAATTGTGGGGGTTGTTGGGCCTTTCCAGAATTTTAATATTAATTTTTTCCCTGTTATTATACTGTAGTCAAGGAAGTTTCTTTGGCTTGTTGTGAGTTAAACTTTGTTGTGATATCCCAAGTATTATTAATTTTGAGTCTGGAGCCAATTTGGTATTAACAACTTCAGAGATTATTTGAAAAATATCAGTCCAGTAATTTTTAATTTTTATACAATTTGCAAAGGTATGTGTTAAATTGGCCTCTAGGTGCAGGCATTTATCACATATAGGAGAAATATGTGGAAAAATTCTATTTAGTTTTATTTTGGAATAATGTAATCTGTGTAAGACTTTAAATTGTATTAAAGCATGTCTGGCATTTAACGAACATTGATGTATATGTTGTAAACTTTCGTCCCAAATATCTTTCGTAATAGGATATCCTAACTCATTTTTCCATTTATGTCTATATAGTTCCATCGGTGGTTCCTCATTATTTAGGAGAATGTTATAAATATAAGCTATTAATTTTTCAGTGTTAGGATGCTTATTCAAACATTCATCAAGAATTTCTGGTTCCCTAGTCCTATAAACTTGTGTATTGGATTTAACATAATCTCTAATTTGTAAATATCTGAAAAAGTTATTTGAGTGTAGTCCATAATTCTGTTGTAACTCTTGAAATGACAGAAAGATGCCTTCCCTATAAAGATGTCCAATCCTTTTAATTCCATGATTTTTACATTGTATAAAACCTCTATCCAATATGGATGGCTTGAATAGAGGATTATTTACAATGGGAAGACATAGTGGTATATTATTCAGTTTTAAAGCCTTTTTTAATTGTTTCCAAATTCGTATTCCACTATGTATTATAGGGTTTTCCTTATAGGTTTTTTTATGCAATTTTGTGGTAGCAAATATAATCGAACCTATTTCAAAAGGTAAACAGTGTTCCTTTTCCATCCTTAACCATTCTGGTTGTTGGTCCATTTCTTCCAGCCAGAAATTCATGTTTTTAATATGGAATGCCCAAAAATAAAATAAGAAATTTGGCAAGGCCAAACCTCCGTTGCTCGTTGACTTACATAAATGTTTTTTACTTATTCTATGATTCTTATAATCCCAAATAAAGCTTGTAACAATGGAGTCGACTTTTTTGAAAAAGTTTTTTGGAATATATATCGGAATTAATTGAAATAAATATAGTAGTTGCGGTAAGAAAATCATTTTTATAGCATTAATTCTACCAAGCATTGAAATAGGAAGTGTTTCCAGTACTGAATATGATTGTGTAATTTATAAAGTAAGGGTGGAAAATTTTGTTTAAATAAAGAGGTATATGTCTTAGTTACATAGATTCTTAAATATTTAAGTTTATCTTTAACTATTTTAAAAGGGGATTGTTGTATTGTATTTAAGTTGAATTTTGTTATTGGCATAATTTCACTTTTATTCCAATTAATCCTATATCCTGAGAACTGACCAAATTGTGTTATTAGATTTAATAGATTTGGAATACTAGTTTCTAACTTTGTAATATATATTAATACATCATCTACATATAAGGAAATTTTATTCCTTGTATCTCTAGTGTTGTATCCATGTATTCCTGGATGGTTTCTAATGCTTTCTGCTAATGGTTCAATTGCAAGAGCAAATAATAGTGGGGATAGTGAACATCCTTGTCTATAACCTCTAGAAAGATTAAATTTGGCTGATAACATTTGATTTGTTAATATTCTAGCTGTTGGATTAGAGTGTAACAATTTAACCCATGTACAGTACTTCTCTCCCAATTGAAATGTTTTCATTACCGAAAATAAATATGTCCATTCTACCTGGTCAAATGCCTTTTCAGCATCTAACGAAATAATTGCTAGATCTGCATTTGGAATTCTATTTGTATATATAATATTGAATAGTCTTCTCAAATTATAAAATGAGTAACGTTTTGGAATATAACCTGTTTGGTCCGGGTGTATTAATTTGTTAATCACTAAGCTCAATCTATGAGATAGGATTATGGTTAATATTTTCTGATCAGTATTTAAGAGAGCTATTGCTCTATATGAACCTGGGTCTTCAGGGTCCTTATCCGGTTTCGGTATAAGTATGATTGTAGATTCATTTAGAGTTTCTGGAAGTTTCTGTTGAGTATAAGCTTGTTTGTAAAGTCTCTGTAGACGTGGAGAAATCAGATCGTAATTTTTTAAATAAAATTCAGAGCTTAGACCATCAGGCCCTGCGGCCTTTCCATTTTTTAAAGATCTAATTGACTCCTCGATGTCTTTTACCGTAATTTCTACATCTAGTGATTCTCTCTCTTTCTGATCTAGACCTGTAAGATTACATTTCTGTAGAAATGTTTCCATTCCTACTGGTTGTTCTGTTGTTTTAGATGAATACAATTTTTGATAATATTGTAAAAATCTATCATTAATATCTTTAGGTAGTGTTAATGTTTCTCCCTTATCTGATCTAATTTAGTAAATTGTTTCTTCTCCATCCTGTTTACGAAGTTGACGCGCAATTGTTTTTGTGGTTTTTCTCCAAATTCAAAATGTAATTGTTTTGTACGTTGATATAGTTTTATTACTTGGTCTGAGTATATCTTGTTTAACTTATATTTCAGTACTGCAATTTTATTGTGTTTTACCAAAGTTGGTGCTATTGCATTTTCTATGTCTAATTGCCTTATTTCCGTTTCCAAAGACTGGTGTTTGGCCCTATTTTCTTTATTAATAAATGATTGGGAGGAGATTACTGCTCCTTGCACAAATGCTTTAAATGTTTCCCAAAAAAGGGAGGCGGAGATTCCAGGGCTGTCATTAGCCTCGAAAAACATATTAATCTGTTTTACGAGGTATTTATTACATAGCTTTTCTTTCAAGGTTTGGGGGTTAAGTCTCCATTGCGTCTTTGTCTCGGTCATTCCATTTAGTTTAATCATAAATGTTAGTGGAGCATGGTCCGATATTATAATATTATGATATTGCGAATTATAGGTAAATGGGATAAGTTTAGAGTCTACTAAGAAATAGTCTATCCTTGAGTAAGTTTTATGCACGGGTGAGTAGAATGAGTATTCTCGACCAGATGGGTTTTCAATTCTCCAAACATCCTTAATGTTGGTAGTATTAATATATGAATGTAGGAATTCACTTGACTGAGATTTTAATTTTCTTTGACTTGATGATCTATCCAAGTAAGCATCCAGTGTACAATTTAAGTCTCCACCGATAATTAAATTATGTTGTGTACATTCCGGGATAATGTTAAGTATTCTCTTAAAGAACAGGGGGCTATCAAAATTTGGTCCATATACATTAAGGAGAGTCTCTTTTTTTGAGTATAACTCCCCTACTAATACAATATATCTGCCTTCAATATCTTCTGTCGTTGATATATGTTTAAAGGGTATACCTTTACAAATTAATATTGCAACCCCTCTAGATTTATGTGAAAATGATGAATGATACGTTTTAGCAATCCATTTGGCTTTCAATCTATGTTGTGCTTCCTTTTTAAGATGTGTTTCCTGGAGAAATATTACATCTGCTTTAAGTGATTTTAAATAGGCTAATACTTTACCTCTTTTGATTGGTTCATTAATTCCCTTAACATTCCAGCTACAAAATTTAATTCCTTCACCCCCAATTTTCATATTAACATCTTGCATCTTGTGATTAAAGTGGTCTATGTTGGAGCAGCTGGATCAGCGCACTAAACCCTACCTTATACTTGAACCTCAGGTAGATGAATTCTAAGTCTCGTCGGTTTTTCATCCGGACATATCTCCCTAAATAAAACATATAATTCCATTCCAAATACAAAATATAATATAACATAAGATAGAAAAGGTAATAAAATGTTGTATTAGTAACGTGTAAAAAATAGAAAAAGAAGAAAACTACAACTATGATTAGTGCAGTTAGTGATAGCCACCCTAGTGTGGCTAAACATCTAAAGACTTCCGTAGCTTTTGTTAAAAAAAAAAATATTACTAGCTCCGTACTTTCCTTAAAAGAAAAGTTTCAATTGCAATGAAAACAATTTATGGGGGGGAGGGAAACAATAGTTTTATTCCATAATTGAAGTATTTGTTAGTCTCCAATTAAAATGTTAGGATCATATAGCAAGCTAAAAATATTTTTCCTCTTTTTTTTCTTAATTAAAAAAAAAAAAAGGGGAAGACACTGTTAAAGAGTAATCAAAAAACATTATTAAAGAGTAATCAAAAAACATTGTTAAAGAGTAATCAAAGTCCAAAATATCCAAATATCCAAAATAGCAAAGAAAAAACTTCCTATATTTTATTAATTAATTATTTGGATCACACTTTACTTATATTTCATACTTTTAATCAATTCTAAGTTGGTCCAGTTAACTATAATTAGTATTGATTAGTATTCGTGATTAGAATTAATTGTTAGAAATTAGTACTAAAATATAAATTTTATGTATCAGTAGCGAGATAATTGCCCAATTCTTCCCGCAGATCTTGGACAAAATCTGCAAGAAGAATGGGGACAGTTCTTAAAAATTATAGTTTAAAGTTCCATCTCTTCTCTGCAGGATAACAGTTTCCACTGTCTTCAGGTGAATGTTGGGTGTAGAATATTATTCAATCTTCGGTCTTATTCACGATGCTCTGGGCAAATTCAAGTGCCTCTGTATGCTTGACGAAGAAATGTTCCTTCTTCTCATAGGTCACTCTTAATGTTGCGGGATATAACAGTCCACATCTCAGTTTGTTTATATTCTTAAGTATTCTTCTTGTTTCTGTAAACAGCGCTCTCTTCTTGGCGACTTCCACAGGATAATCTCTAAATATGCTTATCTTGTCACCTTCAAATGCGAGGTTTCTGCTTTGAACAATTATCTTCATCATATTATCCAAAACATGGTCATATTGCACCTTCACTATCAGTTGTCTTGGGGGGGCGCCCACCCCTGGGCGACGTCTTGATACTCTGTGCGCTCGGGTAATTAACGGTGCTTGATCCAGATTCAAGACTTTTTTCAGCAGATCTGCAGCAAATTCGCGAGGGTCACGATTCCCCTCTCTGCCTTCCTGGACGCCTACGATTCTTAAATTCTGACGTCTCTGCCGTCCCTCCAAGTCAATAAATTTTTCAGTTATTTGATGTAATAACTTCGATAGGCGTTTGTTCTCGGCAATACGTTTTTTTGTTGTTTCGGTGCTTGTCTCAGCAATTTCCTCCAATTCCTTTACAGCCTCGTGGTGTTGATTTAAAGTCTGGAGGATCGGCTCCAACTTAGCATCAAATCTGGATTCCATCGAATTCAGTTTATCATATACTTCTTCAGTATTTTGATGCATATTTTCTTCCATGGTTAATTTCCAGTCTTCCAGAACTTCATGCACAGAAGCTGTAACCTCATCTTTAATTTGTTCTTTAATTTCATCTTTTAAAGATTTCAGCTCCTGTTTAAGATTTTTAAATTCTGTCATTATATTAGAGATTTCCTGTGTCAGGAAGGTTCTTAATTCTTCCACATCTGTTTTTTTCTTCCTTGAGATATCTTCTTGGGATGCTGTTAAAACTGAGCCCGAGGCTTCAGGTGGGCCTGCCTCTTTTCCCTTACCGGTTTTTCTCGACTTGGGGGTGTATGTTGAATCGACATGCTGCCGGTGTCGCGCGCCTGATGACGTCACAGACCTGTTGCAAACACTCAGTGCCGTTTTCTAGAGGTAGGTCCCGTCTTTTTCCCCCGTTTTCAACGTTTTTTTCCCGGAGCTAGTCGGCGCGAGTCTCTCCTACTCCATAGCGCCACCGGAAAATTAAAAATTAAAAAAAAAAAAGATAATTATATCATTATTTTTTGTACAATACATCTGACTAAAACTAGTGGATATTCAGTATGAAAATATTGATCATGGATAGACAACAACACCATTGATTTGTAAGACTGGATGTTACAATCCCTAAGGTTCTTCACCACAACTGACACTCGGTATTCTTGGAGGTGACCACTAGGTGATTTTGCTACCAAACAGACACATCTTCAGTTGTGTACCTCAACGTCAGTGGGTGTTTCGGCCTTTTATCACAAGACACCCTCAGTCGAGGCAGGCCCACCGCAGGGTGATCAGCCCTGGGTGTGAGTCTTATGGTTAGCTAGATGGTCACGTGGCAGCCCAGACAGCATCTTTAGAATATAGATGATTTAGATGTTCTTATGACATGATTGTGCAAAAAAATAATGAATTTGATTATCTTGAGAGTGGATGTTTCTGGATTGTTATCGATTGGAATGTGGCCGCTGCTATGATTTAATCCCCGATATCGGCAGGCAAGACAAGGCCGATTCGTATCGGGGCCTAAATAACAAAGGACAAAGGACAAAGGATATTTATTGTCACATACACCAATTGGTGTAGTGAAATTTGAGTTGCCATTGCAACACACAAATAAAATAAATACAACATTATAGAATTTAACAATAAACATAAAAAACATCCCCCCACAGCGGGATCAACGTTCCCACTGTGAGGGAAGGCACCAAAGTTCAGTGCACTTCCTCCATGTTCACCCGTGGTTGGGGCCTATTGAGGCCTCTGCAGTCGGCGCCAGGGCGGCCCGATGTTTCAGGCCCTGCGTCGGAAGAATGCTCTCTGCGACTTGGAGTTCCGAAACGGCCGCTTGCTACAAGAGACCACTTCCGAAGTCCACAGGCCGCGCTGGACGGAGCTCCAACACTGGCGATCTCGGCGAGAGAGCCCAGGCTCCACGGTGTTTAAAGTCAGCGCCACCCACGGCTGGAAGGTCCGCAACCACAGCTCCACAATGTTAAAGTCGGCACACCGGAGCTCCACACAATGACCCGGGTAAGGCATCGCTCCGCTCCACGATGGTACCTCAGTGCTGAAGCTGCAGCTCGAAGCTCTGGCCAGTCCCGGCAGGAAAGGCCGCGCCAATCCGAATGGTAGGCGAGTGGGCGAAGATGAGGCTCGGAGGAAGGACGCATCCTCGCCCAGGTATGGACTGGGAAAAAACGGTTTCCCCCTTCACCCCCCCCCCCACTCCCCTCATAAAACGACTACAAGGCCTCCAGAACAAACTAAAAATTAAAAAAAGGGTGAAGAATGAACAGCTGCAAGCAAGGCTGCCACCAACAATCGACATTTTCCAAATCATCAGATTAAAATGAAGCCACAACAAAAAGCAAGAAAATATCTTAAATATGCGGCATAACTTTTGGTTTGTCCTGCACTTGCGATCCGTGATGTTGAAGGCGTTGAAGGCGTTTTTAGTCGCGTTTAACTTCAATCCAGTAGAAACAGGAGCGCAATCGTAGAACGGATTTTCTTCATCAGGCAGTAATTTTGAGTAGCAGTCCGAGCAAATTCCTCTCCGACAACGAATACAAACCTCATCTGCATTTTAATCCCACCCCCCCGGCCGCCCCCCCCACCCCAACAAATCCACCAGAATCGCAAGCACAGCGCCACTGATGTAGGTTTTGTAACAACGCCACTATGTCAAACATATTATACACCGAGGCTGAGGCCCCCTGGATCTCGAGGCCCTAGGCTTCAGTCTATGAAGCCGATACATAAATCCGGCTCTGCCCCCCCCCCCCCAGACAGGCCACCCTACTAGTAGTTTAGAAGAATGAATTTTGACCTTATACAAACATGTAAGATACTAAGGGGGCTTGACAGGCTAGGCGTTAAGATGTTTCGAATATTGAGAGAGGCACAAACAAATGGATGTAGTTACAGAATACAAAGCTCTCATTTAAAACTGAAGTGTGTAGAAATATATTCTCTTTAATATAGTGAACATCTTGAATTTCTTGCCTCAAGGGTGGTGGAGGCCAGATGATTAGCCATATTAGAGATGGGGTGACCAGGGTGTAGGTAGGACTGCTCAAAAATGAAGGATGATATCTATGCTAGGAGTCTGAGGATGTAGTTGAGGTACTAAATGTGTATTTTGTATCTGTATTCACCAAGAAGAAGGACTTGAGGGACAGCAAGATCAGTGTAGAGAATACAATATGCTCCATAGATGCTGCTGCACCCGCTGAGTTTCTCCAGCATTTTTGTGTACCATACAATATGCTAAGGCAGTTTGAGATTGAGAAAGAGGTTGTTGCTGAGGCTCTTGAAGAAAATTAAGGTGGATAAGTCCCCAGAGCCTGATGGGATCTACCCTAGTTTATTGAGGGAGACAAGAGGGGAGATTGCGGGAATCTACATGAAGATCTTTGTTTCTTATCTAGCCACAGTTGGAGAGGTGTAGAGTGGCTAATGTTGTTCCTTTGTTTAAGAAATGAAGTAAAGAGAATCCAGGGATCGATCAGTGGTGAGCTAATTAGGATCAGCCAGTACGGCTTTGTATGTGGTAGGACATGTCTTACTAGCTTGACTGAGTTTTCTGAGGAGGTGACAAAGGAGATTGATGAAATTTGGGCACTGAATGTTTTATACATGGATCCCTCATTATAGGCTGAACCATAAGATGAAAATGTACAGAATTCACGAGGATTTGGTCATCTGGTTACAGAACAGATCTTCCTGTGGTTTTCCAGCAGTCCCGGAGTTAGATTAGATGTGCGTCGTCTGGTCAGAATACTGCAGATGCAGTAATCTGAAATAAAAACAGAAAATGCTGGAAAAACACAGCCAATCAGTCAGCATGTGTGGAAAGAGAAACAGTTAACATTTCAAATCAGAGAACCTTTATCAAATCTAGGAAAAAGAAAACAAGTTAATTTTATGAAGCAGACGTGTAACCTTGAGTAACATTTTTCTCTTCGGAGTGGTATAAATTGTTTTTTTTTAATGCATTCAAACCCTTTGAAAGATTTGACAAGGATGGCCAGCTGTTCTTTCGAAGCTTCGAGAGCAAGATGCCTCCAAACGTCTTGAGGCAAGTGTGGATTTAGGGGCATGTTCATTGTGGTAGGCTCACTGATTCCATTAAATTCTGGGCCTTCTCATGGCACTTTATATTTAGTGTTTTTAATCTCTTTTTACACTAGCATTTACATTGTCCTCAGTGTATCTTCATCAAAAAATCTCAGCCTTAAAGTCGTGGAGTTCTACAGCATGGAAATAAGCCCTTCAGCCAAATTTGTCCATGCCAACCAAGATGCCAATCTACATGTCACAATTGCTTCACATCCCTCAAAACCTTTCTTTCCAAGTAACTGTCCAAATGTATTATAAAAGTTGTAATTGTACTTGTGTCAGTCACTTCATTTGGCAGCTCATTCCTTGTATCCATAACCTTTTGTATGAAAATGTTGTCCCTCAGGTCCCTATTAAACCTTTCACCTTTAACCAATGCAATTAAATTCTTCATTTCCTCAACACTGGACAAAAGAGTTCAAGTTCAAGTTCAATTAAGTTCAAGTTCAAGTTACATTTATTGTTACATGCACCAATTGGTACAGTGAGATTTCAGTTAGCATACAGCCATACAAATAAAAATAACACAATACACGATAGAATTTAACATGAACATCCCCCACAGCGGAATCAAAGTTTTGCGGGGAGAAGCGCCGCAAACCACAACTCCACGGTGTTAAATTCAGCAGGCCCAACACTCCGGAGCTCCAACTTTGCTCTGCGATGGTAATTCAGCATTGCGCCCTTTGCCGAAGCTCTCTCTGTGTCTAAGGGAGCAAGTTAGCTATGTACAATTGCCATTTGATATATCTGGGGTGGCTTTATTATTCATCACGGAAGTTAAACTAACTTTCTAAAGTTGTTGAAATCATTTTAAAATTATTTCTTGAAGTGGCATAGATAGAGCACAGAGACAGACCCTTTGGCCAATTCAGTCCCCACCAAACAGCAGTACACTTTGGTATTAATCCCACACCAGAAGCAATTCAAAACATCGTTTGGATGTGAAGAAACCCCAAGCACCCAAAAGATTCCCACATGCTCCCAGGAAGAATGTGCAGCATTGATGTCAGGATGAACTTTGGTCACCTGCACTGTGAGGCATCACACTGTTGGCTACACCACTGTTCCGACCAGTTTGTTTCATTGTTTTCTCTCTCTAACTACCCCCATTGACTTATTGACTGAATCATGCATGTGACTTCTTCCTAGCCTCACCTCATACTATGAGATATTCCTTTTGGCTTCTTTAACTTTCTCCCTCTTCCTTTCAACATAATACCAGAGCTGGATTTACCACTAATCTTTGTATGCTGAAGCCTAGGGCCTTGAAATATAGGGGGCCTCCAGCCAAGGAGGCAGGACACCTGCCCTTCAACTCTGGGCGGGACACCCTCTCTATCTCTCTCTCTCTGTCACTCTCCATCTCCGCCCACCATCCGTATCCATGTCCGGGCCGCCGGGTCTCTGCTCTCTGCTCGATCCTCATCTGCCGGCACGGCCTTGCACATGCGCACTGCTACGGCCAGCACATCCTCCCCCTGCACACGCGCACAACCACGGCCCGCACATCATCGGCCGCTGAAAACCAACGCAGAATCACTCCCTGGAGCTGGAGTAACTCCATGAAGTAACTCTTGCTTCTGGTTTCCTGGTCCTCCAAAAAATATTCTAAATGGAATTTAAACTGGAGGTGGTGGAAGGTCCATCACCAAACTCCAAACTCTGAACAATAACAGCCTATTGCATTTATCTGTTTATTTATTGTGTATATATATGGTCTATGGTATATAAACACACTGAACTTTAATCTCCTGTTCTGTATTATGTTTACATATTCTGTTGTGCTGCAGCAAGCAAGAATTTCATTGTCCTATCTGGAACACATGACAATGACTCTCTTGACTCATGACTTGGACTTAAGCAAAAAAGGGTTCTTGGGGAAAAAAGAGCCACCTTAAATGTAGTTGCGTCTGGTTGGGTAACTATGGTAGGGTGAAGACTATTCCATGCTTTAATTGTGCGGGGGAACTCCATGGAGCAGCCAGCAACTCTGGATAGAAGAAATTGGGTGATGTTTCAGGTAGAGACCTTTCTTTAGACTCCCTCTGGTATTAGTATTTTTAGTTTAATTTAAAGATACAGTGTGGAAACAGGCTCTTTGGCCCACCAAGTCCACGCCGACCACCGATCACCCGTACACTAGTTCTATCCCACACATTAGCGGAGTAAGTCAAGAGTCAAAAGTGTTTTATTCTCGTCCCAGTCAGAACAAAGAAATCCTTACTTGCAGCAGCACAACATAATATGTAAACATGCTTGCCAAGTCCATCATCAAACAGGTCTTTGTACTGGGATCGCAGCTGTTGTGCTGGATCGTCTGTGAGACATAGTTTGTGGACGGCACATCCAAAATACACCAGGCCCAGGTCGTAACATGCATTGATACCGAGAAGAGTCTCTGAGTTTGACTGTACATTGCGAAACTGCAGGTTTCTTGTCTGGTCGTCTACCGTGCACTTTAAATCAGATTTTCCGAGTGGATGCAAATCCTCACCCCCGTAAACCCGAAGCGTGGAGGAGTCCTTTTGCATTCGTTCGGCATTCCGTATTTTGTTAAATTCCCTTATCGACATTACGTGGACCTTTGCACCTGTATCCACTTTAGCTAGCAAAGGTCTGTTGTTTATGAACACAGTTACATCAGGGTCAAGCAGCTTGGTAGAGAATGGTTCTCGTGGGAGTCAGTGTCGAGCTCTTGGGAGTCAGAATCTGAGAACTCCTGGAGCAGGTGCAAGTTCGCAAAGTGATTAAGCTTTTTACAGTGATGGTAGGTTTTACCGTAAGCTGCACAAAACTGGCGACCCCTCGCGTGAAAAGAGTTACAGTTCTGACATCGCGCAGCAGGCACATTTGGGCTTTTGCAGAAGGAGTAAATAGTAAGATTGATGTCGTGTTGCTGTCGTGGGCTGGGAGACACAGGGTCTGCAAGTGGTGCAACAACTTCTGACATACGACATGAATGGAAAACTTGTTCCAAAGTCAGTTCGGGATTGCGAAAGAGCTCAGCCCTCAATTTGCGATCGATCATTCCCCCCACAATCTTATCTCTCACCATTTTATTTGTCAACTCACCGAAACGACAGCGTGCAGCCTTGTGTGGTAAATCACTGAAAAATCGTTCGACTGGTTCATCGACCTGTTGCAAATGGCCATATAACTTTGTTCTTTCTAATATACGGTTTGATGGAAAATCACACAGCTCTCTGAATTTTCTGAGTAGAACTGCTGGGTTATCAATGGTCTTGGCAGGCATTAGGACCTGCCCGTTGCCATCCAGAATGGCAGGAGCAAATTCGAAGATGTCGGCACGATTCATTGCCTCTGGACCCGCTAGATTGAGCAGCAGTGAAGCTTTCAAATCGTCAGGATCATTACGATGAACAATGCGGATATAGTGAGTGTAGTTACACTCGAAGAGACGCCATCGCTCGGCGATGTCTGAATCACAGATCAAAGGGCTTGGTTTGCGGCAGGTTAGCCATAACGGAGAGAGAAAAATGATAAAATAAAACTGATAAAAGTAAAGAATCGTGATAAACAACGGAATGGGTCCGAAGCACTAGTCTGACTCCATGTAATTACTGGACTCATACACATTTAAAGATACAACACATCTTTATTAAACGTACTTACAGTATTGGATATGCAGTACATTACATGTCCAAGCTACTACATCTCAGATTCAGATTCAGATTCAGATTCAACTTTATTGTCATTGTGCAGTGTACAGTACAGAGACAACGTAGGCGAGTTCCTAATATTATAAAGCATGTATTAGGTGGGGCTACTACTAACAAACACTCTAATTGGCTAGCATGCAATAGCCAATATACAGCAGGGACTACCTGAAATTGGAGGTCAATATTCATACCGCTGGGGTGTAAACTGCCCAAGCGAAATATGAGGTGCTGCTCCTCCAATTTACGGTGGGCCTCACTCTGGCCATGGAAGAGGACCAGGACAGAAAGGTCAGATTCGGAATGGGAGGGGGAGTTGAAGTGCTGAGCCACTGGGAGATCAGGTTGGTTAATGCGAATCGAGCGGAGGGGTTGGGCGAATCGATCGCCAAGCCTGCGCTCGGTCTCACCGAGGTTGATCATACGCTGAATAATCCAACCACAATTTTGTTTGGAAGTGGATAGAAATAATAGAAATTGCATTCATTGCAACGTGTAAAAAGAGTTGAGATACTGTATTATAATTTTGCTGCATGTCATTGTGGTATATATCATGTCTTGATTGGTGAAATGTTTAGTTCGTGACTTTATTTGAAGCAGAAATAATATGTGAATGCTCCATTGAGCATAATTCCAACTGGTAACCGCACTTCGTCCGAGTACATTATCGCACGCGTCATGCAAGCCATCTTTAATGACCACCTAAATTGTAATTTGGCAACTTAAAAAGCTGCCAAGGTTGCCCGGCTGACAACAGTGAAAAAAAGTTAAGTGGAAGGTGTATAATATTTTTGACTGTCATAGGCTTTTCTTACATATGCTGTCACAACGCACTGTAGTCTCTAAACAACCCTTCAGTAATTTTCCTTGCCCTACATTTCAGAATAATAGTGTTTTAAGCCAATAACTCGACACCAGCACTGGCAAATAAATAAATAAATAAATAAAGCACAGCTTTCCAGCCCCTTATCTCATTGGCCACGCTCGGCTGCAAATCAGTGTCAATCTGGTGGACCATCTTCCTCTAGTCGTGAGGGTGGGGGATTGGGGTGGGGGGGGGCCTCACAAGTGGAACAGCTTAGGGCCTCTCTTCATCTAAATCCGGCCCTGGCCACAGTTTAAGAATAAGGAGTAAGCCATTTAGAACGGAGACGAGGAAACACTTTTTCTCACAGAGAGTGGTGAGCCTGTGGAATTCTCTGCCTCAGAGGGCGGTGGAGGTTGGTTCTCTGGATGATTTCAAGAGAGAGCTAGATAGGGCTCTTAAAAATAGCGGAGTCAGGGGATATGTGGAGAAGGCAGGAACGAGGTACTGATTGTGGATGATCAGCCATGATCACATTGAATGGCGGTGCTGGCTCAAAGGGCCAAATGGCCTACTCCTGCATCTATTGTCTATTGTCTATTCAGTGTAACCTTCTTGTGTTGTGAAGGCGGGTGACACGGAGTGTCGTAGCTTGACGTGACGGTGACGTGGTGTGTCGTACAACTTGACGGTTTTTAGGATGACTACGAGCGTCAGTCACTGACGTTCGCAATTGCCGAAAAAATGGCAAAGTGGGACAGGCCCTTAAATCATTACAGCTTCCATGTATCATAATCTTCTGAGTCAGCCTACCACTGGGTACTTTATCAAATACCTTACGTTACCTCTTCAAAAAAATCAATCAAGTTTGCATGACATGATCTGCTCTGCCAAGGCTCTGCTGTCTGTCCCTAATTATCCTATTTTGTTATAAACGTAAATCCTATCCTGAAGAATTATCTCCTGTATTTACCTTCCCAATTACATGAGGCTAACTGACCTATAATTTCTTGGATTATTGTATACAGTATGGTGAACAGCGGTTAAATTAATGGATTAGTAATTTAAACTCAGCTCTTGATCTGGAATTTATTAGAAAAATGATGACACCACCATGCTTGGAGTTTGCACGTTTGGAGTTTGCACGTTCAGAGAGAATACAAAGATTTTCATCAAAGCCCCTGTAATCAATATCTTGGGATGGAACCCATCAAGCCCTGGTAATTTTTCCACCTTAATGCTTTTCAGGAGATCGAACACCATTTACTCCTTAATATGAATGATTTAATGAATGAATGAATGAATGAATAAACAAATGAATAGGTTTATTGGCCAAGTATTCACATTCAAGGAATTTGCCTTGGTGCTCCGCTCACTAGTGACAACATGACATACAGTATGTTTCAAACTGCATGTTGACTGGGATATATGTCTACCATCAGATGATAACATATACAAATGAACAATTGGACAAACATCAGAGTGAATTCCTGGATAGTAGAGCTTGATCAGAAATCTACTTGGTTCACAGGATAGTAGCTGCAAGAGATGTTGGAGATTGTTTTCTTTGGAACATCAGAGGTCGAAGAATGACCTGATAGAAGTTTATAAAGTTGGCAGGCTGGAAATGTCAAGGACCAGAGAGCAGAGTTATAGGTTCCAAGGGAGAAAGTTTAAAGGAGATATTTACACAGAGTTGGATGAGCTGCCAGAGGTGGTGGTGGAAGCAAATATAATAGTGCAGTTTTTAAGGCTTTTTGACAGGCACAGAGATATGAAGTTTAGGGAGTTTTATGGATCGTGCTGGCAGAAGGAATTAGTTTAAATAGGCATCATGTTCAGTACAGACATTGTTGGCCGATGGGCTGGTTCGTTGCTGTACTCTTCTATTAACAGTGGCATAGCTAGAAGGCCAGAGCTCCAATCGGGTTCTATCATGAGCTCTGGTACTGACTGTGTGGAGTTGGCATGGATCTCTGTGAAATACTTTAATTGGTTAGATTACCCTTTGAGAGTAGACCTTATTGACATTTCATTGCATAAATCCTTGCATCAGTCCAAAGACTGCTCACCTCCTCTAACTGAAAGTACACACTTTCATCGATGAAGAGTTTTGAACTGAGAACTGGAACTACATATGGGATGTTAAGGCAGTGTGTTACAGGTGAGAGTATGAAATACAGATGGAGAATAACAGGCAATGTTTGCTGGTGCAACCTGATGGGTAGAATAATACTATTTTCCACACCAATGATATGAGCATTGGTAAAACTGATGCCTCACAATGCGAAAGACTCGGGTTCGGTCCCGAATACAGGTGCTGTCTGTGCAGAGTTTGCACGTTCTTGCTGTGACTGTGGTTTTTATTCGGGTGCACCGGATTCCTCCCACATTCCAAAGTGGTGCAGGGTTGTAGGTTAATTAGCTTTTGTAAATGTCCCATAGTGTGTAGGGGGTGAAAGTGGGATAAGATAGAACTAGTTTTCAGGTGATCAATTGTTGGCGTGGACTCTGTGGGCTGAATGGCCAGATTCTCTGTCTCTATCTCTGTCTCTGTCTCTGTCTCTGTCTCTGTCTCTTTCGCTGTCTCTGTGTCTCTCTCTGTCTCTGTGTCTCTCTCTGTCTCTGTGTCTCTCTCTCTCTCTCTCTCTAATTTTCTCAAATTTCCTTGTCGAGTGTCAATTGGAAATTTCATTAAGACTGTTGAATACAAAGAGACAGTTTACAGACGATATATATTATGGGCTTCACATGAGACTTCCAATATATTTATTAGGTATATGGAGTATAGGAGTTTGTAACATTGCAGAAGGATGTTATGGACAGTGCATAAACATCGACTCTCATTTATGTGGAACAAGATTGGTCACCACACATTCACTTCACAACATTCTGGTTTGGAGTTTGACGTTGATAGGCTTTCACTCCAGGTTAATAGTTGAAAAAGGCTGTATGTTGTTTTCACTCCAGTAAGTAGGTCGTTTTTAGGTCTGTTTAAAACAAGAATATTGGTAGTTAGTCCACACAGTCCTTTTATTATCGAATGCTAAATACTGTCAGAGAAACTCCAGTCTTTATTGACAGGCAATTTGCAACAGTTAATTCTTCCATTTAATGCTACATCACAAAGGTGCTTTATATTTTGCAGTTGCTTTGATCCAATTCAACTCAAAAAAGAGATGATGAAACAATATTATCAAATTATTGTCCAGGACACCAGTAATTCCTCTTGCATGACCTCTTTTACAGGGTGCCAGGTGGGATATTAAATGGATAAAATGATTGGGTTGCAGCTATTAATAATTTGGATGAGAGATCAGAAAGTGATATTCCAGGGTCTGCCAATGATAGGCAACTGGATGTGATGGTGAATTTTGAGGAGAATGGAAGAAGGCATCAGGACAGTGTAGACGTACAAGTTGGCACATGACGGAAAATGCATTATAATGTGTAGAATAAACTGAAATACTATTTATATTGTATTCGATTGGGAGGGGAGATCAGAGTGTCCTTGTACGACACGCGCTGTACTTGTTGGACACTCTTGCGGAGTCTTTTGAATTCTGCCCTATGCAGGGCGAGATGCGACACTCCAAACCCTAGGCTGTTAAATTTGACTGTCAACAGCCTGAAAGTTGCGAGTTTGATACCAGTAACGTCTCAGACCACAGAGGGCAGCCACGATACTGCTCAGAGAGAGGCAATTGATGCAGAGCCAAAGAGTCACCTGATCAAGCTGGGTTATTGGAAAAAATCGGGAACTAGTCATTTCACGGAAGGGTTCATTTTTTTTTAACAGTGTATAATGGAGACCTGGGAAGGTTATAGGCTAGAGGGGATGTTTCATGGCTTACGAGAATAATGGATATCTGTGAATGAGTTACAAGCTGAAATTTAATCCAGAGTGAAGCGGACTGTGTGGAGAATACAGGGAAAATCTAGAGTAAAACAAAGACGATAAATTCATGGAAGTTGGAGTATATCTATATGGAGCAGATTGGATACTTTGGATAATTAAATTGAAATATTTCTGGAGGTGTTTGAGATCGTATTACAGATAATAAACTGCAATTTTTTTCGGAAGTATTCCAGTTTTAACTCTCTGATTGTTTCATTCTTTAAAAAAATACTACAACTGGATACTGAATAATACACTTCAATTATCCAATAATATCAGATAAATTAATCTATGTTAAAGTTTCATTCATCAGTCAGATAATATTACGCTGGACATTAACCAGCAGATACCATGAGTGCATTTCCCTTCACATGTAACCATTTTTAAAAGCACTTGAGAAAAAACTTAAATACTAGAATCCAACCATCAATGGGAAGTCTATTAACTGAATTAAAAGATACACGTTGACAGAAATTTTCATTTTATATTTGCGTTTTCACGCTCTTGGAGAGCGCAATTAACGAGTTTGGCATTGGAAACAATTTGAAAGATTTTTACAAATTCAAGGTGTAATCGCGTCTGCAGTTAACCACATCGAAACAAAGGCTTCTTGATAGTGTTTCTGGAAATGTTTGGTGGAAAAACAATATGACAGGCTCAGGTTATGGTCTGTTATGCAATTCTGACATTCATAGTTTCACTTTTAGAATAGAAACATTTTTGTTCATTACGTCTCAGAATTGTGATAATGGGTTTAATTATTGATTTTGAGAAATTATTATTGTACTGTATAATTCACCAGTGTACTATAGTTCTTTGTACCATCATTCTTCTTACAAAACAATTCAAAATCCCCTTTTCCAGACCGGTTAACTATCTGAGTAACTATTCAAAATGAACAAATGGAAGAGTGTTGGATATCAGGGAACATGGTAAAGGTGGGACGGTGGCGCTGTGATATTGTTTTGCATATTTACAGAATGTTATTTCTGCATTTACACACAATGCACGTGGTCTATAATTAGAATGAAGGCCAATACACAACCGTTTAATATCACGGTCAATAGGTCATATCGTTTTGTACAAAACCTCATGACAAGAGCTTTGTGTTCTTTCTTTTATCCCTAGGACTTAACCCCTCCCGGATCCTCTCAAAAAACAATTTCATCAATCTTCAGACAGGTCTTTAATATGCTGAATGGTTTCCCCACCATTTCATTGGCTTACATCCTCTCCTGATCTTGCCTAACTAACCATTTCCATCAGCCACAACTCAAAGTTATTTCTGTCGTCCTTCCTTCCGTCCTGAATCTGAATTGTGGGCACTATCACAAGCTCGAGCCAGTCTCCAAAACAATAGCTGGTGGGCACGCTGGAATTACTGGCATTCCTCATTACGGTTCTAAAGGTATGTCCTTTTATTCTGAGGATGTGCACACTGGTCCAAGATTCTTCCACTGCTGGAAACATCCACTCATTTTAGGCCTCTCATTATTCAATGAGTTCCCCTCTCATCTTTCTAAATTCCAGCGCGAATACAGACCGTGTCGTGAAACGCTCCTCATAAGTCAACCCAATCATCCCCTGGATCATTCTCGTAAACCTCCTATGAACCGTTTCCTTTGTCAGATAGGGTGCACAAAACAGCTCAATATTCCAAATGTGGCCTAACCAGTGCCGTATAAAGCCTCAGAATTACAACCTTGCTTTTATATTCTAGTCCTCTCTAAATGAACGCTCATATTACATTTGCCTTCCTTGCTACCAACTCAATCTGCAAACCTTTTTGGAATCATGTACCAATGCTCCCAAGTCACTTTGCACCTCTGATTTCTGAATCCTCTCCCCATTTATAAAATAATGTACACCTTTAATCTTTTTACCAAAGTACATGTCCACAAATTTTGCAGTGCTGTATTCCATTTGCCACTCTCCTAACTTGTTCAAGTTCTTCTACAGAATTCCTAGAATTATAGAAAATAAGTGCAGGAGGAGGCAATTTGGCCCTTCGAGCCAGCACCGCCATTCATTGTGATCATGGCTGATCGTCCCAAGTCAATAACCTGTGCCTGCCTTCTCCCCATATCCCTTGATTCCACTATCCCCTAGAGCTCTATCTAACTCTCTCTTAAATCCATCCAGTGATTTGGCCACCACTGCCCTCTGTGACAGGAAATTGCACAAATTCACAACTCTCTGGGTGAAAATGTTTTTTCTCACCTCAGTCTTAAATGGCCTCCCCTTTATTCTAAGACTGTGGACTCTGGTTCTGGACTCGCCCAACATTGGGAACATTTTTCCTGCATCCAGCTTGTCCAGTCCTGTTATAATTTTATATGTTTCTATAAGATTCCCCCTCATCCTTCTAAACTCCAGTGAATACAAGACTAGTCTTTTCAATCTTTCCTCATATGACAGTCCCGCCATCCCAGGGATCAATCTCATGAACCTACACTGCACTGCCTCAATCACAAGGATGTCCTTCCTCAAATTAGGAGACCAAAACTGTACACAATACTCCAGATGTGGTCTTACCAGAGCCCTATACAACTGCAGAAGAACCTTTTTACCCCTATACTGAAATCCTCTTGTTATGAAGGCCAACATTCCATTAGCTTTCTTCACTGCCTGCTGTACCTGCACGCCAACTTTCATTGACTGGTGTACAAGGACACCCAGGTCTCGCTGTACCTCCCCCTTATCTAATCTAACCCCATTGAGATTATAATCTGCCCCCTTGTTTTTTCCACCAAAGTGGATAACCTCACAATGGGCCGAATGTCCTAATTCTCCTATATCTTATGGTCTTGTGGTTTTACTGTCCTTCACAGTATTCTACCAGAGAGTCATAGAGCCATAGAGTGATACAGTGTGGAAACAGGCCCTTCAGCCCAACTTGCCCACACCCTCATGTCCCAGCTACACTAGTCCCATTAGTCCATATCGCTCCAACCTGTCCTAGCCATGTACCTGTCTAATTTTTTCATAAACGACAGGACAGTCCCAACCTCAACTATCTCATCTGGCAGCTTGTTCCATACACCCACCATCCATTGTGTGAAAAAGTTACCACTCGGATTCCTATTAAATCCTTTCCTCTTCACTTTGAACCGATGTCCTCTGGTCCTCGATTCCCGTACTCTGGGCAAGAGACTCTGTGCACCTACACAATCTATTCCTCTCATGATTTTGTATACTTCTAGAAGATCTTGCCTCATCCTCCTGCGCTCCATGGAATAGTGACCCAGCCTCCTCAACCTCACCATACAGCTCACACCCTCTAGTCCCTGCAACATCCTCATAAATCTTTTCTGAACCATTTCAAGTTTGAGAATATCTTTCCTATAACATGGTGTCCAGAACTGAACAGAATATTCTAAATCCGGTCAACCAACGTCTTATTCAACAACAACATGACCTCCCAAACTCTCTACACAATACTCTGACTGATGAAGGCCAAAGTGCTAAAAGCCTTTTGGACCACCTTATCTGCATGCGACACAGCCTTCAGGGAGCCATTCATCTATACTCCTCAATCCCTCTGCTCAACAACGCTACCCAGAAGTCTACCATTTACTGTGTAGGTCTTCCCTTGTTCGACGTCCCAAAATGCAACACCTCACCATTTCCTGTAATAAATTCCAACAACCATTCCTCCACCCATCAAGCCAATCGATCGAGATCCTGCTGCAATGTTTCACAAACATCTTCGCTATCTGCAAAACCACTAACTTCAATTCCATTCCACCTAGCATAATTCAAACCAAAGTTTGGCAAGTATTGGATGTTATCCAGGCTTACCGTGCAAGTATCATATGTTCCAGGACAATGCGAAACCTGCCGATCTACACTCCAATCTCATTGTTTCCGAGCCCCGTGCAGCCCGCTTCTACCAACTCCTGAAAATCCACAAACAGAGCTACCCCTACTTGTGATTTATGTAATCATGGGAGATCATTCAATGATGTTGATACTATCCCCTTGGTTGGATGGTACAACATAACCCCTGTGTTTTCTTGACCTGCCAAAGCCAAATTGGAGTGCAGGTGGATAAGGAATTATCTTATGTAGATGTATAATGCCATGAATGGAATAGGTAAAGTAGTTGCAGAGATTCTTTTACCCTGAGTATAGTAATCAAGAATCAAGATGAGAGGAGAAAAATGTAATTGGAAACTGAGGGCGAACATTTTCATACAGAGAGCGGTGGCTATATGCAATGAGCTTATAGCAATGAGTAAGAAGGTAGTAAAGGCAAGTACTTTAACAATATTTAAAAGACATTTGGACATGTACATGGACAGAAAGGTTTTGAAGATATATGGGTCAAGCATAATAGGGTGGGACTAGCATAGATGAGGCAGTTTGCTAGACATGGGCATGATGGGCCAAAGGGCCTGTTTCCACGCTGTATGAGTCTATCATTCTATGACTATTGATCCCTACATTTAATGATGGGTGACAATATGTTATTTCTGCATTAACACACAATGCGCTTTGCCTGTAAATATAATGAAGCCCAATACGTAAATGTTTGACACGTATCATGTCATAAATTCATATACTCTTTTGCAACCCTTCAAGAGAAGTACTTTATGTTCTTTCATCCTTCAGGACTGAAATGAGGACAAACTTCTTCATCCAGAGATTTCTGAATATGTGGAACTCTCTGCCACAGAACACAGTGGAGACCAATTCACTGGATGTTTTCCAGAGAGAGCTAGATTTAACTAAAGGAATCAAGGGATATTGGGGGAAAAGCAGGAACAGGGTACAGATTTTAGATGATCAGCCAGGATCACATTGAATAGTGGTTCTGTCTCGAAGGGCCGAATGGCCCTCCTGCACCTATTTTTCTCTGTTTTTCTATGTTTCTATACCACCCCTTCTGAACTTCTTAAAAAGTATTTCATCATTCTCAGACAGCACTCTAATATGCTGATTTGTTCCCACAAAGCCTGATACTTCTTTGGCCTACATCCTTTCCTTACAACGTTTTGGCTCATTAGGTCTCAGAATCGTGATAATGGGTTAAAATATTGATTTTGAGAAATTATTATTGTACGTTTATATCGCCAGTGCACCATAGTTCTTTGTACCATTGTTCTTCTTACAAAACTGTTGAAAATTCCCTTTCCAGACCTGGTTAACTATCTGAGTAAATATTCAAAATGAACCAACGGAAGTGTGTTGGATAGCTGCAAACATGATAAACGCGGTGCAGCGATATTGTTTTGCATATTTACAGAATATTATTTCTGCATTTACACACAATGCACGTGGTCTGTAAATAGAATGAAGGCAAATGAAGGCCAATACATAACCCTTTAATATCATGTTCAAAAGTTCAAAACCTCATGACAAGTGATGTTCTTTCTTTCATTGCTAAGATTCAACCCCTCCCGGATCCTCTCAAAAAGCATTTCATCCATCTCCAGACAACTCTTTAATATGCTGAATGGTTTCCCCACCACTTCATTGGCCTACATCCTCTCCGGATCTTGTCTGACCAAACATCTCCCTCTGCCACAACTCACAGTTATATCTCTCATCCTTCCTTCCTTCCTGAATCTGAATTATGGGCACTATCACTAGCTCGAGCCAGTCTCCAAAACAGTAGCTGATGGGCTCGCTAGAATTCCTAAGATCCTCATCACCGTTCTAAAGGTACGTCCTTTTGTTCTGAGGATGTGCACTCTGGTCCAACATTCTTCCATTGCTGGAAACATCTTCTCCACATCCACTCATTTATGCCTCTCATTATTTGATGAGATTGCCTCTCACCCATCTAAACTCCTGTGCGAATACAAACCAAGATCCATGAAACGCTTCTCATAAGTGAAGCCAATCATCCCCTGGATCATTCTCGTACACCTTCTTTGAACCGTTTCCAATGCCAGCACATCCTTTGTCAAATAGGGTGCACAAAACAGCTCAATGTTCAAAATGTGGCCTAACCAGTGCCTTATAAAGCCTCAGCATTACAACCTTGCTTTTATATTCTAGACTTCTCTAAATGAATGCTCATATTACATTTGCCTTCCTTACTACCACTCAACCCGCAAATAGAAAATAGTTTACACCTTTATTCTTTCTACCAAAGTGCATGTCCATACACTTTGCTTTGCTGTATTCCATTTGCCACTCTCCTAACCTGTCGAAGTTCTTCTTCGGAATTCCTACTTCGTCAACACTACCTACCACTCCACCTACCTACGTATCATCTGCAAATTTTGCCACAAAGCAATGAATGCCATCATCCAGATTATTAATATGATGGGCCATGGATCCGGGGGTGCTGGGGGGGCAGCAGCCCCCACACTTTTTTGGCTAGACACGTTTCAATGTCTCCAGCTTTGGACGAGGCGCTGCTGTGCTCTGAGAAACCTAGTCGTGGGTTTTGGAGAGCTAGGGGCGGAGAGATTGATGGAACCATAAGCAGCTGCAGGGGTAGATGCGGACGGGGAGCCGGGGCTGGATAGTTGCTCGCTGCAGCACCGGCCATAGAGCAGCCTCAGTGCAAGAGGCATCGGAAGCATTGCGCCGCTGCCGTGAGGGTCTCGGCGCCGAATTCGCCCTGGAGACCGGCATGGACCAGGCTGCGGCTCGGTGCATTCAAATGGCCTATTCCTGCACTTATTTTCTATGTTTTTATGCTTGAGTATATGGCAATAAAACTTGACCACTAGATTTTTAAGCATGCATGCATGGTGGAGGTATAATTTAGTCAAAGAGTGATACAATGTGAAAACAGGCCCTTCTGCCCAACTTGCCCACACCCGCCAACATGTCCCAGCTATACTACCTGCTTTTGATCCATATCTCTCTAAACCTGTCCAATCCATGTATCAGTCTAACTGTTTCTTAAATATTGGGATAGTCCCTACCTCAACTACCTCCTCTGGCCGCTTGTTCCATACACCCAACATTCTTTGTGTGGAAAAAGTTACCCCTCAGATTCCTATGAATTATTTTCCCCTTCACCTTAAATCTGTCCTCTGGTCCTCGATTCACCTACACTGGCAGGAGTCTGGGCATTGAAATGTATATTTCCAATGCATTTTAGATTTCTCGAAAGTCTTACTTTAAAAAAAGTAACTGGGGTTGGCCTGTATTACTATCCCCCACTTTTTGAGGTCGAGCAATAACAAAAATAATAATCACCTCCTCCAATCTCTCATGTAGGTCCTACAATATCTTAATAATACTTCAAACAAAAAAAATTGAAATCATACTTCTACAATGCACTAAAACGATTTTAATACATCACATTTCAAATAGTTGCTATCATGGGAGGGAGGTCGCCCCTCTCCCACACCGTCCCCCACCTAGTATCTCCACTCCTTCGCCAGGTACCCTCAGGCCAGTGACCAGTGATCGCTCAGCCCCCCCACTTTCAAGAATGCTCCACGGCCCCTGTATATAACGTGTAAATTAACGGACCCAACACCTAGCCTGTGAAACATCACATGCTCTTTAATCTTCTTACAATGTGCTTACTTACAAGTGGCAAAATCATTTCACACATATTTCACACCGAGAAACAAGAAGTGGGAATAGCAGATTGCTGCTGGTCTGATTTCTGCCTCGGCTCCACTATCTCTCTGTACGGCGCTATCTTCGACTTGCCATGTAGCCAATAATCTGTCAATGTCCAATTACTCCACCTCTACAACTCTCTGGACCAGCAAATTCCAAATAATTGTGGCATTCTGAGAGATGGAATCCTTCCTCATCACTAATTAAATGGGTGAACCTTGCACTTTCTTGTTCTGGATTCCATCACCCACAACATGGGGGTAATCTTTCTTCCATCAACTCTGATAAACGTGAACAAAATTAATCTGGAAAAAAAACATAGGGTGTCAACAGGAGAAGGCAGGAGAGTGGGGTTGTGTGGGAAAAATAGATTGGCAACGATGGAATGGGAGGGCCAACTCGATAGGCCAAATTTCCTACTTCTGTTCCTAAAGCTTATGGTCTCATGGTTTTAGAGTCCTTCACAGTATTTCACGGTGACTACTTCTACATCATTCCACCTCGCATGATTCAATCCAAAGTTTGGCAGGTATTGGATGTTATCCAGCGTTACCGTGCAAGTATCATATGTTCAAGGACAATGGGAAACCTGCTGATCTATGCTCAACAGTCCCCAATCTCATTGTTTCCCAGCCCGTACGGCCGGCTTCTACCACCTTCTGAAAATCCACATCTGGAGCTGCCGGTTCTTGTGATATATGTAATCATTGAATGCGCGGGAAATCATTCAATGATGCTGATACTATCCCCTTGGTTGAATGGTTCTACATATCTCCAGTGCCTTGTTGACCTGCCAAAGCCAAATTGGAATGCAGGTGGATAAGGAGTGATCTTATGTAGATGTATAATGTCATGAGTGTGATAGGTAAAGTAGTTGCAGAGATTCTTTTACCCTGAGTATAGTAACCAAGATTCAAGATGAGAGAGGAAAAATTTAATCGGAAACTGAGGGCGAACATTTTCATACAGAGAGCGGTGGCTATATGCAATGACCTTATAGGAATGAGTAAGAAGGTTGTTGAGGCAAGTACTTTATCAACATTTAAAAGATATTTGGAGATGTACATGGACAGAAAGGTTGTGAAGGTATATGGGTCAAGCACAAGAGGGTGGGACTAGCATAGATGATGCAGCTTGCTCAACATGGGCATGATGGGACAAAGGGCCAGTTTCCACACTGTATGAGTCTATGTTTCTATGACTCTAAATCCCTACATCTAATGATGGGTGACAATATGATATTTCTGCATTAACACACAATGCGCTTTGCCTGTAATTAGAATGAAACCCATTACGTAAATGTTTAATATCATAAGCTAATATCCTCTTGTGCAACCCTTCAGGAGAAGTACTTTATGTTCTTTCATCCCTTAGGACTGAGATGAGGAAACATTTCTTCACCCAGAGAGTTGTGAATCTGTGGAATTCTCTGTCACAGAGGCAGTGGAGACCAATTCACTGGATGTTTCAAAGAGAGAATTAGATTTAGCTCTTGGGGCTAAAGGAATCACGGGATATGGGAGAAAAAGCAGGAACAGGATACTAATTTTAGATGATCAGCCATGATCATATTGAATGGCGGTGCTGGCTCGAAGGGCCGAATGGCCTACTCCTGCACCTGTTTTACTATCTTTTTTCTAGGTTTCTACACCACCCCTTCTGAACTTCTCAAAAATTATTTCATCATTCTCAGACAGCACTCTAATACGCTGATTTGTTCCCACACTGCCTGATACTTCTTTGGCCTACATCCTTTCCTTACACATTTTTGTTCATTAGGTCTCAGAATCCTGATAATACGTTAAAATATTGATTTTGAGAATGAACAAACGGAAGAGTGTTGGATACCAGCGAACTTGATAAAGGCGGTGCAGCGATATTGTTTTGCATATTTACAGAATGTTATTTCTGCATTTACACACAATGCACGTGGTATGTAATTAGAATGAAAGGTAATACCTACATAACCCTTTAATATCTTATACAAAAGTTCATATCGTTTGTACAAAACCTCATGACAAGTGATGTTCTTTCTTTCATTGCTGGGACTCAACCCCTCCTGGATCCTTTCAAAAAGGATTTTATCCATCTCCAGACAACTCTTTAATATGCTGAATGGTTTCCCCACCACTTCATTGGCCTACATCCTCTCCGGATCTTGTCTGACCAACCATCTCCCTATGCCACAACTCAAAGTAATTTCTGTCGTCCTTCATTCCTTCCTGAATCTGAATTATGGGCACTATCACTAGCTCGAACCGGTCACCAAAACAGTAGCCGGTTGGCACGCTAGAATTCCTGAGATCATCATCACCGTTCTAAAGGTACGTCCTTTTGTTCTGAGGATGTGCACTCTGGTCCAACATTCTTCCACTGCTGGAAACATCTTCTCCACATCCACTCATTTTAGGCCTCTCAGTATTTGATGAGATCCCCCTCATCCTTCTAAGCTCCTGTGCGAATACAGACCAAGATCCATGAAACGCTTCTCATAAATGAAGCCAATCATCCCCTGGATCTTTCTCGTAAACCTTCTTTGAACCGTTTCCAACACCAGCACAAAACAGCTCAATATTCCAAATGTGGCCGAACCAGTGCCTTATAATGCCTCAGCATTACAAGCTTGCTTTTATATTCTAGTCCTCTCTAAATGAATGCTCATATTACATTTGCCTTCCTTACTACCAACTCAACTTGCAAACCTTTTGGGGAATGTGTCCCAACACTCCAAAGTCACTTTGCACCTCTGTTTTCTGAATCTTCTCCCCATTTAGAAAATAGTTTATGCCATTATTCTTTCTACCAAAGTACATGTCCATAAACTTTGCTTTGCTGTATTCCATTTGCCACTCTCCTAACTTGTCCAGGTTCTTCTATGGAATTCCTACTTCTTCAAGACTACCAACCACTCCACCTATCTACGTATCATCTGCATATTTTGCCACAAAGCTATGAATGCCATCATCCAGATTATTAATATTATGGACCGTGGAACCAGGGGGGCTGGAGTGGGGGGTTGCAGTCCCCCCCAATTTTTGGCTAGATATGTTTCAATGCCTCCAGCTTTGGACAAGGCGCTGCTGTGCTCTGAGCAACCTGGCAGTGGATAATGGAGAGCTGGGGCGGAGGGATGGATGGAAGCATATGCAGCGGCGGGGGCAGATGCGAACGGGGAGCCGGGGCTGGCGAGTGTTTGCTGGGCTGGCGAGTCTCTCGCTGCAGCTCCGGCCATAGAGCATCCTCAGTGCAAGAGGTGTCGGAAGCATTGCATCGCTGCCGTGAGAGTCTCTGCGCCGAATTCGCCCTGGTGACCGGCATGGACCAGGCTGCAGCTCAGTGCATCCTGGAAGACAACAGTGGCTGATGGAAGTAGGTACCAAGCATTGGGTAGAAGCGGTGGAAGATAGTTGCCTTCAAATGGGTGTGGTTGGAGAAAGCATCCTGCTTGCCTGCTAGATTCCCGATGTTGGGGGAGTCCAGAACCAGGGGTCACAGTTTAAGAATAAGGGGTCAGCCATTTAGGACTGAGATGAGGACAAACTCTCTTCACCCAGAGAGTTGTGAATCTGTGGAATTCTCTTCCACAGAAGGCAGTGGAGGCCAATTCACTGGATGTTTTCAAGAGAGAGTTACATTTAGCTCTTGGGGCTAATGAAATCAAGGGATATGAGGAAAAAACAGGAAAGGGGTACTTATTTGAGATGAACAGCCATGATCATATTGAATGGCAGTGCTGGCTCAAAGGGCCGAATGGCCTATTCCTGCACTTATTTTTTATGTTTCTATGCTTGAGTATATAGCAATAAAACTCGACCATTTGATTTTTAAGCATTCATGCATGGTGGAGGTATAATGTAGTCAAAGAGTGATACAGTGTGAAACAGGCACTTCGGCCCAACTTACCCACACCCGCCAACATATCCCAACTACACTACCTGTGATAATTGCTCGTTTCCAAGCATCTCCCCAGTCAAGTTTCAGTAAAAACACTGAATCAAGCACTTTAATCAACTAAATGTTATTTTATCAAAAGCGGGTCATAGATCACACACTATACCTATCCCACCGCGGGTTCAATCCCTGCGTCTATCTGTTCAAGCCTTCTTGGCCTCGCACAGATTGAGGCAGTCCAGAAGGGTACGGGGTCCTGAGCGCTCTTCCAGAATATCGACCCTGAGCCTCGTGATCACGGCCTTTTAAATGCCCCACGAACTCGAGGGCCGAACCACACGGGGGTTGTCTATTAATCACCCAATTACAAATATCGATTAACCCCATACATAACAGATATTTCCCTAACCCAATGATACAACAGTTCAATACATTGTATTCACAACGGAATTCGAGATGAAGTCAACATGGAAAAATGTTACCTTGATTAAAAGAAATCTCAGACAAGGCTCAACACCCCATCCAATCAACACTTAGCGGAGTCAGACTCTGCAACATTATTTACAAACTATTTACAAGGTGTATGTCTGGTTTGCAGCCATCCAATCCCTTCTATGTATTTAGTACCAGATTGACAGGGTTCGCAAGGCTTCCCATTCTTTGCTCGCAAATTGTTTCTAAGTTCCATACTCCCAGGCACCTCTTGCCTGTCCCAGCTCTGCAGAGAGCAATTCCAATTTGGCCAAATCTCCCAGCAACCCTGAAACTTGACTCCATTTGGAAGTCCTGCTGGTCCAATTTAGCCAAGATTAACACCTGCTGGTGGTCCATACCTTTCCAAACCTGTCCGATCAATGTATCAGTCTAACTGTTTCTTAAATGTTGGGATAGTCCCTACCTCAACTACGTCCTCTGGCAGCTTGTTCCATACACCCACCACACTTTGTGTGGAAAAGGTACCTCTCAGATTCCTATGGGTAGGAGACAGTGCATTGAAATGTATATTTCTAATGCATTTTAGATTTCCCGAAAGTCTTACTTTTAAAATAGTAACGTTTCCACAAACATATACACCCTTTATTAATGTCATGGTTTGATGATTCAAAATTTAAATCAAAATTAAATTTACGTCAAAAGGAGATCGCATACTTTCAAAATCCCAGATTTTTTCCCCAAGCAAAACATAATTTGTATGACTTTGCAAAATCAGGAAATGTTATGATTATTTCTTGTCCCTTTTTTCAACTACAAACAAAAAAACATAGTGCTTGAAATTATAACACATTTAAAAGTTTTTTTGTCAAATTTTCTGTACTGTGGAAGGCACTAGTGTCGATCCAGGGGCGGGGGCAGGATATATCCACCCACTTTTTGAGGTGCAGTTGGCCTGGATTATTATCCCCCAGTTTTTGGAGGTCAATCCAAAAATAATAATCACCTGCTCCTATCTCTCATGTAGGCCCTACATTATCTTAAAAATACTTCAAACAAAAGACACTGAAATCATACTTCTGCAATGCACTAAAACATTATTTTAATACATCAAACTTCAAAACGTTCCTACCGTGGCTGGGGGGTCGCCCCCATCCCACACCCGTCCCCCACTCAGTCTCTCCACTCCTTCGCCAGGTACCCCCCAAGGCCAGTGATCAGTGATCGCTCAGCCCCCCCACTTTCAAAAACGCTCCACGGCCCCTGTATATAACATGTAAATCAGCGGACCCAACACCTAGCCTGTGAAACATGACATGCTCTTTAATCTTCTTATAATGTGCTGACTTACATGTGGCAAAATCATTTCACACATATTTCACACCGAGAAACAAGAAGTAGGAATAGCAGATCACTGCTGGTCTGATTTCTGCCTCGGCTCCACTATCTCTCTGTACGGCATTATCTACAACTTGCCAAGTAGCCAATAATCTGTCAATGTCCAATTAGTCCTCCTCTACAACTCTCTGGGCCAGCGAATTCCAAATAATTGTGGCATTCTGGGAGATGGAATCCTTCCTCATCACTAACTAAATGGGTGAACCTTGCACTTTCTTGTTCTGGATTCCATCACCCACAACATGGGGGTAAACTTTCTTGCATCATCCATTCAGATAAACGTGAACAAAATTAATCTGGAAAAAAACATAGGGTGTCAACAGGAGAAGGTAGGAGAGTGGGGTTGTGTGGAAAAAGTATATTAGCAACGATGGAATGGGAGGGCCAACTCGAAGGGCCAAATTTCCTTATTCTGTTGCTATATCTTATGGTCTTATGGTTTTATAGTCCTTCACAGTATTCTACGCTGACTCCTTCTATATCATTCCACTTGTCTTGATTCAATCCAAAGTTTGGCAGGTATTGGATGTTATCCAGCCTTACCGTGCCAGTATCATATGTTCAAGGCCAATGGGAAACCTGCTGATCTGTGTTACACAGCCCCCAATCTCATTATTTCACAGCCCGTGCAGCCCACTTCTACCACCTCCTGAAAATCCACATGTGGAGCTACCTGTTCTTGTGATTTATGTAATCAGTGAATGCTGATACTATCCCCTTGGTTGGATGGTTCTACATATCTCCAGTGCCTTGTTGACCTGCTAAAGCCAAATTGGAGTGCAGGTGGATAATGAGTGATCTTATGTAGATGTATAATGTCATGAGTGGAATAGATAAAGTAGTTGCTGAGATTATTTTACCCCGAGTATAGTAACCAAGATTCAAGATGTGAGGGGAAAAATTTAGTCCGAAACTGAGGGCGAACATTTTCATACAGAGAGTGGTGGCTATATGCAATGAACTTATAGCAATGTAAGAAGGTAGTTGAGGCAAGTACTTTAATAACATTTAAACAACATTTGGACATGTACATGGACAGAAATGTTGTTACGGTATGTGTCAAGCACAAGAGGGTGGGACTAGCATAGATGAGGCAGCTTGCCCGACATGGCATGATGGGACAAAGGGCCAGTTTCCACGCTGTATGAGTCTATGTTTCTATGACTCTAAATCCCTACATCTAATGATGGGTGACAATATGTTATTTCTGCATTAACACACAATGCGCTTTGACTGTAATTTGAATGAAGCCCAATACGTAAATGTTTAATCTCATAAGTTCATATCCTCCTGTGCAACCCTTCAAGAGAAGTACTTTATGTTCTTTCATCCCTCAGGACTGAGATGGGGGAAAATGTGTGTGTCTGTGGAATTCTCTGCCTCAGAAAGCAGTGGGGACAATTCATTGGAAGTTTTAAAGTGATAATTAGATTTAGTTCTTAGGGCTAAAGGAATCGAGATATACAGGTATGGGAGAAAAAGCAGGAACGGGAAACTAATTTTAGATGATCAGCCATGGTCATATTGAATGGCGGTGCTGGCTCAAAGGGCCGATTGGCCTACTCCTGCACCTTTTAAACTATTTTTTTCTATGTTTCTATACCACGCCTTTTGAACTTCTCAAAGGTATTTCATTATTCTCAGACAGCACTCTAATACTCTGATTTGTCCCCACACCACCTGATACTTCTTCGGCCTACATCCTTTCCTGATCTTGTCTAACTAATCCTCTCCCACTGCCGCAACTCAAAGTACATTTGGACCCCCTTTGCTTCCCTCCTGAATCTGACTTGTGTGTAACTTTCACTTGCAGGAGCAAATCTCAGAGTCAGTAAATGGTGGGCATGCTGAAATTTCTGGCATTTTATTTTTTGGGTGAGGTGGAAGAAAGGCTCCAGCTCTAACTTCTTGGGTTGTTTAACAAAGATTCCACTGATTTCCCTGGGGAGAGTAAGGCATTTCTACGCATTACCCACAGCCACAGTTCTGCTTTTATCCCAAAGCATACATCATAGCCTCTGTTTTTTGCTTGTGCCCGCCTACTGGCAAGTCAAACCTACTTCAATTGTGTTTATTGCCATATGCCATAGTGTAGTGAGGTACAGGTATAATGAAAGTTTTGCTGCAGCAGTGTCACCAGCACAAAGTTTCAGACAACACACACCAAAACATTTTTTTTCAGAGACTCGGATTCAAGTTGTTCCCTCAAGCTGGGCTCACAAATTATCCAATCACCAATGAATGAGTCCTTCAGATAGTTAACCTCCAGTGTGTGGTCGCAATCTTATCATTGCCTGGTACAGATTACCTGTCACTGCCATCTCAATGGGTGTGTAAACACTTCACTTCAGTGTGTCTATTACTTAGACAGGTTACTCGACTGGACATCCAACTGCAAGGCATCTCTATCTCTTCCACTGTTCACTGTCCTAATTGATGGACAGTCTCTCACAGTGTATCTGCTCATGGTCTCAATCAGGAGCGGTTGTACATAACATTTGCTCTTCTGACTCAGGTACAGAATTTACACTGTACAGTTTCATTAGTCAGCACTTCACGAATAAAAGCAGAGCGTGCTGGAATTACTCAGACCATGAGAAATAGAAATGTCAACATTTTTACAACACCTTTCGTGTTATAACACCTTCAAGATGTTATAATGCAGCATGTTTGAGCCCTCTCAAATTGCAGACACTGTAGCTGTGCTGTGGTGATGTTCCATCCAGAAATCAGAGAGCAACTAGATATTGGACTATTGGATGTGTAACTGGCTTATTCAAAGAATACAGTAGGTTGTGATGAATGGTGGATATTCTGGCTGGAGTTCTGCGACCGGTATAATTCTGGAGGGATCTATCGTGGCACCTCTATTGTGTGTGGGTGTGGTATATATGATCTAGACGTTAATATAGATGGGCTGGCAATTAAGTTCGCTGATGCCACCAAAATTGGAATGCAGACAGTGTGGCAGAAATGAGCAAATCGAGGTGTTGCATTTCGGGTGGCAGAATGTAAACATAGAAACATAGAAAATAGGTGCAGGAGTGGACCATTTGGCCCTTTGAGCCAGCACAACCTTTCAATATGATCATGGCTGATCAACCAATATCAATACCCCATTCGTGCTTTCTCCCCATATCCCTTAATTCCGTTGCCCCAAAGAGCTATATCTAACTCTCTCTTGAAGATATCCAGTGAATTGGCCTCCACTGCCTTCAGTGGCAGAGAATTTGACAGATTCATAATCCTCTGGATGAAAAGAGTTTTTCTTCATCTCAGTCTTAAATGGCCTATCCCTTATTCTGAAACTGCGACCCCTGGTTCTGGACTCCCCCAACATCAGGACAATTTTTCCCGTATCTAGCCTGCCCATTCCCTTAAGAATTTTATGTTTTTATAAGAGCACCTCTCATCCTTCTAAATTCCAGTGAATACAAGTCCAGTCGATCCATTCTTTCATCATATGTCAGTCCCACCATCCCAGGAATTAATCTGGTGACCTATGGTGAACTCTCTCAATAGCATGAATGTCCTTCCTCAAATTAGGGGACCAAAACTACACACAATACTCCTGGTATGATCTCACGCCCTGTACAACTGCTGTAGGACCTTCTTGCTATCTACTCAAATCCTCTCGTTATGAAGGCCAACATACTATTTGATTTCTGCACTACCTGCTGTACCTGCTTACGTTCAGTTACTGACGTACAAGGTCATATAGGTCTCGTTGCACATCCCCTTTTCTAATCAGACACTATTCAGATAATAAAGCCTTCTTGTTCTTGCCAGCAAAGTGGATAACCTCACATGTATTCACATTACACTGCATCTGCCATGCATCCGCCCTAACCCAACCTATCCAAATCACCGTGCAGCCTCATAACATCCTCATCACAGCTCACACTGCCATCCAGATTTGTGGAGATGTTATCTCTCTCTCTCCCTCTCTCCCCCATCCTGCTCCATATTTCTCTCCTCCCTCTCACCCTCTCCCACTCTCCTCCTCTCTCTCCCCCCTCTCTCTTACCCCCACTCTCCTCCCTCTCTCCCTCCTCTCCCCTCCTCTCCCTCTCCCACCCTCCTCTCCCGCCTCTTTCCTCCCCATACCTCTCTCTCTTTCCCCCCCTCCTCTCTCTCCCCATGTCCAGGTAATGTTTTACAGATGAGAGTATGAAATAGAAATGCATAATGATAGGTAATGGCTATTCTACCCTCCTGGTACAGAGCCAGAACCAAGTTTGAACCTGATGCTGTTTATGTGTTTTCCCTGTGACCACGTAGTTGTAGGTTAATTGGCTTCTGTAAATTTCCCCTTGTGTGCAGGGTGTGAAGGTTGGACAATATAGAACTAGTGTATGGGTGATCAATGGTCAGCCGAAGAGCCTGTATCCATGCTTAATCTCTCTCTAAATTCTGTAATTTTTGTCCTCTAGAGAGTGAATTGGATATTTCATTCAGACTGTTGAACACAATGACGTTTACAATTGATATAATGTGAACTTCACATGCTACTTGCAATACATTTATCAGGTACAAGGAGTACAGAGGTCTCTAACATTACAGAGAGATGTTATTTACAGTGCGTAAACATCGACTCTCATTTATGGGGAACCAAATGGGTCGCAACAACATTCCCTTCCCAACATGTTGGTTTGGGGTTTGACGCTGATAAGCTTTCACTCCCGGTTAACAGTTGAAAAAAGTCTGTAGGTAGTTTTCAGTCCAATAGTTAAGTAGGATGTGGTCCAAAGATTCTGTTTAAAACAAGAATATCAGTAGTTAGCCCACATAGTACTTTTCTTGACTAATGCAAAATACTGTGATAGAAACTTTGGTGTCTATTGACAGGCAATTTGCAACAGAAAAATCTTCCTATCAAATCTACTTCAAAAAAGTATTTTTATGTTGTAGTTTTTTTAATCCAGTTGAACTCAAAAAGAGATGATGAAACAATGATATCAAAGTATTGTCCAGGATTTAGTAACCCCCCTGCATGACATCTTTTTTCAGGGTGCCAGGTGGGATGTTATGTGCATTAAATATTTGGGTTGCAGCTATTCATAATTTGGATGCGAGATCAGGAAGTGATATTCCAGGGTCTGCCAATGATAGGTAACTGAGTGAGATGGTGAATTGTGAGGAGGATACAAAAAGGCATCAGGACAGTGTAGACAGATTGAGCAAGTCGGAACATGATGGAAATGCAGTATAATGTATATAAACATGAAGTTGTCCACAAGTAGCAAAAACAGAAAGACCACATATTTCTCTTCCCAATGCAAAGAAAAATATGAGTGTCCTTGTATGACACTCATTAGAACAAATATAAGTGCAATACATGAAAACACAAAGTGCTGGAGTGACTCAGCAGGTCAGGTAGCATGTATTGAAAATAATATACAAACACTCGCCTGTGGAAGTTAATAATGATTTAAAAATACAAAATGGATTCCGATGACAGGCTTTCACCATTCTGTTAGATTGCTAAGCTAGCAAAAAAGCACTAACCCTTGCTTCCAGTACATCAACAAGGGCAGCAGACTGTCGATGTTCCTCTTTCCAATAACATAAGCGAGATAACAAGCACAAGTTTCACGAATGTCTCCTTTATAACAGAAACATAGGAGAAAATTCAGACTGACTCTTGTTCTACAAGATTATGATGTACGTCATAAGTAGAAACAACCAAAATGCAGAAATATAACCGTCTCATATTACCATTAATGGCTAACCCTTCCTCTATCAGAAGAACCTGTCACTCCACTGTCAATCTTCTGATGCTGTCCATCTTAAGGATCTGTTAATCTTAAGAAGGAAGAGGCTGTACTAACCTTACAGATAACGTATTGTTGAATCGTCGAATAATAGAATAGAATAGAATAGAATACGTTTATTGTCATTGCACAATACTGTGCAACGAAATTCCATTGCATCTCCTCCGGTTAAAAATACAAACACGACCACCATTGACACATATGTACACTTATTAGTAAAAATAATAAATAAGTATTTAAAAAGAATTAAAAAAGAATGTTGCATTTCTTGGAATTACATTTTGCTTCCCCAGTGTTCTCTGTTGGAATTAAGTTCTTTTATCGGGGTATATATACATGTACTGAAATCATTGTCCCTTTGTGAGGGACTTCACTGTATAGTCTGTTATTAGCATACTGTGAAGAGATTTTTACTACACCCGCCTGGCGAAATAAAGATTACTGCTTATACTAATTTTATTTGTGTTTCTGTCTGTTTAAGAGTATTTGGGCCACGACATTTGGCGTAGTCGGCAACTCTTGCTGGAAACAAGAGCTCAGTCACTCTCGCTGAAGACTGAGTAAGAGGCTACAGTTTGGCCAGGGTCTCGAGCGGGGAAGAAAGTGCCCTATCAGACGCCTTGAGTCTGACCTCCTAAAGGGCCTGTCCCACGGGCAGGCGATTCCAGGCGGCAAGCGCGACTTCCCCGGAAGCGGGGGCCGCGCGGCTGCCGTGCGGGTGCCACCGTACGGCCTGTCCCACGAGCGTGCGAATGCATGCGGCAAGCGCAACCTAACCGGAAGAGGTTGCCGCGCGGAGGCCGAGTGATTACCGTACGGCCTGTCCCACGAGCATGCGAATGCATGCGGCGAGCGCGGCGTCGGGTGATGACGTCATCGTGCAACGCAACCCGCTAGCCTACTCCATCGAGATGGTGCGCGCCGTCCAGGCGGTGCGCGCGGCGTCGAGGTGGCAGCGGGGCGGCAGGCCGTTGCCGCACGGGATTTTTGGACAGTGTCAGTTTTTCTGAGCCCCGCGCGGTGTTGGGACCAACTACATATGGCTCCGGCGATCTACGTGGGACCGACCCCGCGGCCTCCGCTTCCTGCTAGGTCGCGCTTGCCACCTGGAATCGCCTGCCCGTGGGACAGGCCCTTAAGAGTGCCCGGGAACATTGTGTTCCTTCTCCGAAGTGGTCAGGTTCCTGCCAAGACCTTTCAGAACAGACAACACAAGGTAAGATGCAAGGTAAGACAATTTTTGGAATTGTTGACTCAGACTAAGTAGACTCATGATTCCTATGAGGGCAATAATGAACCCACTGGCAGGACAGGGTAACTAACCACAAACTGTGAGACTATATGTAGCCTGGAAACCACAAGAAATGATGATGATTAGACACGAAGCCCCAGATAGGATTAAAGTCACACCAGGATTTGTGAACTATATCAGATTAACGGTCCGATTTTGTGACGCGCCGGCACGAGACGTGTTCTCCCTAACTGAAGCCTTATTAAATCCAACCGAGGTAGAACGATGGAAAAAGGAAATGGACTTAAATACATGGGAGGCTTTAAAAGCCCGATATAATGCACCGGCCAATGCAGAAACTCAAAGACAAAAGCACATACTCGATGCCCTCACTCTGTGCCTGAAAAGGCCAATTGATACTAGACTAAGTGGGACCCATTGGGTCCTCAATGCAATATTCCACCTCTCCACAAATACCAATACTGGTGGCCTGTGGGGGGGGGGGGCGCATGTATGGTTATTGTGGGCTGTTGGGACTGGTTTCCAGAGGGCTAGTATGGACATTGTGGGCCAAATGGATTCTTGGGGTAGCAGCTCAGTCACTCAAACCTGATGTGCTGGCAGCTCACTCACGGCTGGTGGGCTAGCAGTTGACTCACGGCTATTCCTTGAAATTCCATTTCAAGCAGGGTGCAAGGCCACCAAATTCAATTGCAGTTTCATACCGCTTCAAGCAGGGTGCAAGGCCACCAAATTCAGGTGCAGTATCTTACCACTTCAAGCAGGGTGCAAGGCCACCGAATTCAAGTGCAGTTTCCTACCACTTCAAGCAGGGTGCAAGGCCACCGAATTCATGTGCAGTTTCCAACCACTTCAAGCAGGGTGCAAGTCCACCGAATTAAAGTGCAGTTTCATACCACTTCAAGCAGGGTGCAGGACCACCAAACTCAAGTGCAGTTTCCTACCACTTCAAGCAGGGTGCAGGGCCACCAAACCCAAGTGCAGTTTCCTGCCACTTCAAGCAGGGTGCAAGGCCACCAAATTCAGGTGCAGTTTCATGCCACTTCAAGCAGGGTACAATGCCACCAAATTCAAGTGCAGTTTCATGCCATTTCAAGCAGGGTGCAAGGCCACCAAATTCAAGTGCGGTTTCATGCCATTTGAAGCAGGGTGCAAGGCCACCAAATTCAAGTGCAGTTTCATGCCATTTCAAGCAGGGTGCAATGCCACCAAATTCAAGTGCTGTTTCATGCCATTTCAAGCAGGGGGCAAGGCCACCAAATTCAAGTGCGGTTTCATGCCATTTGAAGCAGGGTGCAAGGCCACCAAATTCAAGTGCAGTTTCATGCCATTTCAAGCAGGGTGCAAGGCCACCAAAGTCAAGTGCAGTTTCATGCCACCAAGCAGGGTGCAAGGCCACCAATGTCAAGTGCAGTTTCATGCCACCAAGCAGGGTGCAAGGCCACCAAATGCTAGTGCTGTTTCATGCCATTTCAAGCAGGGTGCAAGGCCACCAAAATCAAATGCAGTTTCATACCATTTCATGCAGGGTGCCATGCCACCACATTCAAATACAGTTTCATACAATTTCAAGCAGGGTGAAACCACCATAAAACCACTATAAAACCACCCAAAACAACACATAAACACCTCACTCACAGTTCAGTAGACATTCAGTGTGTTCAGTTGATTCACAGCTCAGACAGAGTCGTGACCTCTCCCTCCCCCATCTTGCAGAGACTAAGCCACTCCCACACTTCCGGGTTTTATAATCCCTCCCCCATCCAACCGGAAGGGGCGTGGCCTTCATGGTGTGATTGACAGGAGAGAGATTCTCAACATTTTTTAAAACACTAATAACATTTTTATTTTTCATTGATGGGAAAAATCCTCTGCACCTGATGAGTGGTTGGGGACTGAATAAGATGGCCAAAAATCACAGCCGTAAGTGGTAGAATTTTATCAAAAATCAATATAGAGTGCAAACAGGAAGTTGTCAAGTTTGCACCAACAACCATTTTGGCAGTGCATCATTTCAAAGCAGTTACCACCACCAACAACAACCATTTTCGCAGTGCAGCATTTCAAAGCAGTTACCATCACCAACCACAATCATTTTTGCAGTGCAGCATTTCAAAGCAGTTACCACCAGGAACCACAACCATTTTTGCAGTGCAGCATTTCAAAGCAGTTACCGCCATCAACCACAACCATATTTGCAGTGCAGTTTCTCAAAGCAGTTACCGCCACCAACCACAACCATATTTGCAGTGCAGTTTCTCAAAGCAGTTACCGTCACCAACCACAGCCATTTTTGCAGTGCACCATTTCAAAGCATTTACCACCACCATCAATCACCATTTTTGCAGTGCAGCATTTCAAAGCAACTACATTTTTATTTTCAAATCACATTAGAAACATAGAAACATAGAAAATAGGTGCAGGAGTAGGCCATTCGGCCCTTCGAGCCTGCATCGCCATTCAATATGATCATGGCTGATCATCCAACTCAGTATCCTGTACCTGCTTTCTCTCCATACCCCCTGATCCCTTTAGCCACAAGGGCCACATCTAACTCCCTCTTAAATATAGCCAATGAACTGGCCTCAACTACAATACAATTTACAATACCATTTATTTGTCTTTTGGACAAATTTGTCATTTGGACCCCGTTGAGGTCCAAACGAAATGTCGTTTCTGCAGCCATACATTACAAAACGAAGAAGACCCGCGACGCAACACAATTTACACATACATCCATCACAGCGCTGTGATGGAAGGCAAAAAAACATATCTCTCCACTGCACTCCCCCCCCCCCCCCGATGTCAGAGTCAAAGTCAAAGCCCCTGGCGGGCGATGGTGATTATCCCGCGGCCATTAAAGCCACGCCGGTTAATGCAAGGTCGCGCACCGGGTCTTGGTGTTAGAGCCCCGGCGCGCGCTCGCAAAGTCCGGCGGCCATTCCAAGCCGCACGGGGCGACGATGTAAAGCTCCGCTCCAGGTGCTCTTCAACCCCGCAACTCGTGCGGGAGAAGTCGCCGCTGCGGAAGCCCTGAAAAGCGGTCTCCCACCAGGGGACCCGCGGGCTTCCGGTGTTGCCATCCGCCAGACCCGCGGTTGTAGCCTCCGAATCTCCGGGGGTCGAGTAGCAGCAGCGATTGTCTCCACCACAGCTCCACCCACTCCGGACCCGGTCAGCCCCGCGACGGTGAGTAGTCCGCAGCTCCGCAACTGGAGCCCCAGGTCGTTCCTGCTGGAGGCCGCTCCACATTGCCTCCAGACTACATTCTGTGGCAGAGAATTCCAGAGATTCACCACTCTCTGTGTAAAAAATGTTTTTCTCATCTCAGTCCTAAAAGATTTCCCCTTTGTCCTTAAACTGTGACCCCTTGTTCTGGACTTCCCCAACATCGGGAACAATCTTCCTGCATCTAGTCTGTCCAACCCCTTAAGAATTTTGTAAGTTTCTATAAGATCCCCCCTCAATATTCTAAATTCTAGCGAGTACAAGCCGAGTGTATCTAGTCTTTCTTCATATGAAAGTCCTGACATCCCAGGAATCAGTCTGGTGAACCTTCTCTGTACTCCCTCAATGGCAAGAATGTCCTTCCTCAGATTAGGAGACCAAAACCGTATGCAATACTCCAAGTGTGGTCTCACCAAGACCCTGTACAACTGCAGTAGAACCTCACTGCTCCTATACTCAAATACTTTTGCTATGAATGCTAACATACCATTCGCTTTCTTCACTGCCTGCTGCTCCTGCATGCCTACTTTCAATGACTGGTGTACCATGACACCCAGGTCTCGTTGCAAATCCCCTTTTCCTAATCGGCCACCATTCAGGTAATAGTCTACTTTCCTGTTTTTGCCACCAAAGTGGATAACCTCACATTTATCCACATTATACTGCATCTGCCATGCATTTGCCCACTCACCCAGCCTATCCAAGTCATCTTGCAGCCTCCTAGCACCCTCCTCAAAGCTAACACTGCCCCCCAGCTTCATGTCATCCGCAAACTTGGAGATGTTGCATTCAATTCCCTCGTCCAAATCATTAATATATATTGTAAATAGCTGGGATCCCAGCACTGAGCCTTGCGGTACCCCACTAGTCACTGCCTGCCATTCTGAAAAGGACCCGTTTACTCCTACTCTTTGCTTCCTGTCTGCCAGCCAGTTCTCTATCCACATCAATACTGAACCCCCAATACCGTGTGCTTTAAGTTTGTATATTAATCTCTTATGTGGGACCTTGTCAAAAGCCTTATGAAAGTCCAGATATAACACATCCACTGGTTCTCCCCTATCCACTCTACTAGTTACATCCTCGAAAAATTCTATAAGATTCGCCAGACATGATTTACCTTTCATAAATCCATGCTGACTTTGTCCAATGATTTCACCATTTTCCAAATGTGCTGGTATCCCATCTTTAATATTGACTCTAGCAATTTCCCCACTACCGATGTTAGACTAACTGGTCTGTAATTCCCTGTTTTCTCTCTCCCTCCCTTTTTAAAAAGTGGGGTTACATTAGAGAGATTAGAGATTCCTTTATTTGTCATTCAGACCTTTCGGTCTGAACGAAATTTCGTTGCCTGCAGTCATACATATAATAATAAATGACAAAACACATAATAAACACAAATTAACATCCACCACAGTGAGTTCACCAGGTACCTCCTCACTGTGATGGAGGCAAAAGTCTTAAAGTCTCTGTCTCTTCCCGCTTTCTTCTCCCTCTGCGCTGAGGCGATCCAGGCTTCTGATGCTGTGACCCCGCCGGGCGACGGTAAGCCCTCCAATCCTCAGGAGCTACTCCAGAATCTAAAGAGTTTTCAAAAATTATCATTAATGCATCCACTATTTCTGGGGATACTTCCTTAAGTACTCTGGGATGCAGCCTATCTGGCCCTGGGGATTTATCGGCCTTTAATCCATTCAATTTACCTAACACCACTTCCCGGCTAACCTGGATTTCACTCAGTTCCTCCATCTCATTTGACGCCCGGTCCCCTACTATTTCCGGCGGATTAATTAAGTCTTCCTTAGTGAAGACAGAACCAAAGTAGTTATTCAATTGGTCTGCCATGTCCTTGTTCCCCATGATCAATTCACCTGTTTCTGACTGCAAGGGACCTACATTTGTTTTAACTAATCTTTTTCTCTTCACAGTTCTATAAAAACTTTTGCAGTCAGTTTTTATGTTCCCTGCCAGTTTTCTTTCATAATCTATTTTCCCTTTCCTAATTAAACCCTTTGTCCTCCTCTGCTGGACTGAATTTCTCCCAGTCCTCTGGTAGGCTGCTTTTTCTGGCTAATTTGTATGCTTCATCTTTTGTTTTGATACTATCCCTGATTTCCCTTGTTATCCACGGATGCACTACCTTCCCTGATTTATTCTTTTGCCAAACTGGGATGAACAATTGTTGTAGTTCATCCATGCAACCCTTGCCAGTCTATCTTGGACAATTCCCGTCTCATACCCTCAAAGTTACCTTTCTTTAAGTTCAGAACCCTTGTTTCTGAATTAATTATGTCACTCTCCATCCTAATGAAGAACTCAACCATATTATGGTCACTCTTGCCCAAGGGGCCACGCACAACAAGACTGCTAATTAACCCTTCCTCATTACTCAATGCCCAGTCTAGAATAGCCTGCTCTCTCGTTGGTTCCTCTACATGTTGATTAAGGGCATCACAGTTGAGTAGACATGTGTTCAGTGTTATTCACAGCTCAGAGAGACGTGACCCTCTCGCTTTCTCCATCTTGCAGAGACTGAGTGAGGCACATCACTTCTGTGTTTTATAGTTCCTCCCCCCTCCCACCAGCAGGGGCAGCATAGAGAATCTCAACATTTTTAAATCATTAATAACTCTTTGATTTTTCATCGATGGGAAAAGTCCTCTTGTCCTACGCAGTGGAGGGGGATTCTGAGTAAGATGGCCAAAAATCGCAGCCGTAAGTGGCAGCGTTTTTTCAAAAATCATGAAACAGAAAACAGGAAGTGGTCAAGATCTTACTTTTAGGAATATAGACCGGAAAGATCCTTGAGTGCAAGCCCCTACCCAAGGAGGGAGCCCATGAATTTTGGGAGAGATTTACAACAGCCTATCGTACCTATGCTGGTGATGAAGTATATAATCTGGGTGACAAATCTCCACAGATTAATGCATTCCTAATGATCTGCAATCCTAATGCAATCCTAATGATATCACAAATAAAAACCAATCTAGACTTGGCAAGCTCAGCAAAGAAGGGCTGTGTTTGCATTCTGGAATGCAGGCAAGGAATCTGACCCATCAGTTATGCCTAAAATAAAGCATGAATATTACATCCAAGCTGAAGAGGTTGATGAGGTAGTGCCTCGTCGTACTATGCCCATTCGCCAGAACAAGCCGCGAGAAAAGTGGGTGTATAATCCTAAACAGCGAGGGAGAGAGGGATGGGAGTATAATCCTAGACAGCGGGAGAGTTGGAGAGACCAAGAAAGAAGGAGAAGGTCAGATAACCCACCCGACCAGAGGGAGAAAAGTTGTTTCAGATGCGGGAGGCTGGGACACTGGGTGCGAAACTGCCCAACCCGCATGGGTGGCGAACGGGGCGAATGGAGCGGCAATCAACGCTACACCCCGTACAGTACTGACAATCCCTTTCAACAATGACCCAAGTTGGCACCTATGGGGCGCATGTTCCCTCTAGTGGTGGGACCAGGGGATGAACCGATTGTATATATGATGATAAGATAAAACCGTATTCCCTTTTTGATTGATTCCAGGGCGACCCTCTCTACCCTGGATCAGGAGCTGGTGGAATATATGAGATTCCCATTATCAAATAGAAAGTCCCAGTTGTCCGGTTTGGATGGATGCACCCAACAATACCGTATGACAGATCCTCTCAATGTAAAGTATGAATTTGCCCACCATACCTTATCCTTCTCTGTGACCCCCAATCTCGGATGCAAACTAGCAGGACGAGACTTATTAATGGGCTTAGGGGCAGGGATCAGCTGCTCCGCTCAAGGCATCTACCTTCAAACAGAACCCATACTCCGAATGATGGCACACTTTCTAACTCCTCAGTGGTGTGCTATCGACCTCCCACCATCTCCCCTATATCCAGGTATCCCAGACCCCCATGTGACTCTATTCTACGACCTTATGGGGTGCGACCAAGACTTTTACAAACCACTGTTACACACCCCCATGGAGGTGACCTTGGTAGGGCAGGTTACAGGCCCGCAGGGGACAGCGTTAGTGGCATAGATCAGAATGGACTATGGAGACAGAGAGAATCAGTATTTCCCCATGTCACTACCTCTGTGGCCACAGCACACTCAGCCAAGGAACTGGGGTATCTGGTATACATACTGCAGCAACAGGCAAGAAGAAATTGTTCTGTAACCCAGCATTTTTCACAAGGGACAATTGAATATTGAGCACACCAGCAGACCCAGCAGGGCCACATTAGACGGCATCACCCGACGACTACTACTTATATAATGGATCCTATTTGGTCAGCATCACCTCATGAGGTAGCACTAACAACCTGTGCACCAATCCAGGTAACCCTAAAGCCCGACGTCCGCTTACCAGCTATACACCAATACCCGCTAAAACCAGAGGCTGTGGTCGGAATACGGCAGCTGGTAAGCTCCCTGCAACACCAGGGCATCTTGGTCCCATGCCAATCACCATGCAATGCCCCAATATTCCCAGTCCCAAAACTAGGACGCACAGAATAGCACCTGGTACAGGCTGTCCGTGCCATCAACAAGATTGTCACTCCCATGTATGCGCTGGTACCTAACCCTGCAACAATCCTGAGCCAGGTACCTGCAGACGCTACCATCTTTACGGGAGTGGATTTACAACATGCTTTCTTTTCAATACCAGTGTATAAAGACAGTCAATATCTTTTTGCTTTACCTATGAAGGACAACATTATACCTGGACTCGCCTACCGCAAGGCTATATTCACTCGCCTACAATATTTTCCCAGGTGTTGGGACAACAATTAAAAACTTTAACCTTGAGCCACGGATCAATAATAATACAGTTTGTTGATGATCTTTTACTTACAAATACTTACAAACATGGAAAATGACGGGCTACATAATACCCAAGGAAAAAGTTACCCGAGGACAGGCCAAGGTAAGATTTTTCGGAATTATACGCCACGGAACGAGCTTTAACCCCAGCCTGCGTGGATCCTATAATCATCCATATCATCCCAGCTAACCCAAAACAGATGAGAGCTTTTCTGGGGTTGGTTAACTTCTGCAGGCAATGGATTCCATATGTTACCCTATATACAAAGCAACTTTCCCCCCTGGCATCCGCAAATGCTCCCCGAGGAATTGCCCTAACCCCCGCAAAGGAGGAAGCATTTACGAAATTAAAGGCTGCTCTAGCAGCCGCACCCGCTATTGGCCGCCCGCTCTCCGACCGACCTTTCCAGCTGTATGTCACTATTATTCAAGATTGTGCTTCAGCCGTACTTACCCAATACCATGGTGATGTTAGACGCCCTGCAGCTTACTTCTCGATCCGCCTAGATGCTGTTGCCCAGGGTTACCCTCCATGTACACAAATTCTACCGGGACTACATGCAGCTGCAACTGCGGCTTCTAGTATCATCCTGCACCAGCCGGTGGCAGTGTACACCACTCATTGTATTGCAACCCTGCTAAACTCAGGACAGACTAAATATTTGACTCAAGCCGTCTAGGTCGCTATGAAATTACCCTCCTGAGCAACCAATACCTTACCTTCCATCAATGCACCACCATCAATCCATCAGCATTTCTTACAGAACCGCTCGAACATCGCGACCAACCACTACATGATTGTGAATTTGCAAATGAACTATTGACTACAGTCCGACAGGACCTACAGGATGCTCCTCTCGAGCAAGCAGACTACACTTGGTTTGTGGATGGATCTTCTCTGGTCCCCGGCAATGGACACCGAACCTCTGGTTATGATGTAATCGCCGACAATGGAGCAATGATAGAAGAATGTCGGTTCCAAAATGCTCTTTCCTCCCAACAGGCAGAACGATACGCTCTTACCAGGGCATGCATTCTGGGCCAACAAAAGACACTTAACATCTATACAGACTCTCAATATGCTTTTGCAGTTGCCCACGATTTTGGAGCCCTCTGGCAGCATTGGGGTTATTTGACATCAGGCAATCCAATTAAAAATGCCCTTTATGTAACTAATCTATTACAAGCCCTAACGCTCCCACATCGTTTGCCATTATTAAATACAGTGCACACACGGGGGGGTCAGATGAAGTTTCGAAAGGAAATGCCTTGGCCGACACCACTGCTCGTGAGTCGGCCTGCCACTCCCTTAATATTATCCCAACAGAACAAAGACATGGGTGAAGTTAAGTTAATGCAGGGGGATGCCTCGGCTGCACAAAAAGATCTTTGGAAACAAAAGGGCTGTGCCATTGATACCTTAACAGGCCTTTGGCTCACCCCTTTTGGAAAAGTTTCTGTACCTGATTTATTCTTACCTATATATAAAGACAGTCAATAACCTACATACACTCCCTTATTCATGTTGGAAAGGAAGGAATGATAAGATTGACTAAAGAAACATGGTGGCACCCAAAAATTCGGCAAGAGGCACTCAAGCTGGCCTCTTAGTGTGGGATATGCCAACGGAACAATTCTGGCAAAGTGGTAAAAGGTCCTAAGAGAGTCATTCCAATGCCATCCCGTCCTTTTGAATGCATACAGATAGATTTTGTTGAAATGCCGCGTGCAAGTTGTTATAAATATTGTTTAGTAATTGTTAATTTTGTTTAGTGACTTCCGGTGGCGCCATGTTGGACTAACAGACGTGCACCTAGCTCCTATCCCGAAAAATTTCACGATTTATCGTGTAAAACGGGTCCAAAAATCGGGATTGTTTTTAAAAACCTTACCGGAGCTTCTGGTCGCCGCGCTGATGACGTCATCACTAAGCGCGATGTTTTAAACGGTGGTTTGAAGCCCTTTAAATGAGTAAACTGTCTCCAGCTGTGAGCCCTCAGAGAGCAGTGAAAAAGCTGCTGAAAGACCAGAATAAGTCTGAAGCAGAAGTTACTTCTGAAGTTACCTCTGAAGTCTGTGAAGTGGCTGCAGAAATGGATACAAGATCTAAGAAAGACTTTGATGACTTGAAGAAATCAATGAAAAATTTGAAAGATGAGATTTCGGATAATATGAAGGAAGATAAGAAGGAAATGAAGGAAAATAGGATGGAAGATAAGAAGGAAATGAGGGAAAATACGGCAAAAATGATGGAAGGAATGGAGAAGATGATGAGGGAATTAAATGCTGGTAACCAGAAGAATATGATTGATTCACTGGACATTATGAATAAACGAATTGATGAGGTGAAAGATGGACTATCAGAGAGAATGGACAAGATGGATGAAACTAATACGGATAAGTTCACGGCTGTGCTTGAAACAGTTGCTGCAAGTATGCACACAATTACGGAATTGGAGAAAAACATGGCTCGAATGGTTGGAGACATGGCGAAAATGAGGCAAGAACATGAGCAAATGAGGCGAGAAAATGAACAAACTTCACTACAGATGGTGACTCAACTGGAGAAAGTCTCAGTCAAATGCCTGGACCTGGAAGCTCGCTCTAGACGCCAGAATTTGAGAATTCTTGGAGTTTCAGAGGGAGCCGAAGGGGAGGATGTACGTGAGTTTGCCATGGGCTTGCTTAAACAACTGCTGAATCTTTCCAAAGAACCGAAAATCGAAGTGGCTCATCGTGTCCCAAGATTTAAACAAAGATCTGGTGCGGGAAAAACTTATCCACGACATATTATTGTGAAATTTCGGGACATTTTAGAACTGGAAGATGTTATGAGTAAAATCAAATACGGTGTGCAATTGCGGCTGGACAATGATACTATTAAGATATTCAGGAACTACCCGTATGAAATTGTGCAAAAAAGAAACAAATTTGAGAAGGTTAAAGATCTTTTAAGAGGGAGAGAAGGGATCAGATTTGGGATTTTTTATCCCGCGAAAATGCGTATTTCCTTTAAGGGTCTTGAAAAGTCATTTGTTAAGCCTGAAGAAGCGTTTAAATATGCTCAAACTATCGTTGAAAAATAGAAAGGAAAGGGAGATCTGAACCATTTTAAGCAATGCTTTGTCTGGGGATAGTTACACTGTTATCTTCGGAATGTTGAATCAAGGACACTTTCTGTTCAAAACGAGTAAACAACTGACCAGATGGCAATGGTTTATACCAGAAAGCATATAATTGCTTATTAGAATATAATATTATAACCAATTGTAAGAACTTATCCTATTAACAACTTAATAAATTATGCATGTTAGATTAGAATACTAATAAAAACAAAAATAAAAAATAACGAACTAACTTACTAATATGAATTTTTAATAAACTGAAACCTTATCTATAAGTGGGAGGAGGGGATGAGAAACGAGCAACTGGCTTAGGGCCAGGGGCACGTCTCGTTAACCCCTTCAACCAGCAGTTGATTCTTATTGAAGTCAAAAGTATCGGTTTAATAATCAGTAGTTAAAATTCCGATATATATATATGTTACAATGAAATACACAGGGTAAAATTGTATTATATATCTGAATCTGAGGCCCCGTTTTAATATTATAATATGTTATGATTAACCAAGAGAGCGGAGCTATTTGTGTAACAACGCAATGGAAGTCAAAACAAGGTTTTTTCCCACCTACAGGTGGGACACTCGCTACAGTGCCGACTATATTAGACACTGTATCTTCACTTTTATAGGGTTTTTTTTATCACATAAAATCACTTGTTTGTGTTTTGTGCTTAGTGACAAGCGTAAAATGGACATAACAGCAAAACTTAAAAACTCAAAAGCTCCCCCAATACCTAAAGACCTGGGATTTGGATGCACCACAAGATTTAAAGGTACTATAATTATTCAAAATGCATGACACCACACAAAAGAACCTAGGAGGAATCTCATTTTGTAGTTGGAATATAAGAGGTATTAACGAACCTATTAAAAGGGGTAAGATACTAGCTCAGCTGAAATTGTACAACTCCGACATTATCTTCCTACAAGAAACACACCTAAAATCTCAGGATCAAGTTAGGTTGAGGGCGAAATGGATAGGTCAAACATACCACTCTTCATTTACTTCAAAATCTAGAGGCACGTCAATCATCATAAGAAAAGGTATACCATTTAAAGCAAAGAATATTATAACAGATATAGAAGGGAGATACCTAATAGTTAATGGAGAAATCCATGATACTCCACTTACTTTGGTAAATATATATGCCCCTAACTTTGATAACCCCCACTTTTTCAATAAAATTTTCAACATAATTGCAGAGTCAAACTATCAAAATGTTATAATAGGAGGAGACTTTAACTGTGTTTTAGATCCGTACTTAGATAAATCAAGTCTAAAACAGAGAGGGAATATGAAATCGAAAACTGGGGAACTTCTCAATACCTATATAAACAACACTAATATAGCAGATGTTTGGAGAATTGTTAATCCAACTGGCAGGGAATACTCGTTTTACTCAATGGTACATAAGACATACTCACGTATAGACTACTTTCTGCTGGATACAAAATTAATCCCCCAAACATCTAATGCAATATACCACACAAACTCGATTTCAGACCATTCTCCACTAACTTTCTTTTTAAAACTGGAAGGATTGTCTAAGAATAAATCGTTTTGGAGATTTAATTCTCAAATTCTAAAAGATCCACAAGCGAGTATATATTTAAAAGAACAAATGGAGGTCTTTTTTCAAATAAATGATACTCCAGATATATCGCCTACTGTATTATGGGAATCTTTTAAAGCATACATTAGGGGTATTATAATTTCATATCAAGCTTTTCAAAATAAAAAGAATAAGAATGAACAAAGACAGTTAGAAGAACTTATTGGACAAATGGATATAGATAATGCTAAAGATCCATCAATAGATAAACATAATAAAATAATAATTTTGAAATTTAAATTAAATAAATTATTATCTGCCAAACTTATAAGACTTTTTCAAATTACAAAACAAGAGCACTTTGAATTTGGGGATAAACCGCATAAACTTTTGGCCCGCCAGCTAAAAAAACGAGAAAAGGAACATGCTATACCAAAGATCAAATCAGATAAAGGGGAATTATTAACAACACCAAAGGATATTAATAATAGATTTGCGCAATTTTATGAGAATTTGTATACATCTAAAACAACAAGAGATTCCAATAATATCACAAAGTTCTTGGATACCTGTAACCTTCCAAAGTTAGAATTGAAGGAACAAGAGGAACTGGGTGCACAAATCTCAATTAAGGAATTAGAAGATACAATAAACTCACTAAAGAATGGAAAAACACCAGGCCCTGACGGATTTACTAATGAATTTTATAAAAGCTTTTACGATAAAATAATACCAAGATTACAAAAAATGTACCAATATGCTTTTAAAAAACGAATACTACCCGATACATTAGCGGAATCAACGATTACATTAATACCTAAGAAAAATAAAGACTTAGAAGAACCTGGTTCATATAGAGCTATAGCATTGTTAAACACAGATCAAAAAATATTAGCGAAAACATTAGCTAGAAGATTAAGTAAATACATTAGTAAATTAATAAACCCAGATCAGACGGGGTTTATCCCTAAGAGATACTCATCTAACAATATGAGACGTCTACTCAACATAATGCATTCACACAAATCTGAAGATCAAGAATTATCAATTATTTCGCTGGATGCTGAAAAAGCATTTGATCAAGTAGAATGGAATTATATGGACAAAGTATTACAAAAATTTCAACTGGGGGAGAATTTTATTCTATGGATCAAGTTACTATATAACAAACCTACAGCTAGAATACTAACTAATAACATATTATCCTCGAAATTCCAACTATCAAGGGGAAATAGACAAGGATGCTCATTATCACCACAACTGTTTGCTCTCATTATTGAACCGCTAGCAGAAAAAATTAGAATACACCCTGATATCCATGGATATAATACTAAAGATTCATATAATAAAATATCTTTATACGCGGATGATATATTACTGTACATTACAAAACATCAAATCACTATACCAAATATATTAAATTTAATTGAAGATTTTGGATCTTTTTCTGGATATAGAATAAATTGGAATAAAAGTGAAATTATGTCAATAAAACCGAAAGATTCATCACATCTTTAAAAATTCCCTTTTAAAATAGCTACAGAAAAATTTAAATATTTGGGAATCGAAATTACCAGATCATATCAAGGTATGTTTAGGGCAAATTTTGACCCCTTACTTAATAAATTAAACACACTAATTAAATTCTGGAAAACGCTCCCGATGTCTTTAATAGGCCGAATAAATGCAATAAAAATGATCTTTTTACCACAAATTTTATACCTATTTCAATCAATTCCTATATACTTACCAAAGAAGTTTTTTAAAAAACACGACTCAGATATCGCTAATTTTATATGGGACTATAAATCACATAGAATACAAAAAACTCATCTGAATAAACCTAAAGTATTAGGGGGTTTAGCACTACCTAATTTTATGTATTATTATTGGTCAGTAAATATTAAAAATATGATTCAACTGATGGATAACTCCACCCAGCAAGCGGACTGGATTGTAATGGAGAAAGAGGATTGCTCCTCTAGAAACATTGGAGCGATCCTCCTCTCTCCAATGAAATTGAATAACATAAATTATAATAAGAACCCAATTATTCATAGTACAATCCGAATTTGGAAACAAATAAAACAAAATTGAAAATTAAGAAATTTATCACTTTTATTACCTATAGTCAATAACCCTTCGTTTAATCCTTCTATTATCGATAAAGTTTATACACAATGGGATAGATTAGGAATTAAACCGCTTGGTGACTTGTATGAAACTGGAAAATTACTTTCATTTCAACAATTACAAATAAAATATAAACTCGGAAATAATCAATATTTTAAATATTTTCAAATATGCGACTATTTGAAAAAATATACAAAAGATCATCATAATAACCCAGCAGATGTACTGGACGAGGCAAGGCAGATAAAAGCGGAATCAGCAAACTTAATATCATATTTGTATAATATTATCTTAAATGCACAAATACCATCTACGGAGGGTATCAGAAGAGACTGGGAACAAGAGTTAGCTATTAAAATTTCAAAGGAAAGTTGGAATGAATACTTATTAAACGTGCATAAATGCTCAATTAATGTAAGACACACTTTAATACAATTTAAAATTTTACATAGATTATATTATTCGAAAACTAAAATTCATAAAATTTTCCCAAATGTATCATCTATTTGTGATAAATGTCAATCCCAAGAAGCTACCATAACGCACTCATTCGTTTCTTGTACAAAAATTCAAAAATTTTGGAATGAAATTTTTGAAATCTTTACAAAGTTATTTAAAACAAGACTGATACCCAAAGCAGAATGGATTATCTTCGGTATAACGGAAGATGGTCCAGAACTAAATGTGTTTCAAAAGAAACTAATGGACTATGGGTTAATAACTGGAAAAAAGCTAATTCTAAAATTTTGGAAGAAGGCTCCAATACCAACTATAAATATGTGGATTTCAAATATGTTTGAAACATTACACCTAGAAGAGATAAGACTCCTCCTAGCAGGTAAACCAGATCATTTCCACCTGACGTGGTCTGCATTTATAGAATTATTACAAACATAGGGTGCAAAAGTACTTAAAAAAAAAAAATTGAGGTCAGGTAAGGGGGGATGATAGTTGAAGAGTTGGTATGTCCAATTTGCGTAATGCTCATAAAAATATTTGTTTCTCTCTTTTTCCTCTTTCTCTCTTTCTTTCTTTCCTAGGGTCTATTTCTTAACTCTTTTTCTTTTGTTTTTAATTTTGCTCTTATAGGGTCTTCGTCCTTTTTTGTTGTCACATTTCCTACACTTCCACTTTTTCCTTCACTTTCTTCTTTCTTTCAATCTTTTCCTTTTCTAGTGTAAAAAATAAATGGAGTACATTAATTGTAAGAAGATGTAAATGACAAGTACTAATGTATGTGGTTGTAATGTAATGTACTTCTAATAAAATACAAATTTAAAAAAAAAATTAAAAACATTTGTTTAGTAATTGTTAATTTATTTAGTAGATGGATTGTAGCTTTGCCAACTACAAATAACACAGCAGAGACGACAGTGATGTTGCTACTGAAAGAAATTATACCCCGCTTTGGATTGCCAACCACTATCAGCTCTGACAACAGTCCTCACTTCATAGCCATTATTAATAAAGAAATACACCGACATTTTAACATCAAACAAGGTTCTTCCCTTCGCTCTTTTTTAAATGAGAATCACCCCACACAGTAGTACTAAACTAACACCTGCTGAGATTATATCTGGGTGACCATTGTGTACTCCTTGGGTGCATCTATTAGAACGAAAGCTAGTCTTGATTTACATGCCTTCAGTGATGAATTAATCACATACGCACAGCAATGAACCCGAACTTTGTCAGTTTTACATTCACAGGTATTGGAGACGCAGAAACCGCTACTGGCTGACCATAACGACAAATACCTACAACCAGGAGAATACGTGCTGATACGAAACTGGGATCGAAAGAAACTTGTACCACGGTGGAAGGGGCCTTTCCAAGTACTACTGGCTACACCAACAGCAGTGAAGGTCGAAGATCATCCTCGTTGGATACACCAAACCGATTGCAAACAAATTGGTAAAGGAAAGAAGAACAATGACACTAATAACTCTCCTCAGCATCCTGGGAATGACCCAGGTGGCCTGGATTAATACCTTTGGCCATGAGCTATGAGTTTGCTCAAAGGGGGAATGGTAGTAATGTGTACCTACATTCCACACAACAGCAGAGGAGGCATACCATTGGTATCAAGATTCAAGAGAGTTTATTGTCATGTGTCCCAGATAGGACAATGAAATTCTTGTTTTGCTTCAGCACAACAGAATATAGAAGGCATGAATACAGAACAGATCAGTGTGTCCATATACCATTGTATACATATATACACACATGAATAAATAAAACAGATAAAGTGCAAATAAACAGATAATAGGCTATTAATGTTAAGAGTTTTTTTTAGTTGAGTTCAATCGCCTGATGGCCGTGGGCAAGAAGCCGTCTCTGAAACTGGACGTTGCAGTCTTTAGGCTCCTGTACCAACTACCTGAAAGTAGCGGGGAGATGAGTGTGTTGCCAGGATGGTGTGGGTCCTTGATGATGCTGCCAGCCTTTTTGAGGGAGCGACTGCGATAGATCCCCTCGATGGTAGGGAGGTCAGAGCTGATGATGGACTGGGCAGTGGTTACTACTTTTTGTAGTCTCTTCCGTTCCTGGGCGCTCAAGTTGCCGAACCAAGCCACGATGCAACCGGTCAGCATGCTCTCTACTGTGCACCTGTAGAAGTTAGGGAGAGTCCTCCTTGACATACCGACTCTCCGTAATCTTCTCAGGAAGTAGAGGCGCTGATGTACTTTCTTTATGATTGCATCAGTGTTCTTGGACCAGGAGAGATCTTCAGAGATGTGCACGCCCAGGAATTTGAAGCTCTTGACCCTTTGCACCATTGACCCATTGATATAAACGGGTCTGTGGGTCCCCATTCTACCTCATCCAAAAATCCACAATCAGTTCCTTGTTTTGCTGGCACCATTTGGTCAGTCGGTCGATCTCTCTTCTATACTCTGACTCATCCCCATCAGTGATACGTCCCACAACAGTGGTGTCGTCAGCGAACTTGATGATGGAGTTCGCACTATGACCAGCTACGCAGTCATGAGTATAGAGTGAGTACAGCAGGGGGCTGAGCAGGCAGCCTTGAGGTGCTCCCGTGCTGATTGTTATCGAGGCTGACACCTGTCCACCAATTTGAACAGTCTGTGGTCTATGACTGAGGAAGTCGAGGATCCAATTGCAGAGAGATGCACAGAGACCCAGTTCTGCGGGTTTGGTAACCAGCTTGGAGGGGATGATTGTATTAAATGCCGAGCTGTAATCAATGAATAACAGCCTGACATATGAGTTTTTGTTGTCCAAGTGTTCCAGAGCGGAGTGGAGAGCCAGCGAGATCGCATCCACTGTTGATCTGTTGTGGCGGTAAGCGAACAGCAGTGGGTCCAGGTTTTTGTCGAGGTAGGAGTTGATTTGCGCCATGATCAACCTCTAAAAGCACTTCATCCCCACCGACGTTAGTGCCACTGGTCGATAGTCGTTGAGGCACGTCACCTTGCTCTTTTAAAGCAGGTGGGAACCTCAGACCTCAGAAGTGAGAGGTTGAAAATGTCCGTTAAAACTCCAGCCAGTTGGTCCACACAGGTTTTTGGTATACGACCGGGTATACCATCAGGTCCAGGCGCTTTTCGTGGGTTCACCCCTCTGAAGGATTTTTTGACGCCGGCCTCCGTGATTGTGACTGAAATACCATCACAGCGAATGGGGGCTCGAGAAGGCACATCAGTGTTCTCGCTATCAAACCGTGCGTAAAATGCATTGAGCTTGTCAGGGAGTGATGTTTCACCGATATTCGAGCTGCCTCCTGATTTCCCCTTGTAGAAGGTGATTGCATTCAGGCCCCGTCACAGCTGCCGAACATCTGTCTCATCCTCCAGCTTGGAGCAGAAGTCCCTTTTGGCCTTTTTGATGGCCTTACCAAGGTCGTATCTGGATTTCTTGTAGACCACTGTATCATCAGGCATGAATGCCCGGTGTCTGGTCTTCAGGAGAGTGCGGATGACAAAGTTCATCCAAGGCTTCTGATTGGGAAACAATCAGAAGGTTTTTGTAGGGATGCAGATAAATGCCCCTAAACCAGACTGAAGTTATGGCAGTATTCTGCTTTCTCAATTGAACTTCTGCTAGCAGTTGCAGAGAGAACACAAGGAAAAATGGTAGGAAAATTGTGCATAACGAATTTAAAGGATGGTACACTCCCCCATTTGAATCAGTTTGGTAGAAAGATGAGACTAAAAGTTGGAAAATTCCCCGATTGAAACTAGCAAGCAATCCCCGTATCTCTGTAAATGGCGCCTGTCATTGTAAAGACAAAGGAATAGGAGTGTATTTGGGTAACAGTTCCTGCACTACATACCTCCCATACTCTATTATGAGACCAGCACAACCAGTAAATGGAACATACATTGTATGTGGATCACGGGCATACCCTTGGCTGCCAGAGATGCCACCAGGAGATGACTCCACTTTTGACATGAGGTTGGGTAAGAACAACAACTGGAGAGGATGCTGCTATCTGGCTTATGTCATTCCCCACATGCGTATTGTGCAACAACTAACTGAGTTGTCCCTTCCCTTGAGAACAAGACGGGGCATATCGGAATCAGAACAATTTTGGATGATTGCCTTCCCATTCTGGGGGACTGCTCGTGCCTCTCGAGAATTGATCAATATGGACTCTGCCACGGTGACGTTGGCAAATGCAACCGCAAGTGCCTTAACAGATGTAAATAAGGCAATGACGTCTATTACAGCAGAGATGGTTGCCATCCACACTATGGCCTTACAAAATTGCATGGTACTGGACTTTATCTTGGCAGAAAAAGGAGGCACCTGTGCTATCATAAACCTTGAGTGTTGCACTTATATCCCCGATGAGACTACCAATATCACCGACCTTGCTACCCACATCTCCCAAGAAATTGAGAAAATCCATAAGTTTGCAAGTGACGTGCATGGGTACAACAAAGGGAGTGGAAGCTGGTGGCCATTCAATTGGTTAGGTGGACTTTGGGGTACTATATTACACTATGGCTCTATCATTTTATTAATCATTGCTCTGATTTTTATTGTTTATGTACCTACCGGGGATTGTGAATGTTATCATAAACTTATCAAGACGAAGGGATGTGAAAGTTAATAATGATTTAAAAATACAAAATGAATTCCGATGACAGGCTTTCACCATTCTGTTAGATTGCTAAGCTTGCAAAAAAGCACTAACCCTTGCTTCCAGTACATCAACAAGGTCAGCACTGTCGATGTTCCTCTTTCCAATAACATAAGCGAGATAAAAGCACAAGTTTTATGAATGTCTCCTCTATAATATAAACATAGGAGAAAATTCAGACTGACTCTTGTTCTACAAGATTATGATGTACGTCATTGGTAGAATCATCCAAAATGCTTGTTCTGCAGAAATATAACCTCATATAACCACAAAGGGCTAACCCTTCCTCTATCAGAAGAACCTGTCATTCATCTGCCAATCTTCTGATGCTGTCCACGATCCTGTCAATCTTAAGAAGCAAGAGGCTGTATTAACCTTATTGATAACGTATTGCTGAATCGTCGAATAAAGGGGTATATTTACATGTTGAAATCATTGTCCGTTTGTGTGTGACTTCTCTGTATAGTCTGTTAGCAGCATACTGTGAAGAGATTTTTACTCCACCCGCCTGGCGAAATAAAGATTACTGCTTATACTAATTTTATTTGCGTTTCTGTATTTTTAATAGTATTTTGGCCACGACACGCCTATCTCCACCTATCACTTTCTATGCTTTATCATGTCCGCACCTCCCTTCCAGGTTTCTACCACCTTTCCGCATTCTCCAGAGATGCTGTCTGACCTGCTGAGTTACTTTAGTACTTTATGTTCTTAGTACACCAGCATCTCCAGTTCCTTAAGTCTGTATTCATACATTTGTGGTCTTGGTAAGATCAGGCTTGCAGTATTGTGTGTAGTGTTCATCTCCTTACCTAAGAAAGGATATACTTAGAGAGAGTACAGTGAAGATTCACCAGATGGTCTCCCAAAATGGCAGGAAGAACATACTTGGGGAGATTAAGTGTAATACTTTGTATTCACTGTCTAGAGTAATGCGAGAGGTTTTCATTTATGTGTTGGAAATTGTGACAGGATTAGACTGATCGGATGAATAAACGAGGCGTTCCCTGGGCGAGGAGTCTAGAACATAGAACAGTACAGCACAGGGACAAGCATTTTGGCCCATGATATCAGTGCCAAACATAATACCATTTTAAAATGATCTTCTCTGCCTGGATGTGATCCAGATCCCCCATTCTCTGCATATCCATGTGCCTATCTAAAAGCTTCTTCAATGCTACTATCATATCTGCTCACACCACTGCCCTGACAGTGCATTGCAGGAACTCATAACTCTCTGTGTAAAAACAAATCTTGCTTTGTAAATCTCTTTAAACTGTGATCCTCTGTCTAAGAGAGGTCACAGCCTCAGTTACAGGGCAAGAGGTTTGGGACGGAGACTAGGGGAAATTTCTTTACTTATTGGGTCGTGAAGTTGAACACAGGAGGCTGTGGAGGCCAAGTCATTCAAGGACGTGGATCGAGAATCATGCATGTTCAGACTGAAAGGCAGAGTGGGCTCACGGGGTTAAATGGACCAGACCTGCTATTTTCCATCTTCCTTTGAAGTGTGCCATGGGATCTGTAATGGCAATTGCAAACTTTATAATGTCCAACTTTCCATTGCCATTACTACACAGGCGGGTAGGAGTGATCATATGCAGACGATAAAAGAAACAGATCCTCCATTCATTATTTCCAGTTTAATTGATTCTTTGTTGAAGTAGTTGTACAAACAAAGAGATGATTCATACCAGGTATTCCTTATTCTCATACAAGCTGGACATTTCTGTCCTCTCTCTCCCTCTTCTGGTAAGAACTGTGTCCTCTCTCCCGTGCCTGCTCCAGTCTGATCTGGCCACTCCATGTGAACACGCTATATGTAACTACATGGCACCTACAGGGTCCTTCCTGCCACCCAAGCCATAAATTGGGATCTCTGTTCAAAATCCCACCTGAAACACAACATCTCCATTGGTACAGTGCTCGCTCACAATGAGGCTGTGCAAGTCAGCTGGAATTCGAAATAGAGTCTGGACATGAGACACAAAGCCATGATCTTCTAAACACTTGCTTCAAAGGCGGATTCTTTGAAGACAATTGAGTTTCTCACCCCCACCAAACCCCAGGAGTTAATTGTTTATGTCATTTGGAATTTATGTATAGGATGTATAAATGACATTCATCTAGGTAGGAGATGAGGAGAATTTTGTTTAGTGAGAGGGTAGTGAATCTGTGGAATTCTTTGCCACAGAAGGCTGTGGAGGCCAAGTCAGTGGATAATTTTTGGGCAGAGATAAAAAGATTCTTGATTAGTAGGTTATGGAGAGAAGGCAGGAGAATGGGGTTAGGAGGGAGAGATAGATCAGCCATGATTGAATGGCAGAGTAACTTGATGGGCCAAATGGCCTAATGCTACTCCCATCACTTATGACCTTATGACATCCCATTGGATCAGGTCGCCAGGCTGAAATAGATTAACTAGAATTATGTTACAATGAAACAAATGTCTGGTTAACTAACAGCATGTCTTTAAGCAAATGCATTGCATCATGATTCTCCACTGCCATGTTTATCTAAGGCAAATTCGCTCAATGAAATTCGCCTCCACAAACTAAATTAAAAAACCTCCTTAGCTACAATGACTTCAGAGTTAGTGATAGAAAATATTGCGAACATTTTATTTCAATGAAATTCCAATGTGATCAGCCTATGGTGAAGTGGGCAGTTTGTGATTAATTTTCAAGTGTCAAAATTCAACTAATTTATATAAACTCACCTACCTTAATTATTTGATCATGCTAAGGCACATTCTGAAGGGATTGAACATCTGCATTCATAGCAAAGAGCTGCAGTCTGGAGCACAGGTCACCGTTCGACATTTTATCCCTAACTTTGACTCACATTGTGTTTGAAAGCAAATCACAGCTCAAAGACTAATGGCCCTGTCTCACGGTGCAAGTCCACCCACGAGTGATCCCGAGTGAAAGAAAAAATCAAACTCGTGGTTGTCTACGAGATTCCAAGTTTATGTTCACGAGTTAAAACGAGATCCCACGGGTATGTCTAAGTTTGTCGTTTACTTCTCATTTCTGCGATGTACCAAGTTCCTCTCCCGAGTTACCAAGTTCCTCTCCCGAGTTACTCTTGAGCCAACCGTGAATGAAGGCCTGTTTTAAGTATCAAATAGAGGAGCTGGACAGCATCTCATACAGTAAGTATATTCTGATTCAATATTGAAAGTTATTCAATTTCAAAACTTAAAAAAACTAGGCAGGATCTCGGCCCCGCACTCGCTGCCATTGTGCAGCAAGGAGGCGGTGGCGGCAAAGCAACAGTGTTAAAGAGGAGGGGGGGGGGGGTTGGGGTGACTTAGTACAGGAGACAAGTGTAGGAGAGGTGTACTGACTGTGTGGGCAGACACTTTGGTAGTGACTGCCCACCAGTCTCAAAAGCCACTGTGTTTCCCTGTCCCTGGGATAGCAGGGGGCGATCAAACAGCACAATACCCCCCTCCATGCCAACACGAAGGGCAACGATCCCATGGTCAGAAACGGCGGGCAGGCGACAATCACCCGCCATAACGCGAGAGAGATCATGCATTATCGTAGGTCTCCTTTGCACGTCGGTGTTTCTGTCTTTCTCCATCTCATTGTCGGCCCTGTCTGTCACCACCCCCACCCCCACCCCACTGCTTCCCGGACATGTGTGTGACCCCTTCCCTCCCCTCTCCAGCTCCCCACCTATTGCACCGGGCGCGGGGGCTTCGCACCGTCTTCACGTCGGCGACGCCAGCAGGTCAGTGCCAGTCGCCCTGGGGCAGGTGCTCGGGGGCTCTCTCCCAGCCTGGCCCCAGACCGGGGGGGGGGGGGGGTGGGAGTCAGCGGGAACGCCGGCTCTGCCGCACCATGGGCTGCTGACAACCAAGCCACCTGTCCACGTCCACACGCTCGGTAGAACAGGAGCTGAGACTGGGAACTGTACTGCCCTTGCACCCTCCCTCTGCAACTGCAAACAGCCCCAATCTCCTGCTCACCTAACCCGCCCATCCCTTCTCTCTGAGTATTGAAGGCGCTTCTGTTCTGCAGTGTGCAAGAGTCACCAAAATACACTGCATCGTTAGAAAGAAAAAATACAAAACATGTCAATCCCACTGGATAGGCCTTAGTCATGGTGCTGTACAACATGTGCCGTCCAAGTTGGCATCTTGGGGTAGTCCTATTTACCTGCATGTGGCCCATAGCCCTCTAAACCCTTCCCATCCATTCATCTGTCGTTAATAACCTCAAGGAAATTCCTGCTTCAGTTTCCTGGGTCCAACTCAGAGAGAAGTCTCCCCCCCTTTCCAGGGTTAATCGCTCCACTGTTTATAATGCTCACTGCATTATGAAATCCTCGACAGTGAACCCCATGAGCAATCACTACCAAAGTGTCTGTCCACACAGTCAGTACACTTGTCTCCCGTACTAAGTCACCCCAACCCCCCCCCCCCTCTACCCCCCTCCACCTTTCCATCCCAACTCCAGTCCCATCCCGACCCTCTGGGAAACTGAAGGGAGCGACAATCAACTGCCACGGATACAAATAATGTCATACACAAGAAAGGGCAGATGCTGGTTGACAAAAAGTGAACGCACAGTGCTGGAGTAACACAAAGACGCAGTAGAAATTTGGAAACGTCATCCTGTCACCCATTCCTTCTCTCCAGAGATGCTGCCTGCCCGCTGAGTTAAAGAGTGCCCACGGTAAACTCACGAATCACGACGGTAAACTCAAGGGCTACTACGTTCTTACAACGAGTTTAAATGTTTCAAATTTTAACTTCAAGAGTAAATTTGACTCGTGGAAATCTTTAATCATGTTTAAAGTTTTTCAAGAGTGAACAAGTTTCCCGAGTACCTGACGTTAGCACCACGAGTCGCTAAGTTGCGTCCACGAGTTCCGACGTTCCCGCTACGTTAATTGTACGTGCTTCCCACGAGTTTAATTTGTTTTAAACTTGGGGTCACTCGTGGGTCGACTCGCACCGTGAGACAGGGGTTTGAGTTTGCTCATTTGCCGTTACAGCTATGACGTTTTGATTAAAATGGCTACAATACAAAATTGTTATTGTTGGAAAGGTGAGATTCATTTTTCAAATAGATTGTCACACAGATTATAAACCTGTTCAACAAATAAAGTAATTTCCTTCTTTTAAATTTCATTCCGTTGCAAGCAAGGCCACAAATTAGTACCTGTTCCCAGTGGCCCTTGATTGCTTTTTCCTGCAACTGATTGTTTGATACAATAGACAATAGACAAAAGGTGCAGGAGTAGGCCATCCAGCCCTTTGAGCCAGCACCGCCATTCAATGTGATCATGGCTGATCATCCCCAATCAATACACCGTTCCTACTTTCTCCCCATATCCCCTGACTCTGCTATTTTTAAGAGCCATATCTAGCTCTCTCTTGAAAGCATCCAGAGAACCTTCCTCCACAGACTCACCACGCTCTGTGAGAAAAAGTGTTTCCTCGTCTCCATTCTAAATGGCTTACTCCTTATTCTTAAACTGTGGCCCCTGGTTCTGGTCTCCCCCAACATCGGGAACATGTTTCCTGCCTCTAGCGTGTCCAAGCCCTTAACAAACTTATATGTCTCAATGCGATCCCCTCTCATCCTTCTAATCTCCAGAGTGTACAAGCCCAGCTTCTCCAATCTCTCAGCATATGACAGTCCTGCCATCCCGGGAATTAGCCTTGTAAACCTACGCTGCACTCCCTCAATAGCAAGAATGTCCTTCCTGAAATTAGGGGACTAAAACTGCACACAATACTCCAGGTGTGGTCTCACCAGGGCTCTGTACAACTGCAGAAGGACCTCTTTGCTCCTATATTCGATTCCTCTTGTTATAAAGGCCAACATGCCATTCGCTTTCTTCACTGCCTGCTGCACCTGCATGCTTACTTTCATAGACTGATGTACAAGGACCCACAGATCCCATTGTACTTCACCTTTTCCCAACTTGACGCCATTTAGATAGTAATCTGCCTTCCTGTTTTTGCTACCAAAGTGGATAACCTCACATTTATCCGCATTAAACTTCATCTGCCATGCCACTGCCCACTCCCCCAACCTGTCCAAGTCACCCTGCATTCTCATAGCATCCTCCTCACAGTTCACACTGCCACCCAGCTTTGTGTCATCTGCAAATTTGCCAATGTTACTTTGAATCACTTCATCCAAATCATTGATGTATATTGTAAATAGCTGCGGTCTCAGCACCGAGCCTTGGGGTACCCCACTAGTCACTGCCTGCCATTCTGAAAGGGACCCGTTAATCCCTACAACTAATAGCCTTTAGGTAAAGGTTTCAGCCTCTGTCTTGGAATTACGGGTAAAAGTGGATGGTTCATAGACAACATGACTCTTCCCCAAAATACTTACATTTCTGAGCTATTAAAACATTTTGACTGATTCAATCATAATTAAGGTGAAATGAGTTTATTCTAACCCAAGCATCATGCCACAGTGTTGTTATGATGACTGTCCAGGATTAAGTATATAGAGTCATAGATTAATACAGTGTGCAAACTGGCCCATGATTTTGTAATGGAAAATATAAATCAATAATTTGTATTAATCAATCAATCAATCAATGAAAGACTTTATTGTCATTTAAAAATACACCAACGAATGCAAGTCTGAACGAAATTTCGTTGCATCTGGCTCACCGTGCAACATAAAATAACAAAAGAATAAAATAGATCAAAAGATGAAATAGATAAAAAGATTAAATAGATAATAGTGGCGGCACATTATATGGAATTCAAGAGTCTGATGGCTCGGGGGAAGAAGCTGTTGCAAAACCTGGCCGTTCTGCTCCTTATACTGCGATACCTTTTGCCCGAGGGCAGCAGAGTGAACAGTCCATGATGGAGATGTGTGGGGTCTTTTATAATGCTGTTGGCCTTGGACAAGCAACGTTTGCTCACAATGTCCCCGATTGAAGGAAGAGAAGTCCCGATGATTTTTTCAGCCATCCTCACCACTCTCTGCACGGACTTCCAGTTGGAGGCTTTGCAGTCCCCAAACCGAGCAGAGATGTTCGTGATCTGCACCCCCAGGAAGTTAGTGCTACTGATCAACTCCACATCTATGTCATTAATGTGTAGTGGTGTTTGACTGTGCCGGTTTTTCCTGAAGTCAACAATGACCTCCGTTGTTTTGTCAACATTCAGGATCAGATTGTTTGTGTTGCACCAGCCCACCAGTTGTTTCACCTCCTCCCTGTAAGCCAGTTCATTGTCGTCCCGGATAATGTCCAGCACTGTTGTGTCATCTGCGTACTTCATGATGTGGTTTGTACTAAACCTGGCACAACAGTGGGTCATCAGAGTAAACAGCAGTGGACTCAGGACACAGCCCTGAGGGGAACCGGTGCTCAGAGAGATAATGTTGGAGGTGTTGTTGGAGGGGGGGGGGGCTTTTTGGAGCACTAGTATGGGTGTTGTGGGCTGAAGGGACAGGTTTCCAGAGGGCTAGTATGGACGTTGTGGGCCGAATGGCTTCTTGGGCTGGCGGTTCAGTCACTCAAGCCTGTTGTGCTGGCAGCTTACTCACGGCTCATGGGCCGGCAGTTAACTCATGGCTATTCCTTGAAATTCCATTTCAAGCAGGGTGCAAGGCCACCAAATTCAAGTGCAGTTTCTTGCCACTTCAAACAGGGTGCAAGGCCACCAAATTCAAGTGCAGTTTCATACCATTTCAAGCAGAGTGCAAGGCCACTAAAGACAGCAAGCCGTGACCTCTCCCTCCTCCATCATGCAGTACTGAGCCACGCCCACACTTCTGGGTTTTATAGACCTCCCCCCCCCTCCCACCAGAAGTGCCGTGGCCTTCATGACGTGATTGACAGGAGAGAGAATCTCAACATTTTTTAAACACTAATAATTCTGAAACCAACTTTTCAATCAGGCAAGGCAACATCGGCATTCTCAAGCCAACTTTTCAATTAGGCAAGGCAACGTTGACATTCTCAAACCAACTTTTCAATTAGTCAAGGCAACGTTGGCATTCTCAAACCAACTTTTCAATTAGGCAAGGTAAATTTAGCATTCTCAAACCAACTTTGAAACAATTAGGCAAAGCATTCTCAAACCAACTTTTCAATTAGACAAGGCATTCTCAAATCAACTTTTCAATTAGGCAAAGCATTCTCAAACCAACTTTTCAATTAGGCAAGGCAACTTTAGCATTTTCTAACCAACTTTTCCATTAGGCAAGGCAACTTTAGCATTCTCAAACCAACTTTTCAATTAGGCATTCTGAAATCAATTTTCAATTGGGCAAAGCATTCTCAAACCATCTTTTCAATTAGGCAAGGCAACTTTTGCATACTTTTCAATTAGGCAACGCATTCTCAAATCAACTTTTCAATTAGGCAAGGCATTCTCAAATCAACTTTTCAATTAGGCAAGGCATTCTCAAATCAACTTTTCAATTAGGCAAGGCATTCTCAAATCAACTTTTCAATTAGGCAAGGCAACTAATTAGGCAAGGCAACTTTAATTAGGCAAGGCAACTTTAATTAGGCAACACAGCTTTAGCATTTCCAAACCAAAGGCAACACAGCTTTAGCATTTCCAAACCAAAGGCAACACAGCTTTAGCAATTCCAAACCTAAGGCAACACAGCTTTAGCATTTCCAAACCAAAGGCAACACAACTTTCGCATTTCCAAACCAAAGGCAACACATCTTTAGTACTTCCAAACCAAAGGCAACACAGCTTTAGCATTTCCAAACTATATTTTTCAAACCACATTAAGGGCACTGACAGGTCAGTAAAACCACTCACAGTTTAGTCGACATATGTTCAGTGTTATTCACAGCTCAGACTGAGAGGCGTGAACCTCTCGCTCCCCCCATCTGGCAGAGACTGACTGAGGCACTCAACACTTCTGGGTTTTATAGTCCTTCCGGAAGGGGCGTCGCCTTCAGTAGAGAGAACCTCAACATTTTTTATACACTAATAACTCTTTCATTTTTCATTGATGGGAAAAATCCTCTTGTCCTGCGCAGCGCAGGGGGACTCTGAGTAACATGGCAAAAATCACAATCATAAGTAGCAGTATTTTTTCTAAAATCAATATACAGAACAACAGGAAGTGGTCAAGATCAGACTTTTAGTAATATAGATGGCGGGAAAATATAATCTCAATGTTAATCAATTCATCAAGCAGATGAGGTTCTGTTTTGCAAACTATTTTTTTATGCTTAACGTTAACCAGCAGATACAATGAATGAATTTTCCCTCGCATGTAAACCGATTTCAAAATCACTTGGGAAGAAACTTAAAGCTTACTGTCTCATTACATACAGAATCTTGTTGCCAATTTTGCATGCTAGATTTAAATTCTAGAAATCAGCCATTAATGGGAAGTCTATTAACCTGAATCAACGGGTACACGTTGATAGAAATTTTCATTTCCTTTTGCTTTTTTCAAGTTCTTGGAGAGCCAAATTGACATGTTTGGAATTGTAACAATTTGAAATATTTTTACAAATCCTTGTGACGTCAGTGTTATGTTATAATGGTGTTATGTTAAAGGTTTGGTGGAAACATTATAAGAGGCTCAAGTAATGGCCCTTTATGCAATTCTGACATTCAGTTTCATTTTTAGAAAAACATCTGATGTTGTTTATTAGGTCTCATAACTGTGATAATGGGTTTTTTTATCGACATGGGGTAATTATTTTTGTACATATCATTCACATTGTACTGTTGTTCCTTGCACCATAGTTCTTTGTACAGACAGTTGAAAACCCCCTTCCAGACCCACTTAACTATATGACTAAATACTCATAATGATCTGAGGGAAGAGTGTTCGATTCTTGGCGACAAGGTAAAGACCAAATGTGAGGAAAAACTCTATAATTGCTTCATAGAATGTTGCATTATCTTGGTCATGAGGATTATAGCTAAAGCCAGCCTTTGTTGCCTGTTCCTACTGCTCCTTGGGGAAAGTGGTAGTGGAGCTTCCTTCCTTAAACCAGTACTAATCACATATTGAAACTTCTATGCTGATCTGTTGAAATCGCAGGCTATTGACACATTACTAATAGTTTTCTAAGATTTCTCAGTTTACTGGAGACAATCCTGGGGGAAATTGTTATCTGTGTCCGGATTTATTTGTTTGGCAGTTGTTGAGTAATTGATCCAATTGAGTTAATTTGGAAGTTGTGCGTCATCCGGAAGTGAATTACACCTTGCAATTGAATCGAGTTATTCAGTTGATTTTCAGATGATGTGGTCTGTGATAATCCAGTCACTGTAACATCACAGGGAATCAGGGCAGTTAATAGTAAGAATAAACGAGAACTTACCAGTTTGAAGTTTGATCTTTATTTTATGAGGAGTTACGTCGAGGGATTACGTGAAGACCCCGCCAGCACGACATTCTTCAAAGCAACGGTGTGGAATCACAGTAATAGTAATGAAATAAACATAGTAAGATAAGAACTAGGATACCAGTTGATCTTTACAAGAGGGTGGGCGTGGAGGGCACGTAATTCCTCGACGTAACTCATCATAAAATAAAGATCAAACTTCAAACTGGTAAGTTCTCGTTTAAATCTTACTATTTTACTTCGGAGTCACGTGAGTGACTACCTGAAGATTTTAAAGATCTGTGATTTCATGCCGTGGAAACGAGTCCATGCTTCACACACTGCATCAGTTGACTACTGATGAGTGATCATTAATAATGCATTCAGACATGACTTAGATATAGACATGTTGATGCTTTTAATAAACAAACAATGACAATAGTAACCTCACTCAACCGAGAGGGAACTATGAAACAGAACTAGCATAGAGTTGGCAACTCCCCCAATCTGGTAATGGGTTGTTATAAATGATTGGAAAGATTGTTAGTTTGACCACCCTGCAGTCCCTAGGATGTGGTCCCCCTAACGTCCATACCCAGCTGCTGTGGTAGTTGCAGCCCTGGTGGAGAGAGACTTGAGTATTAGTGTTCACTCTTGTATAAGCCAGCCCCTTTAAAACCACCTGGAGATGGTCTGTAGTGATCCCTTCTCACAAGGCTAATGTAACTGACAATATTGCTAGTTCAGAGTCTTTAATGGTCTAGAGACCTACATTCTGGTGTAGATGTGTGACTACACACAACCAAAGGTCCATGAGATATATGAACAATCTAGTTGCAATAGACCTGATGCCCCTGGTCTATTCTGCTTGACTAAGTCATAAACATAATGTCATTTAGCCCGCAGATATTATCATCGTGTCCAGTCACTGCTAATGCCATGTCTGGAACCGTTGTGCTGAACTCAGTGCCATGGGCATAAC
>CM075978.1:103485673-103528436 GCA_038087875.1 Malacoraja senta
CGCACGTTCGGTGTCCAATTTCGGTAGAGATTTCATTTTTCTTTACGAGTAGCCAATCCTGATTCAATTTCGTCATGTTTATGTACTTTTTAAAAATAAAATCATTCTCCCCCCCCCCCCCAACACCCAAAGTGTCAAAATGTTTTAAAAAATAGCTCTCAGCCATAGAATGTTATTGAAGGTTCCGTTGTGTGATGTCACAATGCCCGATGCTCACAGATGTCCAATCGGAATGGATCCATTTACATATGCCTTTGCAGCAGCCCCAGCCCCAGTCCCTCCCCCCACCCCCAGAGCCTGTGTCGAAGCGCGTCATCACGTGTGTGGGAATAGAGAAAGAGGATTGGGGGTGATAGGGAATGGGGAACAGATGGACTGTCCCTACCCCTCCCCCTTCCACACTCCCTCCACACTATTTTACCTCTCTCCCCCCACCCCTCTCCCCCTCCCTCCACACTCTTCCCCTCCCTCCCCTACCCCATCTCCATCCTCCTCTCCCTCCCCCCTCCCCCACATCTCTCTCCCCCTCCCCATCCCTCTCTCCCCCTCCCCCATCCCTCTCTCCCCCCTCCCCATCGCTCTCTCCTCCCCTCTCCATCTCCCTCTCCCCCACTCCCTCTCCTCCCCCTCCCCATCGCTCTCTCCTCCCCCTCTCCATCTCCCTCTCCCCCACTCCCTCTCCTCCCCCTCCTCCTCCCACCCCTATCCCTCTCTCCCCCACGACCCACCGCTCTCCCCCCTTCCCTCCCCAAACCCCTTCCCTCTCTCCCCCACCGCCTTCCCCTCCCCACTCTTCCCCCTCCATCCACACTCTTCCCCCTCTACCCCTACTGCATCTCCCTCCCCGCCTCCCTCCCCCCTCCCCCACATCTCTCTCCCCTCCCCTCTCTCCACGCCTCCCCCACCCCTTTTTCCTCCCCCTCTCCATCTACCTCTCCTCACCCCTCTCCTTCTCCTCCCCCTCCCCCTCCACACCATCCCTCTCTCCCCCACCCCACTTCCCTCTCTACCACACCCACTCCTTCTCTCCCCCTTCCCCTTCCCCCTACCCCGCTGTCCCTCTTCCACAACTCCCCTACCCTCCCCTCCTCCCTCTCTCTACTTCAACCACTCCCCCTACACCTCTTCCCCTACACCTCTCCCCCCTCCTCCCCATTCTTCCACTTATCTCCCCAACCCCTCCCCATCCCTCACACTCTTCCCCATCTCCCTCCCCCACCCCTGTCTCTCCCCTCCCTACCCTCTCCCTCCACACTCTTCCACTCCCTCCCTACCACCATCTCCATAATCCCTCCCTCCCCATCCCTCCCCTTCTCCCACACACTCCCACCCCTCCCCCCATCCTCTCTCCTCCCGGCCCCCTTCCCTCTCTCCCCCGCCCCTTCCTCCTACTCCTTTGTCCATCATCCACCACTCCCCCTACCCCTCCCTCCCCACTCTTCCACTTCTCTCCTCCTTACCCCACCTCTCTCTCTCACTCCCCAATCCTCTATCTCCCCCTCCCTTCCCCCTCCCTCCCCTCCCTCCCCTCTCTCCCCCACACCTTCCCCTATGCAGCTGTCCTCTTCCCACCACTCCCCCTACCCCTCACCCCTCCCTCTCTCCCACAGCCACACTCCCCTACACCTCACCTCCCTCCCCATTCTTCCACTTATCTCCCCAACCCCTCCCCATCTCCTCCCCCACCCCTCGCCCCCCTCCCTTCCCTCTCCCTCCCCGCTCTTTCCCTCTCACACCCTACCTCTCTCCACACACTTCCCCCATCTCCCTCCCCCACCCCCTCTCTCCCCCCTCCGTTCCCTCGCCCTCCACAGTCTTCCCCCTCCCTCCCCTACCCCACTCTCCCCCACCCCCCTTCCCTCTCCCCGCACCCCCTAGCCCCATCTCACTCCTCTGCTCCCTACACATCTCTCACCCCTCCCCATCCTCTCTCCTCCCCTCCCCCACCCCTCTCTTCCCCCTCTCATCTCCCTCTCCCTCTCTCCCTCTCCCCCACCCCCATCACTCTCTCCTCCACCCTTCCCACACCATCCCACTCTCCCCACCCCCTTCTCCTTCCCACTCTTCCCCCGCCCTCCACACTCTTTCCCCTCTCTCCCTACCACCCTCTCCCCTCTGCCCCCCCCTCTCTCACTCCCATCTCCCATCCCATTCCCCTCTCTCTTGCACCACTCCCTGCTAATCTCTCCCCTCACTCCCCACTCTTCCCCTCTCCCTCCCCCACCTCTCTACCTCCCCCTCCCTCTCTCTCGCCCTCTCTTCCCCCTACTCCTCTCTCCCCTTTCCATCATCCCCTCACTCCACCTCGAACATCCCCTCCCCCCCTCTCCACCCCCTACCCCTCTCCCCCTTCCTGCCCTCCCCGCTCTCCTCCACTCCCTAATATCCTCCCCCTCCCTCTCTCCCACCCTGCTCTCCTCTCCCTCCCCAATCTCTCCCTTTCCTCCTCCCCTCACCCCTCCCTCCCACTCTCTCCCCGCTTCTCTCCCAACCCGTCTCCTCTCCCCCCCTCCCCCTCTTCTCTTCCCACCCGTCTCCCTCTCCCCCCTCCCCCCGCCTGTGTGTTTGGGGGGTGGTTAGTGTGAGTGTGATGCCGCAGCCCCCCACCCCCGCAAATGTGCGTGGGGAAAGAGCCCGCCAACAGTCTCTCTGTCTTTAAGAAGGAACTGCAAATGCTGGAAAATCGAAGGTACACAAAAAAAAGCTGGAAAAACTCAGCGGGTGCAGCAGCATCTATGGAGCGAAGGAAACAGGCAACGTTCGGGCCGAAACCCGGATGGATTTCGGCCCAAAGCGTTGCCTATTTCCTTCGCTCCATAGATGCTGCTGCACCCGTTGAGTTTCTCCAGCTTTTTTTTGTGTACCAGTCTCTCTGTCTCTCCCCTCTCTCTCTCTCTCTGCCCATCTCTCTTCACAGCCCGCAGCTCAACTCATGCACGCCCGCTCCAACCCCCCCTTCACCTCTCTCCCCATCCTCTCCTTCCTCTCTCCACCCCCTCCTCTCTCCCCCTCCACTTCCCCCCATCTCTCCCCCCTCGTCTTCCCCTCCTCTCCCACCCTTCCTCTCCCACCCTTCCTCTCCACCCTCCTCCTCCCTCACCACAAATTTTTTTTTTCCAACATTACATTTTCTCTCTCAGCGCCCCCCCCTCTAGACGCACCTGAGAGGTGAGGGCTATTCGTCAGTGGATAGGGTGGAGATGGGATAAAAGAAGCCAATTAATAAAATTAAGATAATATCAAGGGGTGTGATGAGTGTGTGTGTTTGTGGGTGCCAGATTCCCACCCCGCAACCGTGCTTTGGAGGAACAGACCCAACGGGTGGTTAGTGTGACGCCGCAGCCCCCCCCCGCAAACGCGCGTTGGGGAAACAGACCCAACGGGTCTGCACTTGGTCTAGTATTTCTTTCAAATGTGCAGGTTTTGTTCTTGACGAGTTTCAGGTATGATTTATATAATATTTTTACACAATATGTTAAAAATTCAGGTAGTTCTGTAAGTTGGGTCAGAAAACTAAACGCAAAAAACTCCTCGGCCACAGCCTAATACATAAATACATACATACAGCGCTCCCTCAGAGGACCTCAAGAAACGCTTGTGAGTAAAAATCTGTTTTAAGTCTAGAACTTAAAAGAGTTGATGGAGGGGGGGCGGGGCGGGGGGGAGGGGGTGATGGGAGGGATGCTGTTCCATAGTCTAGGTGCTGCAACCGCAAAAGCACGGTGCCCCTGAGCTTATGCCTGGACCGCGGGATGGTCAGTAACACCAAGTCGGCCGACCTGAGGGACCTGCAAGTAGTATGGTTGGTTAGCAGATTTCTGATGTAGGTGGGGGCAAGCCCATTAAGGCTTTGTATACATAAAGCAGGAGCTTGACGCGAAGATCTCTTCGCTGTTCTGCTTCCCACACAGGCATCGTCGTTTCACCCCACCACCAACTGCACCTGTTTTTTCTCCCTCAACACTTCGCTTGGATCCATGACCTCAACCACTTCCAGCTTTTCAACCTGCTCTCCTTCTTTAACAAACACTATCAACATTGTATAAAATAAAGTGCCGTCAGTTATCAGAAACTGTACCTGTGGTTCATATTACTGGTGGGATAACAAGGCACTGGCCGTGAGGCAGAGACCGGCTCTAAACTAAGGAAATCCATGGGACCTATTCCTCATCACACCCTGATCCATGCTCTCCAGCCCCTCTCTCCTACTGTTTTCTTCCTTCATGTCCACAGACAACTGTCTTAAGGGGATAACCTTGGAAGGCTGGTGATTTATTTTTGATTTCCTGAACTGGGTCAGCATCTGCTATGGAGGGAGAGACCCTCCATGATCTGATAAAGTAACCGCGGGACGTTTACCTTGAACTTGGGTCGCTGCCCACCGCTGGGAAACCTGATCCCTGAGACCAGAGGAAGCTGAAAAGCGCAAAAGCGTCACCGAATGTGAGTCGAAGCTGATCACCATTTCGAACTATTCTGTAAACCAAATAACATGTTATTTCATAAAACCATTTGCACCGACCTCCCCCACCCCATCCTCTCCCTCCTCTGAATCCCACGGATCGCTTCAATTTTGAACGATTTGTGGATATCATGTAATTAATTCAAAGAGAAAGAAGCTATCATGTTCACAGAAGTTGGACGCGGGAAGATGTTGCATGTTTCGAGTCAAGATAGAGTTCGTTTGGAAAACTTACCAAAAGGAGCTCTCGCTGCCTTGGCGACGATCGCTGTCCTTGATGCTGAAGACGTCGCCTGTGAAGCAACGAAAGTCTTCTCGACGTCGATGTGCTTGTTGGACGCTCTTGCGGTGTCTTTGAGTTCTGCCTTCTGCCTTCTGCCTTCTGCCTTCTGCCTACTGCCCTCTGCCTATGCAGAGCGAGATGGGATTCACTGCTTTGCTGTTAAATCTGACTGTCAACAGCCTGAAAGTTGCAGGTTTATACTATAGGTACGTCTCCGTACACAAAGGTCGATCACGTTTTCGCTGCAGAGAGAGGCAATAGATGCACAGCCAAAGACGCCACTGCATTCCCAGTGGGATGGGAGCGTGTTAGCATAGAGGGCCGATAGTTAGTTGAGCAAACGTGCTCGCAATGGACAATTAACATCAAAACCAGACGCTCATGCCACTGCTAGACTTCCTCATGATATGTAAATTCATTCCAGAACTCGACTAATTCTTGCGGCCAAGAAAGAGACATTTCGTCCATCGTGCAGCTGTTGTCCCTTGCAACCTATTGTCCAATTAGTTCCACTCCATGTTCTCGCCAAGTACTGCATCCATCTCTCTTTCAGAGTTTGTATGTAACTTTTACCGCTCTCCACACTTTCAGTAATCTCACTCTAAGCAACTGGCGATGAAGCCAGACATGATTTTGCCTGAGATTTGTACAGTCGCATTGTCAACGGATATAATGTCTCCACTCGCCGATGAATGCCACAACTATCCTCTCAGTCATAAATATTGAATATTGATTTCTCTAACTTCAAGTAACCCCATGCATTCCCTCTCTCTCTATTCCTCCCCACCCAAGTCGCACCAGCTTCTCGTTCTCGCCCAGCAAACAGCTAACAGTGGTCTGTTTCCTTTATCATCGTAACTTTTTTGCAAATATTTCATTCGTTGTTCTATATCTCTCTACATCATCGTCCATATCGCTCCTTTCCCTTTCCTGTGACTTTTAGTCTGAAGAAAGGTTTCGACCCGAAACGTCACCCATTCCTTCTCTCCAGGGATGCGTCTCCCCCGCTGAGTTACTCTAGCATTTTATCTAACACCGTTCGGAGAACAGTCCCATTGTTTCAATCTCTCCACATAAACTCTGTTGCCCATCTCATAGATGATTATGGTGATTGTCGATGCAACTGATTATGTAATAAGATAACTCGGACAAAGTAAGCTAACACAATGTGAATCAACACCGTGGGATTTATGAAAATTCACTTTTGATTCTAAATGGTTCTCATTCCCTGTCCCACCGCCACCGATTTACATAATATTGAACACAGAATAAATAGAAAGAGTTGCAGCCATCGGCAGTATGGAAAAAAATAAGATGTTACCTGTAACCGAATTATACTTGAAATTATGATTCCGGTACCAACGAAAAGGTAAATTGATCAGAAGCAGAATTAATCTCTAATTCAACCTCTCTCTACTGTGTCTCATGTGGGAATACTATTGCATGATCAGTTACTGGTCTCATTGTTTTGTATTATAGTGTCCAGTAAAAGCTGATCGATACCACGTGTAAATACTTTCCTGGCAGGGGAGAGACCTTGATCACCAAGAAGTTTCTCCCAGGACGAGTATTTGAGTAAAAGAGACTATCTGTTCTAATTAGAACAGTTCTGGCGGTCCCTTGGGGACAAGGGCCGTGGATCGCGGAGCGGAATTGGTGAAGAGTATCCGGTCGGCTGCGGGCTTAGTGGTGGATCTATGCTGGCTGGGCAACCAACCTAACACCTCATTCAGCCACAATGGCAGCAGCAACTGGAGCAGGAGTACAGGGTATCCGCAATACCCTGAGAATCAGCGTTAAGGACCTCAGCAAGGGGGTTCCCTTCTCACGGGACCTGTTCGTGAAGAAGGTCTTGCTGGGGGCCTGCAAATTTGAGGCCAAGGACATCTACTGCCTCCAGGACTTCCCGGGTAACGGATACTTTGATGTTACCTTCAAGTATCCGACGGGATGGCAAACGTTGATGGAAGACTTCCGGGAGAAGGGGAATGAAGCTCCGCTGTCGCTGCTGAAAGTGCAGCCGCTCTTCACTCTCCCCACCCAGAAAGGAAAGGATGATCACGGTGCACATGTTTAACCCACATGTGCCCGTAGTGAATGTCCTCACCTTCCTTGCTCGTTACGTCGAGGGAACAGGGAACTGCGTGGACGTGAAGGACCTGCATGGGATCTGGACGAGCAAGCGGCAAGTCAAGGTAAAGCTGAGGGTGGACAAGGACAGAGCACTCCTCCACCCTCCCTCGGTTTTCGCGATTGGAGGAAACCGAGGATACATGAGCTACGTGGGGCAACCCAGGCTGTGCAGGAAATGCAACAAGCCTGGGCACATGGTGGCCCAATGCAGTGCAGTTGTCTGCAAGAACTGCAAGACAGAGGGCCATGAGTCAAAGGACTGCCTAGTCAGCAAGAACTGCAACCTGTGCGGGGAGGCAGGCCACCTTTACAGGGCTTGCCCTAAAAGAGCCTGCACCTATGCACAAGCGACAAGAGGGGCTGCTGCCAGCACCTCCAGGGTGGGTGACACACCCCTCACCACTGCCAAGACTGCAGCAGAAAGGGGGAACAGGGACGAGGACAGCCCGACCACCTCGAGCCCCCAAGTGCCGGAAGGAGACCCCCAGCACCCTGCCCAGGAGGGAGAGTCGATGGAGGAGGGGGACAGCAGGAGAAATGGACAACGGTGACGTACAAGAAGCACCAGAGGGTTCAGCCGAAAGAGCCGAGGTCGGAAAGGGCTGGTAAGTCCAAAAATAAATCCCAAAAAAGATCTCTCTCCCTGACAGACGGCAGCAACCTCTCCTCATCGGAGGATGAGGAGACCGGGAAGTCCCAACGATGGAGGCAGAGGAAGAAAAGAGGGGAGGGAAAGAGAAAGGCCACGCCGATCATCCCCCAGCCCCAGGAGACCGAGAGCAGAGCAATGGCCGAGGGGCTCCAGCCCCAGGACATCGGAAGCAGTGCAGCGGCCGAGGGGCCCCAGCTCCGGGCGACCGGGAACAGTGAACCAGCCACCGTACCCCAGCTACAGGTGACGGAGGAAGCAGCGTGCCCAGAAGGGGGTGGAACGAGTAGGCCCCCCCCAACGACACCTTGGGTTACGCCACAGGAAACCCACCTCATCGAGGATGCCGACACCGGGTTCCTGAGCCCAGGAAAGCTGAGGCAATTCACCGAAGCAGTGGGCATGAGGGGACACCAGAATGGTCAGTGACTCGAAAGACAATGGAGATAAAACTGGCATCTTTAAACGTGCGCAGTATAAAGAGCACTGCGCGATGTGTTAATACCTTGCAGTACCTGGCCGAGGTCAAGGCAGATGTGACTTTTCCCCAGGAGTGCGGGCTGCCACACCTCCGCTGCTATCGGAGGTGGTCGCGATGGTGGCCCCACGGACTGTCGGTTTGGTCGGGGGGCAATGACTGTCGCGCTTTCGGCCTGGAGATCTTGCTGCGGGGAGGGAACTTCACCATCACTGAGGTCAGGGAGGTGGCTGGGGGGCGTCTCCTCGTGGTGGATGTTATGTACCGTGGTTCTCCGCTCCGGCTGATTAATGTGTATGCCTCACCCGTGCAGAGCGAGCGGCTGGCCGTTCTCCAGCAGCTCCCAGTGCTGCTGGCCACGTCCCGGCAGCCCGTTCTGGCCGGTGACTTCAACTGCATCATTGATGCGGCTGGACGATCCGGCAGTGCCGACAACTGACTGGACAGCACGTCCAAGTTCCTGATGGAGACGGTAAAAGACGCAAAGCTGCACGACGCCTTCAGCAACCCTGCAGGCGGGTCCCAGCAGCAATTCACCTCGTCGAGATCGGACGGTTTAGCCCGATCCCGGATAGACTTCGTCTTCATGACGAAGGCCGTCATGGTGAGACACACCGACCTCACGCCGGTGTTCTTCTCTGACCACTGCCTCCTTCAGGCTTCCTGTCACCTACAGGGGGACCAGAAGGCAGGCAGGGGGACGTGGAAGTTAAATATGAAGCTGTTGACCGCAGAGAACATTGAGGAGTTAAAGAGGCACTACTCGTGTTGGAGAAAGGTGAGGCCCCTCTTTGACTCCCCGACACTCTGGTGGGAAGCAACCAAGGAGAACATTAAGAGGTTCTTCATAATTAAATGGGTTCAGAGAGCAAGACAGAGAGTCAGAGGGAATTGTGCCAACTCCAGACAGATTTGCAACAACTGCTCCTTCTGCAGTCGAGAGGGGTGGATGTGAGGGAGGAACTTAGAGAGGTGAAGGATCGGCAAGCTCGGCTCTTTACCTCTGAATCCTCCAAGATCATCTTCCGATCCAGGATCCACCATGTGGAGCAGGATGAGACGTGCTCACGTTACTTCTTCCATAAGGTTCACAGGGGGAGCTCTGTGATGAACAGCCTTAGGGAGGAGGACGGCTCGGTAACATCCTTGCAGACGGATATGCTGAGGATTTGCAAATCCTTTTACACGGATTTGTATGACAAAAAGGCCACAGACAGCACCGCCTCCCAGAACTTCCTGTCCTCTATCACGGAGGTCTTGGAGGACAGCAAGCGGGAGAGTCTGGACCAACCACGGACCCTAGAGGAGCTGACTGGCTCCATCCGTTCCTTTGACTCGAGTAAAACTCCCGGAAGCGATGGCTTACCGGCCGAGTTGTATTCGGCTCTGTGGGACTGGGTGGGCCCGGATCTGCTGGAAGTGTACAACGACATGCTTCTAGCCAGCAGCATGTCAGACTCGATGAGGAAGGGCAGCATCACCCTAATCTACAAGCAGAAGGGGGAGATGAAGGACATAAAGAATTGGAGACCCATAACATTGTTGAATGTAGATTATAAGATCCTGTCTAAGACCATCGCCAACCGGATCACCTGCTCTGGGACAGGTGATCCACAGGTGATCCAAACCTGTGCTGTACCTGGCAGGAAAATCTCAGACAGCCTAGCGCTGCTGAGAGATACCATCGCCTACGTGCAGGACAGATGGGTGGATGCCTGCCTAGTCTGCTTGGACCAGGAGAAGGCCTTCGACAGGATATCGCAAACGTACATGAGGGACGTGCTCTCCAAAATGGGTTTTGGAGAGTGAATACGAAATTGGATCAAACTGCTCTACACCAATATCCGTAGTGCAGTCCAAATCAACGGGTGGGAATCAGAACGCTTCCCTGCAAGGTCTGGAGTCAGGCAGGGGTGCCCTCTCTCTCCTGTCTTGTTTGTCTGCTGTATTGAACTTTTTGCCGAGTCCATCAGGAAGGATGCGAGCATAAGAGGAGTGACATTGCCAGGCAGTGGGGGCATTCAAGTCAAAACCTCCCTGTACATGGACGATGTCACTGTCTTCTGCTCGGATCCAGGGTCGGTCCACAGATTGATCAGCATCTGCAACCAGTTTGAGTCGGCCACGGGAGCCAGGGTGAACCGCAGGAAGAGCGAGGCCATGCTCTTTGGCAACTGGCCCGAATGAACTTCTGTCCCCTTCACCATCAAGCCTGACTTCTTGAAGGTGCTGGGGATCTGGTTCGGGGGGGCTGAGGCATGTAACAAGAATTGGCTGGAGCGGATAGTCAAGGTGGGGAAGAAGCTTGAGCTGTGGAGGCAACGCTCCCTCTCCATAACCGGAAAAAATTTGGTCATCAGGTGTGAGGTGCTCTCGGGGCTGCTGTACTTGGCGCAAGTGTGGCCTGTCCCTCCCTCCTACGCCACAGGGATCACCCGGGCCATCTTCCAGTTCATCTGGGGGTCGAGGATAGACCGGGTGCGACGGGCCACAATGCACAAGTCAGCAGACAACGGAGGTAAAAGCATGACCAACGTCGCCCTCACCCTGATGGCCACCTTTGTGTGTGGCTGCATCAGGCGGAGTGTAGAACCAAGGCACGTGGGCACCAAGTGTCACTACCTGCTGAGGTTCTACCTGTCCCCGGTGTTGCGAAGGATGGGCCTGGCGCAGATGCCACGCAATGTGCCAGTCAGCTGGACATTGCCGCCCCATCTGTCGTCTGTGGAAAGGTTCTTCCGGACCAACACCTTTGACCACATGTCCATTGGGCAGTGGTCAGCATGGAATGTCCTGCAGGCATTGCAGGGAAAGGACTCGATGGATCCGGTGGCGTGGTTCCCAGAGCAGACTGCCCAGCTCGTCTGGCAAAATGCCTCATCGCCAGAACTCACCAACAAGCACCAAGACCTGGCTTGGCTGGCAGTGAGGGGAGCCCTCCCAGTCAGATCCTTCCTGCACCGTCGGAATCTCACTGCCAGCGCACGCTGCCCTCGGGACGGCTGCTATGGAGAGGAGACGGTTGCCCACCTCTTTGCAGAGTGTGGATTTGCAAAAAGAGTCTGGAGAAGTATGCAAGGGTCCCTGGAACGCTTTATCCCAAACAGCTCCGTCACAGAGGACTCTGTGATTTACGGACTGTTCCCAGGGACACATTCAGAGACTGACATCGAGTGCTGCTGGAGGGTCATCAACTCGGTGAAAGATGCTCTTTGGTCTGCCCGAGTGTTGTTCACTGCCCAGCAGAGCGAGATGTCCGTCGGGGAATGTTGCCGACTGGCCCGCTGCATACTGCAGGAGTACGTTGCTGAGGGACGCACTGAAGCTCGGTGTAGCCAACACCAAGGCTCGGTGGGGGAGGGCCACAGTCTAGGGTCCTTCCGCTGCTGGACATGGGGGGCACGGTATGGTGGAGACGCCCCTCAAAATAAGGGAAGGTATCCCACGCCAGGGGGCCACATGAGTGGCACAGGTGGGGGACGGATCTGTGGAATTTGAAAAAAATGTATTAACTGCATTGAACAATTTGTAAAGCCTCCGAAAATGTCGGATGAATTTTTCGCACGGTTCACGTATTGTATATATTTATTACTTGAATAAAGTCTATTTTGAAATTAAAATTTTTTTTAAAACATGTGTAAGGTTTGTAATTGCAATCTAATAGATACACAACGTTTATAAGCGGAAGAATATACATGGAGACTGGCACAGACGAAAGTACATGTAACAATTAACGCGGAAGGTGAAGTAGAAGCAAGAAGTTTGGGCTAAGTGAATGCAAAAACTGCGGCTGCTCTGCATGAAGAAAACCGACAATACAGGTGTAACCAAGTCATGATCGACAATCATGCTCGCACCAGTAGAATCATTTTATTAGTTGTGGTCTCAATTGCTCAATTGGGGGGGGGGGATTTAACAACACAGAGGAATCAAAGTATTTGCTGGTCGGATATTGGAAAATACAGGAACGAGTGATATCAGAGAGGGTTTTTTTACAGACAAAAGGTGTTTTTTACAGACAATAATGGATACCCAGAAGAGTAACAGACTGGTAACAGCGATGTAGATGGTTTACGCGTAGAATAAAGGATATCTGCGATTAAATTATGGGCTGGAATTTAATCCAGGGCGAAGTGGACTAAGTGTAGAATGCAGGGAAAATATAGATTATATCACATACTAGAAATTGATGGGAGATATGGAGGGGTATCTATATGGAGCAGAATTTGAATAATTTGGATAATTAATTTGGACATATATGTAGGTGTCCGACAGCGTGTTACAGCTTCTCATCTCACCAACTGTTTTCGCGACTATTCTGGGTTTTACCTCTCTGATTGTTTCATTCTTTGAAAAAAAAAACATACGCCACTGATAGCAGATGTATGGATCAGATACCCCAACTTCTCTAGAAGAGGGAGTCCAAATGATCAGCCAAATATTCGGGAATAATAAATGAGATTCATCTATTATTGCGGAAAATATAATGTCAATGTTAAAGTATCATTCATCGGTCAGATGAGGTTCTGTTTTGCAAACTTTTGTTTTGCTTAACGTTAGCCAGCAGATACAATAAATGAATTTTCCTTCACATGTAACCAAAATCACTTGGGAAGAAACTTAAAGCTTACTTAAAGCTAACTTAGCGGAGTCAGGGGATATGGGGAGAAGGCAGGAACGGGGTATTGATTGGGGATGATCAGCCATGATCACATTGAAGGGCCAAATGGCCTACTCCTGCACCTATTGTCTATTGTCTATTACTTTCTCATTTCATACAGAATCTAGTTGCCAATTTTGCATGCTAGATCTAAATTCTAGAATTCAACTAGAAGTCTATTAATCTGAATTAAAATGTACACTTCAATTCAGTTGAGTTACTTACTTTTTATTACAGGCTCAAGGTCCAGACAAAAGGCAAGAATTTACATAGAATAAATTGCACACAAAAGCACAATCATTTACATTAAAAAGCACAATACATGGTTTGAGATTAATAATAAATAATCAGTCGTACAATGAGACAACTATAGCAATGTCTCCACAGCTGGGATTGGTAGCGTGTAGTGCTAAATATTATGTTTGATGAGGCCAAGATGATTTAATTTTCAGTTGGGGATTTGTTTTCATATTTGAACCATATTGTTTGTTTTTATATATTGAGCTTCTTTTGTTGTTCCTTATGGTATCTGCTGAGTACTAATTTTTAAATATCTGACATCCTATGGTTTTAGAGGCAAGATATTAGTAAGGATGAAAGGTTGGCTGAATGGCAGAAGGCAAAGAGCGGGAATAAAGAAGGCTTTTTCTGGTTGGCTGCCGGTGACTAGCAGAGGTCAGTGTTGGGTCCACTACACTTCACTTTGTATATTAATGATTTAGATGATGGAATTAATAGCTTTGGGTCCAAGTTTGCAGATGATATGGAGATAGGTGGAGGGCCAGGTGGTGTAGATGAAATAGGGAGTCTGCAGAAGGGATTGGACGGGTTGGGAGAGTGTGGAAAGAAGTGGCAGATGGAATATTGTGTATCAAAGTGTGCGATCATGCACTTTGGTTGTCAGAATAAAGACATAGACTATTTTCCTAGTGGGGGGAAGATTCAGAAATTAGAAGTGCAAATAGACTTGGGATTGCTGGTGCAGGATACCCAGAAAGTTGATTTGTAGGTGCGTTGTGGAGGTCAAATTGAGTTGAAGAATTCAGTATACTGGGTTCTATTCAGTATGGTGATGAATCACTGGAATCCTATACCCTGGAAGCTTGTGGAGACAGGAGGTATTTAAGAGGACGTAGATATATTTTTTTAAAGTGCGGAATTTTCTGTGGGTAACTGGCATAGATCAAGGCCTGGTGCAGATTATCTATAATGATACTGAATGATGAGACAAGCTTGAGGGGCTGAGAAGCCTCTCCTGCTATTTTCTTGTTCTTGTTGATCCAAAAGTTACTTTCTGTAATATGGAAGGAGGCCATGCAGCCCATCTCGTTCTTGACAGCTCCCCGGTAAGCAATCCAACCTGTCTCATTCTCCCTATCTTTAGTTCCCCCTGGGCCTGCAACGTGAATCTCTCATATGTCCTTTGATTCTCTGCCACCCATGTGCACTAAGGGATCATTTACAACAGTCAATTGACTATCAATGTATATTTGGAATGTGGTCGGGATCCAAAGTGCCCAAGAAACCCACAGGTTTACAGTGAGAACGTGCAGACTCCACAAAAACATTACTGCCAGTTAGAATGGAACTAAGGTTCTTGGGGCCTTGAAGCACCACAGTCTGTTGTGTTACTGTTTCATCTCATCATTGAAGACCGGAAATTTGATTTTTTTGTTAGGAAAACACTGAAGCTGGGAAATAAGTTGATCATTTCCATAAAATTGTTTGTTAGATTGTATTTTGAAAACCCAATTGAAATACTAGTATTCTTCATGAAATGAAATTTCCTGTTTGTTTTACATATAAATTATTTCTACAAAAATGTAAATGGTCTGATGATTTGCAGATGGCACAAAAATTGCTGGAATTATGGATTTGTGAGAAAGGTTGTCAAGAGATAAGTGGGAAGTAGGGAAATGGCAGATTGAGTTTATACCATAAAAATGTTAGGTCCTGCACTCTGGGAGGTCAACTGTCATGGGGAAAGTATCTGGCAAATGGCAGGCTCCTTAAGAGCATTGATGTAAAGAATAGTCTTGAGGTTGAAGTCCATAGTTCCCAGAAAGTGGCAACACATGTAGAGAGATTGACATACAGAAGTCACACAGCATAAGTTCATAAGTGATAAAAACAAAATTAGTCTATTCAGCCATCAGTCCTACCCCGCCATTCAATCATGGCTGATCTATCTTTCCCTCTCAACCCTATTATCCTGCCTTCTCCTCATAACCCGTAACACCCGGTACTAATCAAGAATCTATTTATCTCTGCATTAGAAATATCCATTGACGACCTCCACAGTCTTCTGTTGCAATGAATTCCACATATTCACCACCCTCTGGCTAAAGAAATTCTTCCTCATCTCCTTCCTAAAGGAACGTCATTTTATTCTGAGACTGTAACCTCTGGTCTTAGACTCTCCCACTAGTGGAAACATCCTCTCCACATCCACTCTATCAGGCCTTTCACTATTCAGTACGTTTCAATGAGGTCCATCCTCATCCTTCTAAACTCCAGTAGAGGCCCAGAACCTTCAAACGCTCATCATACGTTAACCCATTCATTCCTGGGACCATACTCATAAACCTCCAATGGACCCTCTCCTTATAAAGCATCAACATTACACCCCTGATTTTGTATTCTAGTCCTCTGAAAATAAATGCTAGCATTTCATTTGCATAGCATTGATAGTATTGCATAGTAGTCCTTCATTGATCGGGGCATAATTCAGGAAGTCCTATCGCAGCTTCATAGGACTTTGGTTAGGCCGTATTTGTAGTGTTGCGTACATTTGGTTGCCCCATTGCAGGAAGGATGTGAAGGCTTTGGAAAGGATGCAGAGGAGATTTACAAGAATGAAGCATGGATTATGGAGGGTTTACAACAGGGAGACGTTGGACAGACTTGGATTGTTTTATTTGAAATGTTGGAGGTTGAATGGAGACCTGATTGAGGTATAAAATTATGAGAAGCATAAACACGGTGGACTGTCAGACTTTTTTTCCCAGGGTGGTAATGTATAGCTGAAGGTATAGCTTTAAGATAATGGGGAAAGTTTAAATGTGATTTGCGAGGAAGAATTTTTACAGAGAGCGGTGGGTGCTTGGAATATATAAGCAGGGTTGTGACTGAGGCAGTTACAAAGGTTCAAAGGTTCATTTATTGTCACATACACCAATTGGTGTAGTGAAATTCAAGTTGCCATTGCAGCACACTAATAACAATACAACACAACATTAAGGAAAATTTAACATAAAACATAAAAACATCCCCCCACAATGGTTCCCACTGTGAAGGATGGCACAAAGTCCAGTTCCCATCCCGTTGTCCACCCACAGTCGGGCCTATTGAGGCCTCCGCAGTCGCCGCTACGGGGGCCCGATGTTTCAGGCCCTTCTTGCCGGGTGATGGTGCTCCGGCGTTGGGAGAACCCCCTCAGCAGCTTGGGATGCCTGGAACGGCCGCTTCCTTACCGGAGACCGCGGCTCCCGAAGCCAACAGGCCGCGCTGGACGGAGCTCCACCACTGGCGGTCACGGTGAGACATCCCAGGCTCCTGATGTTATTGTCAGCGCCGCTGCCCGCGGCTGGCCGCTGCCCGCGGCTGGCCGCTCCACAGTCCCTCATCTCCGCGATGTTTCATCGGCGGTCTCAGCATTCTGGAGATCCAACGCGGCGTCCTGGGTAAGGCATCGCCCGCTTCGCGATAGCGCTCCAGCGCTGTGCCGCCACTGAAGCTGAGGTTCCGGCCGGTCCCCTCAGGAAACACCGCTCCAGACCCCGATGGGAGGCCGCGAGGACGGGTCGAAGTTGCTGCTCGGAGGAAAGCTGCCTCTCCGACCATAGAAATACAGTTTCCCCCTTCCCCCCCCCCCCCCCCACACATAAAAAGAATAGACCTCCAAAAACGCTTTTTAACGTACTAAAAATAAAAAAATGAAATGAAAGGTCGGACAGCTGCAGACAGGGCAGCCATACCCAACTGGACGGCATCCCCTGACATGGTGACATTGAAGAGGACTTTAAATGAGCACATCGATAAGCAAGGAATGGAGAGACATATTGGCAGAGATGTTAAAAGTAGATATGATAGTAACATTTAAGAACCATTTAGACAGGGAATGGAAGGAAATAGAATATGTGCAGGCAGATGGGGATTTATTTAATTTGGCATCATTGTTGATACTGTCATCATGGGCCAAAGAGTCTGTTCCTGTGCTGTTCTGTTCTATCTTGGGGCTACTGACTATCCCGCGGTCTAGGTTTATGCTCAGGGGTGACCGCGCTTTTGCGGTTGCAGCACCTAAACTGTGGAATAGCATCCCGCTCCTCATCAGAACTGCCCCCACCATCAACTCCTTTAAGTCACAACTCAAAACCTATTTCTACTCCCTAGTATTTTTGAGCCCCTCTAAGGGGGCGCTGTAAACAGTTTATGTATGTATTGTTAGGTCTGTCTACCGTTGTATGTATCAAATTAGTACCTGCACTGATGTGAAGCACTTTGGTCAATGTGAGTTGTTTATAAATGTTATAGAAATACATTTATTATTATTATTATTATTATTATTATTATTATTATGTTCTATGTTTTGTCTACACATGGCTCCTCTGCCACCTTTTGGTTGAGCTCTGAAAATTCAAGCAAAGAAATTGTGTTTTTTGCATCAAACCGCTATTCTTTCTCTAAGGTGAAGGAAAATAGCCTCTAGTATAAATAACAAACATTCTTTTAAAATTACAATATTTGGACAGTATGGATTACTTCCGTGAAGCAGAAGAACTTTCTGGCTAGTTCTCTGCTAAAGCGGTGAATCAACAACATACAGCAAGCAGTTGATGACATTTTAAATTACTTAAAGAGATACCAATCAAAATTGCATGGATTACGTCCATCTTTTAATAATTAGCAGAGACAAAATAGGAGAATGGATTGTGCAAAAATATATACCTCCGCCTCCAAGCACCTTACCACAAAGTCTGCCAGCTGGTTTTATACCTGTTTCTCTGATATATGACAATCTCCTCAATCTCGTCTGATCTGGGGTAGGGTGTGTGCCAGTCACCAGATCTTCTTCTATGCCTGACATTGGTCTGGTGTGAGCTTCATCTTTGCTGCATCTCTGAGCTGGAGCAGAGCGGGTCTCAGGCCTCCATGTGGCTTATCAAATTTTGGCCATTTCCATTTGCTTTCCTGTACCTTTTATCAGTTCTAAATCCAATTCCATGGATCACACCCATGAGCTATCTGACTGAAGTGATTGCTGGCATTGGACCAATCTTCATGATTCCATTATTACCAATATTATGCTACACCTTCACCTCTCTTACTCGCTGAACTGCACTACTTCCAGGTATGGGTAATAGGTTATACCAGCCCATCCATTATGGTGAAATTCATACAATAGCCCTGCTTTTGTGTTCCTCAACTTCAAAGAGCATAACCCACGTCTCCAGTGGAGTTTTGCTGCCTATAAATAAAGCACATTTTTTTAAATCATAACTGCATGGCCTTGTGACTGTTGCCATGTTTTGGGTTGACACTGTACCTTGCTCCAGCGTCATATTGAAATATTATTGACTCTCCTTGCATAACCATCTTGGCCTAGATTCCCCTACCTTGTGTTCCTTTTACAGAATGGCTTGCCTTTGGTACATGGTATATGTGGCACATTGTTGTAGTGTTTAGTGCTGATGTGTCACAACTCCAGGGACAATGTTCAATTTGACCTTGCAGTTGTGACTGTGTGGAATGGATCCCATTGCTCTCTTCCCAGTGCCCTAATTCCCTCCAACATCTCAAACACAGTTTAACTGGTTATAGCAAATCATATGTAACTTGTGTAAATGGCAAACATTCAATCCAGAAATGAGACAATCACCAGATAATTTGAATATTAGATTGAGAAATTGGGAGATATATATTCATTTGGCCTGAAAATAAGCAGATTCCTTTATTGACTCAATCTGTTTGGATAGAACTCCACTTCTGCTCTGGGCATCCTTGCTATATATAGGCCTCTGCACTGTATGCTATCAGGGCCCATCCAATACTAACAGATTTCAAACCTGATAGATACCTTCCTCCATGTGATAATGTAATTGGAGTCTCCGCAACTAAAGTTATTTTATTGATCATGGGATGGATAATTTAATATCAAAGTCTCGTGATGAGACTACGTGCAGAACCCGCCAGCCCGCATGCACGTCAATGTGTCGACGCATGGCACGAGATACGGATGCATTCGTAATTGCTCCGTCAGCTAAGGTTATTTTTTCTTTGCAGGAACAGTGCAGCAGGCTCAGCAACCACCGTTAAAGCTCCGGAAGGGAGCAGGTGGCCCGGCCTGGTCTCGGAGTAACTGGCAGGCGCGACCTGCACAGTAATCCACCAAGGCTCCGATATGGAGCAGCCTGCTGGGATCGAAGATGCTGGCAGGCGGGACCTGCACAGCAACCTCCAATTAAAGCTCCGAAAGGGGCAGTTTGGAAGCATGGGGCTGAAGAGAGTGTACGCTGTTGAAGAGACGCTGGCAGGTAAGGTTTGCATTCAAACCTCTGTAAAAGCTCTGAAATGGAGCAGCTTGGCACCGGGCTCGGAGACACTGGCAGCATAGGCTATACAGTAACCTCCGCTAGCTCTGAAAAAGAGCAGGTTGGCGACGCGGTCTCAGGGACACTGGCAGGTTGGCCTGCACAGCAACCTTTGAAAGCTCCAAAAAGGAGCAGCTTGTTGTCCCCGGGCTCAGAGATGCTGGCAGGGTGGCCTGCACAGCAACCTCTGACAGCTCCAAAATGCAGCAGCTTGTCGACCCCGGTTCAGGGAAGACCAACACGGAACTGGCTGTTCAAAAGCCATATTGACCAGGGAAGCACTACCTCAACATCAAAGATTGAGGTTATCAGGCTGTTCACAAGAGTGAGGATAACTGAGTGAGTGCACTGCACTGAGAAAGGCAGTTAAATTCAGATATTTGAGGATACCTCCTGCACAGAGGCAGGGAGTTTGAGGATTAGCTCAACACATGAAAAATCCTTTCAGCTCATGGCTAATATAGAGCTGCCAGCACTCTGGAACTTAATTTGCCATCCTCTAGGGGATAGGCAAAGCAGTAAAGGCCAAACTGGAAAGTAGCATGATTATCTGACTTGCAGGTTCATGTTGAAAAACATAAATTAATAAATTAATAAATAAATACGAAGCAAAAGCTCCGAAAGGGAGCAGTTTGGCGATCCGTGTTTGGGGAAGGCCAAAACAGCAAAATATGTCCAAAAGGATAATACTGGGCAGGAAGGTACTGCCTCATCATCCATTAAGGATATCATCTGTCGGCTCTCAAAACTGGAAAACATGATTGAGAGGTTGGTCAAAGGGAATGTGCTCCACACACTGGTGAGCGATACAGGTAGTTCCAGTCAGATACTGCGGCAGCAATACCTGGTTCAGGGTTGCATTATGATATCTACCGCTCAGAGGAGTGGTGTTTTGAGGAGTATTACATGGTAGACTCTGACTGTGAGGAAGTCAACAACGAACTCGAATTCCCTCAGTACGTGGATGATATGCTTCAACTCAAGTCTAAAAAGGAGCTGCTGGCATTTGTGACTAAATTTGCCATCCCCTCGGGGATAGGAGACCGTTAGCGGAAATACTGGCAAGTAGCATTGGTTACTTGACATCTCATCAGCTGAATGAGAAGAACATGCAGGACACTGCTGGAAAGTATGCTAGTCCTGATAATTGCCAGACACTGGAGGTTCCGAAGGTTAATGCCACCATTTGGGACAATCTGAATGGCAAAACAAAGTCAAAATACTTAAAACTCCATTGCAAGGTCGGTAGATGGAACTCAGCTGTCTGATTTGCAGTAGATGCCTTAGCACTTCTGTGTAATGCACAGTTTGAGCTCAATTGTGTTGCAAAGGATTTGTGCAAGGCAAGTAATGTGCAGTCTGCAAGCATCTATTTCGAGAAGATTTGGGCAAGCAAGTAAAATTCAAGGCTGCGGTGGGTGCGGTAAAACACCCTTTGTGGGTAAGACTCCTGGCTACCGACATGCATATCATCACTACCAAGCTAGCGGCACATACTGCTACACTGAGTCTGGTTGGAGCATCAGGCCTACACAATTAAAACCAAGCCAGAGGCCTTTTTTATGAGCAGGTTCACAGTGCTCACCATGGAGGCAGCGCACTCCACATGCTCAGTATCATTCCCCAGCAGGCCACGATGCCAGAGCCAAAGGGACAGAGCATAATCTAGGGTCAGTTGACTCTATTGATCAACTACCTAAGGCCATTTTGGTGTTCTCAGTCTCAGGGTTTGCTGGATCTTGGTGGCTGGTGGTGATAGTCATCTCTTGTCTATTATTTTATTGGCAGCCTTGGTGGTTTTTTAGCAAGCTCTTTCATAGAAACTGCCTTGATCACACCTACAGCCACCGTCTGTTTCGTCATGGACAGCAAAGCGACCAAGAGATGGGGGCCGTTGAGGTATGCAAATATGTTTCCATCATTCGCATGAGATGTGCTGACGATATTCAAGTCGGAGGCAGATTGAGACTGTTCATAAACAGGTGGGGACAAATAACCTCTGATCCTTTCAGCTTACTAATCACAAATGGTTATAAGATTGAGTTTCTAGCTGATCAATTTCCTCCGCGGCAAGTGAAGCCAAGACACCTGTACATACGGTCTAAAGAGGAAACTATGGCTATCCAACTATCCAAGTTGAAATAGAGAAACTACACAAATAGGGTATGATTGAGCAGTCTGCATCTCCCCTTTTCCTAATCGGCCACCATTCAGGTAATAGCCTACTTTCCTGTTTTTGCAGCCAAAGTGGATAACCTCACATTAATTGTAAAATTAATACAATAAAATCAATTGTGCAAATTAAACGTTGTCTGAGTTGTTCAGTTTTATTTAGAGATGTATTGATCCGCCTCCAGATCCAATCACTGTCTCTATATCTTTTCACAGGGATGGATTCAGAGAGTGTAGGCTGAACTCCCCTCTCTCCTCTTCCCCCTCCCACCCCCACCGCCATCCCTCCTTCTCCACTCCCCCCTACACTTCTCCCGTCCCCTCTCCCCCCACCTTCTTCCCTTTCCCCTCTTCCTCCCTTCTCCCCGCTCCATTCTTCTCCCCCTTCTCCACTCCCCCCTCCACTCACATACCCTTTTCCCTCTCTCCATTTTCCTATTATCCACCCCCCCCCCCCCCACACGTTCCCCGTCCATCCTCCATTTGTGGACCCAGCCTGCGACCAGCAGAACCCCGCACACTATCCCACACACGCTAGGGACAATTTATACAAACCTGTACGCCTTTGGAGTGCAGGAGGAAACCCAAACTCTAACCCGAACCCTAACCTTAAACCTAGCCCTAGCCCGAGCCCTAACCTTGTGTGGGATAGTGTGCAGGGGATCGCTGGTCAGTGTGGACTCGGTGGGACGAAGGGCACTGTATCTCTGAACTAAATGTGACACAGGGGCCCCAGGGGTTGGACGCGAACCCCCAATGTTCTGCCTGCTCCTCATGGGAACTAAACTGTTGGCCACGAGTTGTCCCAGAGGCAGATCTCTCTTCCAATGGTCTCTCCAAACCACCAGAGGCAGCAGGCTTTTCAACTGGGTACTGGCAATGTTGGCAATGTACCAGTGCCACCCACCTGCTCCAGCCACTGAGTCTAAATACCCACCACCCATTTTGAAGCAAGACAAAGGGGTGGAGAGGGGGTTGTCTGCATTTATCCCAATGTTACTAAAACAGATGATGTGGCCTTTGTACATTACTATTAGTGGGATCTAGCTGTCACAGGCTGGTTCTACAAATGGGGGGCATCGGGGAAAGTGGCGGGGTAGATTGGAGAATGGGAGAATGGGAGGGAGAGGGGGAGAAGGGGATGTGAGGGGAGGGGGGAGTAGAGAAGGGGGAGAAGAGTGGAGCGGGGAGAAGGGAGGAAGAGGGGGGAAGGAGAAGGGGGAGAAGAGTGGAGCGGGGAGAAGGGAGGAAGAGGGGGGAAGGAGAAGGGGGGAAGAGAGGAGGGGAGTAGGGTAGGGGGGAGTGGAGTAGGAGGGATGGGGCAAGAGGGGGAAGAGGGGAGAGGGGAGTTCAGTCTACACTCACTGAATCCATCCCTGTGAAAAGTTATAGAGACGGTGATTGGATCTGGAAGCGGACCAATACATCTGTAACCAAAACTGAACGACTCAGACATATTTTCATTTGCACAATTGATTTTATTGTATTAATTTTAATATATTAATGTTTAAAATCCATGCATTGAAGGAATAATATTTTACAGCCGATCTGTTGTCCCTAACCCCAACCCTAACCCTAACCTGGCGTCACCCACAGGATAACAAACGTCAGCGTGTGATAGGGTGCACGACATGATGAGACACCCAAATGACACCCCAGGATTTTGAAAATTCCAAAATCCTGGGGGGACCGGGAAGCACTGCGCATTACCGCGCGTCACTGCATACGTCACCATGCCTCACCACGCGGCAAGTCGGCGTCACCACGCTTCACGCAGTGTCACGACCCGACCACGACACGACAACCTCTTTTTAAGCTGTCGTCGAAATGTCGCCCAAATGTTGCCCAAGTGGGACAGGCCCTTAATGTCTCAATCCACAAAGGGCGGCCACTTTACTGCTGCAGAGAGAGGCAATTGATGCAGAGCAAAAGAGGCACCAGCATTAGCAATGGGACGGTAGTGTGTTAGCACAGAGGGCGAGCAGTTTGTTGTGCAGTGTTTGTAATGGACAATTAACATCAAAACCATACACTCCTGTTGCTCGGTGCCTTAAATGTCGCTTTGTGGCGATTTATAACCAATAAAGCTTGATCTGTAAACCAATTATTGCAGTCCAGAAAGAGGCACTTCGGTCCATCGTGCAGCTGTTGGCGCTTTAAAATCTTCTGTCCAATTGGTTCCGCACCCATTTTCTGTTCAAGCATAGTATCCAACTCTCCTTCCAAAGTTTGTATTTAACCAAATGCGCTCCACGCTTTAGTAATCGCACTCTAACCAATTGGCGATGAAGACAACATCAATTTTGCCTGAGATTCATACCATCGCATTGTCAACGGATATAAGTTTTCTTCATACTGTTGAATGTCACCAACTAAAACAGTCCCACATTTTTCGATTTCTGCACCTAAACTTTGTCGCCCATCTCAAACAAGAGTATGGTGATTGTAGATGTAAAAGTGATCAATGTCATGAGAAAACTCGGACAAAGTAAACTAACACAATGTGAACCAACTCGGTGGGATTATGGAAAATTCCCCTTTGATTCTAAATGTTTCCTCATTCTCTGTCCCACCGCCACAAATTAGCATAATATAGAACGCAGAATAAATCGAAAGAGATACGGCCCATCGCCAGTTTGGAAAATCAAAGATGTTAACTGTAATGTAATTAGAATTGAAATTGTCATTCTGACACCAACGAAAAGGCAAAGTGATCAGAGGCAAAATTAATCTCTTAATAAAAGTTTTACATGTGCTCCGCGTGTGATCCTATTGCCCTATTGCGTGATTAATTAATGGTCTAATTGTATTGTATTGTATTGACAGAAATAAAAGGGAGCTTTGGCAGATCCGAATAATTCTCAGCTATGTTTTGTCTGGGGATAGTTACATTGTTATCTCCGGAATGTTGAAGCAAGGACATTTTCTGTTCAAAACGTGTAAACAACTTTATAACGGGATATGAATTAGAAAATAATTGCTTATTGATTAAAATGTTATAACCAATTGTAAGAACTTATCCTATTAACAACTTTAAAAGTTATGCAGGTTAGATTAGAATACTAACAAAAAAAACAAAAAAATAATGAACTAACATACTAATATGAATTTTTAATAAATTGTAACCTTGTCTATAAGCGGGAGGAGGGGATGAGAAACGAGCTCCTGGCTTATGTCCAGGAGCACGTCTCGTTAACCCCTTCAACCAACAGCTGATTCTTATTGAAATCAAAAATATTGGTTTAATAATTAAACTCTGATATATATATATGTTATAAGGAAATATCAGGGTAAAATTGTATTATATATATGAATGTGAGGCCTCGTTTTAATATTTTAATATGTTATGATTAACTAAGAGAGCGGAGCGAGTTGAGCAACAACGCAATGGAAGTCAAAATAAGGTTTTTTCCCACCTACAGGTGGGTCACTTGCTACAGTGCCGACTATAGACACTGTAGCCTCACTTTTTTAGTTTTTTTTTTTTTATTACATAAAATCACTTGTTTGTGTTTTGTGTTTAGTGATAAGAATAATATGGACATACCAACAAAAGTTAATAATTCAAAAACTCCCCCAATACCTAAAGACCTGGGATATGGACGCACCACAAGATTCAAAGGTACTATAATTATTCAAAATGCATGACACCACACAAAAGAACCTAGGAGGAGTCTCATTTTGTAGTTGGAATATAAGAGGTATTAATGAACCTATCAAAAGGGGTAAGATATTAGCTCAGCTAAAAATGTATAATTCTGACATTACCTTCCTACAAGAAACACACCTAAAACCTCAGGACCAAGTTAGGCTGAGGGCGAAATGGATAGGTCAAACATACCACTCTTCATTCACTTCAAAATCTAGAGGCACGTCAATTATCATAAGAAAAGGTATACCATTTAAAGCAAAGAATATTATAACAGATATAGAAGGGAGATACCTAATAGTTAATGGAGAAATCCATGACACTCCACTTACTTTGGTAAATATATATGCCCCTAACTTTGATAACCCCCACTTTTTCAATAAAATCTTCAATATAATTGCAGAGTCAAACTATCAAAATGTTATAATAGGCGGAGACTTTAACTGTGTTTTAGACCCGTACTTAGATAAATCAAGTCAAAAACAGAGAGGGAATATGAAATCGAAAACTGGGGAACTCCTCAATACCTACATAAACAACACTAATATAGCAGATGTTTGGAGAATTGTGAATCCAACTGGCAGGGAATATTCGTTTTACTCAATGGTACATAAGACATACTCACGTATAGACTACTTTCTGCTGGATACAAAATTAATCCCCCAAACATCTAATGCAATATATCATACAAATTCAATTTCAGACCATTCTCCACTAACTTTCTTTTTAAAACTGGAAGGATTGTCTAAGAATAATTCATTCTGGAGATTTAACTCTCAAATTTTAAAAGATCCACAAGCGAGTATATATTTAAAAGAACAAATGGAGGTCTTTTTTCAAACAAATGATACTTCAGATATATCGCCTACTTTACTTTGGGAATCTTTTAAAGCATACATTAGGGGTATTATAATTTCATATCAAGCTTTTCAAAATAAAAAGAATAAGAATGAACAAAGACAGTTAGAAGAACTTATTAGACAAATGGATATAGATAATGCTAAAGATCCATCAATAGATAAACATAATAAAATAATAATTTTAAAATTTAAATTAAATAAATTATTATCTGCCAAACTTATAAGACTTTTTCAAATTACAAAACAAGAGCACTTTGAATTTGGGGATAAACCGCATAAACTTTTGGCTCGCCAGCTAAAAAAACGAGAAAAGGAACATACTATACCAAAGATCAAATCAGATAAAGGGGAATTATTAACAACACCGAAGGATATTAATAAAAGATTTGCGCAATTTTACGAGAATTTGTATACATCTAAAACGATAATTGATTCCAATAATATCACAAAGTTCTTGGATACCTGTAATCTTCCAAAGTTAAAGCTGAAGGAACAAGAGGAACTGGGTGCACAAATCTCAATTAAGGAATTAGAAGATACAATAAACTCACTAAAAAATGGAAAAACACCAGGCCCTGATGGATTTACTAATGAATTTTATAAAAACTTTTATGATAAAATAATACCAAGATTACAAAAAATGTACCAATACGCTTTTAAAAAACGAATACTACCTGATACATTAGCGGAATCAACGATTACATGAATACCTAAGAAAAATAAGGATTTAGAAGAACCTGGCTCATATAGAGCTATAGCATTGTTAAACACAGATCAAAAAATATTAGCGAAAACATTAGCCAGAAGATTAAGTAAATACATTAGTAAATTAATAAACCCAGATCAGACAGGGTTTATCCCTAAGAGATACTCTTCTAATAATATGAGACATCTACTCAACATAATGCACTCACACAAATCTGAAGATCAAGAATTATCAATTATTTCGCTGGATGCTGAAAAAGCATTTGATCAAGTAGAATGGAATTATATGGATAAAGTATTACAAAAATTTCAACTGGGAGAGAATTTTATTTTATGGATTAAGTTACTATATAACAAACCTACAGCTAGAATACTTACTAATAACATATTATCCTCGAAATTTCAACTATCAAGGGGAAATAGACAAGGATGCTCATTATCACCACAGCTGTTTGCTCTCATTATTGAACCGCTAGCAGAAAAAATTAGAATACACCCTGATATTCATGGATATAATACTAAAGACTCATATAATAAAATATCTTTATACGCGGATGATATATTATTGTATATTACAAAACCTCAAATCACTATACCAAATATATTAAATTTAATTGAAGACTTCGGATCTTTTTCTGGATATAGAATAAATTGGAATAAAAGTGAAATTATGTCAATAAAACCGAAAGATTCAACACATCTTTTAAAATTCCCTTTTAAAATAGCTACAGAAAAATTTAAATATTTGGGAATCGAAATTACCAGAGCATATCAAGGTATGCTCAGGGCAAATTTTGACCCCCTACTTAATAAACTGAATACATTAATTAAATTCTGGAAAACGCTTCCGATGTCTTTAATAGGCCGAATAAACGCAATAAAAATGATCTTTTTACCACAAATTTTATACCTATTTCAATCAATTCCTATATACTTACCTAAGAAGTTTTTTAAAAAACTCGACTCAGATATCACTAATTTTATATGGGACTATAAATCACATAGAATACAAAAAACCCATCTGAATAAATCTAAAGTATTGGGGGGTCTAGCACTACCCAATTTTATGTATTATTATTGGTCAGTAAATATTAAAAACATGATTCAACTGATGGATAACTCCGCCCAGCAAGTAGACTGGATTGTAATGGAGAAAGAGGATTGCTCCTCTAGAAACATTGGAGCGATCCTCCTCTCTCCAATGAAATTGAATAACATAAACTATAATAAGAACCCAATTATTCATAGTACAATCCGTATTTGGAAACAAATAAAACAAAATTTAAAATTAAGAAACTTATCACTTTTATTACCTATAGTCAATAACCCTTCGTTTAGTCCTTCTATTATAGATAAAGCTTATACACAATGGGATAGACTAGGAATTAAAACGCTTGGTGACTTGTATGAAACTGGAAAATTACTTTCATTTCAACAATTACAAATAAAATATAAACTCGGAAATAATCAATATTTTAAATACTTTCAAATATGCGACTATTTGAAAAAATATATAAAAGATCATCATAATAACCCAGCAGATGTACTGGACGAGGCAATGCAGATAAAAGCGGAATCAGCAAACTTAATATCATATTTGTACAATATTATCTTAAATGTACAAATACCATCTACGGAGGGTATCAGAAGAGACTGGGAACAAGAGTTAGCTATTAAAATTTCAAAGGAAAGTTGGAATGAATACTTATTAAAAGTACATAAATGCTCGATTAATGTAAGACACACTTTAATACAATTTAAAATTTTACATAGATTATATTATTCGAAAACTAAAATTCATAAAATTTTCCCAAACGTATCATCTATTTGTGATAAATGTCAATCCCAAGAAGCAACTATAGCGCACTCATTTGTCTTCTGTACAAAAATTCAAAAATTTTGGAATGAAATTTTTGAAATCTTTACAAAGTTATTTAAAACAAGACTGATACCCAAAGCAGAATGGATTATCTTCGGAATAACGGAAGATGATCCAGAACTAAATGTGTTTCAAAAGAAATTAATGGATTATGGGTTAATAACTGGAAAAAAGCTAATTCTAAAATTTTGGAAGAAGGCTCCAATACCAACTATAAATATGTGGATTTCAAATATGTTTGAAACACTACACCTTGAAGAGATAAGACTCCTCCTAGCAGGTAAACCAGATCACTTCCACCTGATGTGGTCTGCATTTATAGAATTATTACAAACATAGGGTGCAAAAGTACTTTAAAAAAATAAAAAATTGAGGTCGGGTAAGGGGGGATGATAGTTGAAGAGTTGGTATGTCCTATTTACGTGATGCTCAAAAAAAAACATTTGTTTTTCTTTTTTTCTCTTTCTCTTTTCTTTTCTTAGGGCCTATTTCTTAACTCTTTTTCTTTTTGTTTTTAATTTCGCTCTCATAGGGTCTTCGTCCTTTTTTGTTGTTACATTTTCTACACTTTTCTACACTTGCACTTTTTCCTTCACTTTCTTCTCTCTTTCAATCTTTTCTTTCTTTAGTGTAAAAAAATAAATAAAGGGAGTACATTAATTGTAAGAAGATATAAATGACGAGTATTAATGTATGTGGCTGTGATGTAATGTACTTCTAATAAATAAAAATTTTAAAAAAAAATAATTGTATTGTATTACCCTGTCCAGTAAAAGCTGCTCGGTAACATGTGAATCATTAGGAAATGTTAATCTAATAGAGAGGGTGAGATAGATAGTATGGTAGACCTGATGGGCTGAATAGCCTAATTCTGCTCCTATCACTTATGATTTTATGATCTTATGAAGCATGACTTTTATGAACGGAATAATGGATATAGAGACTGAATCTGATCAAGCTGGGTTATTGGAAAAAATCAGGAACGAGTCATTTCATGGAAGGGTTAGTTTTCTTTAACAGTGTATAATGGAGACCTGGGAGGGTTATAGGCTAGAAGGGATGTTTCATGGTTTACGAGAATAATGGATATCTGCAAATGGGTTACAAGATGAAATTTAATCCAGAGTGTGGAGAATGCAGGGAAAATTTAGAGTAAAACAAAGATGATAAATTCATGGAAGAGTTGGAGTATACCTGTATGGAGCAGAATGGATACTTGGATCATTTATTTGAAACATGTCTGGAGGTGTTCGAGATCGTGTTACAGATAATCAACTCTGCAACAAATAAAACTGATTGATTGATTGATTGAGATCGTGTTACAGATAATCAACTCCGCAATTTTGTTTCGGAGGTATTCTAGTTTTAAAGGGCCTGTCCCACGGGCAGGCGATTCCAGGCGGCAAGCGCGACCTAGCAGACAGCGGAGGCCGGGGGGTCGGTCCCACGTAGATCGGTGGAGCCGTATGTAGTTGGTCCCGACACCGCGCGGGGCTCAGAAAAACTGACTGTCCAAAAATCCCGTGCGGCAACGGCCTGCCGCCCTGCTGCCGCCTCGACGCCGCGCGCACCGCCTCAACGCCGCGCACCGTCTCGAAGGAGTAGGCTAGAGCGTTGTGTTGCGCGATGACATCATCACCCGACGCCGCGCTCGCCGCATGCATTCGCATGCTCCTTGGACAGGCCGTACGGTAATCACTCAGCCTCCGTGCGGCAACCGCTTCCGGTTAGGTTGCGCTTGCCGTATGCATTCGCATGCTCGTCGGACAGGCCGTACGGTGGCTCCCGCGCGGTCCCCGCTTCCGGGGAAGTCGCGCTTGCCGCCTGGAATCGCCTGTCCGTGGGACAGGCCCTTTACTCTCTGATTGTTTCATTGTTTAAAAAAACACTATAACTAGATACTGAATAATACACGTCGATTAATCCACTTATTTCAGATAAATTAATCTATGCTAAAGTTTCATTCATCAGTCAGATACCATGAGTGCATTTTCCTTCACATGTAACTATTTTTAAAATCACTTTGGAAAAAAACTTAAATTCTAGAATCCAACCATCAATGGGAAGTCTATTAACTGAATTAAAAGATACACGTTGACAGAAATTTTCATTTTATTTTGGGGTTTTCATGTTCTTGGAGAGCGCAATTGACGAGTTTGGCATTGGAAACAATTTGAAAGATTTTTACAAATTCAAGGTGTAATCGCGTCTGCAGTTAAACCACATCGAAACAAAGGCTTCTTGATAGTGTTTCTGGAAATGTTTGGTGAAAAAAAATATGACAGGCTCAGGTAATGGTCTGTTATGCAATTCTGACATTCATAGTTTCACTTATAGAAAAGAAACATTTTTGTTCATTAAGTCTCAGAATTGTGATAATGGGTTTAATTATTGATTTTGAGAAATTATTATTGTACTGTATAATTCACTAGTGTACCATAGTTCTTTGTACCATCTTTCTTCTTAAAAAACAGTTCAAAATCCACTTTTCTAGACCAGTTAACTATCTGAGTAACTATTCAAAATGAACAGACGGAGGAGTGTTGGATACCAGGGAACATGGTAAAGGTGGCACGGTGGTGCTGTGATATTGTTTTGCATATATACAGAATGTTATTTCTGCATTTACACACAATACACGTGGACCATAAATAGACCGAAGGCCAATACAAAACCGTTTAGAAACATAGAAACATAGAAAATAGGTGCAAGAGTAGGCCACTCGGCCCTTCGAGCCTGCACCGCCATTCAATATGATCATGGCTGATCATCCAACTCAGTATCCTGTACCTGCATTCTTTCCATACCCCCTGATCCCTTTAGCCACAAGTGCCACATCCAACACCCTCTTAAATATAGCCAATGAACTGGCCTCAACTACATTCCAGAGATTCACCACTCTTTGTGTAAAAAATGTTTTTTCTCATCTCAGTCCTAAAAGATTTCCCCTTTATCCTTAAATTGTGACCCCTTGTTCTGGACTCCCCCAACATCGGGAATAATCTTCCTGCATCTAGCCTGTCCAACCCCTTAAGAATTTTGTAAGTTTCTATAAGATCCCCCCTCAGTCTTCTAAATTCCAGTGAGTACAAGCCGAGTCTATCCAGTCTTTCCTCATATGAAAGTCCTGACATCCCAGGAATCAGTCTGGTGAACCTTCTCTGAACTCCCTCTATGGCAAGAATGTCCTTCCTCAGATTAGGAGACCAAAACTGTACGCAATACTCCAGGTGTGGTCTCACCAAGACCCTGTACAACTGCAGTAGAACCTCCCTGCTCCTATACTCAAATCCTTTTGCTATGAATGCTGACATACCATTCGCTTTCTTCACTGCCTGCTGCACCTGCATGCCCACTTTCAATGACTGGTGTACCATGACACCCAGGTCTCGTTGCATCTCCCCTTTTCCTAATCGGCCACCATTCAGGTAATAGTCTACTTTCCTGTTTTTGCCATCAAAATGGATAACCTCACATTTATCCACATTATACTTGTGAGGTTATACACTTTAATCCACATTATACTTGTGAGGTTATCCACTTTAATATCATGTTCACAAGTTCACATCGTTTTGTACAAAACCTCATGACAAGAACTTTGTGTTCTTTCTTTTATCCCGAGGATTTAACCCCTCCCGGATCCTCACAAAAAACAATTTCATCAATCTTCAGTTGGTAGTAAGGAAGGCAAATGTAATAAGAGCATTCATTTGGAGAGGACTAGATTATAAAAAGCAAGGTTGTAATGCTGAGGCTTTATGCGGCACTGGTATGCTGAATGGTTTCCTCACCGCTTCCCTCTTTAATATGCTAAATGGTTTCCCCACCACTTCATTGGCTTACACCCTCTCCTGATCTTGCCTAACTAACCATTTCCATCTGGCACAACTCAAAGTTATTTCTGTCGTTCTTCCTTCTCTCCTGAATCTGAATTAAGGGCACTATCACTAGCTTGAGCCGGTCTCCAAAACAATAGCTGGTGGGCACGATGGAATTCCTGGTATTCCTCATCACCGTTCTAAAGGTATGTCCTTTTATTCTGAGGATGTGCAGATTCTTCCACTGCTGGAAACATCTTCACAACATCCAATCATTTTAGGCCATTATTCAATGAGAGCCCTCTCATCTTTCTAAACTCCAGCGCGAATACAGACCGAGTGTCATGAGACGCTCCTCATAAGTCAACCCCATCATCCCCAATCATCTCCAATCAAAACCAAATTTTGTTTGAACCTCATTTGAGGTTCGAATGACAATAAATGGTATTGTATTGAATTGTATTGTATTGGATCATTCTCGTAAACCTCCTTTGAACCGTTTCCTTTGTTAGATAGGGTGCACAAAACAGCTCAATATTCCAAAAGTGGCCGAACCAGTGCCGTATAAAGCCTCAGAATTACAACCTTGCTTTTATATTCTAGTCCTCTCTAAATGAACGCTCATATTGCATTTGCCTTCCTTGCTACCAACTCAAGCTGCAAACCTTTTTGGAATCATGTACCAATGCTCCCAAGTCACTTTGCACCTCTGATTTCTGAACCCTCTCCCCATTTATAAAATAGTTTACACCTTTAATCTTTTTACCAAAGTACATGTCCACAAACTTTGCTGTGCTGTATTCCATTTGCCACTCTCCTAACTTGTTCAAGTTCTTCTCCAAAATTCCTACTTTTTGAACACTACCTACCACTCCACCTAACCCCATATCATCTGCAAATTTTGCCACAAAGCTATGAATGCTATCATCCAGATTGTTAATGGTCAACGTGAAAAATTACGGACCCAACACCTACCCTGTGAAACATCACATGCTCTTTAATCTTCTTACAATGTGCTTACTTACAAGTGGCAAAATCATTTCACACATATTTCACACTGAGAAACAAGAAGTAGGAATAGCAGATCACTGCTGGTCTGATTTCTGCCTCGGTTCCACTATCTCCCTGCATGGCGTGACCTTTGACTTCCCAAGTGCTCAATAATCTGTCAATGTTCAATTACTCCACCTTTACAACTCTCTGGGCCAGCGAATTCCAAAGAGTGGTGGCATTCTGAGAGATGGAATCCTTCCTCATCATTATTTAAATAGGTGAACCTTGCTCCTTCTTGTTGTGGATTCCATTACCCCACAACATGGGGGTAATCTTTCTTGAATCTTCCATTCTGATAAACGTGAACAAAATTAATCTGGAATAAAACATAGGATGTCAACAAGTAGAAGGCAGGAGAGTGTGGTTGTGTGGGAAAATAGATCAGCAATGATGGAATGGCAGAGCAAACCCGATGGGCCGAATGTCTTAATTCTGCCCCTATACCTTATGGTCTTGTGGTTTTAATGTCCTTCACAGTATTCTACCCAGAGAGTCATAGAGCCATAGAGTGATACAGTGTGGAAACAACCTTTCGGCTGAAATTGCCCACACCGACCAACAATGTCCCAGTTGCATTAGTCCCACTTGCCTGCGCTTGGTCCATATTACCTCCAACCTGTCCTCGCCATGTACCTGTCTAATTGTTTCTTAAACAACGGGATAGTCCCAGCCCCAACTACCTCGTCTGGCAGCTTGTTCCATACACCCAGCACCCTTTATGTGAAAAAGATACCTCTCGGACTCCTATTAAATCTTTTCCCCTTCACCTTGAACCTGTGTCCTCTGGTCCTCGATTCCCCTAGAAGGAGTTAGTTGTTTTGCAGATAGTGAAGATGGTTGTGAAACTTTGCAGCAGGATCTGGATCGATTGGCTAGAAGATCTCCCCTCATCCTCCTGTGCTCCATGAAATAGAGACCCAGCCTACTCAACCTCTCCCTATAGCTCACACCCTCTAGTCCTGACAACATCCTCATCAATCGTTTCTGAACCCTTTCAAGCTTGAGAATATCTTTCATATAACATGGTGCCCAGAACTGAACACAATATTCTAAATGCGGTCTCACCAACGTCTTATACAACAACAACATGACCTCCCAAACTCTCTACACAATACTCTAACTGATGAAGGCCAAAGTGCCAAAGTCCTTTTGGACCACCTTATCTGCATGCGACACGGCCTTCAGGGAGCCATTCATCTATACTCCTCAATCCCTCTGCTCAACAACGCTACCCAGAAGTCTACAATTTACTGTGTAGGTCTTCCCTTGTTCAACATCCCAAAATGCAACACCTCAATAAACACCTCCTGTAATAAATTCCATCAACCATTCCTCCGCCCACCTAGCCAATCGATCCAGATCCTGCTGCAAAGTTTCACAACCATCTTCACTATCTGCAAAACAACTAACTCCTTCTATTCCATTCCACCTAGCATAATTCAAACCAAGGTTTGGCAGGTATTGGATGTTATCCAATCTTACCGTGCAAGTATCATATGTTCCAGGAAACCTGCCGATCTACACTCCAATCTCATTGTTTCCAAGCCCCGTGTGGCCTGCTTCTACCACCTCCTGAAAATCCACAAGCGGAGCTACCGGTTCATGAGATTTATGTAATCACGGGAGATCATTCAATGATGTTGATACTATCCTCTTGGTTGGATGGTACAACATAACTCAGTGTTTTCTTGACCTGCCAAAGCCAAATTGGAGTGCAGGTGGATAAGGAATGATCTTATGTAGATGTATAATGTCATGAGTGTGATAGATAAAGTAGTTGCAGAGATTCTTTTACCCTGAGTATAGTAATCAAGATTCAAGATGAGAGGGGAAAATTTAATCGGAAACTGAGGGCGAACATTTTCATGCAGAGAGCGGTGGCTGTATGCAATGAGCTTATAGCAATGAGTAAGAAGGTAGTTGAGGCAAGTACTTTAACAACATTTAAAAGACACTTGGACATGTACTTGGACAGAAAGGTTTTGAAGGTATATGGGTCAAGCACAAGAGGGTGGGACTAGCATAGATGAGGCAGCTTGCTCGACATGGGTATGGTGGGACAAAGGGCCAGTTTCCACACTGTATGAGTCTTTCATTCTATGACTCTAAATCCCTACATCTCATGATGGGTGATGTAATATTCTCTGTAAGGCCCTGTTGTGACTAGCACAATGAATACACGTCCGCCATCTTGTAAGATAAGTTTAATCTGCAATGACAGAAACTTCCAGAAGGTCACTTGACCTCAGTCACGAGGCAGAGGTACATTTGCCAGCTTCTGCTTTTGGCCTCAAGGGGCACTGGCATTTACATTAGATATTACATTACATATACATCACAAATTCATTCTAATACATTCAATGATAGTACATTACAAATACATCACAGGTGACAATATGTTATTTCTGCATTAACACACAATGCGCTTTGCCTGTAAGTAGAATGAAGCCCCATACGTAAACATTTGAAACATTTAATGTCATAAGTTCATATACTCTTGTGCAACCCTTCAAGAGAAGTACTTTATGTTCTTACGTTCCTCAGGACTGAGATGAAGTAAAACGTTTTCACCCGGAGAGTTGTGAATCTGTGGAACTCTGCCACAGAAGGCAGTGGAGACCAATTCACTGGATGTTTTCCAGAGAGAGTTAGATTTAGCTCTTAGGGCTAAAGGAATCAAGGGATATGGTGGGAAAAGCAGGAACAGGGTACTGATTATAGATGATCAGCCGTGATCATATTGATGGCGGTGCTGGCTTGAAAGGCCGAATGGCCTACTCCTGCACCTATTTTTCCCTGTTTTTCTATGTTTCTATACCACCCCTACTGAACTTCTCAAAAAGCATTTTACCTTTCACAGACAGCACTCTAATATGCTGATCCACACAGCCTGATACTTCTTTGGCCTACATCCTTTCCTTACAATGTTTTTGTTCATTAGGTCTCAGAATCGTGATAATGGGTTAAAATATTGATTTTGAGAAATAATTACTTTACGTTTATTTCGCCAGTGCACCATAGTTCTTTGTACCATCGTTCTTCATACAAAACTGTTGAAAATTCCCTTTTCCAGTCCCGGTTAACTATCTGAGTAAATATTCTAAATGAACAAACGGAAGAGTGTTGGATACCAGCGAACTTGATAAAGGCGGTGCAGCGATATTGTTTTGAATATTTACAGAATGTTATTTCTGCATTTACACACATTGCACGTGGTCTGTAAATAGAATGAAGGGCAATACATAACCGTTTAATATCATGTTCAAAGTTCATATCGTTTTGTACAAAACCTCATGACAATCAAGTCAGATCAAGTCAAGTCAAGTCAACTTTATTTGTCACATACACATACAAGGTGTGCAGTGAAATGAAAGTGGCAATGCTTTCGGATTGTGCAAAAACTACAGAACAGAATAGAACAGAATCAGTATGTACATGTTAGAAAAAAAAACAGCAATTTAAAAAAGACACAACACAACAGTAAATTAGTACAGTAAATTAGTCCCTGGTGAGATAAGAGTTTACAGTCCTGATGGCCTGTGGGAAGCAACTCCGTCTCATCCTCTCTGTTTTCGCAGCATGACAGCGGAGGCCTTTGCCTGACCGTAGCAGCTGGAACAATACATTGCAGGGGTAGTAGGAGTCCCCCATAATGTTGCTGTCTCTGGATCTGCACCTTCTGATGTATAGTTCCTGCAGGGCAGCAAGTGTAGTTCCCATAGTGCGTTCGGCCATCACACTAATCTCTGCAGAGCCTTCCTGTCCTGTGCAGAGCAGTTCCCAAACCAGATTGTGATGTTTCCGGACAAGATGCTTTCTACAGCCCCAGAGTAGAAGCATTGAAGGATCCTCAGAGAGACTCTGAATTTCCTCAGCTGTGTGAGGTGGTAAAGGCGCTGCCTTGCCTTACTCACCAGTGCGGCAGCGTGTGTTGTCCATGTCAGATCCTCTGTGATGTGGACTCCCAGGTATTTAAAGCAGCTCACCCTGTCCACAGTGTCCCCATTTATCTCCAGTGGTGTGTATGTCCTCGGATGTTGTACCCTTCTAAAGTCCACAATCAGCTCCTTAGTTTTTATGACATTCAAGAGGAGGCTGCTGTCCTGACACCAGAGTGCTAGATCAGCCACCTCCTCCCAGTAGGCCTTCCCATTGTTATTGGAGATCTTCCCCACCACCACAGTGTCATCAGCAAACTTGATTATGGAGTTGGAGCTGAACCTGGCCACACAGTCATCTGTGTACAGGGAGTACAGTAAGGGGCTGAGGACGCAACCCTGGGGGTTCCTGTGTTCAGGGTATGGGTGTTCGATGTATGTCTCCCCATCTTGAATACCTGGGGCCTGGCGGTGAAAAGGTCCAGGACCCAGGCACACAGGGGAGTGTTAAGCCCCAGTTCCAGCAGCTTCTCAGCAAGTCTGGTGGGGACTATCGTAATGAAGGCTGAACTGAAGTCAATGAACAGCATCCTCACATAGCCCCCCTTCTGGATGTCAAGGTGAGAGAGAGTGGTGTGCAGAACCTGGGAGACCGCATCGTCCCTAGATCTGTTCGGACAGTATGTGAACTGTAACTGGTCCATGTTGCGAGGGTGGAAGGCGCAGATGTAGTTCCTGATCAGCCTCTCGAAGCATTTCATGACTACGGAGGTGAGGGTCACCGGTCGGTAGACATTTAAACAAGCTGGAGAGGCATTCTTGATGATCATGTCTTTCTTTCATCGCTGGGATTCAACCCCTCCAGGATCCTCTCAAAAAGCATTTCATCCATCTCCAGGGAGCTCTTTAATATGCTGAATGGTTTCCCGACCACTTCATTGGCCTACATCCTCTCCGGATCTTGTATGACCAACCATCTCCCTCTGCCACAACTCAAAGTTATTTCTGTCACTATTTAAATGGGTGAACCTTGTTCTGGATTCAATCACCCCACAACATGGGGGTAATCTTTCTTCCATCATCCATTCAGATAAACCTGCACAAAATTAATCTGGAAAAAAAATAGGGTGAAAACAAGGAGAAGGCAGGAGAGTGGGGTTGTGTGGGAAAAATAGATTAGCAACGATGGAATGGGAGGGCCAACTGTAAATCTGTTCCTATATCTTATGGTCTTATGGTTTTACAGCCCTTCACAGTATTTCACACAGACTCCTTTTATATCATTTCACCTGGCATGATTCAATCCAAAGTTTGGCAGGTATTGGATGTTATTCAGCCTTACCATGCAAGTATCATATGTTCAAGGACAATGAAAGACCTGCCGATCTTCTCTCAACAGCCCCCAATCGCATTGTTTCCCAGCCCGTACGGCCCGCTTCTACCACCTCGTGAAAATTCACATTTGGAGCTACCGGTTCATGTGATTTATGTAATTACTGAATGCGTGAGAGATCATTCAATGATGCTGATACTATTCCTTTGGTTGGATAGTTCTACATATCTCCAGTGCCTTGTTGACCTGCCAGAGCCAAATTGGAGTGCAGGTGGATAAGGAGTGATCTTATGTATGAGTGGAATGGGTAAAGTAGTTGCAGAGATTATTTTACCCTGAATATAGTAATTAAGAATCAAGTTGAGAGGGGAAAATTTAATCAGAAATGAGGGCGAACATTTTCATACAGAGAGCGGTGGCTATATGCAATGAGCTTATAGCAATGAGTAAGAAGATAGTTGAGGCAAGTACTTTAACAACATTTAAAAGACATTTGGACATGTACATGGACAGAAAGGTTTTTAAGGTATATGGGTCAAGCACAAGAGGGTGGGACTAGCATAGATGAGGCAGCTTGCTCGACATGGGCATGATGGGCCAAAGGGCCTGTTTCCATGCTGTATGAGTCTATCATTCTATGACTCTAAATCCCTTCATCTAATGATGGGTGACAATATGTTATTTCTGTATTAACGCACAATGCGCTTTGACTGTAAGTAGAATGAAGCCCAATAGTAAATGTTTGAAACGTTTAATGTCATAAGTTCATGTACTCTTGTGCAACCCTTTAAGAAAAGTACTTTATGTTCTTTCATCCTTCAGGACTGAGTTGAAGTAAAACCTCTTCACCAGAGAGTTGTGAATCTGTGGAACTCTCTTCCACAGAAGGCAGTGGAGACCAATTCACTGGATGTTTTCCAGAGAGAGTTAGATTTAGCTCTATGGGGTAAAGGAATCAAGCGATATGGTGGAAAATGCAGGAACTGGGTACTGATTATAGATGATCAGCCATGATCATATTGAATGGCGGTGCTGGCTCGTAAGGCTGAATAGCATACTCCTGCACCTATTTTTCTCTGTTTTTCTATGTTTCTATACCACCCCTTCTGAACTTCTCAAAAAGTATTTCACCATTCTCAGACAGCACTCCAATATGCTGATTTGTTCCCACAAAGCCTGATACTTCTTTGGCCTACATCCTTTCCTTATAACGTTTCTTGGATGTTCAAGGACAATGGGAAACCCGCCGATCTACGCTCAACAGCCCCCAATCTCATTGTTTCCCAGCCCGTACAGCCCACTTCTACCACCTCCTAAAAATCCGCATCTGAAGCTGCCGGTTCTTGTGATTCATGTAAGTATTGAATGCGTGGGAGATCTTTCAATGATGCTGATACTATCCCCTTTGGTTGGATGTTTCTACATATCTCCAGTGCCTTGTTGACATGCCAGAGCCAAATTGGAGTGCAGGTGGATAAGGAGTGATCTTATGTATGAGTGGAATGGGTAAAGTAGTTGCAGAGATTATTTTACCCTGAATATAGTAATCAAGAATCATGATGAGAGGGGAAAATTTTAATCAGAAAATGAGGGCGAACATTTTCATACAGAGAGCGGTGGCTATATGCAATGAGCTTCCAGAGAAGGTAGTTGATGCAAGTACTTTAACAACATTTAAAAGATATTTGGACAGGTACACAGACAGAAAGGTTTTTAAGGGATATGACTCTATGATTCTAAATCCCTACATCTAATGTTAGGTGACGATATGTTATTTCTGCATTAACACACAATGCGCTTTTGAATCAAGCCCAATACGTAAACGTTTAATATCATAAGTTTTAGATGATCAGCCATGATCAAATTGAATGGTGGTGCTAGCTCGAATGGCCGAATGGCCTACTCCTACACCTATTTTACTCTTTCTTTCTGTTTCTATACCACCCCTTCTGGACTTCTCAAAAAGTATTTAATTATTCTCAGACCGCACTCTAATACGCTGATTTGTTCCACACTGCCTGATACTTTGGCCTAAATCCTTTCCTGATCTTGTCTAGCTAATCCTCTCCCATTGCCGCAACTCAAAATACATTTGGACCCCCTTTGCTTCACTCCTGAATCTGAATTGTGGGCAACTTTCACTTGCAGGAGCCAATCTCCGAGTCAGTAACTGGTGGGCATGCTGAAATTTCTGACATTTTATTTTTTGGGTGAGGTGCAAGAAAGACTCCAGGTCTAACTTATTGGGTGGTTTAACAAAGATTCCACTGATTTCCCGTGGGAGAGTAAGGCATTTCTATGCATTATCCACAGCCACAGTTCTGTTTTTATCCCAAAACAAACATCGCCTCTGTTTGTTGCTTGTGCCCGCCTACTGGCAAGTCAAACCTACTTCTATCGTGTTTATTACCCTAGTATGCAGTCGTGTAGTGAGGTACAGGTATAATGAAAGTTTTGCTGCAGCAGCGTCACCAGCACAAAGTTTCCGACAAAGCACACCAAAACATTTTTTTTCTGAGATTCGGATACTAGTTGTTCCCTCAAGCTGGGCTCACAAATTATCCAATCACTGATGAATGAGTCCTTCAGATAGTTAACCTCCAGTGTGTGATCACAATCTTATCTTTGTCTGGTACAGATTACCTGTCACTTCCATCTCAATGGGTGTGTAAACTCTTCCATTCAGTGTGTCTATTGCTTAGACAGGTTACTTGACTGGACATCCAACTGCAAGGCATCTCTATCTCTTCCATTGTTCACTGTCCTAATTGATGGACAGTCTCTCACAGTGTATCTGCTCATGGTCTCAATCAGGAGAGGTCGTACATAACATTTGCTTTTCTGACACAGGTACAGAATTTACACTGTACAGTTTCATTAACCAGCACTTCACGAATAAAAGCAGAGCATGCTGGAATTGCTCAAATCATGAGAAATAGAAATGGCAACATTTTTACGACACCTTTCCTGTTAACTTCAGGATGTCATAATGCAGCATGTTTAAGCCCTCTCAAATTGCAGTCACTGTAGCTGTGCTGTGGTGATGTCCCATCCAGAAATGAGACAGCAACCAGATATTGGTCAGTTGGATGCGGAAATAGCTTATTCAAAGAAGACAGTGGGTCATTGTGGAAGGTGGATATTCTGGCTGGAGGTCTGTGACCAGTGTAATTCTGGAGGGAGCTATTGTGGCACGTCTGTTGTGTGTGGGTGTGGTATATATGATCTAGACGTTAATATAGATGGGCTGGCGATTAAGTTCGCTGATGCCACGAAAATTGGAGTGCAGACAGTGTGGCAGAAATGACCAAAGCGAGGTCTTGCATTTTGAGTGGTTGAATGTAAACATAGAAACATAGAAAATAAGTGCACGAGTGGGCCATTTGGCCCTTTGAGCCAGCACCATTTAATATGATCATGGTTGATCATCCAAAATCAGTACCCCGTTCCTGCTTTCTCCCCATATCCGGTGATTCCATTACACTTAAGAGCTATATCTAACTCTCTCTTGAACATCCTGTGAATTGGCCTCCACTGCCTTCAGAGTTTTTCCTCATCTCGGTCCTAAATGGCCTACCCCTTATTCTGGAACTGTAACCCCTGGTTCTGGGCTCCTGCAACATCAGGACCATTTTTCCTGTATCTAGCCTGCCCAATCCCTTAGGAATTTTATATGTTTCTATAAGATGCCCTCTCATCCTTCTAAATTCCAGTGAATACAAGCCCAGTCGATCCATTATTTCATCATATGCCAATCCCACCATCCCAGGAATTAACCTGATGAACCCACGGTGTAGTCCTTCAGTAGCAAGAATGTCCTTCCTCAAATTAGGGGAACAAAACTGCACACAATACTCCAGGTATGGTCTCACCAGGGCCCTTTACAACTGCTGTAGGACCTCCTTGCACCTCTATTCAAATCCTCGTGTTATGAAGGCCAACATGCTTTCTACACTGCCTGCTCTACCTGCATGCTTACTTTCAGTGACTGATGTACATGGACACCCAGGTCTCGTGCACCTCCCCTTTTTGTAATCAGACACTATCCAGATAATAAAGCCTTCTTGTTCTTGCCAGCAGAGTAGATAACCTCACATGCATCCACATTACACTGCATCTGCCATGCAACTGCCCTCACCCAACCTATCCAAATCACCG